>CP136058.1:223771657-224371657 GCA_032464435.1 Aegilops umbellulata | reverse complement strand
TCCAAAAATTAATAGCCACAGTAAAACAAATTTAAAAATAAATTAATACTATGTCATGTTAAATCTAATGAAATACGTATAAGATATCAGTGAAGAACAAAAACAAAAAAATTAAACTTATATCCCATTTGCTATAATTTTTTTGGAATTTCCAACCCCTTTTGATATTACTTTTAACAGACATTGACCATACTCTTAAGCCAGGCCGGAATGCATCCCTCCTCGTCTTGAAAGATTTGCAACCCAGTAATTCGGTGAAAACAAATAGGCCTAGCTTGGGTATTCTTCAAAAAGAATACTAGGCTACCTATTTTCCCAAAGAACTGGTGCATGAGCATTTAGCTTTATTTATTTATTTATTTAGTAATTTATGTTTAGGGGACCATGAGCATGTACCTAGGCCGGATTCATGTGAGAGCCTCCCTTCCAGTTAATTATGGGCTTCTCTATTGGGCCTTCATCAGTGGGCTGCATGTTATCAGCAAGTGGAAAATGTGTTTCGAGTTTCAAAAAAAAGTGTTCCGTACGATAAATAGTATGCGCTACGTACGGTACGGGGCACTAAAGGATCAAACCGTGCAACGAATTCCAAAACATTGCGTTTGCCGTTCTAACAACACATTTATTCAACCAACAGACGAAATATACTACTGATTGTACATTGAAAACAGCAGCAGCAGCAACCAGGGCTGGGGGTGCAACAGAAGCAGTAAGCAGGCCAGAAGAGTGAAGACGCAACTCTCTCTTCCAAACCAAACATCAGCCATCATTACAAAAGGGCTACCAAAAAAGAACAAGTGTATGCATCAAACTAAATAAAGATCCTACTACACCAAGTGTACGCATCTAACTAACTGGCTCAGTTAGACATTACTATTTATTAAGTTGCAGTGGAGTCGCGGATGGAGAGGAGTGGGAAACTTCACTGGTTCGGGTGCGCGGCAGCACAGCCGCGGTGCCACCCATGGAAGACAGGAGCAAGAACAGAGGTTGAAGAAGGAGCACTACTGTTGGATTAACATCCAACGGTCCAGCTGCTAGAATCATTTGTTGATTAAGTTGACAAAGCCATGCGTACACGTCCGCTTAGTAGGCCCACAAGTCAGTCACCAAATCTGACGGGTCCCAGCTATCAACGGGATGAATAATTTTTTTCGCAAAACAAGGAGGCACTTCCTTCCGTGCGAAGATACAGCCGGTGGGTCCTAGCTGTCAGGTGGAGGAAACATTTTTTTCAGCTTAATAAGGAGGAACTTTCCTTGCGTGCGACCATGGACCTCGTGGGTCCCAGCCGTCAGGCTCTCCACATAAAGTCCTCTTCCGATGACTCTCGTTTGTTGACCACGCCGCACCGAACGCAGCGAGGTGGTGGACGACGGCGAGGCCCCGGACGAGAACGACTCGGAGATGGGAAAACGCGATAGTGGAGTCGCAGATTGAGAGGAGGAGAAGGGTTATAACTGGTTCTGTTGCGGCGTGGGACTGTAGTCTATGAAGAATAACAGGAGGTGTCGAGGGGTGGAGGGATAGCCTGGCCGGCGGTGGGGTAGCGCTTCGCAGCGATGCGTGCTAAGCAGAGCCGCTAGCCGCCGGAGGCCGGACCAGGTGGTCCCGGCGATGCTGGAGGAAGAAGACGAGAGATTGAAGGTGCATGCCGGCCGTTGGATATAAATCCAATGGCTGTGGATGACACAATCATTTGTTGACCAAGTTGGCAACGCCCTGCGTAGGCTTCGACCTATTGGCCCACATGTCAGCCTGCAAAAATGTGGCATATATTTAACCCATGTTTTCTAGAATGTACAGTCCATTTGCTGGGCTGGGTGAACAAATAATTTCGCGTCAATCAGGCCCATTTATATTTTCTAAGAAATCCCAGCCCATTTGCACTTCCTTGAAATACACGTATTAGGTGGGCTTGTTATATATACGTATAATGTTATGTTAGAAGGAGCAATTAATATCAAAGAATAAACCGGAGAGGCACATTATATATATATATAATTAAGAAATTAGCAAGTTATTGCTCAGAATAAAAATGAGCGTGTTATTATTAAATTGGTCCTTAAAATCTTCGCAATCACCAGGATTTTCCTTGCGTGTGAGTCAAAAACAACCAGGATTTTCCTTGCCTGTGAGTCAAAAACAACCAGGATTTTCCTTGCCTGTGAGTCAAAAACAACCAGGATTTTCCTTGCCTGTGAGTCAAAAACAACCAGGATTTTCCTTGCCTGTGAGTCAAAAACAACCAGGATTTTCTTTGCGTGTGAGTCAAAAACAACTAGGATTTTCCTTGCCAACTTTCGTTAAACATTTACTTTTATAAGTTGGGATGTTTTTATAATTTATATAAAGTCTCTATAAAATATACGATAATAGTAATAATATAAATATATATAATGTGGTTAGAAGGGAAAACATAAATTGGACACGGCATTACTTTTATAAGAGACCTGCGTTTTATACCCCATAGTAGGCATACTAACAAGTTCACACACAAATACAATAGAAAAGGTAAACATTCATATCAAACTCATGTTCACAGGACACGTTCATATCCATAGCCAACATTCACAACAACAACTCAAAAGATTCATATATACACAAGCTCAGCATATCTATGCATCCAAATGATTGATAGATCACACGACAATATTCATACATAATTTACAAAAAGATTTAGATATACACATGTTCAGTATGTTTATGCATCCAAATGATTGAGATCACAGCCAATATGATCCATGGACGAACTTTAATTACCTAGGGTACAGACTGGTAAATGGTGTTCAATCGGAGGTACTTCTTGCTAAAATTAGTTCTTGTACGAGTAAACTTTCGAGTACATAAGATGCAGCACAGACAATCTGAACTTTGCTTGTAGGTTTATCCTCAAATAGTGGCCTCGTGCCGAGGGAGGTTTGAGCAACTTGGCCACTACTTTCATCCAACCAGTTTACTGGCTCATCTTGGTCATGTATCTCACCAAAATTCTACATTGCAGACGAGAAAGGAGGTGGTTGAGAAAATGAACCACCCAAATTTTTTGTGCAGTTCTACTGAAATGGAGCATCCTTGGCGTGCAGACTGATTAAGTGCCAGATGAATATACGCGTCAACCAACTTGTCTGGAATCTTTAGACTCCATGCCATATAGTTCGCTACCATATGTGTCGATAACCAAAAGGCACAAGTTGGGACCAAAGACTGGACTGCGTTTTTCTGGGCTATGCACCAAGCAATATTTTTGGCGTTCACTCTCCTAATACTTGGAGTTTGACAATTGGTTGACGCTGGTTGATACTCGAATGAATATAGGCACTTCTTGTCAACATCGTCTGTGATAGCCCTTTCGTAAAAGGGTCTGCCATATTCTTAGCCGTCTGGATATAATCCAACGCTATTACTCCAGAGTTTCTTGATTTTATGACATATTTCAATCTTCTTCGTATAAGCTTTGTGGATTTCATGTTGTCCTTTGAACTCTTAGCCTTGACAATTGGTTGACGTCGGTTGATACTCGAATGAATATAGGCACTTCTTGTCAACATCGATGCTTGTCTGAGTGAACTTTGGAGTACATAGCAGTAGCATAAGTACCTGTCCATCTAATCATTTTGTGCAGTTCTACTGAAATCACCCGATGTAATGATTTGCCTGCGAGTTCAGGCTCCAAATTACTCCTTTATGAAATCGGCAAACAGTAGCACAATACCAAATTACCAATACATATGACAGGCACAATAATCAGGATAAAGACCAGTACCAACCTATGTCAGGTAGCATATCAATTACTATTTCCTTTGACTGGAGGCCGAGATAAGCGAAGCGACTGACAGCAAAGGAAGAAAGCATGCGGAGTTTAGCGACTGACAGGAAAGGACGGAAGCTGTCGAGGCAATGAAGCACCCAAAGTTTTTGTGCAGTTCCACCAAAATCGAGCATCCCTGTTGGGACATATATTGAGATAGTGAGATTACTGTAATAGTGGGACTAGTTTATGAAACATACAGTAACAAATAGAAGCACCCTCATTATCTTAATGGGTAAAGTTAGCAACATAGTAGTCTTGCTTAAAGAGAGGTATTAGTTTATTTAATCAGTGCCAATTGGCTCAACTCAACACTCAAAGCATTGCCATTTATCATAGGTTGCAAAACTTTAACGTGCAAAGATAAAGGAGTTTCTCATGACAGTAGCATGATACAAATAGAGATGACATCAAACTAATATGGATGAAGGCCTTAGGCCCGTACCAACCTGAGAAAAAAAGCTTATTCATGTAGTCCCATAACAGATGATAAAGCACTCATTGGAATCACACAATAGTATATATTTTTGTGCACTTCAAATGTATGGTTGAAATCACTCTTGTTTACCAGTGCTGAGATTATATCGAAAGATTATCAAGAACTTTCAGCAGAGTTAAAGCACTGGCTGGGATACAGTTCATTGTATTGTCTTGTGTAGTTCCATTTAATGTATGATTGGCACAACATGATCCCTGTTTGCACAAGTAGGAACAAGGTGAAACCTTCATTAGCTTAGTGAGAAAGGATAGGAAGACATTAGCATATTACTCAACCAGTAGCATCAAATTCATGATGGACAATACGCAAAACATTGCCTCATTGAACCAATGGCAATAAATTGACATGCAAAACAATAGCACTATTATGTCATGACACTAATAATATTCCCTCCCTGCTCCACCACATGATTCACCTCCATAGACAAACATACACACGTACATGATTCAACATAGGGTCCTACTAAAGATTTGTTTAACTCCAACAGGAAAATTAGGCAGTAATAAATTAGTGGTACTTAAGTACTCCTAATTAATTAAGTGAGACAGTAGAAGTGGAAGGGCTCCCTGGAGGATCGTCTCACATGTAAGGTAGTCGTTGCCGGAGCCCTTGAATGGCCTTGACTGAGGCCTCTGGCTTCAGCAAGATCGCCTTGGCACTGTTTTTTCTTCTTCTTCTTCCTCTTCATGCTCTGTTTCTCTTTCTCCTCACCAGTTGGTGAAACCAAGTACATGATTGGCCTTCTAATTCAAAACTGGATTTGTCAGTGAGGGAGTACAAGTGTACTAGTAAAAAACAACATTATTTTCTCATGGCAGTCGGAAAATAGAGATGAACACATGCATTAACTATCATTCTTACCTAAAGGAAGGTTATGGTGACAATATGGATGATGAGGATTGGAACACAGATCTCCCTTTGTGCAGTTCCACCAAAATGAACCAACTGTTCCATCCTGACATTCCAGTTAAACAGGACAAAAGTCACTTCTTTTAAGAAGAGTTTTGTGCAGTGCACCAAAAGGTCACAACAGCAACCAGGTGAATTGGATATCCCTGTTTGCACAAAAAGGCACAGAGGAAACAGTCAGAGTCTCAAATAATTACACGCAAAAACATTTGGCTAAACTTGTCTTGGCTTATAATAGTGGCATGGCTTCATTTTTACCAGGGACATTAGATTAAGAACAGCTAAGGCTGCGTTCGGTTCACAGGTTTGGTGCAGGATTTTCGTAGGAACACAATTCCTATGGTATTCTTTCCCTTCCAACCGTTCGGAACACGGGAAAGGAGAATAGTGTTTCATAGGAAAGCTGGTCTGGTAGTATTGATTCCATAGGATTAGAAACATCCACGCGCTGCTCATTTTTTGGGCGGAAGCCCGAGGCAGGCGCTCGCTGCCACGCGTTAGACAGGTTGCTGTGCTGTGTTGCCGGAATAAAAGAATCAACCTATGTGTGGTACGTGAGGTGAGGACAAGAGTAGTCACTGTGCAGCTGAATAAACAAATAGCATCTCATACTGCCAAGCATGCTACTCTAAAAAACAAATTTGTACATTTCGTAGTCCATCCGAACACATTCTCTTGAGAGTTTCCTCCGGTTCGCTGTTCCATAGTTTTATACCTACATTCCTTTCCTATTCCTCTATTTTCATCAAGACCTATGTTTTCTGCCCCTTTATTCCGAACGGAGCCTAAATATTTGGTATAAGGGCATGGGACAGTGGGTGCACCAGCAGTCCAGCACGATGTACGTAAACAGGGGCATAAAGTGGTGATTCATAGTTTGTTGCCCCGAGAAACAAACATCCAAGAAACATATCTGGGTTGGTCCCATTTTTGTTCACTCGAGCCACCTACTCCTATATGTGGATAGCAAATCTAGTCCTGGTCATACCACTGTGTACAGCGTTACCCCTGTATTTCCCTTTTCGACCAAGAGACCGGTTGGATGACCAGTCTGTACTACTTTCACCCCCTTTCCTTCATGTTTGTACCAAGTCCGATGTACATACTAAATTCCCCCACCCCCACTTTATTTCTTGTTTGAACCAAGTAGTACAAGATTCGACTCCATGAAGTAGCTTTACCTCTAACAATAGAAGAAAAAATTATGTGACGTTGGACCATCCGATCGAGAGGGGCTGAGAGGTAGAAAATGATGCACATGCAGCGACGTAGCGAGCTGGAGAAGTAGAGCTAAGGAGGTTTCAAACGAAGATATACCTGAAGGTCGTCGGGATGTGGATAGGTTGGCGGCAAGAGGGCGGATCCGCCCACAGGCAACGACGAAGGGATCGGAGGACCTCCCGCGCCGGCGCTCGACCAGAGATAACGGTGTGGCCAGTAGTGGGTCTCCTCCCTTGCTGTCGACAACGGCCTAAACGCTGCCCCTCCTCCCCTTCACCGGCGGAGGGGATACGTCCGGATCTGTAACCAGCGGTGAGGATAGAAAGCAGTGTTTTTTGAAGGGAGAAAGATAGTGTTACTACCCCTATCTTGTTTAGATCTGGAGAGGATGAGAGTGTGTGAATAGAGCAACCCTAGCAAGCAAGCGCGGAGGCTCCGGCCTATATATACGCAGCAAGCAACCCTAGCAAGCAAGCAACCCCTATCTTCATCAACTCGTACAAGACTGAGAAATTTGATTACTACAACGCCCTCTCCCTCGCGGACTGAGCTCCGGTGCCTTAACTGCACCTGCCTTTGGTTGCATGACAGGAGGGCCAACCACCTGTTGGGCCCACCTATCATAGACGCAAAGGCAGGAGCAGTAAGTAGAAGCTTTCGCTACACGCTATCCCTCCCACACGAGGTGGACAGACATGCAGCAGTGGATTCGATACTGTAGAAGTAGGAGTAATATCATTGTTCGTCTTCTCGAAGAGGCGAAGAGCCAAGCGCAACCCGAACATGGCAGTTGCGAACGCTCGCGTGGTGCAGTTCCTTGGAGTACTAGCCAGGCTCTTGCATGAGACAAAATTGCTATTGTTTTAACAATTAAACTCCATTATCCATTGGTTGATACTCATTCTACATAGGTCCACGCGCTTAGCACCATTTCCTCCTAGGGTCACCAATGTTTATTTGCTAATTAATAGCATTGCATGCAATGAACTAGCCATTGCAAGTCATTAAAAGCATGCACACCTCTCATCTTTTATTGGTTGATATGTCAAGAAACAAGAAACAAGGTAGAAGTTAATGCACCGCACCTAAGTGCTTTGGGACTACGTATTTGGTTTTCATAAGATGACTTACACACCTAGACGGAGGGAGTAGTATAGCCCTGTAAAGCAGAAAGGAGTATTTGCCTTTCTAGAGATTTCAACAAGTGACTAGACTACACCATGTGCAGTACTCCCTCCCTTCCGGTTTATAGGGCTCAAATCTCAAATCTAATGAACCAAGGCATTTTGCGATTGGAGAAATGTATCTCATACTTTACAAAACTACCCTAATTAAACTCATGCATTAATTACGTAGTTCTCTCGTTTTCCTCTCCGCCTTGGTCGCGGTGCACAATATTGAGCACTCCTACTCCCTCCTTTCCGGTTTATAGGGCTTATCTCAAAATATTAGTTTTTTCATTTTATAAGGCTCAATTTGGTTGTTCCCCATCACAAGTTCAGATTCCAAGGTGCATTAAATAATTGCATGCAGGTATTAAGAGAAAATTGACCAATGCATGTACTTTATGCATGCATGCATTGCAATTAATACATTGGTAAACATACATTTTTGAAGAAAACAAGAGCATTAATTGGGTGCTTTTGCAAATTACAAAAAGGATTCCACCACTCACCATCTACCTTGGTTGGTGAAATTTTTGAATTGAGCCCTATAAACCAGAAAGGAGGGAGTATATGACTAGCAGCTCTATCTACATGCGGGACATTTCAAAGCATCCGGGCCCGCGTGCCATCCACCAAATCACAGCGAGGTGCTACAGTCGAGACTCACCTGTCACCCCGGTGTGGCTGTCATGACCCGTCATATCACAAAACCCACACCTTTACCAGCAGTGGTAAGGTGGCCTCCAAGTTGGACTGGACGAAGCAACCATGATTTCACTGGAACACTTGGTCAAGCCCTTTCTTCCCTTTCTTGAAGAAAACCTCACTCCAGGCTACTCACTTCTGCCATTTTTCTTCTGTACCAACGAAGGAAAGGTGGGTGAATCAGTTATGCTGCTATATTTTCATCCAAGAATCTTCTTTTTGCGAAGCACCGACCAATTCTCACATCCTATTCTTTTCCCGTTTTCATTGTGATTGTGGTTTCCTTTCGATTGCTTTTTGTTTGTCAGTTCATTGATGGATCCTGGAGCGCTAGGCAAAGAGTTGCAGGCGGACAACCCACTGGAGACAGCGATCTCCAGGAAGCGAGCACCGACCAACGAGTTGACCATGTTGGCGGGCCAACCCATGGAGACGAAGAACTCCAAGAAACAAGCACTGGCCCAAGAGTTGAGGACGTTGGCGGACGAACTCCTCAAAGAAAGTTGGAAGAACAGCAATGGCCCCACCGTGCCTACCCCAGGAACTCTGATTGCCACCTATGTGAGGCTCAAGACCGAGTTTGAGGAGATAGTCGCTGTTGAGAAGCAGTATTCCCCTGGCAAGGTGATGGCCCCCATCGAGGACGAGGAGATGGCCCCCGGAGGGATGAGATCCCCCGGTGAGCTGCACAAGGTAAAAAATAATGGCTTATTACCATAGTTGTGGTTTTTGATTATTTGCAATGTGCTTGCTAATATGTTAGGGTTGTGCAGGTGCCGGTGGACGTCCTTGATGATTCTAATGTCGTGGCCCGTCCTGTTGGCATCGCCCCGGAGATCGATTCCGATGCCGCTGTCCATCATGTGGACATCGCCCTAGAGATCGATTCCGGTGTCGCGGTCAGTCCTGCGGACATCGCCCCAGAAATCGATTCCCATGCCGCTGTCCGTGCTCTGGTCATTGCCCGAGAGATCGATGACAAGAAATAGTTGGTCGCGCTAATCCTTGAGGGTAGTTTGCATTGCCCTATGTTTAATTACCAGAACGATGCGTGTTATCAAACCATCTTAGGGCTAGTGCACTGTCTTGTGTGGGCGGATCTTGCTACTTTTGTTTGATAGTGAATCATGCGAACCCTCTCCGAGTTATGGAAACAGATATATCCTCACCAGCTTTTGATGTAATATATGGCATGATTAGATGTAAGTTTGAACTGTTTATCATATCAGCAGGGCTTGTTTGATGATTCTTGGTGTTAGTAGGCTAGCTACTGTGCGAGCTATAGTACTTGCAAAACACTCACCGAAGAGAAACGTTGGGGCTGATGAGCTCGTGGTACGTTTATACTTATCCCTCGTCGATCGACCAATAGCCCTAGCTCCTAAAATTGTAGGCTTAGCGATCGATGACCTATGCGGGCTAGTTTTGCCTAGTGGGTTTCAATGATATGACGTGCAACACAAAATCATAGCAGTGCAGAGATGTACTCCCTCCATTCCAAAATAGATGACCTAGGCGGGCTAGTTTGGCCTAGTGGGTTTCAGTGATATGACGTGGTACACTGCCGTCCAGTCTTCGCGTGTGGTAACAGTATTGCGGGTACAGTAAGTTTTCTTGAAGAAGCGGAATTCAACGAAGTCATCATGGTTCCTTCGTCCGAACAACTTACAGTGGGAAAGGTTGGGCCTGCGATACGACCAGGGTAGACCAGGATAATTTTGTGCATGGCAGGTGGACCAGGATGGTCAACGTCCCACATGTCGGCGAATGAAAGTATTCTTTTTGATATAGAGGACGAGAAACGAGTATTCATTGTTTATTTTTGATGAAAGATATTGTCTCCACTGTTACGATGGAGGAGTGTGAAACACGGCAGCCCAGTGAACTTGGCATGTGCACCACTCCCTCCTTCCTCATGTAATGCCCAGGTTACAACTTTTTCTCACTTTCTCTCTATCTATTTCCTCTCAAATGTTTTTTACCTTTCTTTTTTTAAGACACAATTGTTTTTATGCCTTTTTTTAGAATTATTTTTTTATACCTAGGAGCACGTGTAGAGACGGGCTCTTGCAGAGCCCACTCCTTGACTTTGTCAACGCCTCTCTCTCCTCCACATAAGGAGTACTACTTGCTATGCATGCATGCGGCGGGCAGCTGGTGTCTTGAGGGGCCAGGGCGGTGAGAGCGGGCTCCGGAAGCGACCCGGACTCTAGCATAATTTTGGTTTTTACAGTATTTCTTTCTCCATTGACAGGTAGGCCCGCGTAGATAGATAAAGAACACGAGCTGATGAGGCGCATGCGGACTGTTTGACTGGTCAACCAGACAAATACGGAGCTATACGCTAAGCCAGTGACCGTATAATCACCATATCTCGTATACAATGATCAAAGTGAGCTATCAAGACAAGTTCGATGACCGCCAATGCATTTTACTTGGTAATAAATGACCAGGATTGAAGGGGAATCCAAATTTGCTTCGTCTTCTCTCCTTGAGCTCTTGACAAACCAATGCACTATACGGTTGTCCGGCCACTCCACCCCAGAGCTCTCACCAAGCGTCGTTCATGCCACCGCGCCGCATACTAACCGGTAAGGCAGCGATGGCATCCCGCCACGGCGAGTTCCTCGCCGCCCACGACCGCACACAAAATGGTAGGGAAGCGATGGCATCCCGCCGTGCCGAGTTCATCGCCGCTCGCGACCTCACAACTATGTGGGAGGAATTTGAAGATGCCAAGGCCGAATGGGCGGTAGAGCAAGAGACGGCCAAAGCCGCATAGAGGGAGCGGAAAAGTCAGAAAGCACTCAAAGAAAGAGAGGCCCGCCGCCGCAAGAAAGAAAAGGACGCACGCGCTGCTGCGGACAAGTCGGCGGAGATCCAAGCACGATGGGGTGTCGCCGACAAAGCCGGGAAGGAGAACGACGGCGTCTGGCCAGCATGTGAGAAGTAGTAGTACTAGTAGTTTGTGTGTGTGTGTGTGTGTGTGTGTGTGTGTGTGTGTGTCTGAGTACGAGCATGTACCAGTACTAGTTACTACTGTAGTTTTTAGAGCAAATTACCAGTACATTAGCCTATACTAAATGGAAAAATTCCTATCCTAAGCATCAAATGGCATCTCTTTCTCTATAGGAATTGAGATGCATGTCATCTCACTTCCTATGATTTTCATATTCCTATCCTATGAACGAAAGGAGGCCTCTGTTGTAGTAACTACTGTAGCTAGCAGTACTGCTGGTACAGTAGTTTTCTTCAAGAAGCGGAATTCAACGAAGTCATGATGGTTCCTTCGTCCAAGCAACTTCAAAGTGGGAAGTGGGCTTGTGATTTGACGGCTCATTAGTCATTGTTACTGCGGCGTGACGACCTGGGTGACTCCCTTGATGTTCTGCGTGCATGGAAAGTGGACCAGGATGGTCGACGTCCCACATGTTGGCAAACGGAAGTAGTATTCTTTCCGATATCGAGGAGCAAGGAAACAACGTGGTATAGTATCACTGCTGATTGGTTCGCAAAAAGATAGTATCACTGCCGATTTATAATTATTTTTTATTTCTGATGAATGCTAGCGTTTCAACTCTTACGACGAAGGGTGCCAAACACGGCACGTGCTGGATGTCCCACACGTCAGCGAAAGGAGTGGGACATGAACAACATGGTAGAGCCCAGCGTAAAAAAACAACGTGATAGAGCGTCTCCACTTCTTCCACTTCTGGGTCGGAGACCACACGTAGTAGTACTTAGTGGTATGAACGATACAAAGTGTGAACTGGAGACAAAGACACGTCTAGTTGGAAGGTATTGGGGCATACACGCAAAACAAATATAAAAGTTAATATGTGCCTCCAACTAATATAGTAGTAGTAGAGTACTTAGGCACGTACTCCATAACATCACCGTGCATTGCACGTACAACATTTAGTGGTAGTAGGTAGTAAGATACAAATGTCGCCCAAGAGTTCCCATCTCGACCTACTTTTGGGTGTTTGGTAGAGTGTATGGAGGGTGCATGAGTCCACACTAGTTTAGCACAAATACAAGCATGCATGAAGAGGGGTGTTGAGTTGAGCATGCATGAAGAGGGAACAACTATGCTGAAACGAGAACGCAACCAAACACACCCTATATGCCACGCATGTTCATACGATTTGTGCCTTTCTACTTCACTTACAACGCTACATTACTCAGGTTCGTACGTCCACTCCTGGGTACATGTCCGTCTCGTAGTTCCAGTCCCACGTGTTCTTCATATAGATGGAACGATCCTTGCATAACACGTGCACCTTGATCCTAGATGTCTCGCGTGTTGGCAAAAGGATGAACAAAGCTCACGTAAAAAAATAGAGTGGAAGAACATAGATTCCGGACGACCGAGAAGGAGCAAGGAACCTCGCGGTGGAGCGTCTGCACTCATAATATTTATTATTATTCAGCGATATAAAATTAACCAACCATCTCCACAGTGGACTGGAAGAGTACGAAACACGGCATCCCAGTGTAGTTACATCATACTAGTACATGGCTAACCCACGCTATCACCATATTTCTTGGCTTCCGTGCGACACCTATCTCTAGTAATCCAGCAGCCTGTATCGCTTCTCCCTCCTTGTCTCTATCAAAGTGCGACGGGCTGGTGTTTCTGCCATCTATTGAGGTCGGTTAACTATCACATGTTAGCGACATGCCAAGAGCATTCTAAAAAAAATTCCTTTCACGTTCCGTTTTCAAAAAGAAAAAAATCCTTTCACGTACGAATTTGCATGTATGCTTTGAGCAACTAGCATGTCCTATACTGCTCCTGTTTGATACGCTAACTTAGCTAGAGGTTAGACTAACTCATGACTAACCTTGAACTAACTGTAGCCAAAGAGGTGTTTGGGTGACAGGGTTAGATTGACAATAAATGCACTTCATGGAGAGAGAAAAGTGATTTTTCAGTGGTCTCAATGAGAACTATCTCCAGTTAGCACCTCCTGGGTGGGATAGTTTTTTTTGGTGGGTTCGGTGCAACTTGCTCCAATTTAAACCCTCATGCTTGGATATTTTAGGGCTATTTGAGCCCCAACTAGCTCAAACTAACTCTAACCCATGGATCCAAACAGGGCCTATGGCCAGTCTCGACGCGGAGCAGTCGCGTGCACCGGGAAGCGGCGCTCTCTCGGTCGTCGCGCCACTTCAAAGTTGGCGCTAGTGAGAGGTCGCCTCCGCTCTGGTCAGGCATTAATGCAGCACTGACGCTCCAGGGCGACGCTGACCGTTTCACGCGGGAAGCGCGCACTGGCATGGGAGTATAGGTTTTGAACCGTTTCAGGTGTAGTACTGGTAGTTTGCAAAACTACTCAATTATTGCACTCGGTTTCCTAGGAAATTGTGGTAAAAACGTTACTCCACAGCCCGCTTCCCTTCTCCTTCCTCTTCCACCGCCCGCGCACGTCCGCGGGAAGCGACCGGTCAACCCTTATATAGGAGTGCTAGCACAAAAAGATGCATGCATGACCACTAAAATTTCCATATTAAAGCGCCGCTCCGGCGGGAGTATGGCGTATGTTGTTACCTTCGGCCGGCCCATGGTTACCGGGAGACGGCGACCAGAGAAGAGGCGGCGGGAGGGGAATGAATGCAGCTACTGTTTGGGTTCGCCTTCCGGCTTAAATAAATGCGCAGCATCACGTGTACCCGCGGGTGCACAAATTGTAACATATTCCCTCCGTTCGGAATTACTTGTCTTGGAAATGGATGTATCTAGAACTAAAATATGTCTAGATACATCCATTTCTATGACAAGTAATTCCATACAGAGGGAGTACGTGTCTGCTTAAGTGGGCGTCACGTAACTGGTGTGTGTGTGAGAGAGATTCTGAGAGACAGAGTGCGTGTGTGCGACTCTACTCTTCGGACATGTACTCAACCTTTTGCATCGGGATACAAGTACAATGGTATTTACTTTAGCTAGTGATTTACGTGGCCATGTTAACGTGGTTGTGTCAAAAAAATGTCACTTCCTGCTCGTGATTTGCGTTATATAATTACAAGCAAGATTCTCGTGCATTGCACGGAACATCAATATGCATTTTTTTACAGAACACCTGTTGTGATTGACCCATGCAGGAGTAATCCCATGTGTAAAAACTAATGATATCTCGAGAATTTTATCGGAAAACGGGTATCTCGAGAATGTCATTGAAAAAATGAAAGATGAGAGATAAGGCGAGGAGGAGTGGAGCGTGGTGGTGACTGGTAGTCGGAATGGGCGGAGGCATGGGGATGGACGGCGCCGGCAGGCGGCAGCGGCCACCATGCATGCTAGATTGTTCCAGAGACTTACTCCTTTTTTAATTGCTGAGCAATGAGGTTGCGGGAGATAATGATGTGGAGAGAGGTGCGGGTATCTTTTGTAAAATCATCATAGTTTGCTTTCTATCCTCAAATATAGATCATACGGTCTGTATTACAAGATGGCAGGCACACCATCACCACCAACTTGTTTTTTTATAAGGGTACAGATGATAAGTTTGCTGACTACTAAAGTAAAGTGGAATTTGTCCATGTTATGCAAGTAAATAAAGGTGATTGTTCATCATACGGGTAAGTTTGGATGAAGGGTGGTAGGAACAAATGCTCCGCCTAGAGCATGTGTGTGTGAGATGGAGTCTTAGTGTGTGTGTGTGTGAGAGAGAGAGAGAGAGAGAGATGGAGTCTTAGTTTGTGTGTGTGTGAGAGAGAGGGAGAGAGATGGAGTCTTAGTGTGTGTGTGGGGGGGGGGGGGCGTGCGTGTGTGTGTTTGTGTGTGTGTGTGTGAGAGAGAGAGATGGAGTCTTAGTGTGTGTGTGTTGGGTGTGTGTGTGTGTGTGTGTCGCGGGGTCCTCTGTGGCAAATGTAATTTAAGTGTCCATGGCTTTCATCATAGAGAGGTGATGTGTATGGCAGAGGCCACCAACGATTGGGTGCGAGAGAGAAAATGCCCGTAGAGAGGGAAGAGAAGGTGTGTGCGCGTGAGAGGAGTAGACTTCGAGAGAACGTGTTTGTTCGAGAGACACCGAGGAAGACTACTATATATCGATGGTGCATGTAGGCGGGAATTAAACTAATGGATGGTCTTATTGGTTTCAAGGATATAGGGGAAGAGCGAGAGGTGCGCGCGGGGGGGGGGGGGGTAGCTAGAAGGAGATTGTTAAGTGTGAGTGTGTGTTTTACCCATCCAGGCGGAAGTTATGTGCACAAAAGAGGAGAACGATTCGATGTGGCGTTAGGATTGAGGGTAATTAACTACGTATGGAGACATAGAGACCTTGAACGTGCATGTGTGAGAGGTATACATGTATACGTGGGATGTGTGTTTGTGCGCGCGCGCATGATCAAGATAAAAGAAAGAAGACATAAGTCATAAGATCAATGACATGGGAGAGACGGGTCGGTATGACAATATGCATGCATGTGAGAATGCATGGAACCGACAATTGAGCATGTTTTTTGTCTTTAAGAGATAGTGGCGTGGGCTGGAGCATGCATCTATGGCGAGCAGAGGGAGTGAGGTGCAATGATTCTACAAAAGAGACCAACCTATAAATGCATATGTATGTAGAGAGATATATAGTGTGGGTAATAGGAAGCAAGACTCCGTGCGAGAAAGAAATGTTGACGGAGAAACTACAGATAGATACAGAGATGGAGATGTTAGCTAGAGGGACATCCGCTAGTTTGGGTGTTGGAGATGACCGTCGGGTGGTTCAAAGGGTGAAGTTATATATGTGTGTGAGAGGGCACTTGACTGCATGTAGAGAGAAACATACGTAGTGTGCGTGATAGGAATCAAGAGTGAGGGCGAGAAAGAAGGTTGATGGAGAAACAGATAAATAGAAAGATAAAGATGCTAGCAAGTGTGCGTTAGAGATAGGAGTATAGTGGATCAGAAGGCTGGGTTATGTGTGTGGGTGTGAGAGAGATAGAGAGAGGGTGCGTGTGAGTCACATACAAATAGATATCAGAGAGAAACGATATCCAGAGAGACGGAGTTTTGTGTCTGCAAGAGAGAAAGATATTTCACAACGAGAGTGATAGCTAGTGTCGGATTTCGGGTTCCGGCAGACCCTTGAGGTTCGAACTCTAGGGTGCGCGCGGAGATTACGCCCTCTACCCCTCCGTCTCGCAAAGATCTAAACTACTGAAAGAACAGCACGAGAGACATAAGGTTTATACTAGTTCGGGCCACCATTGTGGTGTAATACCCTACTCTAGTTTGTGGTGGGTGGATTGCCTCTTGGGCTGATGATGATGAACAATACAAGGAAGAACAGCCTCGCGAGGGTCTGTTCTTGGCTGGGGGGGCGAACTGCTAGGAGGAGTTCAGCCGCCCGTCTCTCTGACTTGCGTCTATGCCTCTCTACTGATTTCTCGATACTAGGTGTCTCTACCCTGGGGGTGGCTAGTCCTATTTATAGGCAAAGGCCCTGGGCCTCTTCCCAAATATTGAGCGGGAAGGGCGCCAACAATTGGCCATTTTGAAGGGGAACATCTGGTACACTTATCCTGACTAAAGTTGGTCCTCGCCTGCCAAAGGCTCTGTGGTGACGCCGTTATGGGCTCCACGATGACCTCCTTCCCACCGTTGGACTGGTCTTGGTCTCATTGCACCGAAATGGATGCCTTTGCTTGATCCTCTCGCCTGCGCTTGCCCCCCTTGCACCAAAGAGGAAAGGGAGACACTGCGCGGGCTGGCGCCCGCCTGGCACCCTTGGTCGTCATGGCTTGCGTCATGGGCACCTCATGAGGTACCCCGCCTTGATCTTCCCGCCTCCTCGTGAGCCAGCCTGATGAGGCCGCGCCTGAGGAAGCTCCGTGTCGTCCGCCGCACGAGGCTTGGCCCCTCGCGAGGGTCTTGAGTCTCGTGTTGATGAAGATGGGGCCCTTTGAGCCACGCCGCAGGCCGCAGGCAGGCAAGTCTGGGGACCCCCGTTCCCAGAACGCCGACAATAGCCCCCGGGCCCAAGGCGCGCACGGACTTGGCCGTGCCGAGAGGCGAAAAGGCAAGGGCGAAGCGCCGCGGGCCCTAACAGCCTGCGGCCTCGGGCGCCGCGTGGCGGTTGATTGGTGATAACCCTCAATCGTAAGGGATCGAGATAGTCTTCGCGGGTAAGAATAACCCAATTTATTGATTCGACACACGGGGAGCCAAAGAGTATTTATAAGCTTTGACAGTTGAGTTGTCAATTCAACCGCACCTGAAATATACTTACTTGCAACAAAAGATAAGTGGTAACAGTGATATGATAGTGATACTAAAAGTGAACAGCAAAAGTAAATAGCAAAAGTAAATAGCAAAAGTAGCAACTAGTGACCAGCAGGATTTAAAACACTGTAGGCTAGGGAGACGGATGGTTTGGGCGCTGCATGGATGAGATATATCATGATTACAACTTGGGGCAAGGCACACGGAAAAGTAATGATCATCTAGGCAAATATCAAACATTAGGCATGTATCCCGTAGGTAGTTGTACGTGCTTGCAATAAGAACTTGCACAACATCTTTTGTCCTACCATCCCGCTATGAACGGGGCCAAAAGGAACTTATGGAGATTAAGGTGCTCCTGTCAAAGAGCACCGGAACAAAGCAATAAACTCAATGGATACATGTAATCCTCAAACTACGGACCATCCCCTTTGGTGTCCCAAGCTGTCACTTTTGGGGTCGCCGGTTCCGAACCGTAATAGGTGCAAACAACTCATAGATAGGATCAAGAACACAAATATATTCATGCAAACACATATGGTTCAGACCTGAAATCATGGCACTCGGGCCCTAAGTGACAAGCATTAAGAATAACGAGTTGAAGCAAAGATGATAAACACCATAGTAGATGATAGGCAACATGCCCCCAACGATCTGACAAATTATTACATGATCTAGCTCATCCAATCCCTACCATCCCCTTCGCCTACAGCAGGGGATTACTCACACATGGAAGGAGAAGTCATGGAGGGATGATGGAGTGGTGATGATGATGACGATGGCGATGATCTCCCCTCTCCGGAGGCCAAATCAGCCTCCAGATTAGCCCTCCCGAGGAAGAACAGAGGGTGGCGGCGGCTCCGCAACGAAAACTGGGAAAAGAACTTCTACTCTGGGATTTCTTTGTCACGAGATAAAATACGGGTCGAAGTAGGGCACCAGGGAAGGTGGGCCCACCCAGGCGACCCCCCGGCGCGGAGAGGGGGTGGGCCGCGCCACCAGGGCGCCTGGACCCCCCTGGCTCCCATCTGGCCCCTCTTCTGGCTCCGGGTTCCTTCGGGTGCGTGGATTTTCTGTGATTTTTCGTGGATTTTTTCTGAGATACCTAAAAATCCGTTTTCCTGCACACAATAAAACCATACAGGCAGCTCTGCTGAAAACAACGTCAGTCCGAGTTAGTTTAGTTCAAATCATGCAAGAATGAGGTCAAAACAATATCAAAAGTGTTTGGAAAAGTAGATACGTTTGAGACGTATCAACTCCCCCAAGCTTAGCATATTGCTTGTCCTCAAGCAATTCAGTTCAACGAACTGGAAGAAAATTTTGACAAACTCTTTTGTTTCATTAGATGTATATAAGCATGTACTACGAAAAGAGTCTAGCAAGTATTGAAACAGTACTATGAGGACAATGCACGGAGCAATCCTTCTTTCAAGTGACCAATCACAAATACCTAAAAGTAAATAATATATTACTGAAAATCAAGACAAGATTACATTGCACATAGCTTGAGCATATTAGGGTGGTATCTCGCTAGCCTCCATGAGTGAAGCAAAACATAAATGCAGAAACTCCTCCAGAGTTTTAAAGGAGACTAGAACTAAGAATTTCAAAATGAACAATATCACAAGCATGCAGAAGACAATGTAATACTTTGGGACAATGCACATTACACTCAGAATGACAATTATGCTCTCCTAGTCGGTGCTTTGAAGAAAGAAGGTGGAGACTCTCGAACCGTGGAATTTTGTGGCGATGTTGAAAACCCGTGATCGGAAACAAAAACTAAACATGTACCAGAGCTCTTGGTTTTAAAAACAGAGGTAAAAATGTTTTTGAGAGGTGCATATTTCGTCAACGAATGCTAGCAGATAACTCAATCACTTCTTGAGCTGGACAAGTTTCGAGGAACGGCTCCCGCATGAGGACGATCACATCCTCTTAATCTCCTTTGTTTATCACTGCCAAAGTTTTCTGATTTCTCATGAACAAAGCGCGAAGGAGGGTTTGTTTGTTGTATTATCTTTTATGAGCCGGGCGCACTCTAAGCCAGCTCCTTCTCATATTAAAGGTTTGCACATTAGACATGCAATCCCGGGGTGAAACTTGTCCAACTTAAAAAGATCATGAATTAACTACTACTTCCTCATGAGCTAAAACAGAGGCACAAAAAGAGAAATGTTTTTGATTAATTTCGAGATGGTACACGAAAGTCTTTGTTAGGAATGGCAGGTAAATACCATGTATAGGCAGGTATGGTGGACTCATATGGCATAACTGGTTTTAAAGATTTTGGATGCACAAGCAGTCAGTCCGCTTAGTACAGGTGGAGGTTAGCAAAAGACTGGGAAGCGACCAACTAGAGAGCAATAACGGTCATAATCATGTAGAGCGACAAAGCAACATTGAATCGGGCATGAAAGTGATATAACTATTCTGAAACTCAAAGATCATCAAGGCAGAGCAGACTTTTTAGTCTTAAACATGTGTAAACATGTGCCAAGTCAATCCAAAAATTCTCCAAAGGGAAATACCACCTTAGTATACCATACTATGAACAGTGCAATGCATGTAAATCATTTCAATAACACATTATATACTCTAGCTATTCGAGACTAGCCACAAGGAAAGCATGAACCACTGGAAGAGCATTGTAAACGTAGCACTATGTCGCTACAAGCTGGTCTCTAGATCATAAGTACAGGCATATGTACAAAAGTAGAAACAAGAAGAGTTCATACCGGTCTTCCTTGTTGCTTCCCTTCAGTCGATCTTCGTCATTACTGCCTCGTCACTTGCATGATCGAACGTAGGAAATATAATTAAAGGCCATTACGGACTCGAGCTGAACTCTGAAAACAAAGCAAACTAAAAAGAGAAAGAAAATCTTTTTGTTGTTTTTGCAAAGAGAGAAATAAAGAAGAACGGGCAAAAACTTCGAAAAGATCAAAGCTAATAAAACGAATAATACAATGGAAAAGTGAGAGGGGCGCGTACTCCCCCAAGCTTAGGCTTTTGGCCTAGGTTGGTAGCAGCTACTGCCCCCAGGAGCCTCCTGCTCCGGGGGAACAGTGGTGAGTCCAAGGATCATAGAAGGATGCTGGCGCGTACACCGAACTCCTCGGAGTATCCCACGAGGAAGGGTCCGTGCGCCAAGCGGAGGAAGACCCTTCACCAAACTCGATGGCGGTTTCTTCCTGAAAAGGTGGTAACTCACCGTGCTCCTCCTCGTCAGGCACAACCCCCTCCATAGGGTTATGAAACTGATGCTGGGCCATGAACTCATCGAACTGGATAACATCAAAGGCCCATCCGTTCCTGCTAGAAAAATCAAACAAAAGAGGTGCAGGTAGACAGATCTCGCGTTCCGCGGTAGTTCCGAAACGCAAGATATAAACAAGATTATCAAGCTCAGAAGCCATGGTAACAAATTTATGCCTTTTCATAGCAGCAAGGTCAAAGCTTAAATAAGTAAAAGGATTATCATCCAGGTGTGGGGTGCCTCCCAGATGTTCTAAGATAAGTGTGGCATAAACGCCACCATATAAGTCTCCCTTGTTACCGTTCATAGCAAGGCGTCGAGCAATTAAGGCACCCAGATTATAATCAGACCTCCCTGAGAGGGCTGCTGCCAGGATAGCAATATCCGGCGCAGAAGTGTTACTCGTGTTATCACGAGCTAACACCCCTCTAGCAATATAATATGCAAAATACCTGAGGTGAGGGAATAAGATGCTGGAGATCTTTGACCGATGAATATCCCTCGTATCTATGCTGCAGAGAGAGTTGAAGACGGTTTTCAGCTCGGAGGGCTGAGAGGCCATCCTAGTCGTCCTCCCAACGTTCGGCACACCTATTATTTCACAAAACTTCCCCAAGGTCATGGTGATAAGATCACTGTAAATTTTAAACTCAATAGCACCTGAATCAGGATTATATCTAAAACTGTTAATGAAACTGGAGGTGAGTTTTTGATACTGAGTAACACGGCAAGTGACGAGCTGTGTCAAACCTGCATTAGCACAAAGATTATAAAACTCATCCTTGATTCCCGCAGCTTCAAGGAATTCATCACATGGAAACGTCATCGCACGTGCTGGACTTGTGTCTTCCAACAACTCCAGGGGCACATGATCTTCATTATAGCTCACCCTAGCAGTCGATGGTGAAGCTGCGGCTCTAGTAACTCGATCGGAGTGTGTGGGCCTCCTCTTCTCAAGCCACCCCTTTGCCCTTCCTAACAAACTCATTTCTGAAATTTTTGACAAATTACAAAAACAAGGATTAAAACAGGGTGAGTTGAGGCAAACTACTCAACTCACTTGCCCAAGGCATAAACTTGCATCAAAACTTGGAAAATAACTTTCTACACATGCATGCAAGCTCATCTATACAGCACCAAGAACTACTAAATACTCACAAATGAAGCCACCAATCAGAAATCTAATTGGAGGGGTGGAGGAGTCACATACCAGGGAGTATTTGTTCAAAATCTCAGCTCAAATGGTGGGCTGTAGAGAGAGATCGAAGAATCGCCTCCAAGAACAGCAAGAACGCAAGAACAAGTGCAGAACTCGCGTTTTTGGAGAAAAAGAGAGAGGGAGGAAGAAGACTTACCTGGAGGGGGGCCATGTGGGCCCCAGGCGCCCTGTGGGCGCGGCCAGGGGGCAGGCCGCGCCAGCTGGCCGCCTGGGCCACTGGTGATCCCTCCTGGCCGGCCCCAGGTCCCTCTGGGTCACTCCCGACGTGGAAATTTTTATTTTTATTTTTCTGGAATTTTTCTAAAAAACTTCACTGTTGAAATTTTTTCGAAGTTCAAAAAGCTGCGAAACTCTCTGAAAACTTGAAGCAGTGAGTAGTATTGTGAAGCTTCAAAACATAAATACTTGGTACAGCAAAGAGAGTAAAGACTAAAATAAATTAAAACATAACAAGCTCAACTTTTTATCTATATAAAACACGTTTATTAGTAAGGTTGATCAAGTCTTACCAACAAACAAGCAATATATAGAGCAAAAAGTCTCACCTCTTACGAAGTAATTACTGAACCTTTACTTTGATGGGCATTGTCCCCACCATAATAGTTTGTATTTGTGGTGCACATGTAGTGGACAGTCCCATTCTCCAATCTTCACGGTCTCGATATTTTCTATAGAGTTGAGGCCATGCCTCCTGTTGGTCTTCTTTGGAAAATACACCGTGTGTTCTTTATCATTCACATTGAAGGTAACCTTTCCTTTATTGCAATCAATAATAGCACCTGCGGTGTTAAGAAAAGGTCTACCAAGAATAATGGACATGCTCCCATCCTCGGGCATGTCAAGCACAACAAAATCAGTAAGAATCAAACAATTAGCAACTTTTACGGGAACATCCTCACAAATACCTATCGGAACGGCGGTTGACTTGTCAGCCATCTGAAGAGAGATATCTGTAGGAATTAGTTTCTCTAGACAAAGCCTCTTGTAGAGAGAGAGAGGCATAACACTCACTCCTGCTCCAAGATCACACAAAGCAGTCTTGACATAATTATTCTTTATGGAGCAAGGAATGGTGGGTATACCTGGATCACCGAGCTTCTCAGGAATCTTGCCACTGAAAGAGTAGTTAGCAAGCATAGTAGATATTGCTTCATTAGGAACTTTTCTTTTATTAGTGACAATATCTTTCATATATTTCGAATAAGGAGGTAACTTAATAGCATCAGCCAAAGGGATTTGAAGAAAAAGAGGCTTAATCCACTCACAGAACTTATTGTAATGCTCTTCTTCTTTAGATTTGAGAGATTTACCTGGAAAGGGCATGGGTTTCTGCACCCATGGTTCTCTTTCCTTCCCATGTTTTCTTGCGATGAAGTCTTCTTTAGTGCACCTCTTACGTTTGTCAGGTGCTTCTTCTTCTCGAACTTCAGGCGGATCATTCTTCTCATTATCCTTATCTTCAGGTTCAGCACCGTCTTCAGTCTCAGCATCGGAGATAGATACACTGTTGGGATCAACAGCTGGCTCTTTATCTGTAATAGGATCATTAGAATTGTCAGTCTCCTTATGTTTCTTCTTCTTCTTTGGAGAGCCAACAATTTCTTCTTCCTGCCTTTGAGAATCTTGCTCGATTCTCCTCGGATGCCCCTCTGGATAGAGAGGATCTTGAGTGCTAGTTCCTCCTCGGGTCTTAATCCCGAAGGCCTGCAAATCATCTTGTTTGGCATTGTTAGCAAGCAAATCCTTTTGCACATTAGAAATTTGTTCAAGCTGAGTTTGAACCATATGAAAATGTTTCACAAGACATTGAACATCATTAACAGTTCTACCTAGAACATCAAGCAAACTATTGATAGCAAGGGAATTATCATGCAACTGACTTTGTATCCTCTCATTAAAATGATTTTGTTTCATAATAAAATTATCAAACTCATCTAAACATTGATCAGGAGGCTTACCATGAGGGATGTCACTTGCGTTGAAATCTAAAAGAGAGTGTACCTCTACCATAGGAGGGTGAGTGGTAGGCTCACACAGCTTCTCAATAGGGGGTAGATTCTTCACGTCTTCAGCTTTAATACCTTTCTCTTTAATAGACTTCTTTGCTTCTCGCATGTCTTCGGGGCTTAGAACAAACATGCCCCTCTTCTTTGGTGGTGGAGGTGGTTCAGGGGCTGACCAATCTTCATGGTTTTTGGCAATCCTGCCCATCAAATCTTCTGCATCTTCCGGCGTCCTTTTCCTGAAAAGACAACTAGCACAACTGTCCATATAGGACCTGGATTCATCAGTTAGACCAGCATAGAATATATCGATTAATTCGTTCTTAGGGACTTCATGTCCTGGTCTAGCCTGAATCAGACCGCAATACCTCCCCCAAGCTTTAGGGAGGGACTCATCCTGCAACTGTTTAAAGTTATAAATTCTTTGTAAAGCAGCATGTTGCATGTGAGCAGGAAAGTACTTATCAACAAAAGAGTGAGCTAAGTCTTGAGGACTCTTAATAGAACCGCATGGGAGTGAATCATACCATGCTTTAGCACCTTCCTTCAAGGAGAAAGGAAGAAGCTTGGTCACATAAAAGTATCGTATCTTCTCATCTGTGGTAAACAGGCCACCCAACTCACTGAGTTTAGTCAGGTGTGCAATAGCATCATCATTTTCTCTGCCATAAAAGGGGTCAGCTTCAACCATAGGTATAAGTGAAAGATCAACAGAGAAATCATAATCAGGATCATCAATGCATATAGGAGATGTAGCAAATTCAGGATCCGGAACGGTTTTGTTCTTCAGAGAGTGTTTTTCAAACAGTTTCTTAATAACTTCAGGGTCAGAGCCAGAAAACTTTGTCAATTCCCTGCATAAATCTTCATCAAGCATATAGTAATCATCATCAAGGATTCTCTCCTTGAGTTTACTCAAATCAGGATAATCGTAAGTTTCACCAATAGGGTAGCGAGTAACAGGGATTTCAATTCTAGACCTTTTTGCAGCAGCAGCGATCTGTTTCTCAAGAGCACAACCAAGTGAACTAATATCATCAAGAGTAGTAGAAGCATCATCAAGAGTATCGGACGTAATAACAGATTCAGTAGGAGCATCATGTGGTGGTGGTGAGGCAAACTTACTCATAACAGAAGGTGAATCAAGTGTAGCACTAGTGCTCAGAACAGTACCTCTTCTTGTAGTGGATAGTAAGATCGGAACCTTGGGGTCTCCTTTCTTACCCATAGCGGATGAAGTGCAGCAGGTAGGATACTTCAAGTAGACTCGTAAATATTGCTATGCTCCCCGGCAACGGCGCCAGAAAACGGTACTTGATAACCCTCAACCGTAAGGGATCGAGATAGTCTTCGCGGGTAAGAATAACCCAATTTATTGATTCGACACACGGGGAGCCAAAGAGTATTTATAAGCTTTGACAGTTGAGTTGTCAATTCAACCGCACCTGAAATATACTTACTTGCAACAAAAGATAAGTGGTAACAGTGATATGATAGTGATGATAGTGATAGTAAAAGTGAACAGCAAAAGTAAATAGCAAAAGTAGCAACTAGTGACCAGCAGGATTTAAAACACTGTAGGCTAGGGAGACGGATGGTTTGGGCGCTGCATGGATGAGATATATCATGATTCCAACTTGGGGCAAGGCACACGGAAAAGTAATGATCATCTAGGCAAATATCAAACATTAGGCATGTATCCCATAGGTAGTTGTACGTGCTTGCAATAAGAACTTGCACAACATCTTTTGTCCTACCATCCCGCTACGAACGGGGCCAAAAGGAACTTATGGAGATTAAGGTGCTCCTGTCAAAGAGCACCGGAACAAAGCAATAAACTCAATGGATACATGTAATCCTCAAACTACGGACCATCCCCTTTGGTGTCCCAAGCTGTCACTTTTGGGATCGCCGGTTCCGAACCGTAATAGGTGCAAACAACTCATAGATAGGATCAAGAACACAAATATATTCATGCAAACACATATGGTTCAGATCTGAAATCATGGCACTCGGGCCCTAAGTGACAAGCATTAAGAATAACGAGTTGAAGCAAAGATGATAAACACCATAGTAGATGATAGGCAACATGCCCCCAACGATCTGACAAATTATTACATGATCTAACTCATCCAATCCCTACCATCCCCTTCGCCTACAGCAGGGGATTACTCACACATGGAAGGAGAAGTCATGGAGGGATGATGGAGTGGTGATGATGATGACGATGGCGATGATCTCCCCTCTCCGGAGGCCAAATCAGCCTCCAGATTAGCCCTCCCGAGGAAGAACAGAGGGTGGCGGCGGCTCCGCAATGAAAACTGGGAAAAGAACTTCTGCTCTGGGATTTCTTCGTCACGAGATAAAATATGGGTCGAAGTAGCGCACCAAGGGAGGTGGGGCCCACCCAGGCGACCCCCCGGCGCGGCCAGGGTGTGGGCCGCGCTACCAGGGCGCCTGGGCCCCCCTGGCTCCCCTCTGGCCCCTCTTCTGGCTCCGGGTTCCTTCGGGTGCGTGGATTTTCTGTGATTTTTCGTGGATTTTTTCTGAGATACCTAAAAATCTATTTTCCTGCACACAATAAAACCATACAAGCAGCTCTGCTGAAAACAGCGTCAGTCCGGGTTAGTTTAGTTCAAATCATGCAAGAATGAGGTCAAAACAATATCAAAAGTGTTTGGAAAAGTAGATACGTTTGAGACATATCAACTGGACGTGGGCGGCACTGTTCCCCCACGCTCCCTTATTTTGTGCCCTGCTAGGCGGACTCATAATTGTACACAGCCGCTCCCCTTCCTGTTGCTCGAGCGTCCTCTGCTCTTTCTCCCTTCGAACGCCAGCTCCTGCTTCCAATCCAATCTCGAATCTTCCCCCTCCTTCCCACCGCCATGGCTCCGACAAAGAAGGAGAGGGGGAAGAAAACCATGCCTTCGTCTTGCCCGCCGCCGTCGGTGGCCCCCGCCGTCGGCCGGTCGATCATACTCAATCGAGAGTGCCTGGGCAAGGTCGGCTTGGCTCTGGCTACCATCCTCAACGAGTGCGGGAGGACGACGGCTTGTCCTACGTCTCATTTCCCCACTGACAGGATAATCAGTGAGGTCCATTATTTTGCTGATGCCTTGTGGGCGGGTCTGGTTCTCCCCTTTTCCGATTTCTTCAAGGCCGTCCTCTCCCATTACCAGATCCATATGATGCATTTGGGTCCTGAATCCATCACCCTTCTTTCGGTCTTCGCTTTTGTTTGTGAGGCGATGATGGGCATCTCCCCTTCCGTTGCCTTGCCGCGCCACTTCTTCTCTTTGCGCCTTGTCGACCCTACCCAATGCTCGGCGTGTGTGAACTTCGTCGCCGTGCCTGAGACTGCGGCCTCGGGGATCGACTTCAAGCTAACTTCGCCTTCAGCCGGGTTCCGCGACCGGTGGTTGCACGTTGATGTCGGGGTGCCCAGCCCCCTGCTGGCGAAGCCAACCTCGCCTGCTGTACCCAATTCGGGCTGGGGCCAGGAGACGCTCGAGAGCCTCCGGCTCGCTTTTGTCTGGCACCGCTTCGCGTTCTTGAAATCAATCGGTGTGACAGCACCCAAGGTGGTGAAGGAGTTCCTGTTGCGTCGCATCGCCCCTCTCCAACGCCACTCCCGCCGGATGTGGGCCTTCAGTGGGCGCGGTGACCGCATGAGGCTCCAGGAAGAGGACCTGACGCCTGAGGTGCTGAGAACAGTGCTCTTGATCTTGACTGGTGACCCCAACCCGGGTAGCATCCAGCGGGGAGGGGCCCTGCTGTACCTCTGCCAGAACAGGGATGACTTCGTGAAGCAGATGCCCCTCTTTGATGAATGGGGGTTGCGCCCTGCTGGCTTCCAAGGGCCTCGCGAGAACCCTGTGGTGGTGACCGCCCTTCCGGTTGGTCAAGGCGAATCCTCCTCGAGTGGCGGAGCAGGGAGGCATGAGGCGGCGGAGGCCGAGAGGGCTCCCGATGAGGTGACTGCGCCGGATGATGCCCTCGAGGGGGCAGCTCCTGAGACCCGTGCTGCTGAGGCTGAGGGTGGCAAGCAGCTGCTCCCAGCGCCTGGGAATGAGGTCCCTGAGGCTCCAGCCGCGTCTTCTGGCGAGGCGATTGGCAGGATGCGTCAGGCAGGCGCCCCCAACGCGGATCGCTTCGATGCTCCGTCTTCGTCGCAGGTTGATCCTTGCGCCCTTCTCTTGGGCCGCTTCCGTGTGGACTTTGAGGCCCTTTGGAGGAAAAGGGGGTGATGACTTCCCTTGTCACTTGCTGAAGCGCAGGAAGTACTTCGCCACCGACGAGTAAGTCTTCTCCTTTTCTAGCTTCTAATCCCCTTGTTGCGTTTACTGATCCTTGCTCCGCAGGCCTCTTCCGGCCGAGCTCATGGAAGTTGCTGAGGTGCCACCTCCTTTGGCTTCGCCTCCTCCACCGTCCCCTAGTGCTCCGAGCAGCACTGCTCTTGTGGCAAGGGCGGCCGAAGGGGCAAACCGTCCCGAGGCGCACCGCAGCCCTTTACTCCCCGGGATTTTCCTTCGCGGGCCCTCTCGGGGCATAGCTAGCCTGCCGTGGACTTCTCGTCTGGTCATGGACTGCGACTGGTTGAGGCGCCCCCTGCGCCCCTCATCTGGAGACGGGCTGGCTCCAGGCCGGGCTTCTGGCGCGGCGCACCCGGCCGTCGCGAGGGCGCCAGCCCCCAGCCCCCTGCCCGGAGGGGGAGCGATGATTCGTGGCCCCCGGCGCTTGCTTGGGGCAGATGATGGTGTGGAATACGTGCTCGAGCGCGCTCGGGAGCGCCACGCTCGTCGCCAAGGGTTCCTTCGAAGGGCGACTGACGCGGTGAACCTGCTTGGGGAGGAGCTTGCTGATGAAGACGTGCACCTGGAGGCCGAGGGCCTGCGCTTGGCTGCTTGGAGGCGCGAGCTGGAGGCCGCCATCGCCCTCGCACGCCACCAGCGCGATCTCGATGATGAAGAGGCGAAGGCGTCCCTAGAGGCCTCTCGACCGGCCCGATCCCAGGCAGTCGAGGAGGCCCGGGAAGCTGACCGACGGCGAGAGGCGGCGGCGGAGCAGGCTCGGGAGCTCCTGGTCTGGGGCCACTCGCTGGAGGAGCAAGCGGAGCTGCGCGAGGCGGCCCTCGCGTCGATGAAGGTGACTTCTGGCGACCCGACCGAGCTCCAGAAGCGTGAGGAGGCGTTGACGCTGGAAGCCGCCAAACGCACTCGCGAGTACGAGCGGCTGCAGACGAGGGAGCGCTTGGTGATGCAGGCGGAAGACGATGTCGCTGCACGGGAAGCCCGTGTCATGGAGGAGGTTGGTCGTCAGGTGGCGATGGCGCGCCAAGACCTCAAGCGCGAGTTTGAGGGGAGGGTGGAGTTGATCCGGGTCGAGGTTGAGGGAAGGACCGCAGCCTTGAGGGCCGAGCGGGAGGAGGCGACGCGGCGGGCCGACGCTTCCCGGGCCGCCCTTGAGGCAGCACAAGGGGAGTTAGCTGCCTCCCAGGCCGAGGTGCTCCGTCTTCGCCAGCGGGTGGAGGGTGCTGAGGCTGTTGCGCGCCAGAACGCTGATGAGATACGCCAGCGGCAGGTCTTGGAGCACATGCACGACCCCATGCTCGCCACGCTCCGGGAGAGAGCTAACACAGCGTTGGGCAACATCTGCGAGGCGGCTGTTGGAGAGCCGCACAAAATCAACTATGTCAGCAACCTTCAGTTCTTCACCGCCGTGGTGACGCAGCTGGAGGCGCGGGCGGTCAGGGCCGACAGGTGCTTTCGCCCCAGTCCCGTGTCTTCAGCCATCTCTGGAACATGGATCCCCACTTAGACTTCGACGCTGCTTTCGCCCCAGTCCCCCAGGCCGTCCGAGACGACCTGGCGCACTGGGTGGAAGACAACGTGGACGCCCTTGTCAGGGCCTTTGCTTCGGACGACGACGATGTGATCGTGGCTGCCGACGAGGACGGCGTGGTGAACGGCCCTGGCGCTGCTGGTGGCGACGCAGACATCGATGGCGAGTTCAGCGACGCCAGCGGCGGCTCGGGGGGTGCTCTTGAGGACGCATTGGGGGATTTGTCCGACTGAGTATGTATCACTCACGTCTTTTTACCCTGCATGAATAGAACTCAGGTGTTTGGCCTGATGGCTGTGAGAGCATTTTGGGAGGGGAAGCCCCTCATGTAAAGCCTATGTTTATCGTATTAGTAGCTGTTACATTGCGCGAGCACCCGCGCCTGGCGGTTAGCTGGTTTACCTTTGTTTCGCGCAGGCCCCGAGGCAGCCTGTGGGAGAACGTGGTGTCCTGAGTGTTCTCCGGTTGAATCCGTAGGATGCAAGAGTGTCGCCGGCGGGGAGCTTCACAGGCGTTGGCCTTCTTCACAGGCTCCGGGCCTTTTCCCGCATGCGATGGCTTCACAGGCATTCGCCTTCTTCACAGGCTCTGGTCCTTTTCCTAAATGCGATAGCTTCATAGGCATTCGCCTTCTTCACAGGCTCTGGGCCTTTTCCTAAACGCGATAGCTTGACAGGCATTCGCCTTCTTCACAGGCTCTGGGCCTTTTCCTAAACGCGATAGCTTCACAGGCATTCGCCTTCTTCACAGGCTCTGGGCCTTACCCTAAACGCGATAGCTTCACAGGCATTCGCCTTCTTCACAGGCTCTGGGCCTTTTCCTAAACGCGATAGCTTCACAGGCATTCGCCTTCTTCATAGGCTCTGGGCCTTTTCATGAAAGGACATCCTCCGTAGGCACCGGAAAGTCCTCCCGAGAGGGAGCAACAGTGTCAGTCTGGGTTGCGTACGAGCTAGGCCCGGCCCGACTCGCGAGGGGCTCGCGAGGGGAGGCAGCTGTGGTGAAGCGGTAACCAGAACGTGAGAAATGGCTCGAACGAGACTAAGCACCCCTTCCCCGAACACACGCAAATCTCAAATTCGAATCCAACTTAAATCCAGCGGGGGAAAAGTTACAACCAAAGGAGAAGTCAACGAAAACAGACAAAAGGCCGCGTCCGGCACCTAATCTAGTCTTGGACGTCTTCTCACCAGCGCGGAGCTAAGTGCTGTCCACTGGGCGTGGGAGGGAGCCCCAGGGCCTGAGGCCGACACCCCTGAGACTCCGGGGCGTGTACAGCCCCACTCATTATTACGTGAGAGTGTCACGGGGCGGCGAGCTTCACAGGCACTGGGCCTTCTTCACTGGTACCGGCCTTGCTTCATATTGCCAGACGAGGGCCCCACCTTGCACCACACTCTAGTGCCACCAACGACGACCGGAAACCAGGACGCCGCCGGTGGGGTAGAGCGGTCGCCAGCGGTTCCCCCGACGACCACGGGTCCTCCGCCAGGGGCAGGCCCTTAGGCACCTCCCCAACGGAGGGCCTACCTCCTGAGAACGCCTTGCTCCAAACGCCGCGGTGGTGATGTCGGATCTCTGCCCCTCTCCTGCAGCCCCCTGCGCCCTCCTCCCGAGGGGTAGGAGGCTGCGGGAGCGGGGCAGCTGCTTGCCGTGGCGACTTGCACCTCCTGCGATCCATGATTAGCGTACGCCTACTCCTGAGGAATTAGTGGTACCCGATAATCGTCGCCTCCAGCGTGGCCGGTGGAACCATCTCGGGGCTCCTGGAAGGGCTCAGCTTCTGGTGTCTCGTCCCCCCAGCTCGGGCTAAGGAGCGAGCCTTGTTCGCCCTCGTGAGCGTGCCCTTGGTCCATCATGTGGGGCACGTATTCTTCTGGCGCCGCCATTCCGGAGGCTACGCTATAGTGCTCCTTGTGCCGTGCAACCCTGCTTGACGTGCCCACCGTGGGGTGGTAGTGCGGCTGCCCGCTTGCGCCGTGGGCTGCGCCGAGTCTCTCTCCTTCACGCACCGGGGGCGGGGGTAGCACCACCGTCAGTCCGACGCCGATGGCTTCACTGGTGTTGGAGTAGCCTTGGGGCCCGCGGGCGCGCGCGGGGCCCCCCGCATGCGCCGCCCTGGGCTTGAGACGGGAGCTGGATGCAGAAGGGTGAGCCCCTGAAGCGGCAAAGCCCACGAGCTCGGCAACCCGCTCTAGCAGCACGTCGCGGCCGCCTTCCAGCAGCCTACACTGCAGCAGCTCTCGGGACACTGTGAGCGCGGCCCTCGAGTTCGCCTGCTCTCGGCGGGTGTACGGTGTCGTGGTCGCGGCGTGATTGGAGGCCCTTTCTGCCGACCACGCCTGCCGTGGTGTGTTGTTGAAGCCTGTCCACGCCGCCCGCGGCCCGCAGCGCCCTACGGACCGCGAGCTGCCTGGGGCGCGGGGTCGCCCGAGGCGAGCGGCTCTGCGCGGGCGGGCCACGCCGCCCATGGATCTTGGTTGCCCGCCTGGTCGCCGGACATGGTGATGACGATGCGACGGGACGCGAAGTGGTAGAAGGGTGGATTCCGGCGCACCCCTACCTGTCGCGCCAAATGTCGGATTTCGGGTTCCGGCAGACCCTTGAGGTTCGAACTCTGGGGTGCGCGCGGAGATTACACCCTCTACCCCTCCGTCTCGCAAAGATCTAAACTACTGAAAGAACAGCACGAGAGATACAAGGTTTATACTAGTTCGGGCCACCATTGTGGTGTAATACCCTACTCTAGTTTGTGGTGGGTGGATTGCCTCTTGGGCAGATGATGATGAACAATATGAAGGAAATATGCCCTAGAGGCAATAATAAAGATATTATTTATTTCCTTATTTCATGATAAATGTTTATTATTCATGCTAGAATTGTATTAACCGGAAACATAATACATGTGTGAATACATAGACAAACAGAGTGTCACTAGTATGCCTCTACTTGACTAGCTCGTTAATCAAAGATGGTTATGTTTCCTAACCATAGACAAAGAGTTGTTATTTGATTAACGAGGTCACATCATTAGTTGAATGATCTGATTGACATGACCCATTCCATTAGCTTAGCACCCGATCGTTTAGTATGTTGCTATTGCTTTCTTCATGACTTATACATGTTCCTTTGACTATGAGATTATGCAACTCCCGTTTGCCGGAGGAACACTTTGGGTGCTACCAAACGTCACAACGTAACTGGGTGATTATAAAGGAGTACTACAGGTGTCTCCAAAGGTAGATGTTGGGTTGGCGTATTTCGAGATTAGGATTTGTCACTCCGATTGTCGGAGAGGTATCTCTGGGCCCTCTCGGTAATGCACATCACATAAGCCTTGCAAGCACTTCAACTAATATGTTAGTTGTGAGATGATGTATTACGGAACGAGTAAAGAGACTTGCCGGTAACGAGATTGAACTAGGTATTGGATACCGACGATCGAATCTCGGGCAAGTAACATATCGATGCCAAAGGGAACAACGTATGTTGTTATGCGGTCTGACCGATAAAGATCTTCGTAGAATATGTAGGAGCCAATATGGGTATCCAGGTCCTGTTGTTGGTTATTGACCGGAGACGTGTCTCGGTCATGTCTACATTGTTCTCGAACCGCAGGGTCCGCATGCTTAACGTTACGATGACAGTTATTATGAGTTTATGCATTTTGATGGACCGAAGGTTGTTCGGAGTCCCGGATGTGATCACGTACATGACGAGGAGTCTCGAAATGGTCGAGACATAAAGATCGATATATTGGAAGCCTATATTTGGACATCGGAATCGTTCCGGGTGAAATCGGCATTTTACCGGAGTGCCGAGGGGTTACCGGAACCCCCCGGGGAGTTATTGGGCCTACATGGGCCTTGAGGTGGAAGAGAGAAGGAGGCAGGAGGTGGCCGCGCGCCCCTCCCCTTCCTAGTCCTAATAGGACAAGGGAAGGGGGGCGGCGCCCCCCCTTTCCTTCCCCTCTCCCTCCTCCTTCCCTCCTTCTCCTTCTCCGAATAGGAAAGAAGGGAGTCCTACTCCCGGTGGGAGTAGGACTCCCCCTTGGCGCGCCCAAACCAGGCCGGCCGCCCCTCCCCCTTGGCTCCTTTATATACGGGGGCAGGGGGCACCCTAGAACACACAATTGATCAACGTGATCGTTCCTTAGCCGTGTGCGGTGCCCCCCTCCACCATATTCCACCTCGAATATATCGTCGCAGTGCTTAGGCGAAGTCCTACGCCGGTAGAACATCAAGATCGTCACCATGCTGTCGTGCTGACGGAACTCGTCCCCGAAGCTTTGCTGGATCGGAGCTAGGGGCACGTCATCGAGCTGAACGTGTGCAAGAGAACTCGGAGGTGCCGGAGTAACGGTGCTTGGATCGGTCGTATCGGGAAGACGTACGACTACTTCCTCTACGTTGTGTCAACGCTTCCGCTTCGGTCTATGAGGGTACGTAGACAACACTCTCCCCTCTCGTTGCTATGCATCACCATGATCTTGTGTGTGCGTAGGAAATTTTTTGAAATTACTACGTTCCCCAACAGTGGCATCCGAGCCTAGGTTTTTATGGTTTGATGTTATATGCACGAGTAGAACACAAGTGAGTTGTGGACGATATAAGTCATACTGCCTACCAGCATGTCATACTTTGGTTCGGCGGTATTGTTGGATGAAGCGGCCCGGACCGACATTACGTGTACGCTTACGCGAGACTGGTTCTACCGCCGTGCTTTGCACACAGGTGGCTGGCGGGTGTCAGTTTCTCCAACTTTAGTTGAACCGAGTGTGGCTAAGCCCGGTCCTTGAGAAGGTTAAAACGGTGTCTATTTGACAAACTATCGTTGTGGTTTTGATGCGTAGGTAAGAATGGTTCTTGCTAAGCCCAGTAGCAGCCACGTAAAACTTGCAACAAACAAAGTAGAGGACGTCTAACTTGTTTTTGCAGGGCATGTTGTGATGTGATATGGTCAAGACATGATGCTAAATTTTATAGTATGAGATGATCATGTTTTGTAACCGAGTTATCGGCAACTGGCAGGAGCCATATGGTTGTCGCTTTATTGTATGCAATGCAATCGCCCTGTAATGCTTTACTTTATCACTAAGCGGTAGCGATAGTCGTAGAAGCATAAGTTTGGCGAGACGACAACGATGCTATGATGGAGATCAAGGTGTCGCGCCGGTGACGATGGTGATCATGATGGTGCTTCGAAGATGGAGATCACAAGCACAAGATGATGATGGCCATATCATATCACTTATATTGATTGCATGTGATGTTTATCTTTTATGCATCTTATCTTGCTTTGATTGACGGTAGCATTTTAAGATGATCCCTCACTAATTATCAAGAAGTGTTCTTCCTGAGTATGCACCGTTGCTAAAGTTCTTCGTGCTGAGACACCACGTGATGATCGGGTGTGATAGGCTCTACGTTCAAATACAACGGGTGCAAAACAGTTGCACACGCGGAATACTCAGGTTATGCTTGACGAGCCAAGCATATACAGATATGGCCTCGGAACACGGAGACCGAAAGGTCGAGCGTGAATCATATAGTAGATATGATCAACATAGTGATGTTCACCATTGAAACTACTCCATCTCACGTGATGATCGGACATGGTTTAGTTGATATGGATCACGTGATCACATGGAAGATTAGAGGGATGTCTATCTAAGTGGGAGTTCTTAAGTAATATGATTAATTGAACTTAAATTTATCATGAACTTAGTACCTGATAGTATCTTGCTTGTTTATGTTTGATTGTAGATAGATGGCCCGTGCTGTTGTTCCGTTGAATTTTAATGCGTTCCTTGAGAAAGCAAAATTGAAAGATGATGGTAGCAATTACACGGACTGGGTCCGTAACTTGAGGATTATCCTCATTGCTGCACAGAAGAGTTACGTCCTGGAAGCACCGCTGGGCGCCAGGCCTGCTGCAGGAGCAACACCAGACGTTATGAACGTCTGGCAGAGCAAAGCTGACGACTACTCAATAGTTCAGTGTGCCATGCTTTACGGCTTAGAACCGGGACTTCAACAATGTTTTGAACGTCATGGGGCATATGAGATGTTCCAGGAGTTGAACTTAATATTCCAACAGAATGCCCGCATTGAGAGATATGAAGTCTCCAATAAGTTCTATAGCTGCAAGATGGAGGAGAATAGTTCTGTCAGTGAGCATATACTCAAGATGTCTGGGTATTGTAATCACTTGATTCAACTGGGAGTTAATCTTCCGGATGATAGCGTCATTGACAGAATTCTCCAATCACTTCCACCAAGCTACAAGGGCTTCGTGATGAACTATAATATGCAAGGGATGGATAAGACAATTCCCGAGCTCTTCGCAATGTTAAAGGCTGCGGAGGTAGAAATCAAGAAGGAGCATCAAGTGTTGATGGTCAACAAGACCACTAGTTTCAAGAAAAAGGGCAAAGGGAAAAAGAAGGGGAACGTCAACAAGAATAGCAAGCAAGTTGCTGCTCAGGAGAAGAAACCCAGATCTGGACCAAAGCCTAAAACTGAGTGCTTCTACTGCAAGCAGACTGGTCACTGGAAGCGGAACTGCCCCAAGTATTTGGCGGATAAGAAGGATGGCAAGGTGAACAAAGGTATATGTGATATACATGTTATTGATGTGTACCTTACTAATACTCGCAGTAGTACCTGGGTATTTGATACTGGTTCTGTTGCTAATATTTGCAACTCGAAACAGAAACTACGGATTAAGCGAAGATTGGCTAAGGACGAGGTGACAATGCGCGTGGGAAATGGTTCCAAAGTCGATGTGATCGCAGTCGGCACGCTACCTCTAAATCTACCTTCGGGATTAGTTTTAGACCTAAATAATTGTTATTTGGTGCCAGCGTTGAGCATGAACATTATATCTGGATCTTGTTTGATGCGAGACGGTTATTCATTTAAATCAGAGAATAATGGTTGTTCTATTTATATGAGTAATATCTTTTATGGTCATGCACCCTTGAAGAATGGTCTATTCTTGCTAAATCTTGATAGTAGTGACACACATATTCATAATGTTGAAGCCAAAAGATGCAGAGTTGATAATGATAGTGCAACTTATTTGTGGCACTGCCGTTTAGGTCATATCGGTGTAAAGCGCATGAAGAAACTCCATACTGATGGACTTTTGGAACCACTTGATTATGAATCACTTGGTACTTGCGAGCCGTGCCTCATGGGCAAGATGACTAAAACACCGTTCTCCGGTACTACGGCGAGAGCAACAGATTTGTTGGAAATCATACATACAGATGTATGTGGTCCAATGAATGTTGAAGCTCGTGGCGGATATCGTTATTTTCTCACCTTCACAGATGACTTAAGCAGATATGGGTATATCTACTTAATGAAACATAAGTCTGAAACATTTGAAAAGTTCAAAGAATTTCAGAGTGAAGTTGAAAATCATCGTAACAAGAAAATAAAGTTTCTATGATCTGATCGTGGAGGAGAATATTTGAGTTACGAGTTTGGTTTACATTTGAAACAATGCGGAATAGTTTCGCAGCTCACGCCACCCGGAACACCACAACGTAACGGGGTGTCCGAACGTCGTAATCGTACTTTACTTGATATGGTGCGATCTATGATGTCCCTTACAGATTTACCGCTATCGTTTTGGGGTTATGCTTTAGAGACGGCTGCATTCACGTTAAATAGGGCACCGTCGAAATCCGTTGAGACGACACCTTATGAACTATGGTTTGGCAAGAAACCAAAGTTGTCGTTTCTAAAAGTTTGGGCCTGCGATGCTTATGTGAAAAAGCTTCAACCTGATAAGCTCGAACCCAAATCGGAGAAATGTGTCTTCATAGGATATCCAAAGGAAACTATTGGATACACCTTCTATCACAAATCCGAAGGCAAGACTTTTGTTGCTAAATTCGGAAACTTTCTAGAGAAGGAGTTTCTCTCGAAAGAAGTGAGTGGGAGGAAAGTAGAACTTGATGAGGTAACCGTACCTTCTCCCTTATTGGAAAGTAGTTTATCACAGAAACCGTTTTCTGCGATACCTACACCAATTAGTGAGGAAGTTGACGATATTGATCATGAAACTTCAAATCAAGTTACTATTGAACCTCATAGATCAACCAGAGTAAGATCCGCACCAGAGTGGTACGGTAATCCTATTCTGGAAGTCATGCTACTAGATCATGATGAACCAACGAACTATGAAGAAGCGATGGTGAGCCCAGATTCCACAAAATGGCTTGAAGCCATGAAATCTGAGATGGGATCCATGTATGAGAACAAAGTATGGACTTTGGTTGACTTGCCCGATGGTCGGCAAGCAATTGAGAATAAATGGATCTTCAAGAAGAAGACTGACGCTGACGGTAATGTTACTGTCTACAAAGCTCGACTTGTCGCAAAAGGTTTTCGACAAGTTTAAGGGATTGACTACGATGAGACCTTCTCACCCGTAGCAATGCTTAAGTCTGTCCGAATCGAGTTAGCAATTGCCGCATTTTCTGATTATGAAATTTGGCAGATGGATGTAAAAACTGCATTCCTGAATGGATTTCTGGAAGAAGAGTTGTATATGATGCAACTAGAAGGTTTTATCGATCCAAAGGGATCTAACAAAGTGTGCAAGCTCCAGCGATCCATTTATGGACTGGTGCAAGCCTCTCGGAACTGGAATAAACGCTTTGATAGTGTGATCAAAGCATTTGGGTTTGTACAGACTTTTGGAGAAGCCTGTATTTACAAGAAAGTGAGTGGGAGCTCTGTAGCATTTCTGATATTATATGTGGATGACATATTACTGATCGGAAATGATATAGAATTTCTGGATAGCATAAAAGGATACTTGAATAAGATTTTTTTCAATGAAAGACCTCGGTGAAGCTGCTTACATATTGGGCATTAAGATCTATAGAGATAGATCAAGACGCTTAATTGGACTTTCACAAAGCACATACCTTGACAAAGTTTTGAAGAAGTTCAAAATGGATCAAGCAAAGAAAGGATTCTTGCCTGTATTGCAAGGTGTGAAGTTGAGTAAGACTCAATGCCCGACCACTGCAGAAGATAGAGAGAAAATGAAAGATGTTCCCTATGCTTCAGCCATAGGCTCTATCATGTATGCAATGCTGTGTACCAGACCTGATGTGTGCCTTGCTATAAGTTTAGCAGGGAGGTACCAAAGTAATCCAGCAGTGGATCACTGGACAGCGGTCAAGAACATCCTGAAGTACCTAAAAAGGACTAAGGATATGTTTCTCGTATATGGAGGTGACAAAGAGCTCATCGTAAACGGTTACGTTGATGCAAGCTTTGACACTGATCCGGACGATTCTAAATCGCAAACCGGATACGTGTTTACATTAAACGGTGGAGCTGTCAGTTGGTGCGGTTCTAAACAAAGCGTCATGGCAGGATCTACATGTGAAGCGGAGTACATAGCTGCTTCAGAAGCAGCAAACGAAGGATTCTGGATGAAGGAGTTCATATCCTATCTAGGTGTCATACCTAGTGCATCGGGTCCAATGAAAATCTTTTGTGACAATACTGGTGCAATTGCCTTGGCAAAAGAATCCAGATTTCACAAGAGAACCAAGCACATCAATAGACGCTTCAATTCCATCCGGGATCTAGTCCAGGTGGGAGACATAGAGATTTGCAAGATACATACGGATCTGAATGTTGCAGACCCGTTGACTAAGCCTCTTCCACGAGCAAAACATGATCAGCACCAAGACTCCATGGGTGTTAGAATCATTACTGTGTAATCTAGATTATTGACTCTAGTGCAAGTGAGAGACTGAAGGAAATATGCCCTAGAGGCAATAATAAAGATATCATTTATTTCCTTATTTCATGATAAATGTTTATTATTCATGCTAGAATTGTATTAACCGGAAACATAATACATGTGTGAATACATAGACAAACAGAGTGTCACTAGTATGCCTCTACTTGACTAGCTCGTTAATCAAAGATGGTTATGTTTCCTAACCATAGACAAAGAGTTGTTATTTGATTAACGAGGTCATATCATTAGTTGAATGATCTGATTGACATGACCCATTCCATTAGCTTAGCACCCGATCGTTTAGTATGTTGCTATTGCTTTCTTCATGACTTATACATGTTCCTTTAACTATGAGACTATGCAACTCCCGTTTGCCGGAGGAACACTTTGGGTGCTACCAAACGTCACAACGTAACTGGGTGATTATAAAGGAGTACTACAGGTGTCTCCAAAGGTAGATGTTGGGTTGGCGTATTTCGAGATTAGGATTTGTCACTCCGATTGTCGGAGAGGTATCTCTGGGCCCTCTCGGTAATGCACATCACATAAGCCTTGCAAGCACTGCAACTAATATGTTAGTTGTGAGATGATGTATTACGGAACGAGTAAAGAGACTTGCCGGTAACGAGATTGAACTAGGTATTGGATACCGACGATCGAATCTCGGGCAAGTAACATACCGATGCCAAAGGGAACAACGTATGTTGTTATGCGGTCTGACCGATAAAGATCTTCGTAGAATATGTAGGAGCCAATATGGGCATCCAGGTCCTGTTGTTGGTTATTGACCGGAGACGTGTCTCGGTCATGTCTACATTGTTCTCGAACCGTAGGGTCCGCACGCTTAACGTTACGATGACAGTTATTATGAGTTTATGCATTTTGATGGACCGAAGGTTGTTCGGAGTCCCGGATGTGATCACGGACATGACGAGGAGTCTCGAAATGGTCGAGACATAAAGATCGATATATTGGAAGCCTATATTTGGACATCGGAATCGTTCCGGGTGAAATCGGCATTTTACCGGAGTGCCGAGGGGTTACCGGAACCCCCCGGGGAGTTATTGGGCCTACATGGGCCTTGAGGTGGAAGAGACAAGGAGGCAGGAGGTGGCCGCGCGCCCCTCCCCTTCCTAGTCCGAATAGGACAAGGGAAGGGGGGCGGCGCCCCCCCTTTCCTTCCCCTCTTCCTCCTCCTTCCCTCCTTCTCCTTCTCCGAATAGGAAAGAAGGGAGTCCTACTCCCGGTGGGAGTAGGACTCCCCCTTGGCGCGCCCAAACCAGGCCGGCCGCCCCTCCCCCTTGGCTCCTTTATATACGGGGGCAGGGGGCACCCTAGAACACACAATTGATCAACATGATCGTTCCTTAGCCGTGTGCGGTGCCCCCCTCCACCATATTCCACCTCGAATATATCGTTGCAGTGCTTAAGCGAAGTCTTGCGCAGGTAGAACATCAAGATCGTCACCACGCCGTCGTGCTGACGGAACTCGTCCCCGAAGCTTTGCTGGATCGGAGCTAGGGGCACGTCATCGAGCTGAACGTGTGCCAAGAACTCGGAGGTGTCGGAGTAACGGTGCTTGGATCGGTCGGATCGGGAAGACGTACGACTACTTCCTCTACGCTGTGTCAACGCTTCCGCTTCGGTCTACGAGGGTACGTAGACAGCACTCTCCCCTCTCGTTGCTATGCATCACCATGATCTTGCGTGTGCGTAGGAATTTTTTTGAAATTACTACGTTCCCCAACACAATACAAGGAAGAACAACCTCGCGAGGGTCTGTTCTTGGCTGGGGGGACGAACTGCTAGGAGGAGTTCAGTCGCCCTTCTCTCTGACTTGCGTCTATGCCTCTCTACTGATTTCTCGATACTAGGTGTCTCTACCCTGGGGATGGCTAGTCCTATTTATAGGCAAAGGCCCTGGGCCTCTTCCCAAATATTGAGCGGGAAGGGCGCCAACAATTGGCCATTTTGAAGGGGAACATCTAGTGCACTTATCCTGACTAAAGTTGGTCCTCGCCTGCCAAAGGCTCTGTGGTGACGCCGTTCTGGGCTCCACGATGACCTCCTTCCCACCGTTGGACTGGTCTTGGTCTCGTTGCACCGAAATGGATGCCTTTGCTTGATCCTCTCGCCTGCGCTTGCCCCCCTTGCACCAAAGAGGAAAGGGAGACACTGCACGGGCTGGCGCCCGCCTGGCACCCTTGGTCGGCATGGGCACCTCATGAGGTACCCCGCCTTGATCTCTCCGCCTCCTCGTGAGCCGGCCTGATGAGGCAGCGCCTGAGGAAGCTCCGTGTCGTCCGCCCCGCGAGGCTTGGCCCCTCGCGAGGGTCTTGAGTCTCGTGTTGATGAAGATGGGCCGTGCTGGGCCCCCCTTTGAGCCACGCCGCAGGCCGCAGGCAGGCAAGTCTGGGGACCCCCGTTCCCAGAACGCCGACAGCAAGAGAGACATATGAGGGAACGCAAGATATCTCTAGGGAGAGCGGGTGTGTGTGAGCGACATACAAGAGAACAATGGAGAAATATGAGACCCTGGGAGACAGAGTTTGTGTTTGTGTGTGAGAAAGAGATATTGAAGAGGAAGAGTCGTAGGTTCTCATATCTATGGAGCGAAAGACATCTCTGTATGAGGGGTGTGCGAGTGGCACACATGGGAATAGTAGAGAGAAATGAGACCCTGGGAGACAAAGTTTTGTGTTTGTGTGAGAGAAAGAGATTCCACGTGGAGAATCATAGTTAGAGACACATAGCAGGGAGCGAGATATACTTAGAGAGAGATAGAGTGATGAAGGTCGAGGGAGAGAGTACCGTCAGTGTGTTACAAAGATAAAAGATCATTGTCGACATATAGGTAGCACGAGAGATACCTGAGAGACAATGAACGCGTATAGGTCCAGAGAGATAGTCCTATATAAGCATGAGTGATAGCTATATGAGACGAATATCTGGATTAAAGGGGATTCAAATATTTAAACTAGAGATCACGACATCGATAATATCATAACGCAAATTGGTGTATCAAACATGCATATTCATTTGAATTTGGGCACACGTGTAATGTTATATAGTTTATCAATATTGGTGATCTATAGATTCTTCAATTACAAACAATGCATGGTTTATATGCAATTAATGTCTAAATGGGATTACACTATATGTTGCGTGTGTGAAACACATTATACATGTTTGAGAAGTAAAAAAACCCGCATGAAACACACATTAATTGGAGACAGTTAGCGAGGAATGCATACATTGGATTTCAACATAAAGTGGTTTCAAATATTTGAAAATCCAAATTGATGGATACAACCTTATGAATCTGAGATCATGCCATTTGTAAACCATATTTATGTATAAATGGTGTTGTGCTTTTGAAAGTATATATAAAAAATGATGTATATAGAATGCAATTCCAATTGAAAATTGATCCCGCCCGGAAAAAAAATAGAATACAAACGGGATTCGAATTGAGTTGGCACGTTAAACATGCACTCTGCAAAATTTGAACGAAGCGGGGAAAGTCGTTGTAACCGCCCGAAACCAAAATCTGCGAGATGGAAATCACTACTGCCTATCCCTGCCACGCAAAGCCTATATGCTGGATTTCTATAGGTTTCGATAGGGGTAGGTTTGTAATTTCACCCAAACGTGACGTAACTGCCTCTGACCTGGATTCTTACACGGTGGGCGCCAAAACACAGTGTGTCCTCGGACGAAATCGACTCCCTCCCTGATTCATATTCATACACGGTGGGCGCCAAAAACAAACTCTCGTCGGCAAATATTCGGTGTATGCGAGATTACCGTCCTATCCCCACCCGACTAGTGTTGCTGTGATGTAGTAGAAATTTGAAACAAGGGCTAAGTTTGTAAATTTCCTCGCATTTGAGACAAGCGCGCCCTGAATACATGGTTCCCCCTTCCTCTCTACCTCCCTTTTCCCCATTCAAACTCCGTGGGCGCCAAACCACCCTCTCCACCCCACCCTCCTTCGTCCGCCGCCGTCCGCCACCCCATCCACCGCCGTCCTCCTCCACCATGCCGAAGCTGATACCCTGACATCGCCGTCCATTGCAAGAGATTGACCTCTCTCATCCACGGCTTCGGACCGGGATCCTTGCATCCCGTCCTCTCGCTTCATCCCCGCCATCGTCCACCTTGACGGCGCCGCTCCTATGACCGTCTCGTCCACCGCGCCCCGCCGCCACCGTCTACCCTCCTAGATCTGCTTCCACGCCGCCGACAGCCATCGCTACCGCAGCACCATCAAATTCTCAGCAGATGCGTACACGGCGCCGCACCAGAGGCGGTACTCTTTCGTATCTGCTCAACTTATTTATCGCAGCAAGAAAATAGATCGCCACTGCTTTACTCTGATTTCTTGTCTTGGTTGCGAAGTTGCCTTTGTCCAGTTTGCACCTTCAGATCCGCCATGGCACGCTCAACACCATACTCGCAATGCTCATGGTTTTCCCCTTTTATATTCCACACTAGTTAAATCACAATAGACTAAATTTCAAAATTGGGTCAGTCGATTTTTCAGAGCTCACCAGAGTTCGCCGGTGCGATCGAAGGGGCTCGGGTGGGGACGGAGGTTGTGGGGGGCAATGGTGGGGCCTCGTTGAACGAAGAAAACTCGACGCGGGTGGGGGCGGGGGTGGGGGTGGGGGTGGCGGAGGAACATAGGCGGTAGGGCCGGTGGTTCGGCCGGCGGCCCGTGCGGTGTTCTGTATGGGAAGCACAGTATGTTCCTTGTCAGGAAGGGGAGCAGGGACATCTGCAGTCAACAGCTGATAGAGCTGGCCTGTACGTGATCGATAAACTTTCAATTACTAGCGGCAATACAACACCGTAATTTCCAGCCAGTTCCACTTTCCCGATTTATATATCCTGGTTATGGTGTACCCCTGTTATGTACACTATGATCTGCCTAGTTGCTGTGTGCTCTTGTTATCATGGTTTGGCAATAAACTCTCTATACAGTATATTATGAACCTATCATCTGCCAGCTATCCTTACTTCTGGAGCCTATTTTTTGTGTACTTGTGCCAGATTATTGAAGGAAATATGCCCTAGAGGCAATAATAAAGTTATTATTTATTTCCTTACATGTCATGATAAATGTTTATTATTCATGCTAGAATTGTATTAACTGGAAACATAATACATGTGTGGATACATAGACAAACAGAGTGTCACTAGTATGCCTCTACCTGACTAGCTCGTTAATCAAAGATGGTTATGTTTCCTAACCATGAACAAAGAGTTGTTATTTGATTAACGAGGTCACATCATTAGTTGAATGATCTGATTGACATGACCCATTCCATTAGCTTAGCACCCGATCGTTTAGTATGTTGCTATTGCTTTTATCCATGACTTATACATGTTCCTTTAACTATGAGATTATGCAACTCCCGTTTACCGTAGGAACACTTTGTGTGCTACCAAACGTCACAACGTAACTGAGTGATTATAAAGGTGCTCTACAGGTGTCTCCGAAAGTATTTGTTGGGTTGGCATATTTCGAGATTAGGATTTGTCACTCCGAATGTCGGAGAGGTATCTGAGGGCCTTCTCGGTAATGCACATCACATAAAGCCTTGCAAGCATTGCAACCAATGAGTTAGTTGCGAGATGATGTATTACGGAACGAGTAAAGAGACTTGCCGGTAACGAGATTGAACTAGGTATTGGATACCGACGATCGAATCTCGGGCAAGTAACATACCGATGACAAAGGGAACAACGTATGTTGTTATGCGGTCTGACCGATAAAGATCTTCGCAGAATATGTAGGAGCCAATATGGGCATCCAGGTCCCGCTATTGGTTATTGACCGGAAATGTGTCTCGGTCATGTCTACATTGTTCTCGAACCGTAGGGTCCGCACGCTTAAGGTTTCGATGACAGTTATATTATGAGTTTATGAGTTTTGATGTACCGAAGGAGTTCGGAGTCCCGGATGAGATCGGGGACATGACGAGGAGTCTCGAAATGGTCGAGACGTAAAGATCGATATATTGGACGACTATATTCGGACATCGGAAGGGTTCTGAGTGGTTCGGGTATTTTCGGAGGTACCGGGAAGTTACGGGATTACGGGAGAAGTAATGGGCCTTGATGGGCTTTAGTGGGAAGAGAAAAAAGGCTGCTGCGCCCCCCCCCCCTCCCCTCTAGTCCGAATTGGACTAGGGAAAAGGGGGCCGGCCACCTCTCTTTCTCCTCCTATTCCTTCTCCCTTCCTCCCCTCTTGGTGGACTCCTACTAGGACTTGGAGTCCTAGTAGGACTCCATATCTTGGCCGCACCAATTGGCTTGGCCGGCCTCCTCCTCCTCCATCCTTTATATACTGAGGCAAGGGGCACCCCTTGGACACACAATTGATCAACGTGATCGTTCCTTAGCCGTGTGCGGTGCCCCCCTCCACCATATTCCACCTCGGTCATATTGTCGCGGTGCTTAGGCGAAGCCCTGCGTCGGTAGTACATCAAGATCGTCACCACGCCGTCGTGCTGACGGAACTCTTACCCGACGCTTTGCTGGATCGGAGCCCGGGGATCGTCATCGAGCTGAACGTGTGCCAAGAACTCGGAGGTGCCGGAGTAACGGTGCTTGGATCGGTCGGATCGTGAAGACGTACGACTACATCAACCGCGTTGATATAACGCTTCCGCTTTCGGTCTACGAGGGTACGTAGACAACACTCTCCCCTCTCGTTGCTATGCATCACCATGATCTTGCGTGTGCGTAGGAAAATTTTGAAATTACTACGTTCCCCAACAATTATATAAATGCACGCACCATATTACAGCACACATGAGCTCTCTCGTCAGAATCCAGTGATAGCACACAATTGTTTACAGGGGCGCCCCTATATTAGAATATCATCTGCATTACAAAGATAATCTCACAACTATTTATGTTTTCATGGTTCTCAGATATCATACGCAATTACAGTGAATATCAGAATCCGTGCATCAGAAGAATATTGTGGAACACTGCAATGACTTACAAAATTGGCACCAAGGCATTGAGTGCCATTCTGGAAGCAATGAAACTCGTACGCTCCCCACCTATATATTCTTGTTCAGAATATCATCCTAATGACTATTCTAACCTCGAGGAGTCAAAGCCAGATGGCCTGTCCTGTTCACCCATCAAGGTGCATGTTCTAATTTGGCAAGGTTTTATTGATTGCGCGTATCTTGCATATGTTGTCTTGCATTTCTTCTACTTTATTGCACCGCCATCTGCTTAGTTTACTCATCATATATGTCGAGATGCCATGCCCATCCATTATCAATACATATTCCATCTGTCATCGTACCATGTTTTTCCACTCAAATGTTGTTCTTGTGCATCAGACATAAAAAAGGAAGAGGGTGATTGCCGAACCTAAAGGAGCACCAGCAAAGTCCTTGAAAAACTTGGTGGTGCCGGAGAAATCAGACAGCACCCCACTTATATTGGCTGTACAACTAGTGACACAAAACGTAGGACTGACTCCAGCAGACTGTACCCATACTTCACTGGCCACACCACTAGCTCCACCACACAGGACCTGCACTCCAGCAAAAGGTATACCGATTTCATTTTCCATACCACCAGCTGTACCACAGAAAAATCCCACTCCAGCAAAAAGTACAGCAAGTCCACCGGCCGAAGACCTATCCCAACTGTAGAGATGGCCAATTCCTGCAGATTGGAACCCCATTCCATTTATTCCCAGTTTAAAAGACAATGCTTTCAATGTTGTTAGGGACTACGTGCATATATTCCCATCATGGGAAGATTATTGTGAAGACAAACACCATTTTCACATCTTCCTGTCCAACTTACGTGTAAGTGCTATTATTCATGGTAATTATTTTCTTGTTTTTTGCTGATTGAACACATCAATGATTTACATTACATTGTTGTAACTAGGCGAGGGTCAATCTGGATAGTCATGACGAGCAAAGCTTGCTTGTGCTTTTCAAGGAAGCATTGCAGCAGTATCGGTGTTACCTGAGGAAATCACACTTTGATGGCAAGTCTATAAACGAATTTCCGGTGAAGTCTCCCGTGCTAAATTTAGAAGACATTGAATGGAAAAACCTTGTTATGCACTGGTCTCGTTCCCAGGATGAGGTACTGTCTATGAAATCACATGACAATTTGAACTTCTACTTTTCCGCATGTGCCTTACGGATCTTTTTTGCAGGAAATCTGCTCGAAGAACAATTCCGGTTTGACAAGAACGACAGGATATCGCAAATATGCTGCCCGCTGCTTTGCTCTTGTTAGTACCTGTTGTCCTGTATCATTGTACTTGCATACATACCTGGTTCATTATGTGACAGCAGTATGCATGATAGCTTGCTTATCAATTCTTCGCTCCAAATTATCTGATCTGTATGAATGGTTACATTAGTGTAGAATATATCCAATGCCAATGTTTTTTTAGCTCTGCCTTGTTCTTGTAAGTACATGATGTCCTTTATCACTGTACTTATAATGACAGGTAGGTGTTCATGTACCATCACTCTGCAGCTTATTTTCCTTTGCCCTCCATTTTCTACACATCAGATCTATATTTACTCTTACCATAAGGTTGGTACTGAAGAAGTTTAGCTATGCATTGCTCTTGGCTGTACCTTTTGCCTGTATCGCTGCACCTACATTTATAGCTACTTGGTTATGTAGCATCACTCTTCATCTTATCTTAAATATTCTCCATTTTTTCGTACATTATCACATCTATATTTACTCTTAACAAAATGTAGAATAAAGGCAATGCTTTTGAAGAAGATTCTGTGGTAAACTTCTTGAATTTCCCCCCCCCCATCAGCATGGACAAGGCCTTTATAGAGCCTGTCTTCACCAATAATGTAAGTTTGTCAATCTCAAGCCTTCAAACTTTGTTGTATATATTTGGTTAGGCATGACTGCAACAGCTATTTATTTTTGGTGTTTGCATCAAATTGCTTGTTTAAAGTTTATTATATATAGTTCATAAACAAAAGTTCGTCCTTTCTCAATTTAAGTTTTCAGTTGTACAACCAAGTTCCTTCTTCATACCATGTAAATTAAACTATACAGAGCAAGTGATCTTCTTTTGCACTGCATGTATGCTTTTGTTCTTCATCTGTAATCCAGTGATGTGGTGAACCTACCCACTACAGCACAATGTCATATTCTGCAATGTCTTAACTATGAACAATGTTATATCATTCTACTATTATTTAAACCGTCTCTTTATTTGCCAATCTGAAATGGTATAAATTGACAGCACACTAACCATTGATACTTATGAGTTCTTGATCTGTAATCCAGTGGTGTCGTGAAGCTGCCAACTCCTTCACAATGTCATTTCCTGCCATGTCTTGACCTGAACAATACCATATTGTGTTAATGCAAATTTAAACTGTGTCACTTTATTCGTCAGTAAGAAATGTGATGAATTGTCAGCACTGATACTTTTATGTGCAAAACATGTCATCTGTCTGCTTGTTTATCTTTCAGAGTGAGGAAGATATAAGTGTTGAACAAGCGCAGTCTCATCATCTTGCTCAGCTGCTTGCGTTGCAGCTCCCCAGCAGGACTAACCTTTCTTGAACTCTATTGAAGTGCTGTCGGTTTTGTATATTATTTTGTCAGCGTGTTTATTTGCACTGGTGGCGATCTTTGATGCCCAGTGTATGTAATCTGCTGTCTGCTTGTGCTTTATTATCATAGTGGCGAACTTTGATGCCCAGCGGATGTAATATGCTGTAATTTCTTTATTGTATAGTCTAGTTTTTTTCTTATTCATGATGCTGCAGTTATTTTACTGTATATATATCCTGTCTTCGCAGTAAACCGGCCAAACCGTAAAATTACGGTACATAATCAGGTCGTCATGCAATCACGATGTAGGTTGGGCCTGAAAACGTGTCGATCAACTCACGGGCCAGCAGCAGCCCGAAATGAACCCCGACCCATGATTGTGCGAATCAAATCACGGGCTTTTAACAGGCCGAAAAATTGTCTCGGTCCTTGTTTGGCCCAATCAGATATCGGTTGCGAGCAGGCCGGATGCAAACCGGGCCGTAGTTAGGCCCAACTATATGACAGGCTTTTAACAGGCTGAAATTAATATAGGGCCGAAATGTTAAACGGGCCCTTAACAGGGCAAAACTAATATCAGGCCGAATTACTAAGTGGGCCTTTAGCAAGTGGGCCCAAAAGCATAGTGTCCAGTTGAGGGGCCGAATCTGATATGGTCCATAATTGAGCCCAAAGCCTCTTAAAGGGCCGGACCAGATCTGGGCCGTAATTTGGCCCAGAACGTGGTAGGCCTTTAACGGGCCGGATCTCATATGGGCCACTATTAGGCCCGGAGCGTGGCAGGCCATTAATGGACCGGATCAAATATGGGCCGGCATTTGGCCCAAAACATGGCAGGTAGTTAATGGGCCGGCCTACTAGGGTCCACAAAATCTTGTGGGCCTACAGCTGGGCCGGCCCATTAATGTCGGCGAAATCTCGTGGGCCTTTAGCTGGGCCGGCCCATTATGACCCGCAAGAATCTTGTGGGGTTTACCTGGGCCGGCCCATTATGGCACAAAAAAATCTTGTGGGCCTTTACCTGGGCCGGCCCATTATGGCCCGCAAAATCTTGTGGGCCTTTAGCTGGGCCAGCCCATTATGGTCCGCAAAATCTCGTGGGCCTTTAGTTGGGCCGGCCCATTATGGTCCGCAAAATCTTGTGGGCCTTCAGTTGGGCCGGCCCATTTAAGAGGCTTTGGGCTCAATTATGACGCGCGATTTATTGTCATGGAAGTGGACACTTCCGTGATGATAATTTTGGTAATCTCATGGAACACTTCTACGACAGCAGAGGTATGACTATCTTGATTCTGTCATAAATTTGTCATGGATGTACATGCATGACAAAAAAACGACCTACTGTGACAAACACGTATCATCACGGAAGTGTATTTTTTGTAGTGGAACCAGGAGTACAGAGATCAGAATGTAATGAGCCATCCATCTCATGGTAGTGAGTGGAAAAGCTTCAATGATAAACACAAAGAGTTTGCTGCTGACCCGAGAAACATTAGACTTGGCTTAGCTTCAGATGGATTTAACCCATTTGGCCACCAGAGCGCCACATATAGCATGTGGCCAGTGCTTGTTATCCCTTACAACATGCCTCCAAATGTCTGCACCAAAGAATCAAACTACATGATGGCCTTGCTCATCCCAGGTCCAAAAGGTCCTGGAAAGGATTTTGATTTGTTCATGGAGCCTCTTGTGGAGGAACTTCAACAGCTATGGAAGGGTGTTCTCACTCGAGACCTATATAGCAGCCCACCAGATGATTTCTTTCGGCGTGCTGTTATAATTTGGTGCATCCATGATTATCCGGCTTTGGACACCATGTCAGGGTGAACGACACATGGTTACAATGCATGTGTTCGCTGTGACAGGAATCCGCTGTCATACGCAATACTTAGCAAGATCTGTTACATTGGACACCGTCGTTTCCTTGCTAAGGACAAGCCGCATCCTAGAAAATACCGAAGACATGTGTTCAATGCAAAGCATGAAAACCGTGATGTGCCAAAGAGGCTCACCGCCGATGAGTTGCAAGTGGAATTAGAGAAGGTCAGGCATATTACACCAGGAAACCATCCTGGTAATGGTAGCGGGAAAAGGAAGCATGGCAGGGTAGAAGAGAGATTATTGTTTACCCGCATGTCCACTTTGTGGGACTTGGAGTATTGGAAAGATTTGGATCTGCGGCATAATCTTGATGTGATGCACATCGAGAAAAATATATGTGACAACATTATCGGCACACTTCTTAATATTGAAGGCAAGACAAAAGATACCTTAAAATCTAGGATTGACTTGACACACCTGGGTATCAGAAAGGATTTGCAGGTGCAAGATGAAGGTAAACCACGAGATATGGCACCAGCTGTGTACGTCTTGGACAAGGTAAAAAGAAAAGAATTCTGCGAGGTCCTGTCACGTGTGAGATTCCCACATGGATTTGCTTCCAACCCTGAAAGGAGAGTCAGTGCAGATGGAAACAAGGTACAAGGGTTGAAAACTCATGACTGCCACGTCCTACTTCAAAGGGTTTTACCTGTTATCCTTAGAGGATTGGGCCGCCCTGACTTATACAGAGCATTTGCAGAGTTGGGACAATTCTTCAAGGAACTCTGCAGTAGGAATATCAGGATAGATACTTTGGAGCGTCTTAGAGACAAGATACCAACTATCCTATGTGACCTTGAGAAGATATATCCTCCAGACTTCTTTGATGTGATGGTGCATTTGGTTGTTCATCTACTTGATGAGGCACTACTTAGAGGTCCAGTACAGTATGGCTGGATGTACCCTATTGAAAGGCGGTTAGGCACTTTCAAGGGTTGTGTTAGGAACAAAGCTAGACCCGAGGGTTCCATTGCAGAGGCCTACATTACTACAGAATCGTTGACATTCTGCTCAAAATACATTGAAACAGCTGATCAGCTTAGCAAAGAGGTGGGTGAAGACAATCCTGGGCTCAATGTTTTCGATTATTCTGTTCGAGTTACAGGGAAGAGTTGACAAGAGGACAAACCGAAAGATTTGGACAAAATGTTTTGGTATGTGTTCAATAACTGTCCTGAGATACTACCTTATATCAAGTAAGTGCAGTACTGCAGCTTATACATCGTAATCTACTAAACTTGTAGCACATTCTTATATATTTAGATGTTTGACGCGATCACTATGTTGTGCAGCATCTACAAAGAGGAGTTACTGGCGCAAAATACAAGAAACATTGACAAACTGGTTATGGCAGGATTTGCGAAATGGTTCAATAACCATGTAAGCTTTTGAAGTGCACTGTCAGTTTTTTTAATATATTGAGTACATAAGATGATCAGCTTGTCTATTTTCTAACCATAGGTTAAGAAGATGCGGGAGGATGAGCAGGCAGTTGATGATGCCCTTTACTCACTAGTAATGGGTCCTGATACTCGGGTAAGACATTATGAATCTTGCGTTGTTGGAGATGTGCGCTACAACACCCTTGCACGAGACGTAGGCAGGAAGACACAAAACAGTGCCATCATGAGCACAGATACGTATGACAAAGAGAACTAAAATGTATGCTAACATAATAGACATTGTTCAGTTGTAGTATATCTCCAGTTTCGAGGATCATCGGTGTGTGGTTCTGTTGTGTTGTCGTTGGTATAACCTGTTTTCCAGGATCGCAAAACCCAGAGCTGATGATCATTTCAAATCCATCAATGTCAAGGCGGCGTACCAGACCAATGAGCCTTTTATTTTGGCAAATCAAGCAACACGGATATTTTTCTTGGAAGACACATTTGCACGTAGCGATGAATGGAGAGTATTGCAAAGGTTTGAGCAGAGGAATTCGTTTAATGAAGTTGCACAACAAGATGATGCTTACACTGCTCCTGATGTACAAGATAACACAGATGTTACTAATATCTTTGAGAACCATCACGTCAATGACGCTGGCGAAAAGATTGCCTGTCGTGCTGTGGACATACAAGAGTTGATCAAGAACAAGCCAACGTTCGAGGACGTTGAGGACGAAGAAGAAGATGACACTGTGGGGAATTATGATTCAGACTGATACACATGGCGAAGATGTTGACGCTGCTGCTGCAGATGATGATTACATTGCTTTTGTCGTATTTGCCTGTCAGAAGACGTTTTTTTATCTACTATGTGAAATTGTGTTTGCTATGACAACTGAAACCTGATGAACATGTTGTTTAGAATTTTGTTGTGAGAACATCACTTGTTATGTATGTTGATTTGTGTTTGGTGATTGTATGACAACTAAAACATGATGACGTTGTTGTTTAGTTGTACTCATATTTGGCTGTGAAACTTGAATTTGATGACATAGTTTGTTGTTGGACTGCAATTTGCTCGACGTCTTCGAATGAGAATAAAGCTGACCCGACAGGGCCTCTTCTATTTATTTATTTATATGACCAAAAGGGGATACCCCCCCGATTTTCGTTAATAGAAATCATTAGATGTTCACAACTCTACGCCCAGCCTGCTACACAGGTTTCATTCATTACTAGTTTCAGCAAAGTGCTCATGTCGTAGCCACTGAATACATCACGAGTGCTACATACACTGCAAATAAAGAGACAATCATCCTACAAAGCACATCGATTTTGCCCATTATCTTCACAAGCTCTTTCATCTCCTCATTGCTGTCAAGGCCGTTCAGCAGTTGTTACATGGCCATGATCAGAGGAATTGCATCTTTAACCTTCTGCTCTGCATCTTCCTCTTCCGCCGTTCCTTCAGTTACTTGTCCAACACCCCAACCTGCTGGTATTGGGATTCCTCGGTGTGGGGGATATTACTACTGGGTGTAAACCGGCCTGCCTAGGCCGGATTAACTTCATCAGTAGTTCAGGAATGTTAAAGCCCAAGGTTAGATAAAGTCCCAAGGCCATAGTCGGTTCAATGCTTATTGTTGTAAACCGGCTTGTATGAATACTTGTATTGTAAGTTAGGAATAAGAAGAGACCAACCCGGATACGAATATGAACCGGAGATTGGGACTCTGTGAACCGACGGGCGTCACCCGTGCATATAAGGGGACGACCCGACAGCGGTTCAAGGACAGACAACCACAACTCGAGACTTAGGCGAAGCTTGTTTGCTCCCTAGTCATCGAGACCCCATCAATTCCATCACAAACTAGACGTAGGCTTTTACCTTCATCGAAGGGGCCGAATTAGTATAAACTCTCTGTGTCCCTGTGTCCGCTTTAACCCCTTCGAGTTAACCCGTTCCGATGGCTCCACAACTAAGTCCTTTCGCTTGGACATCTGCCGTGACAAACCCACGACAGTTGGCGCCCACCGTGGGGCTATCGCACGATGGTTTCAAGTTCTTGGAGGGCCGCTTTGAAGGACTCGAGGGATACGCTGTGGGCCGGATGACCAAGAGTCGTCGCGGCAAGATCTACATCGACGATGCAGGCTGGGGCCCCGAGGCCAGCTCAATTGAGTACGGGTACCGGGTCCCCTTTGGTGGTATACACGTCTTCATTGGCAAGATCGGTGAACCGGGCCCTGAGCTGGACACCTGCACCGACCTCGTCGAGACAGCTCAGCGTGCGCGACCTGCCCGGGTTAAGCCGGCCGTGAAGCGTGCCTTCGTGGGAGTCATCCATGGAGGAAGCTATGAGGATGGATTAGGATCTGGTGGCGAAACCGTCGTTTATTCTGGCGACGAGTCGTCAACCGGAGAAACTGAGTCTTTGTATCAGTTACAAGATGGCCGGATTGGGGGCTGTTCCGATGGCGACAGTATTCCGGACCCCTCTGATCTGCCTAACCGGGTTGGAATATTCATGGCCGGTACACAAGCGGCGCTTCATTCATCGACTGCCGCAGCGATGGTTTTCGGTTCAGCAGCGGCAGCGGCTGCTGGGGCAGGAGGCTCTGTGCGCCCGCCGGCTCAAGTATTATCTGATCTGTTCGATGCATTGGCTGCGCTCATGGCAGAGGCTAACCCGGCGGATCAGGATGCTCATAACGCAGAGATCGCAAAGGTGAGGGAGTAGATCACTCAGGCCAAAGCGGATCTGGCAGCTGAGGAGGTCAGGATGACTGCGGAGCGGGCCGCTTTGGACGCGCTAGCTTACAAGCTCATGATAGACTAGAACGCATCATAGGAAGTTATGAGGAGGAAGTACTGATCTCGTTTACCTTCGGTTTTTGAAGGAAGGGACCTTTTTAATACCCCCAAAGCGGGGACCAGTAAACCGCGGTGGTAAACCGGGCGGAAGCGCCTGGTACGGGTGTGCCAGTCCAGCCTCGTTTGATAGATCTGCCCCGTCATAATACTGGTGTACCGCAGGTTGTGCCCACACCTCCGGATCACTATTCCAATCCGCTGGATAACCTTGTTGCAGCTGCGGCACGGTTGGAGGCTATTCCGGTCGAAGGTGATTCATTGCAGGCGATAGAGACGCGCCGGGTCAAGGAGCTCCTCAGGACGGCTTTGGTCCAACAGGAAGCGTATTCATACAGCTGCGATCGGATTCATTCTACCCCGCGTCCAAGCCGGAGTTATAGCAGGCATATGGAGGAGCCAGCTGAGTCAAGTAATGCACGGCGTGGAGCGCCCCGTGGCAACAATCCGGCCCCTGATGCCCAGGAGCTGGTAGACCGGGCCCGAGCACGCAGGGAAGCCGAGTTAGCAGCACAGCATCAGGCTCGTCAGCTTACGCCGGTTCGTCCAACCACTTCGGTCGAACCGGGAATCACTTCTAGTGCCTTGGGGGTGCCTTGCCTTGTCCCCGCTTTACGCAATGTGCGTCTGCCTAAGGATTTCAAGGGCCCGCACAATGTACCAAACAATACAGCGGATCAACCCCCAGAGACATGGGTGGAGAGCTATGAGATGGCCATGGAGATGCTTGATGTGGATGAGGCGGCGTGTGCCAAATATTTCACCATGATGCTTGAAGGGACAACCCATACTTGGTTAAAGAGCCTGCCGCCCAATTCTATCGGTTCATGGGCCCAGTTGCGAGCCCGGTTCATCAATAATTTCAAAGACACATGTAAGCAGCCCATATCGATAGTGGATTTAGCTGCCTGTGTCCAGGAGGAAGGAGAATCAACTACTCATTGGGTGCACCTGGTTTCACAAGTTCTTCATTCATCAGACCGCATCAATGCTGACAACGCAGTTATAACCTTGGAAGGCAATTGCCGGTTTGGACCCCTGAAGCTGAAGTTAGGGCGGATGAAGTGCCATTGTACTGACATGGGGACTCTCATGGCCGCTTTGGTAAAATACGTTGATTCTGATAGTACCAAGGATCCCGAGTCTGATGATGAAAAGACAGGGAAGGGAAAGAAGAACAGCAACTCCAAAGGTCAGCAGCATCACTCAGCAGGTAACGGTGGTGGAGGCAAGCGTAAAGCGGATGGCAACATGGATTTTGTGGCTAATACTAACGTGCAGGACAGGGGCCAGCGACGTAAGGGCAAAAACCGCAGTGGAGCGCCTAGTCCTAATCCGGACCGCTTAAATTATCTACTGAACCAGCCCTGTCCAAAGCATGGGACAAGGGAGGTACCAGCAAACCACCTTTGGAAGGATTGCTATATTATGCAGGAGTTCAAGAGCTCCAGTGCCTTTCGGTATGATCCCAGCTCCGGCGGTGGTTCTGGATCCGGGCCGGGTCATGGTGGAGGAAATTCCGGTTCAGGATTTAGTGGCAATCCGGGCGGACATAACAATCAGAGTCATCAGAATAACTAGGGTGGTTACAATCAGCAACAGCAGTAGTCGGGTTATCAGAGCAACCCGAAGCAATTGAATAGTGGGCAATATCACGTATTCACCACTAGCTTGGAGAAGCGAGACTGGAAGGTCCAGAAGCGGGCAGTTAATTATGTTGAACCGGCCGTGCCCCGATATCTATGTTGGTCAGAGCATCCAATCATATGTTGCAGAGAGGATCACCCTCCCCGGGTTGACAATCCGGGTCAGCTGGCTTTGGTGGTGGCACCTCAGGTAGGAGGTTATAAGTTCACCAAGGTACTCATGGATGGGGGTAGCAGTATTAACATCCTATACTATGAGACCTTCCGTCGCATGGGGGCTAACAGATAAAGATCTCCGACCGTCAAATACGGTTTTCCATGGTGTGGTACCTGGCAAGTCAGCATACCCCGTTGGTAAGATAGCGCTGGAAGTGGCCTTTGGAGATGATCACGATTCTCGATCAGAGACACTGACGTTCGAGGTGGTGAAAATCCAAAGCCCGTATCACGCCTTGTTTGGTCGACCAGCCTATGCCAAGTTCATGGCACGGCCCTGCTATGTGTACCTGCAGCTCAAGATGCCAGGTCATAAGGGGACTATCACGGTTCATGGAAGCTGTAAGGTCGCTTTGGAATGTGAAGAAGGAGATGCGGCTTACGCAGAATCGGTTTGTGCCACCGAGGAGCTCAAGTATTATAAAGACAATGTTGATCCGACGGATATGACTCCTTTAAAGAAGCCTGCTACGGAGCATGATCCGGCCCTGAAGTTTACATCGGCAGCTGAGACTAAGCTTGTTGACTTCGTACCTGGCGATTCGTCCAAGCAGTTCAGCATCAGTGTTAATTTGGATCCAAAATAGGAAAGCGCGCTCATCGAGTTCATCCGTGAGAATCGGGACATCTTTGCATGGAAGCCTTCTGACATGCCAGGTGTACCGAGGCAACTCGCTGAGCACACTCTTAATGTGGATCCTAAATACAAACCGGTGAAACAGTTCCTCTGCCGGTTCAACGAAGAAAGGCGTAAAGCTATTGGAGAAGAGGTGGCCAGGCTCTTAGCAGCTGGCTTCATCATTGAAGTTTTCCACCCTGAGTGGCTTGCTAATCCGGTGCTGGTCCTTAAGAAAAACGGCACCTGACGCATGTGTGTTGATTATACTGATCTTAATAAGGCCTGTCCCGCGGATCCTTTTGCCCTCCCCCGTATTGATCAGATTATTGATGCTACGGCGGGTTGCGAGCGTTTATGTTTCCTGGATGCATATTCCGGCTATCATCAGATCAAAATGGCAGTTAAGGACCAGGAGAAGACAGCGTTCATAACTCCCTTTGGAGCCTTCTGCTATGTATCTATGCCTTTTGGGCTCAAGAGCGCCCAGGCAACCTATCAACGATGTGTGCAAAATTGTCTCCACAAACAGATTGGCCGTAATGTACATGCTTATGTGGATGATACTGTGGTTAAGTCAAGGAAGAAGGAGACTTTGGTCAACGATTTGAAGGAAACCTTTGATAACCTGTGGACGTACAAGATGATGCTCAATCTGGCCAAATGTGTCTTCGGTGTACCGGCGGGCAAGTTATTGGGTTTTCTGGTGTCCAACAGGGGAATTGAGGCTAATCCGGAGAAGATTACGGCTATCACTTCCTTGGCTAAACCGAAGTGTATCAATGATGTTCACCGTTTGGCTGGCCGGATTGCCGCGTTGAGCCGGTTTATCAGCCGCCTTGGTGAGAAAGCAATCCCGTTGTATCAGATGTTGAAGAAGACAGATCAGTTCGTTTGGAGTTCTGTCGCTGATCAGGCATTGGAGGATTTAAAGCGGCAATTGGCCAATCCGCCCGTGCTCGCCGCTCCCGTTGATAAGGAACCATTGCTGTTGTATGTTGCTGCTAATGCTCGCGCGGTCAGTGTGGCTATTGTGGTGGAGCGGAAGGAGGCAGGTGATACGTCCAAAACGTATCTATAATTTCTGCTTGCTCCATGCCTCTTTTGTGTGATATTGCTATGATATTTATACACTTCCATACACTTTTGATCATATTTGGACTAACCTATTAACTCAGTGCACCCCAGTGCCAGTTTCTGTTTTCTGCTGTTTTTGTATTTCAGGTTTTTCCATTACGAAAACTGCCAGAAAAATCCCGGAAAAATTATATAAAAAATCAGCGTTCCGGAAGCTTCCACGCACCTGAAGCACAGCCGGAGGGGGGCCACCAGGGCTCCAGGCGCCCTGGTGGCATGGCCCCCCTCCTGGCCGCGTCGGGGGGGCGCCTGGGCCCCCCAGGTCTCCGCTGATGCCCCCCTTTGGCCTATATTTAACACGCGTCCCGAAACCCTCGAGGACGGAACCCTTTTTCGCGATCTCATCTCTGTTCCGCCGCCGCCGCGCTTCCAAGATCGGGAGCGCCAGGAGAACTCTTCCCGGCACCCTGCCGGAGGGGAGGATCACCACCGGGAGCCTCTCCACCACCATGGACGCCTCCCGGATGACTCGTGAGTAGTCTCCCTTGGACCATGGGTCCATGACCAGTAGCTATGTGATGTTCTCCTCCCCTTCTTGTGCTTCACTAATTAGACCTCGTGAGCTGCCCTACATGATCGAGGCACATATGTAATCCTTATGCTGTTGCTATGATGAGTTTGCTGGGATCCGATGGATTGTGAGATTATGTTTAGATTGTGTTTGAGTAATATATTTGATTTACCTCTTTTATATTTATGTTCGTAAGTAATTCTTGCATGTTCTCCGTTGCTGTTTATTGTTGTGGCCAAGTAGTAGGTAGTGACTCCAAGAGGGAACGTTATGCTTGATTGTGGGTTCATGCCCCTCGATGACTAGTTTGAGTGAAAGAAACATGAGTCTAGGGGATGTGTTGTTGCCACAAGGGGGGAAACAATGGTGCTTGTGCCCGCGGGTGCAAGGATTGTTTACTTTACGCAAAGTTATTTTAATGCAGTTGTCTGTTGCTTTGAGTTTACACTATGGGTGGGACTCGCAACTTAATACCAGCGAGATGTTCTGGATAGATATCTCAAGGTGGATGATTAGTAGTAGATGCAGATGGATTTCGGTCTACTTACCTTGGCGTACCGCCCATGCTTTGAACCTCTACCTTTCTTGCAATATAGTTAGCATTGGTTTGCGCACATAATTCTGTCAATTGCCCAGCTGTAATTTGTTTACCTCACATAGCTGTTTTATCGTCTTTTGGGAGAGAGACATCACTAGTGAACATCATGGGACCCCGGTCCATATTACTATCATTGATCACATCCACTATTTACTTTCCGTTTTTACTTACTATTTGCAGCAATACCTATCACTATTATCACTTGCGTTTGATCCTTTGTAAACGACAAGGCCGGAGGGATTGACAACCTCTTTGTACTCGTTGGGAGCAAAGTTATTTGTATCTCTGTGCAGGTCCATGTTGATTGCTAATATCTGGCGCCGTTAGCAGTCGACACCTTCTTGTTGAAACTTGGAGTCTCAGGGGAAATCGATCCTTGGTATCTTTGCCAAGGGAAAAACTACCGCTACACTGCATCTCAAACCTTCCACTTGGGGTAACCAACGAGGAGCGAGAAGCCGCTAGAAAGAGTAATTTCTGGCGCCGTTGCCGGGGACTCCACTCTTCAAGATAGGGGAGTTGCATGCTATCTTTTACCTTTGCTTTTTAGTCTTGTTAGTTTACCTTTCAGTTTTTTGCTTTAGTGTCCTTTATCGAAAATCACAAAAATAATTATCTTGCTTGCTTGCTGCTATGGGTTCCACCGAGAACACCAAGTTGTGTGACTTCACTAGTCATAACAACGATGACTTTATCTGCACACCTATTACTACACCTGCCACTTCAGCACCTTCTTATGAAATTAAACCTGCTTTACTGAACTTAGTCATGAAAGATCAATTCTCTGGTGCTGGAGATGATGCTGCTTTACACTTAAACAATTTTGTTGAACTCTGTGATATGCAAAAGTACCAAGAAATAGATGGTAATATTGTTAAGCTTAAGCTTTTTCCTTTCTCCTTGAGAGGAGGAGCTAAAATTTGGTTTCAATCTTTGCCTAGAAATAGCATAGATTCATGGGACAAGTGCAAAGATGCTTTTATTGGAAAATACTATCCACCTGCTAAAATTATCCAACTAAGAAGTAACATAATGAATTTTAAACAATTGGATAATGAACACGTTGCCCAAGCTTGGGAACGCATGAAATCTCTTGTCAAGAACTGCCCTACTCATGGTTTGACTACTTGGATGGTTATCCAAACTTTTTATGCAGGCTTGAACTTTACCTCGCGGAACTTGTTAGATTCGGCCGCGGGAGGAACCTTTATGTCAACTACACTTGGTGCTGCCACGAAGCTTCTCGATGAGATGATGACCAACTATTCCCAATGGCACACCGAACGCGCTCCAACAGGTAGGAAGGTAAACTCTGTCGAGGAGATTTCCTCCCTAAATGAAAAAGTTGACTTGATCATGTCTCTACTTTCGAAGCAATCTTATGTTGATCCTCGTGATGTTCCTTTAAATTCTTTGATTGCTCAAGAACAAGTAGATGTGAACTTTATCTCTAGAAACAATTTTAATAATAATGCTTACAGGAGTAATTTTGGTAGCAGTCCTAGACCGTTCCCCTCTAACTCTTATGGGAACAACAATGCTTATCCTAGCACCAAGAACTCCACTACTGAACTAGAGATTATGCTTAAAGATTTCATCACTACCCAAAAAGCCTTTAATAAGAGTGTAGAAGAGAAACTAAACAAACTAGATGATCTCTCTTTGAAGGTAGACAATTTAGCCCATGAGGTAGAATTGCTTAAAATTAGAACTTCTCCTCTTGAGGAGAGGAAGGTCACTCCTACGAATGCTATTCAAGTGCAAATTAATGAAAACATTAGGATGTTGGCTAAACTTAAAGAGAGATGGGCTAGAGAAAGGGAGGAAGAAGATAGAATTAAGAGCCTTCCTACCCACCACACTGTTGCTACTATCCAAGTTGTTGAGGATATCCAAACTCTTAGCACCCAACGCACTCCTGGTCCCATTGGACCTATTAATGGTGATGCTATGACCATAGAAACTACCAAACAAGTGAGCCTAAAGGACACCACTACCACTTTACTTGATAGCAGTGACCTTGATTTTGATAATTGCACTCTTACCGAAGTTATTGATTTCCTTCACAAGATGTCTAGAGATCCCCGCACTAGCATGCTTAACCTTGCCTTCACAGAGCATATCACTAATGCTCTCATCAAAGCTAGGGAGGAGAAGCTTAGAGTAGAAGCCTCCATTCCTAGAAAGCTAGAAGATGGTTGGGATCATATGATTAAAATTAAGTTGAATAACTTCTCTTGCTATGCTTTATGTGATGTTGGAGCTAGTACCTCCGTTATGCCCAAAAGAATATATGATATGCTTAAACTGAAACCTTTTGATTCTTGTTCTTTTGGTGTTCGTCTTGTTGATTCTTCCATAAAGAAACCTTTGGGGAGGATCGACGATGTTCTTATTGTTGTCAATGATAATTATGTTCCCGTTGATTTTACTATTATGGACATTGAATGTGAACCTTCTTGTCCAATTATTTTGGGACGTCCTTTTCTTCGCACCGTTGGTGCCATCATTGACATGAAAGAGGGGAATATAAAATTCCAATTTCCTCTCAAGAAAGGGATGGAACACTTCCCTCGAAAGAAGATTAAGTTACCGTTTGAGTCCGTTATACGGGCTATCTATTCTCTTACTCTTGATAAAACTTGATCTCTATGCATTATGCCTAGCTTAAAGGCATAAAAGAAAGCGCTTTTGGGAGGCAACCCACAATGAATAAAATTTTATTTTGCTTTTGTTGTGTCTTGATGTTGTTACTATAGTAGCATCATCATTGTATCTTTACTTTTCAGCTTTGTGCCAAGTGTAGCCTCTGATTGCAAGAAAGATCAAAAGTTGTGACGTGCTGTCCAGGAAACAGATTCTGTCCTTGCACAGAAAAATCCATATAAAATCACCAGATCATCTTTTTGGTCTGAATTTTTTCCACAGCGTGCTATATACAATTGTCTTTCGGGTGTCTGTTCTGAGTTTTTTGATTGGAGTTGCATAAGTGCCCCGAAAAAATCATTTACTACCTGCTGGTCTGTTTTTCATAGATTCTGTCCTGTTTTGCCTTTCCTTCATTTTGCAAACCTTGAGCTTGCTTTTTCTTTGCAAAAACCTTTTGGCAATCTTGAGAAACAGTATACTTTCAAGAATATCTTTATTTCCAGCAAGGAACAATTATACTATTATGGGTACTAACCTCGCTAATCGGATTATGATGAGTTATGTATGAAGGGAGTTTTCAAGTGTGCGAGGGAAGATGATAAAAAGATTCAGGAGTGTCAAACGCTCAAGCTTGGGGATGCCCCCATGCACCCCCAAGAAATATTCAAGAAGACTCAAGCGTCTAAGCTTGGGGATGCCCCCGCGCATCCCCTTCTCCATCGACATTATCAGTTCGTCTTTCGTTCCACTATATTTTTATCACTTCATGTGTTATGTGCTATGCTTGGAGCGTCTTGCTTTTAGTTTCCTTGTAGTTTTCCTTAGCTTTTCATAACGAGTCGGAACTCAGCTTTCTTTGTGTGGGAGAGAAACACGCTCCACTTCTACCTAGAACATAACATGGAATTTTCATGTCTATCTTTGCTGTGTGTGTTCTTTGTCTTTCAATAGCTACTTTCATGCTTAGCTTTTAGTTTTCATGCTTATCTTTTTAAAGAGCTTTTGTTTAGTTGGTTGCTTGAACTCTCTTTATTTATCATGATTATCTTATTAAGAGAGTTTGCTTCTGTTGCATTGGTTGATATGTCTATGATAAAGATGCTACGTGCATAATGTTGCTTGGTAATTCATGCTTTCTTATGGTTAGTTTCAAATAGCTGGGGGGTTTCCAATGTGTTATTGGAGTACCAACATGATTTGTTTGCCTATGATGTGGTATGGTTTAGTGATATCTTCCTTCGAGAATTTATTTTGATTGACTTGGCGTATGCTCACGCATATTTAAGACTGTAAAGAAAGTCTGTCAAGCCTTGATGATCTTTTATTTCTGAGTAGCGATATAACTTCCATGCCTGATTCAATGTTGCTTTGTCGCTCTGCATGATTATGACCATCATTGCTCTCTTAGTTGGTCGCTCCCAGTCTTTTGCTAACCTTCGCCTGTACTAAGCGGACTGACTGCTTGTGCATCCAAATCCTTTAAACCAGTTATGCCATATGAGTCCACCATACCTTCCTATACATGGTATTTACCTGCCATTCCTAACGGAGACTTTCATGTACCATCTCGAAATTATTCAAAAAAAAGCATTTCTATTTTGTGCCTCTGTTTTAGTTCATGAGGAAGTAGTAGTTAATTCATGATCTTTTTAAGTTGGACAAGCTTCACCCCAGGATTGCATGTCTAATGTGCAAACCCATAATATGAGAAGGAACTGGCATAGAGTGCGCCCGGCTCATTAAAAATTAATATAACAAACAAACCCTCCTTCACGCTTTGTTCATGAGAAATCAGAAAACTTTGGCAGTGATAAACAAAGGAGATTAAGAGGATGTGATAGTCCTCATTCGGGAGCCGTTCCTCGAAACTTGTCCAGCTCAAGAAGTAATTGGGTTATCTGCTAGCATTCGTTGACAAAACATGCATATCCAAAATAATAATTATCACCTCTGTTTTAAAACCAAGAGCTCTGGTACATGCTTTGTCTTTGTTTCCGACTACGGGTTTTCAACCTTGCCAACAAAAGCCACGGTTCGAGAGTCTCCACCTTCTTTTAAAAGCACCAACTACTGAGAGCATGATTGTCATTCTGAGTGTAATGTGCATTGTCCCAAAGTAGCATTGTCTTTTGCATGATTGTGATATCGTTTATTCTGAAATCATTGTATCTAGTCATCACTTAAACCATGGAGGTGCCCCTGCATTTATGTTTTGCTTCACTAAAGGGGGCAAGCGAGATATCACTTTATTATATTTGCACACCATGCTCATTACAAATCTATTTGATGTTTCAGTATCATGTTGTAAAACTTTCAGTTCTTTGTGATTTTCTCACAAGGCGACTTAATTACTATAGATTCATTTTCTCAGTAAGCTTTTGTCATGTGACTATGAAAAGTCCTATATGGTTAATAGCATGTCACCACAGAAATTATTCTTGTTATCATTTACCTACTCGAGGACGAGCAGGAATTAAGCTTGGGGATGTTGATACGTCCAAAACGTATCTATAATTTCTGCTTGCTCCATGCCTCTTTTGTGTGATATTGCTATGATATTTATACACTTCCATACACTTTTGATCATATTTGGACTAACCTATTAACTCAGTGCACCCCAGTGCCAGTTTCTGTTTTCTGCTGTTTTTGTATTTCAGGTTTTTCCATTACGAAAACTGCCAGAAAAATCCCAGAAAAATTATATAAAAAATCAGCGTTCCGGAAGCTTCCACGCACCCGAAGCAGAGCCGGAGGGGGGCCACCAGGGCTCCAGGCGCCCTGGTGGCGCGGCCCCCCTCCTGGCCGCGCCGGGGGGGCGCCTGGGCCCCCCAGGTCTCCGCTGATGCCCCCCTTTGGCCTATATTTAACAGCGTCTCGAAACCCTCGAGGACGGAACCCGTTTTTGCGATCTCATCTCTGTTCCGCCGTCGTCGCGCTTCCAAGATCGGGAGCGCCAGGAGAACTCTTCCCGGCACCCTGCCGGAGGGGAGGATCACCACCGGGAGCCTCTCCACCACCATGGACGCCTCCCGGATGACTCGTGAGTAGTCTCCCTTGGACCATGGGTCCATGACCAGTAGCTATGTGATGTTCTCCTCCCCTTCTTGTGCTTCACTAATTAGACCTCGTGAGCTGCCCTACATGATCGAGGCACATATGTAATCCTTATGTTGTTGCTATGATGAGTTTGCTGGGATCCGATGGATTGTGAGATTATGTTCAGATTGTGTTTGAGTGATATATTTGATTTACCTCTTATATATTTATGTTCGTAAGTAATTCTTGCATGTTCTCCGTTGCTGTTTATTGCTTTGGCCAAGTAGTAGGTAGTGACTCCAAGAGGGAACGTTATGCTTGATTGTGGGTTCATGCCCCTCGATGACTACTTTGAGTGACAGAAACATGAGTCTAGGGGATGTGCTGTTGCCACAAGGGGGAAAACAACGGTGCTTGTGCCCGCGGGTGCAAGGATTGTTTACTTTACGCAAAGTTATTTTAATGCAGTTGTCTGTTGCTTTGAGTTTACACTATGGGTGGGACTCGCAACTTAATACCAGCGAGATGTTCTGGATAGATATCTCAAGGTGGATGATTAGTAGTAGATGCAGATGGATTTCGGTCTACTTACCTTGGCGTACCGCCCATGCTTTGAACCTCTACCTTTCTTGCAATATAGTTAGCATTGGTTTGCGCACATAATTCTGTCAATTGCCCAGCTGTAATTTTTTACCTCACATAGCTGTTTTATCGTCTTTTGGGAGAGAGACATCACTAGTGAACATCATGGGACCCCGGTCCATATTACTATCATTGATCACATCCGCTATTTACTTTCCGTTTTTACTTACTATTTGCAGCAATACCTATCACTATTATCACTTGCGTTTGATCCTTTGTAAACGACAAGGCCGGAGGGATTGACAACCTCTCTGTACTCGTTGGGAGCAAAGTTATTTGTATCTGTGTGCAGGTCCACGTTGATTGCTAATATCTGGCGCTTTTAGCAGTCGACACCTTCTTGTTGAAACTTGGAGTCTCAGGGGAAATCGATCCTTGGTATCTTTGCCAAGGGAAAAACTACCGCTACACTGCATCTCAAACCTTCCACTTGGGGTAACCAACGAGGAGCGAGAAGCCGCTAGCAGCAGGCAAGGAGCATCCGGTTCAACGTCCGGTTTATTATATCAGCGAGGTGCTTATTGAATCCAAACAAAGATATCCACATTGGCAGAAGCTGGTATATGGAGTTTTTATGGCTAGGCGGAAACTAAAGCAGTATTTCCAAGGGCATCCAATCACAGTGGTTAGCTCTGCCCCTTTGGGCGATATCATCCAGAACCGGGAAGCAACATGTCGGATTGCTAAGTGGGCTATAGAGCTGGGGCCGCACGGTTTGAAATATGTGCCTCGGACGGCGGTGAAGTCCCAAGCACTTGTCGATTTCATCAATGATTGGACGGAGCTGCAAGCCCCTGAAGAGAAGCCGGATCACACATATTGGACCATTCATTTTGATGGATCGCGGCAATTGGAGGGCTCGGGGGCTGGAGTCGTATTAACTTCCCCACGAGGTGACAAGTTTTGTTATGTTCTCCGCTTAATGTTCCCTTGTACTAACAATGCAGCTGAGTACGAAGCCTTGCTCCATGGTCTCCGGATGGCTAAAGAGATGAACTTAAGCCGGGTTAAGTGCTTCGGTGACTCGGATCTGGTGGCTCAACAGGTGTCTGGTACTTGGGATTCTAAAGACCCACTCATGGCTGCATATCGTCGTGAGGTTGATACTGTTGCAGGTCACTTCAAGGGCTATCAGGTGGACCACGTGGACCGTCAGAAGAACGAGGCGGCAGACGCTTTAAGCCGGCTGGGCTCACAACGTAAACCGGTGCCGCCTAATGTTTTTCTTGATGTGTTGCACAACCCGTCGGTCAAGCTCCCAGGTGAAGCGGACTTGGCTGTTCCTGACCCGGAGGCTCAATTGGTGGCGGCTCTTCACGTCATCCCGGATTGGACACTTCCTTACCTGGCGTACATGAACCGGGGCGAGTTACCAGAGGATGAGACTCTGGCCAGACAAATAATATGGCGGTCCAAGTCCATGACGATTGTAGATGGCGAGTTACACCATTGCAGTGTCTCGGGAGCATTTCAACGTTGTGTGTCTCCTGAGGAGGGCTGTGAAATTCTGCGTCAGATCCACGAAGGGGATTATGGTCACCACGCCGGTTCAAAATCTCTGGTGGCTAAAGCGTTCCGCCACGGTTTCTATTGGTTAACTGCCCATGCTGATGCGGAAGATCTGGTCAGACGATGTGATGGTTGCCAAAAATTTTCAAGACGCGCTCATGTTCCGGCTCAAGAATTGAGGATGATTCCAATCACTTGGCCGTTTGCAACTTGGGGGCTGGATATGGTTGGGCCTTTCAAAAGGTCCAAGGACAAGAAGACCCACCTCCTGGTGGCGGTTGATAAATTTACAAAGTGGGTGGAGGCAGAACCTGTTAGCAAGTGTGATGCAGCCACCGCGGTTCAGTTCATCAAAAAGGTGATTTTTCGGTTTGGCTTTCCACACAGTATCATCACAGACAATGGTACCAATTTGTCCAAGGGTGCCATGAAAGAGTTCTGCGAATGAGAGCACATCCGCCTTGACGTTTCATCAGTGGCGCACCCACAGTCCAATGGTCAAGCAGAAAGAGCTAATCAGGAGATCTTGAGAGGCATCAAGCCCCGTCTTATGGTTCCCTTGCAGAGGACGCCGGGTTGTTGGGTTGAAGAGTTGCCATCCGTATTATGGAGCATTAATACCACACCCAACAGATCAACAGGATACACGCCGTTTTTCATGGTTTATGGAGCACAGGCGGTTCTCCCAGGTGATATCCGTCACGATTCACCACGTGTTGCGGCTTATGTTGAAGCGGACAACGAGACGGCTCGACAAGACGCTTTGGACCGTTTGGATGAAGAGCGAGACATAGCAGCTGCCCGCTCGGCGATTTACCAACAGGATCTTCATCGCTATCACAGTCGTCGGGTCAGGACCAGAACCTTTCAAGAACGAGATTTGGTGCTTCGACTCATTCAAGATCAAACCGATATGCGTAAGTTATCCCCACCTTGGGAGGGACCTTTCGTGGTCAGCAAGAATCTGCACAACGGGCCATACTATCTGATTGATATTCGAGAGCATAAAGACTCACGTAAATCAGAGGAGGAGACCAACAGGCCGTGGAACATAGCTCATCTTTGGCCTTACTATACTTGAGCCATTGGCTCTGCTTATGTACATATTATGATAGTGTATATATTATAAATACAATAAACCGGATCCTCAGCTAACGCAGGGTATCTGTTCTTTTATATCATGTGTGGTTACATGGAGTTGTTCTGTTTTAAAGCGGCCTCCGGTTTACCCCTTGCAAAAATTATAAATATCACTTGGGGGCTCGGTCATGTCTGAACCGATGCAATACCTTTTGATAGGCAAAAGCCATCAGATCACTTGGGGGCTCGGTCATGTTTGAACCGATGCAATACCCTTTGATAGGCAAAAGCCATCAGATCACTTGGGGGCTCGGTCGTGTCCGAACCGATGCAACACCTTTTGATCGGCGAAAGCCACCAGATCACTTGGGGACACGGTCAAGTCTGAACCGGTCACGCCTCTTGATCGGCCTAAAGGCCTTAGAGTCACTTGGGGGCTTGGTCGAACCCGAACCATTGCCATGCCATTTGATCGGCATAACACCACAGTTTCATTTGGGGACCTGGCTGACTTGAACCACAGCTACGCCTATTGGGAGCTTGGTCGTGTCCGACCATGGTAACACCATCTGATCGGCTCAGTAAAGCCTCTTTTTTGCAAACGGATTTATCATTGCCTTTTGCTTCACATATCTTTTCTTGATAAAATTGTTGTTTTGTTTTGGTTGCGTTCTTAAACCGACAACATTTTACACCGGTTCAAACAGCCAAATTGGTGGAACACGGTCCATTTTTAAACCGGAGATTATTTACTCGGTTTGATTTTTTCTGTTAACATCCTTTTTTGGAGTAACAAAAGGTTATTATGACCAAGCACGGTTTACACAGTAAACCGGCATTATATATACAGGAGCTGTTTCTCCTACAACGGGGCAGGTTTATCAAACCGCCGTTCCAAGGTTGGCTAAGCCTACTTCGTGCCCAGTGATGGCAGGTATTTTGTATCACAAAATTTGATTATACATGTCAAATCTCCTTGCATCGATATGAAGTTCATAAACCGGCTGGCAGTACAACCGCCCTGGTAGTTTAAAATTTTATGATTGCAGGAGATATAAATTGGCAGCTTTTTGATCTTTCAAACGGAAGTATCAGCACAGATGCACGAAGGCATCTCAGAAGCAAAAGTGTTGGCTATCCTATTACAAGGCAACATGGTGCCCAAATAAGATCATTGTTTTTTTTTGGCAGAACAGAACAAGGCAGCCTATTAAACCGGCCTTCGGTTCAAGCTTGGTCACCGCCTTGGTCTGATGTTCGTGGGTCATCCTGCGCCGCTTCAGCTTCTTCTGCCCTACCCAGCGGCTGGAAGTCAACAGTGGTCCAGTCGATTCCCATTAAAGCTTGAAAAACAGCTTCATCATGGATCAGTGAAGACGGTTCAATATCAGGAGCATAAGTATGCTTACGGATTGGTGGGATCAGATTTTCCGCTTCAAGAACTGGTGCAGCCACTCGTTTGTTCTGATCATTATATTGAGCTTGGTAATACGTCAAATCTGCCTCTTCTACCAACTGACAAGCCAGAGGACGCACCGCCCGGTTTATTGCTCTCAGATCATCTTCACTGAATTCCGAGCCGTCTTCCTCCAAACTGGGATAGCCCTGAGCTGCCTCCACAGGATCAAAGTCTGGCACCCATGCCTTTGCTCTGATTAAAGCATTGATGGCACCGGTTCGAGCAGCAGATTTTTTCAGCTCTTCAATCCGTGCGGGAAGCATTGACAATCTCTTCAGAGTATCTTGGATCAAAGTGGGGGCCAGATTGTTATGTGATGCAGTCGTAATAATCCGCTGCGCTCCAGTGTACAGCTGTTCGATTAATGTATAGGCAGCTTTCAGCTTCATCCGAACATCTGACCCTAAGTGGCTAATGCGGGTGCCTGCAACATGATGGAACCATTCACAAACTAGACCTATTATAAGAAGATCAAAATTATCACAGAAGTCAAAGGACGCTTACCAAAGATGGCGGCAGTCATTGCATGCACTTGTCGCTTTACGCTGGTCAATTCATCTGTCAACGGTTTAAGGGCAGCTTCAGCGGTTTCAATCTTCTTGATCAAAGTATTTTTCTCATTGGCCCAATCCGCCTGATCTTTCTTGAAACCCTCCTTCAGCTGTTCCATGGCGCTTAAAGCGCTGGTTAACTCCTCCTTTGCCTTGGAGGTTTCAGCTTGTTGGGATTTCAAGTTCTCTTGAAGGTCGGCGACTTGATTTTCTTTGGCCTTCAGTTCAGCCTGTATTCGGACAGTTATATGGTTTAACAAATGGTACAGAAAATGAAGTACCAACCACATAACAAGTTATGCACTTTGTACTTGGGGGCTAATGCCTATTTGATCTACAGCTGTCAACTGATTGCAAAGTCCCAAGCTCAATACAAGTATTCAACTTGGCACTTGGGGGCTAATGGCTATTTGCTCAATATTATTTCTGATGCTACTGTATGCAGATTAAAGTCTCGGTTTAACTACATTAAGTTGAACCGACCCTTGGGGGCTACATCAGTGAACTTCAAAGCATTCAAGTTTATATTAATAAGTCCCGGTTAAACTTCATTCAGTTGAACCGACCCTTGGGGGCTACATCAGCATATTCTGAAGTATGCAGCTTGATATGTTGCAAGTTTCGATTTGAAAGAAGATTCCAAACCGATCCTTGGGGGCTAGGTGAATCATCAAGACTAAAATATATACAAGCAGAAGGAGGCATATGAAAATTACCTAAAATTTCTCTTTCATCATGTTCACTAGGCCAGCTTCATAGTCGCGGCTGGTATACAGCCGGTTCAGATACCCAGAGTGAAGATCTTGAGCATTCAGTGCAGCATATGTCGCCAAGTCAACATTCCACTTGCCCTTGTCCATTGCGGCGAATTCATCCTTGGCAGTATGCTTGGATAAAGCGACGGGTTTGCCTGGTTCGGTATGACCAACACCGGTGATAACAACTTCGTCATCCTGAGCATCACCGGTTTGCACTATGGCCGTCGGCTTACCAGTAGCCTTGGATGGACTTGTGGATTTTTCAATCAGGATGGAGCTTCTTAGCTGATTGACAGGACCGGAAGCGTCAGCAGGCCTCTCTTCAGCAACAAAAATATCAGCTTGCGTTGGCGGGTCATTGGGCACATCTTCATGAATGGCCGCTTCAACATCTGGGATGGCGCCCGGTTCAGGAGCAGTTTCTTCTTCGGCCGCTTTGTCCAGGCGAGCCTTCTTGCTTGGCCTCGGTTTGGCCCTATAAGGAGTAGCAAAATCAAAAATAGTATATGTTGAAAGCTGCAAATACCAAGAATATTATGATAAGTGTGAGCTTACCCAAGCACGGTTTTAAGCGGTGGCAGCTGGGTACCCGTTGACTCGCCAGAGGAGGAGTGAGAGGTCACCTGATAATCGGAGCCAGAAGGGTTAAGCGGTTGACGAAAACAGCCCGCTTTAGGACAAGTACTGACAAGCAAATTAGAGACCTCCGAACGGCGTCTCCGAACGGGGTTGTTTGGTAAACCAGCGGAAGTAACTACCTGGCCGCTGTGCCGAGTTGTGCGGCGCACTTCATGTTGTTGAGTCTTCATAAGAAAGTTGGGATCCAAGTGAGCAAGAGGACGAGAAAATTTAACTTTTCGGTTTGCCTGACGGGTTTTTCGTGAAGGTAGAAGGCTCGAATCAGAAGAAAGAGTAATTACCTCTGCATCATCAGCATGGCTAGCCTCGGCATCATCCTAACAAATATTATCATCAATAAGGTGTGTAAAAAGCAAACCGAGTGAATCAAGTTCTGCCTCAAGGTCCGGATTACCCACATCATCATCAGCAGGTGGATCAGAGGACGCGGTGGTTTTCCTTTTTTGAGCAGGCTTCTTAAGGACCTTTGTCTTAGGTCGGGTCGGTCTTTCCGGTTTGTCTGCCTTTGCTTGCGGAAGCTTCTTGCTCCAAAACGGATCATCACCCTCTTTCAACAGATGTTGGTGTCAAGTAATAAGCAGATATCATATTTTCAGAATTGATAAAAGGGAAAATTCAGACTTACAGCTGGTGGTTTATTGGTGGCACAGAAGGGAAGCAGACCGGTCCGGGCACAGACATATTCCGGTCCATTCAAAATCTTCTTTACAGCCTCTGTGACCTCTTCATCAGTAAGCTGGATGTTCACATGCCGCAGTGGGTCGTCAACACTGCCTGTATATTCACACATTAAACCGGAGCATTGGCTGAGAGGCAGTATGCTCCAAGATATCCAGCAACGAGCAAGGTCAACCCCTGTTAAACCGTTGGCCATGAAGGCTCTGAGCTTGGACAGTTGAGGAGCATATTTAATCCTCTCTTTGGCCGACAACCTCTGCGAAAGGGGTGTGTGTTGCTAAGCCGCTCCGGACGAAAACCAGGCAAGGGATTTTCATCACTGGGGGAGGTGTGTTTGCAATAAAACCATGTTTGATTCCATTCTTGAGGATGGTTGTGCAGTTTTGCATGGGGGTAAGTAACCTCCTTTTGCTTTTGAATTGTCATACCGCCCAACTCCATATTGGAGCCATCAGGAAATTCTGTGCGGCAGTTCAGATGGAAGCAATCTCAGAATAACTCGACTGTGGGTTCCTCCTGAAAGAACGCTTCACAGAGCACTTGGAAGTGGCATATGTTCGTGACAGAATTGGGGCCAATATCTTGCGGATGAAGTTGGAAGTTGGCCAAGACGTCTCGGTAGAATTTTGAACCGGGCGGATTAAAACCTCGGGCTAAGTGATCCGCAAAAACTACAACTTCTCCTTCTCGAGGTGAGGGAGGACATTCTTTGCCTGGGACCCTCCAGTGGATGATATTCTTACTGCTTAAGGCACCAGTCGAGACTAAATTATTCAGGTGCGTTTCTGTGACACGAGAAGGAGCCCAGTTGCACTCGTATACTTGTTTGGCCATGGAGTCTACAGAACAAAGTAATTCTGGTTCAAGATTGTGTTGGGTACAGAATGTATATTGATATGTGCAATGTTAAACCGTAGGCAGTACAATATTAAACCGTAGGCATGTCCGGTTAAACCAGATGCAGTTCTATTTAAACCGGAATTATGCAAGGTGGTAACATCTGGCGGTTCAACAAGGAGACTAATGGAATATACTGGTTCATTACATTTGCTATGCCAAGTTAAACCGCCGGATCTAGGCATTGAAAGCAATTGAGGTTGTATAAGTGTACAGAAACAGGTTTCACGACACTTCTCTACAACGATGGATCTAAAGCCAGTTCAGAAAAGAGGAAAAATATTTTAAAGCTTAAAGCAGAATAGTGTTGATTCAATGAGCAGGAAAATTTGTGAGATCTATGGATTTGAGTATGAATCTACAGACGGAGGCTAAAAGGCCGCTGATAATCACAGCAGGGTCTCATAGATCTATTTAGAGGTCTGGGCACGAGTATGAACAGTGAACAGAGCGCTGCAAGAACATGAAACCCTAGAACAGATTTAGGTTGATGAAAGCAGAGGACTTACCGGATCTTAGGGAGACGCGGAAGATCGCCGCGTTTTTCTAGTGCGTTCAGGTTGATGCAGCGGCCCAAGATGGTGCAGAGGTCAGCAACGGCGGCGGAGCTCTGAGACTGGCGGCGCGAGGAAGACGAAAGGAAAAGGGACGAAGGGGAGGAGAAGAAATGACCCTTCGGTCCTATTTATGAGGCAAAAGACATGTGTCAGGCGCGCGAATCCAGGGGCCGTGGATTTCGGAGGCGGAGCTATCGCCTTGGTTATTCCGGACCTATTAACAAGGAAGGTATCATAAATATTATCTTCATGATGACGTCATGTCGGTTTACAAGCAATCAGAGAAGATGACGACACGGTGGTTCAACAATTACGAGAAGATGTTCAATATGAAGATTTCTGCTAAGGATTGAGATGAACTCATTCAAATCAATCTGGGGCCTAATGTGGGGGATATTACTACTGGGCATAAACCGGCCTGCCTAGGCCGGATTAACTTCATCAGTAGTTCAGGAATGTTAAAGCCCAAGGTTAGATAAAGGCCCAAGGCCATAGTCGGTTCAATGCTTATTGTTGTAAACTGGCTTGTATGAATACTTGTAATGTAAGTTAGGAATAAGAAGAGACCAACCCGGATACGAATATGAACCGGAGATTGGGACTCTGTGAACCGACGGGCGTCACCCGTGCATATAAGGGGACGACCCGACAGCGGTTCAAGGACAGACAACCACAACTCGAGACTTAGGCGAAGCTTGTTTGCTCCCTAGTCGTCGAGACCCCATCAATTCCATCACAAACTAGACGTAGGCTTTTACCTTCATCAAAGGGGCCGAACTAGTATAAACTCTCTGTGTCCCTGTGTCCGCTTTAACCCCTTCGAGTTAACCCGTTGCGGTGGCTCCACGACTAAGTCGTTTCGCTTGGACATCTGCCGTGACAAACCCACGACACTCGGCTAACCAAATAATCAGCTGTCAGGACGCCAATTCCAAGTCACATCGATCTAGCCGGTAACACCTCATATCACTTTGTGGTCTCACGCCGGTATTCCCACGGGTGTCGCCTTACCATGGCCAGGACCGTTTGCGCCTTTTGGCTCACGTATATGATAGTGTCGCTAGCATCCATATGCCAGAGAACCCGTGCCGACATGACTAGTCGTGAACCCAAAGTGGCACTAACTTACGGGGACATGCATACATGAATCAACATCGAGCATGTCGGTCAGCAGCATGCGAATCCGGGCTGTAGCACTGGGCTAACAGGACTCCGGTGAACCGGGCTGTAGCAGGCTAGGTAGGACTCCGGATGTCACCGCGTGACATTTCCCCGAAGGGACAGACACAGGAACGAAGTGAATCACATGCCGGCCAGTCAAGTGTTCCGGAGCAGTAGTGCTGGGCTAGCAGGACTCCGGTGAACCGGGCTGTAGCGGACTACTATGGCTCATGGAAGCACAAGACTACATTTCCCCATAAGAGAGGCTACCAAGGATAAACAACTAGGTTGTCAGATCCCACACATACCAAGCATTTCAATCATACACACAATATGCTCGATATGTGTAAATACAACATGGCATCACAGCATAACTCTACGACTCAAGTATTTATTCATTAGGCTCCGAAGAGCCAGATATTACAAATATGGGTCTGATGACCCAACATACAGAGCATACAAGCAACAAGCACATGCGGGAGCTTAACTTGTCTGAGTACAAACAACTACAAAAGAAAAATGCTGAGAAGCCTGACTAACTACAAGACCCTCCCAAGGTAAAAGCTCGTAGCTGAGGTTACAAGCTAAACGTCGAAGTCCACGCGGAACTACTAGCGAGACTGAAGTCTCTCTGCAAAAACATAAATTAAGCAAACGTGAGTACAAATGTACCCAGCAAGACTTACATCAGAACTAGCTACATATGCATCAGTATCAACAAGGGGATGGTGGGGTTTAACTGCAGCAAGCCAGCTTTGATCGGGGCCTATCCTAAACTATGACTGCAAGTAACTCTTTTGAGGTGGCGCACACGAGTCCACATATTGACCATATCAATACACCACTATGGATCCACTCCTGTCTCCCTACGACAAGGCCATCCATAGCACTCACGCTTATCTTGCGCATTTTAGAGTATCCACTTTCACTTGTCTATGAACTGTACAGGCAACCCAGAAGTCCTTTTCCGCGGACACGGCTATTCGAATAGATGATGTTAACCCTGCAGGGGTGTACTTCTTCACACACGCTCTCGCCACTTACCACCAGGTACACATCGTGTATCTCGGCAACTTTCAGGCGGAAGCCTGGTGAGGGAGTCGGCCACGACCTAACTAACCACACAAGTCTCTCGTCCAGGTTTATCACCTATTCGTGTTCCATCCGCAAGGAGATCCGGCCGGGGTGTCGCTCACGGCCCCAAACGATGTGAGCAGGATTCCCAAGCCCACCATCCGGGTGCCACTTGGTACACCATGCCACTGTGTCTAGTCTGTCCCAAGCCCACCTGTGCCGGGTGCCACTTGGCAGACTACTAACACTACCTACAAACACTAGAAACTAGTTGCAACTCCTGGACAGAGATCAGGTGGATTAATAAGTCGAGAGAGCTTGGAGCGCCCGGAGCCCAATGTGTGGTAGTAACTGTTCATAGATCACAAACACAGACTCAGTTCCTGAGGGCGGTTTCAATGAGACAACCCACCATGTACTCCTACATGGCCTCTCACCGCTACCTTTACCAAATCATGTTCACACACTTAGCTCTCAACAGTAGGACATGTTCACAACTTTTCAATTCATCCCCGATGAATCAGACCTGACACAACTCTAAGCAATAGCAGGCATGACAAACAAGCATGAATGAGTAGGCACATCAGGGCTCAAACAACTCCTACTCATGCTAGTGGGTTTCTTCTATTTACTGTGGCAATGACAGGTCATGCAGAGGAAAGGGGTTCAACTACCGCAGCATGTAACAGTTGAATCGCTGTTGTCCTAATGCCGTAAAAGAGAGCAGGAGCGAGAGAGTGGGATTATATCAAAATGAACAAGGGGGTTTTGCTTGCCTGGCACTTCTGAAGATAGTATAGCTCTTCATCGGTGTCATCGATCACGTCGTTGGAACACGTCTATCGAGAGGGAACAAATACCGGCAACAGAGAAAGAACACAATCAATGCAATGCGACAATATGATGCATGATCATGACATTGTAGTATGATGTGATTTGAGCTAATGCATCTAGCAACCAGATTAAATGAAGTTGGTTTGAATCCAAGATTCAAATTCAAACTCCATATGTGGATATTCAATGCCATTTATATGATTTGTCCTAAACAGCAGCTATAAGTTGTTCTAACATGCATGAAAATGGTACAGATGGATAGATTGGATATTTTCTGATCATTTTTCATATATAATTTGTTTCATTTGGAGTTATGGTTGAATTTCTATGAATTTTAGAAGTTTTAACATTTTTTGCAATTTTCCTGAATTATAAATAATCCAGAAAAACACTTATTGCGTCAGGGTGACGTCACTGTGATGTCAGCAGGGTGTCAGCGGGTCAACACAGTCAAATCTGTCTGCTGGGGCCCGCATGACATAAGCACAGTTAAATAACAGAGTTGGTTAACTCTAATCTAAGGATTATAGGGGCCTGGGCCCACCAGACAGTGACCCGGGTGGTTAATTAATGGGTGATTAGCTCTTAAGCTAATCACGCCACGTCAACACGGTGGGGGTGGGGTTAGCCGCCGGGGACCTCTGGCCACGGCGGAGGATCACCGGAGCGGCGCTACAGGCGGCGGTAGGTCAAGCCAAAGCCACCAGGGGGTTGCTCTTGCTCGCGCGCATCCAGGGGGCACGCGGGAGGCCGAGGGGTGTCCAGAACGAGGTCGGCGACGACCTCGCGCGGCGGCGGTCTTCGGCTCCGACGACTAACGCGGCTAGGAGACGATATCGAGCTCAGGGAGCACGGGGGAAGACGGCGGGGATCACGGAGGGGCTAGCAGAGGCGACGGCGAGGTCGGGGAAGTGCTGTGGCCGGTGAATCGACGACGGCGGTGACGAAGCAGAGGCGGCGATGGAGACGACGGGGGCGGTGCTCTGCTGCTCCTCGTGTTGCATGTGTCGACGAGGAGATGAAGAGTGGGACGGCGGGGCATCTGGACCGGTCGGAGAAGCGAAGGGGAGGCGGTGGATGCGGTGGTGCTCGTCCTCGGTAGCCACGCGGGCGAGGCACGGCGGCCGGCGGAAGCTCTCGGTGACGCTCAGAGGAGGGGCTAGAGGGCGAGGGAGAAAGCAGAGAGTAAGGGGAAAGTGAGAGGGGGGCCTCGGGCGTCTCCAGACGCGGATTAGGACGAAGGAGCGGCCTCCAGCGCGAAGCAGGAGGTGGAGGCTCCGCAGGTGCGCGCGCGTGTTCGCTTCTGCCTACTGGCAGGAGGAAGACGGCGAGCGAGGAGGTAAGTGGGTTGGGCCGCACAGCTGGGCCGGCAACAGTAGCAGGCCGTGCAGGTACGTTTCTGTTCTGTTTTATTTCTGTTTGTTTTCTTTTTATTTATTCATTTTGCCACTGATTCAAATTCAAAAGAAAATCATAACAGGGCAAAACCTTCTGAATATTTTTATGTTGCCATTATGGACTTCTCCAAAGGCACATAAATAATTTCAGGGCCCTTTGAGTTATATTCTATATAAAATGAATATAATCCAAAACTCTAATACATATTGATTTAATTTCAAACTCCCAAAATAATTCCTTCAAAAATGTTCATTAATTTTGGTTGTAAACAAAACTCCTGCCAAAATATAACCAACATTAATTAAGGCCATTTTGGACCGACTGAATGCAATTTTCCAGGGTTCTTTGCCCTTTTGAATTAAATTTTGAGGCTTCCAAATTTCCTCAATTCAAGTATCAAAAATTTAAACATGACGCAAGCAAGATGCAAACACTAGGCAGCACGAGAAGCTAGGGATGTGACATCAACGTAATTGCGTTCCCCCACATCAGCAACTTCCCAGAAATACAAATCACACGAATCTTCCCTTTTCTGCACGAATCAAATTGGAAGATCATCAACCAAACTATTAAAAAAATCAGCAACTGAAAGCGGCAGAACAACACTTAAACATATTATTACCCCATGATTCGGGCATTTGTAGAAGACTCGACGAGGGTTGCGGATTGTGGTTGAGACGCGACGGATGACTCTGCGCGATTTGCACCACACCAACGGCAGCGGGTTGCGATGAGCAATCGGCTGCGGTGTGCGTGCCGGCGGGGGTGTGATGAGACCCACAGGCGATGGTACGGGTGGCGACTTGGCGCATATCTGGTTGTTGCCTGCTGAAGAGCAGGTGCACGAGCAGCCAGCAGACATTGTTGCTGCGTCCAGAGCTTCTGATGCTAGGCAGAGTAAGTAGAGAAGAGGAGAAGCGAACGTTGGATATGTCAGTTTCATTACTTGCAGAGTAGCATAGCACCATATATAGTCATAGTCTAGGTTTGGATTCGAACTAGCTACAGGATCACGTCTTTCTTTTTTCTAAAACTCGGCAACGTCTCTTTACTGGTACACTAGCTTGTTCTGTACGCCTTCCCAAGTCTTTGATTTTCTTTCCCTTTTTTGCGAGGAAGGAAGGAGGACAAAATTGAGAGTTCCTGGGACTCGAACCCAAGACCTCTCGGTTTAAAACCAAGGGTGCTAGTCACTTATGTGGCGAACGTTCCCTGTGAGGAGGACGGCACACGAACGCATTTTCCTCGCAGTTTTCTTCCTATATATAAAAAGTATGCTACTTGGTGTCCACTTAGTCAACAAACGATTGTGCCAACCTTGACCGTTGGATTGACATTCAACGTCTGTCGCGTTTCTTCAGTCTCTTCTTCCTCGAGCCGCCAAAGCCAAACCAGCGCCGGCAGGACCGCTTGCTCCCGCCTCCCACGGCTGGTTGTGATCTTCCCCGGCTCCTGTTCATTCCCGTCCGAGGCCTCACCATCATCCTCCGCCTTGGTTCGCTCTCCGCGGTGCCGCCCTCCGGTTTTTTCAACATGGTCAACAACCGAGAGGAATAAGGAGATGACTGTACATGGTGAGGATGACAGTAGGGACCCAGCAGCGCGCGCAGTAATTTTGTTTTTTAGGGACGAAGAAGGGTATCAATTGGGTTGTGCGGGACCCGTGGCCTGTCTAGCCCAGGCTTTTATTTCATATGTTTAGCACATGACCAGCCCAGTTTGTTTTTTTCCTTTCTGAAAATGGCTAGCCAGCTATTTTGTTTTTTGCAGAATAACCAACGTAGGCCTACTTGCTTTTCTACGCCCTGCTGGGCCGGAAATCTTTCAAGACGAGGAGGGATGCATTTTGCCCAGAAAATGGGCTATAAGTAATAAGAAATGGGCTATAAGTAATAATAAATGGGCTGTAAAATGAAAAAATACAACAAACAGGCAATTAGTTCCAAAATACTGTTTTCTTTCGGATTTTGATATTTTAAATTTCATTGTTTTTGTGCGGGTAAAATTTCATTGAATTTAAATTAAGGTATATTTAGATTTAAAATTAATTTGAATCTGGCTAGAAATTTCGGTCTGTATGCTGTTTGGGACAGATTTGGAGGCTGACTTGTGGGTCTACTAGGTTGACGTGTACTTTGGCTTTGTCAACTTAGTCCACAAACGATTCTAGCAGCAGTCACCGTTGGATGTTAATCCAACGGCCGTGCTGCTTCTTCAATATCTGATCTTCTTGCTCCGGCTGCCCAAACCAGCTCCGGAGGGACTGCCTGCTCCCGCCTCCCGTGGCCGGCTGTGCTGCCGCATAGGCAGCACCGCCCCACCCTACTTCATTGCTGGCCAGGCCATTCCTCTACTCACCCACACCTCCTGTTATTTTCTGGCGACGGCAGCAGGACCAGTAAACCCTCGTACTCCCCATCGCGTGGGCAACCATTCCCGAGTCTTCCCCGACTCCGTGTCGTTCCCTTCCTAGGCCTCGCCGTCGTCCACCGCCATGGTGCTCTCTGCGCGGCCTGGTCAACGTGGTCAACAAACGACATCCATCGGCCGCGGACTGTACGCGCAAAATAATGATTCCTCCACCTGACAGCTGGGACCCACCCGAAGGGCCTCTGTATTTCGCGAAAAAATGTTCCCCCCGCTGACATGTCGGACCCACCAGCTATATCTTCGCACAAAAGGAAGTGCCTCCTTATTACGCACAAAAAATGAATACCCCCCTGCTAGCTCGGACCCACCATAGTGGGAGGATGACTTGTGGGCCAACTAAGTTGACGGGGACGGAGGGCTTTGTCAACTTAGTCAATATGAACGATTCTAGCTCCAGTGACCGTACGATGTCCATCCAACGGCTATAGTGCTTCTTCAACCTCTGGTCTTCTTGCTCCAGCCGCCCAAAGCAGCGTCGGTCGTGCCGCATGCTCCTGCCTCCCGTGGCCGGCTGTGCTGCCACTAAGGCCTCACCACCCTCAAGACATCATGCTAAATTTTATTGTATGAGATGATCATGTTTTGTAACCGAGTTATCGGCAATTGGCAGGAGCCATATGGTTGTCGCTTTATTGTATGCAATGCAATCGCCCTGTAATGCTTTACTTTATCACTAAGCGGTAGCGATAGTCGTAGAAGCATAAGATTGGCGAGACGACAATGATGCTACGATGGTGATCAAGGTGTCGCGCCGGTGACGATGGTGATCATGACGGTGCTTCGAAGATGGAGATCACAAGCACACGATGATGATGGCCATATCATATCACTTATATTGATTGCATGTGATGTTTATCTTTTATGCATCTTATCTTGCTTTGACTGACGGTAACATTATAAGATGATCCCTCACTAAATTATCATAGTAAAAGTGTTCTCCCTGAGTATGCACCGTTGCGAAAGTTCTTCGTGCTGAGACACCACGTGATGATCGGGTGTGATAGGCTCTACGTTCAAATACAATGGGTGCAAAACAGTTGCACATGCGGAATACTCAGGTTTAACTTGACGAGCCTAGCATATAACAGATATGGCCTCGGAACACGGAGACCGAAAGGTCAAGCATGAATCATATAGTAGATATGATCAACATAATGATGATCACCATTGAAACTACTCCATCTCACGTGATGATCGGACATGGTTTAGTTGATATGGATCACGTGATCACTTAGAGGATTAGAGGGATGTCTATCTAAGTGGGAGTTCTTTAGTAATATGATTAATTGAACTTAAATTTATCATGAACTTAGTCCCTGGTAGTATCTTGCTTGTTTATGTTTGATTGTAGATAGATGGCCCGTGCTGTTGTTCCGTTGAATTTTAATGCGTTCCTTGAGAAAGCAAAGTTGAAAGATGATGGTAGCAATTACATAGACTGGGTCCGTAACTTGAGGATTATCCTCATTGCTGCACAGAAGAATTACGTCCTGGAAGCACCGCTGGGTGCCAGGCCTGCTGCTGATGCAACTGACGACGTTAAGAACGTCTGGCAGAGCAAAGCTGATGACTACTCGATAGTTCAATGTGCCATGCTTTACGGTTTAGAATCGGGTCTTCGACGATGTTTTGAACGTCATGGAGCATATGAGATGTTCCAGGAGTTGGAGTTAATATTTCAAGCAAATGCCCGAATTGAGAGATATGAAGTCTCCAATAAGTTCTATAGCTGCAAGATGGAGGAGAACAGTTCTGTCAGTGAGCATATACTCAAAATGTCTCGGTATAATAATCACTTGATTCAATTAGGAGTTAATCTTCCGGATGATTGCGTCATTGACAGAATTCTCCAATCATTTCCACCTAGCTACAAGAGCTTCGTGATGAACTATAACATGCAAGGGATGGATAAGACAATTCCTGAGCTCTTCGCAATGCTAAAAGCTGCGGAGGTAGAAATCAAGAAGGAGCATCAAGTGTTGATGGTCAATAAGACCACTAGTTTCAAGAAAAAGGGCAAAGGGAAGAAGAAGGGGAACTTCAAGAAGAACAACAAGCAAGTTGCTGCTCAGGAGAAGAAACTCAAATCTGGACCTAAGCCTGAAACTGAGTGCTTCTACTGCAAGCAGACTGGTCACTGGAAGCGGAACTGCCCCAAGTATTTGGCGGATAAGAAGGATGGCAAGGTGAACAAAGGTATATGTGATATACATGTTATTGATGTGTACCTTACTAATGCTCGCAGTAGCACCTGGGTATTTGATACTGGTTATGTTGCTAATATTTGCAACTCGAAACAGGGACTACGGATTAAGCGAAGATTGGCTAAGGACGAGGTGACGATGCGCGTGGGAAATGGTTCCAAAGTCGATGTGATCGCGGTCGGCACGCTACCTCTACATCTACCTTCGGGATTAGTATTAGACCTAAATAATTGTTATTTGGTGCCAGCATTGAGCATGAACATTATATCTGGATCTTGTTTGATGCGATACGGTTATTCATTTAAATTAGAGAATAATGGTTGTTCTATTTATATGAGTAATATCTTTTATGGTCATGCACCCTTGAAGAGTGGTCTATTCTTATTAAATCTCGATACTACTGATACACATATTCATAATGTTGAAGCCAAAATATGCAGAGTTGATAATGATAGTGCAACTTATTTGTGGCACTGCCGTTTGGGTCATATCGGTGTAAAGCGCATGAAGAAACTCCATACTGATGGGCTTTTGGAACCACTTGATTATGAATCACTTGGTACTTGCGAACCGTGCCTTATGGGCAAGATGACGAAAACACCGTTCTCCGGTACTATGGAGAGAGCAACAGATTTGTTGGAAATCATACATACTGATGTATGTGGTCCGATGAATGTTGAGGCTTGTGGCGGATATCGTTATTTTCTCACCTTCATAGATGACTTAAGCAGATATGGGTATATCTACTTAATGAAACATAAGTTTGAAACATTTGAAAAGTTTAAAGAATTTCAGAGTGAAGTTGAAAATCATCGTAACAAGAAAATAAAGTTTCTGCGATCTGATCGTGGAGGAGAATATTTGAGTTACGAGTTTGGTGTACATTTGAAACAATGCGGAATAGTTTGGCAACTCACGCCACCCGGAACACCACAAGTAATGGTGTGTCCGAACGTCGTAATCGTACTTTACTTGATATGGTGCGATCTATGATGTCTCTTACAGATTTACCGCTATCGTTTTGGGGTTATGCTTTAGAGACGGCCACATTCACGTTAAATAGGGCACCATCGAAATCCGTTGAGACGACGCCTTATGAACTATGGTTTGGCAAGAAACCAAAGTTGTCGTTTCTTAAAGTTTGGGGCTGCGATGCTTATGTGAAAAAACTTCAACCTGATAAGCTCGAATCCAAATCGGAGAAATGTGTCTTCATAGGATATCCAAAGGAGACTGTTGGATACACCTTCTATCACAAATCCGAAGGCAAGACATTCGTTGCTAAGAATGTTTCCTTTCTAGAGAAGGAGTTTCTCTCGAAAGAAGTGAGTGGGAGGAAAGTAGAACTTGATGAGGTAACTGTACCTGCTCCCTTATTGGAAAGTAGTACATCACAGAAACCAGTTTCTGTGACACCTACACCAATTGGTGAGGAAGTTAATGATGATGATCATGGAACTTCAGATCAAGTTGCTACTGAACCTCGTAGATCAAACAGAGTAAGATCCGCACCAGAGTGGTACGGTAATCCTATTCTGGAAGTCATGCTACTAGATCATGATGAACCTACGAACTATGAAGAAGCAATGGTGAGCCCAGATTCCGCAAAATGGCTTGAAGCCATGAAATCTGAGATGGGATCCATGTATGAGAACAAAGTGTGGACTTTGGTTGACTTGCCCGATGATCGGCAAGCAACTGGGAATAAATGGATCTTCAAGAAGAAGATTGACGCTGATGGTAATGTTACTGTCTACAAAGCTCGACTTGTCGCAAAAGGTTTTCGACAAGTTCAAGGGATTGACTACGATGAGACCTTCTCACCCGTACCGATGCTTAAGTCTGTCCGAATCATGTTAGCAATTGCCGCATTTTATAATTATGAAATTTGGCAAATGGATGTTAAAACTGCATTCTTGAATGGATTTCTGAAAGAAGAGTTGTATATGATGCAACCGGAAGGTTTTGTCGATCCAAAAGGAGCTAACAAAGTGTGCAAGCTCCAGCGTTCCATTTATGGACTGGTGCAAGCCTCTCAGAGTTGGAATAAACGCTTTGATAGTGTGATCAAAGCATTTGGGTTTGTACAGACTTTTGGAGAAGCCTGTATTTACAAGAAAGTGAGTGGGAGCTCTGTAGCATTTCTGATATTATATGTGGATGACATATTGCTAATCGGAAATGATATAGAATTTCTGGATAGCATAAAGGGATACTTGAATAAGAGTTTTTCAATGAAAGACCTCGGTGAAGCTGCTTACATATTGGGCATTAAGATCTATAGAGATAGATCAAGACGCTTAATTGGACTTTCACAAAGCACATACCTTGACAAAGTTTTGAAAAAGTTCAAAATGGATCAGGCTAAGAAAGGATTCTTACCTATGTTACAAGGTGTGAAGTTGAGTAAGACTCAATGTCTGACCACTGTAGAAGATAGAGAGAAAATGAAACATGTTCCCTATGCTTCAGCCATAGGCTCTATCATGTATGCAATGTTGTGTACAAGACCTGATGTGTGTCTTGCTATAAGTCTAGCAGGGAGGTACCAAAGTAATCCAGGAGTGGATCACTGGACAGCGGTCAAGAACATCCTAAAATACCTGAAAAGGACTAAGGATATGTTTCTCGTATATGGAGGTGACAAAGAGCTCATCGTAAATGGTTACGTTGATGCAAGCTTTGACACTGATCCGGACGATTCTAAATCTCAAACCGGATACGTGTTTACTTTAAACGGTGGAGTTGTCAGTTGGTGCAGTTCTAAACAAAGCGTTGTGGCGGGATCTACATGTGAAGCGGAGTACATAGCTGCTTCGGAAGCAGCAAACGAAGGAGTCTGGATGAAGGAGTTCATATCCGATCTAGGTGTCATACCTAGTGCATCGGGTCCAATGAAAATCTTTTGTGACAATACTGGTGCAATTGCCTTGGCAAAGGAATCCAGATTTCACAAAAGAACCAAGCACATCAAGAGACGCTTCAATTCCATCCGGGATCTAGTCCAGGTGGGAGACATAGAGATTTGCAAGATACATATGGATCTGAATGTAGCGGACCCGTTGACTAAGCCTCTTCCACGAGCAAAACATGATCAGCACCAAGGCTCCACGGGTGTTAGAATCATTACTGTGTAATCTAGATTGTTGACTCTAGTGCAAGTGGGAGACTGAAGGAAATATGCCCTAGAGGCAATAATAAAGTTATTATTTATTTCCTTATTTCATGATAAATGTTTATTATTAATGCTAGAATTGTATTAACCGGAGACATGTGTGAATACATAGACAAACAGAGTGTCACTAGTATGCCTCTACTTGACTAGCTCGTTAATCAAAGATGGTTATGTTTCCTAACCATGGACAAAGAGTTGTTATTTGATTAACGGGATCACATCATTAGGTGAATGATCTGATTGACTTGACCCATTTCGTTAGCTTAGCACCTGATCGTTTAGTATGTTGCTATTGCTTTCTTCATGACTTATACATGTTCCTATGACTATGAGATTATGCAACACCCGTTTACCGGAGGAACACTTTGTGTGCTACCAAACGTCACAACGTAACTGGGTGATTATAAAGGTGCTCTACAGGTGTCTCCGAAGGTACTTGTTGGGTTGGCGTATTTCGAGATTAGGATTTGTCACTCCGATTGTCGGAGAGGTATCTCTGGGCCCTCTCGGTAATGCACATCACATAAGCCTTGCAAGCATTGCAACTAATGAGTTAGTTGCGAGATGATGTATTACGGAACGAGTAAAGAGACTTGCCGGTAACGAGATTGAACTAGGTATTGAGATACCGACGATCGAATCTTGGGTAAGTAACATACCAATGACAAAGGGAACAACGTATGTTGTTATGCGGTCTGACCGATAAAGATCTTCGTAGAATATGTAGGAGCCAATATGAGCATCCAGGTTCCGCTATTGGTTATTGACTGGAGACGTGTCTCGGTCATGTCTACATTGTTCTCGAACCCGTAGGGTCCGCACGCTTAACATTATGGTGACAGTTTCAATATGAGTTTATATATTTTGATGTACTAAAGTTTGTTCGGAGTCCCGGATATGATCACGGACGTGACGAGGAGTCTCGAAATGGTCGAGACATAAAGATTGATATACTGGAAGCCTATATTTGGATATCGGAATTGTTCCGGGTGAAATCGGGATTTTACCGGAGTACCGGGAGGTTACCGGAACCCCCCAGGAGGTAAATGGGCCTTAGTGGGCTTTAGTGGAAGAGAGGAGAGGTGGCCAGGGCTGGGTCGTGCGCCCGTCCCCCCTAGTCCGAATAGGACAAGGAGGGGGCGGCGCCCTCCCCCCCTTCCTTCTCTCTCTCCTCTTTCCCCCTCCCGAATCCTATTCCAACTAGGAAAGGGGGGATCCTACTCCCGGTGGGAGTATGACTCCTCCTGGCATGCCCTCCTCCTGGCCGGCCGCACCCCCCCTTGCTCCTTTATATACGGGGGCAGGGGGGCACCTCTAGACACACAAGTTGATCTTCGTGATCGTTCCTTAGCCGTGTGCGGTGCCCCCCTCCACCGTATTCCCCCTCGGTCATATCGTAGCGGTGCTTAGGAGAAGCCCTGCGATGGTAGAACATCAAGATCGTCACCACGCCGTCGTGCTGATGGAACTCCTCCCCGACGCTTTGCTGGATCGAAGGCCAGGGATCGTCATCGAGCTGAACGTGTGCTAGAACTCGGAGGTGCCGTAGTTTCGGTGCTTCGATCGGTCGGATCGGGAAGACGTACGACTACTTCCTCTACGTTGCGTCAACGCTTCCGCTTCGTTCTACGAGGGTACGTAGACAACACTCTCCCCTCTCGTTGCTATGCATCACCATGATGTTGCGTGTGCGTAGGATTTTTTTTGAAATTACTACGTTCCCCAACAGGGTACACATTGTTACTTACAGACATGAAGTGCAGGAAGTCTTCAAACGATTTTCCTCGAGGGCTTCAACCAACTTTGGTGTGAAGATCAAGCACATCAGAAGTGACAATAGAACTGAGTTCAATAATTCTGGTCTTGATGACTATCTTGATGAACTTGGTATTACTCATGAGTTATCTGCTCCTTATACTCCTCAGCAGAATGGCATCATGGAGCGCAAGAACATGACTCTTGCTGAGATGGCTCACACTATGCTTGATGAATACAAAACGCCTCGTTGTTTTTGGATTGATGCAATTGATACTGATTGCCACATCATCAACAGAGTATATCTTCACAAATTCTTCAAGAAGACTGCCTATGAACTCCTCACTGACAAGAAACCCAATGTGAGTTATTTCAAAGTCTTCGGTGCTAAATGCTGGATTAGAGATCCTCATCACAACTCCAAATTTGCACCGAAAGCACATGAAGGTTTTATGCTTTGTTACGTAAAGGACTCGCACACCTACAGAGCCTTCAACAACGTTCTTCACAAGGTTGTTGAAACTGTAGATGTGCGGTTCGATGAAACTAATGGCTCGCAAAGAGAGCACCTACCTTCTGTGATAGATGAACCAGCACCTGAGGAAACTATCAAGTTCAAGGCTACTGAGGATGTCATTCCTACCGAAGAATCTGCTGAAGAATTCATTCCAGAACGTGAAGAACGTCGAGCTAATGCACCTGAAGAAAATGATGAAGAAAATGTTGCTGAAGAAAATGCTGATCAAATTCCTCGACGACAACTAGCTCATCCTCGCGTTGCAAAAGAAGTGCAAGTTGAAAAGATCATCAATGACACTGAAGCACCAGGTCCTCTCAAACGCTCAAAAGCTTAACATTTATCTAACTTTTGTGGGCACTATGTGTCGTGGTTTTGTCACGGCAGATGTCCTAGCAAAAGGACTTAGTCGTGGAGCCATTGCAACGGGTTAACTTGAAGGGGTTAAAGCAGACACACGGACACAAAGAGTTTATACTAGTTCGGCCCCTTCGATGAAGGTAAAAGCCTACGTCTAGTTGTGATGGAATTGATGGGGTTTCGATGACTAGGGAGCAAACAAGCTTCGCCTAAGTCTCGAGTTGTGGTTGTCTGTCCTTGAACCACTGTCGGGTTGTCCCCTTATATACACGGGTGACGCCCGTCGGTTCACAGAGTCCCAATCACCGGTTCATACTCGTATCCGGGTTGGTCTCTCCTTATTCCTAACTTACAATACAAGTTTACATACAAAGCCGGTTTACGGCTACAAGTGTTGAACCGACTACGGCCTTGGGCCCTCATCTATCTTCTTGGGCTTTAACACTCTTGGACTACTGATGAAGTTAACCCGGCCCAGGTAGGCCGGTTTACGCACAGTAGTAATATCCCCAACATTAGGCCCCATATTGATTTGAATGAGTTCATGTCAATCCTTAGCAGAAATCTTCATCTTCAGCATCTTCTTGTAATTGTTGGACCGTCTTGACGTCATCTTCTCCAATTGCTGTTAAACCGGGGTGACGTCATATGTCATAAAGAAAGCATCCATAATACCTCTTCACTTTAATAAGGCTGCGAAAATCGAGGCGACAGCTCCGTTCCGTGGCCCCTGGTTTGTTGCGCCTGACACATGTCTTTTTGCCTTATAAATAGGACCGAAGGGTCATTTCCTTTTTCCTCTTCGTGCCTTCTCATCTTCGTCTTCCTCGCGTCGTTAGCTTCAGAGCTCCGCCGCCGCCGTCGCCTCCAGCCTCGACCTTGGCCGCTGCATCGACCTGAACGTACCAGAAAACTGCGGTGATCTTCCGCATCCTCCTCAGCTCTGGTAGGCCCTCTGTTCTTCTCAACCTAGATCTGTTCTAGGGTTTCTTGTTCTTGCGGTGTTCATCGACTGCTCCTATTCATGTATTAACTTCTGGATGGATCTGTGAAACCCTCTACTGAATACCAGTAGCTTTTCGCATCCACTTGTAATCTCATGTTCAAGTTCATGGATCTCATCTGTATATCTGCTCATTGATTCACTTCCGCTCTACTTTAAGCCTTTGAATATTTTTCTGTCTTTCTGAACTTGCCTCAGATCCATCAATGTAATAATACCTTGTGAAACTTGTTTCTGTATACTTAGCCATTTACAGCCTCAATTGCTTCAATGCTTAGATCAGGCGGTTTAACTTGATGTAGGAAAAAATTTAATGATCCGGTATATGCCATTAGTCCCCTTGTTGAATCGCCAGAACTCTTTAGCCAGACACTGCCGTTTTCATAAACTCCGGTTTAGATGCAACTGTCTCCGGTTTAACATTGTACACACCAGTGCACACTTGTCCAACACCTTCTTGAACTGGACTTACTTATTTTGTAGATTTCATCATGGCCAAACAAGTATATGAGTGCAACTGGGCTCCTTCTCGTGTCACCGAGATGCAGCTGAACAACTTAGTCCTCACTGGCGCTTTAAGCAGTAAAAACACCATCCATTGGAGGGTCCCAGGCAAAGAATGTCCTCCCTCACCTCAAGAAGGAGAAGTTGTAGTTTTTGCGGATCACTTAGCCCGAGGTTTTAATCCGCCTGGTTCAAAATTCTACCGGGATGTCTTGGCCAACTTCCAACTCCGTCCGCAAGATACTGGCCCCAACTCTGTCACCAACATATGCCATTTCCAAGTGCTCTGTGAGGTGTTCTTTCAAGAGGAACCCACAGTCGAGTTATTCAGAGATTGTTTCCATCTAAACCGCCACACAGAATTTACTGATGGTTCCAGTATGGAATTGGGCGGTATGGTGATTCAGAAAAGGAAAGAGGTTACTTATCCTCACGCAAAACTGCACAGCCATCCCCAAGAATGGAATCAAACATGGTTCTATTGCAAAGACACCTCCCCTGCTAATGAAAATCCCTTGCCTGGCTTTCGTCCGGAGCGGCTTAGCAACACGCACCCCTTTCCACAGAGGTTGACTGCCAAGGAGAGGAGTAAATATGCTCCCCAACTGTCCAAGCTCAGAGCGGCCAATGGTTTAACAGGAGTTGATTTCGCTCGTTGCTGGATATCCTGGAGCATACTACCCCTCAGTCAATGCTCCGGTTTGATGTGTGAATATACGGGTAGTGTTAACGACCCACTGCGACATGTGAATATCCAGCTTACCGACGAAGAAGTCACAGAAGCTGTGAAGAAAATTTTGAATGAAGCGGAATACGTCTGCGCCTGAACCGGCCTGCTTCCTTTCTGTGCCACCAACAAACCGCCAGCTGTAAGTTTGAATTTGCCCTTTCATTAACTCTGACATTATTACATCTGTTTATTATTTGACACCAATATATGTTGAAGCAGGGCGATGATCCGTTTTGGAGCAAGAAGCTCCCGCAGGAGAAAGCAGACAAACCGGAAAGACCGACCCGGCCAAAGACAAAAGTCCTTAAGAAACCTGCTCATAAGAGGAAAACCACTGCATCCTCTGATCCGCCCGCTGATGACGATGTGGGTAATCCGGACCTTGAGGTAGAACTTGATTCACTTGGCTTGCTTTTTACACGCCTTATTGATGATAATATTTCTCAGGATGATGCCGAAGCTAGCCATGCTGATGCTGCAGAGGTAATTACTCTCTCTTCTGATTCGAACTTTCTGCCTTCACTAAAAATTCGTTAGGCAAACCAGAAAGTTAAATTTTCTCATCCTCTTGCTCACTTGGATCCCAAATTTCTTATGAAGACCCAACAGCACGAAGCACGCCGCACAACTCGGCACAGCGGCCAGGTAGTTACCTCCGCCGGTTTACCGAACAGTCCGGTTCGGAGACGCCGTTCAGAGGTCTCTAATTTGCTTGTCAGTACTTGTCCTAAAGCGGGCTGTTTTCGTCAACCGCTTAACCCATCTGACTCCGACTATCAGGTTACTTCCCACTCATCCTCCGGCGAGTCAACGGGTACCCAGCTGCCACCGCTTAAAACCGTGCTTGGGTAAGCTTACACTTATCATAATATTCTTGGTATAGTGTCTTGTAACATATACTGTTTTTCACTTTGCTATTCCTTTCAGGGCCAAGCCTAGGCCGAGCAAGAAGGCTCGCCTGGATAAAGCGGCCGAAGAAGAAACTGCCCCTGAACTGGGCAACACCCCAGATGTTGAAGCGGCCATCCGTGAAGACGTGCCCAATGACCTGCCAGCGCAAGATGAGGTTCTTATTGCTGAAGAAAGGCATGTTGATGCCTCCGGTCCTGCTGACCAGCCTAAAAGTCCCGTCTAGATTGAAAAATCCACAAGTCCATCCAAGGCTACCGGTAAACCGACAGCCACAGTGCAAACCAGTGACGCCCAGGATGATGAAGTTGTTATCACTGGTGTTGGCCATACCGAACCAAGCAATCCTGTCGCTTTGTCCAAACATACTGCCAAGGACGAATTTGCCGCAATGGGCAAGGGCAAGTGGAATGTTGACTTGGCAACTTACGCTGCTTTGAATGCCCAAGATCTTCATTCTGGCTACCTGAACCGGTTGTATACCAGTCGTGATTATGAAGCCGACCTAGTAAATATGATGAAAGAGAAATTTGAGGTAACTTTCATATGCCTCTTCCTTGCGTGGATATTTTATTCTTGCTGACTCTCCTAGCCCCCAAGGGCCGGTTTGTAATCTTCTTTCAAACCGGGACTTGTGAAATATAAAGCTGCATACTTTAGAATGTGCTGATGTAGCCCCAAGGGCCGGTTCAACTTAATGTAGTTAAACCGGGACTTATTAATATAAACCTGAATGCTTCGAATTTCACTGATGTAGCCCCCAAGGGCCGGTTTAATCTTAATGTAGTCAAACCGGCACTTTAAGTAATTGAATATAGCAGCATCAGAACTTATTTGAGCAAATAGCCATTAGCCCCCAAGTGCCAAGTTGAATACTTGTATTGAGCTTGGGACTTTGCAATCAGTTGACAGTTGTAGATCAAATATGCATTAGCCCCCAAGTACCAAGTGCATAACTCATTATGTGGTTGGTACTTCAATTCCTATACCGTTTGTTAAACCATATAACTGTCTGAATGCAGGCTGAGCTGAAGACCAAAGAAAATCAACTCGCCGATCTTCAAGAAAACTTGAAATCCCAACAAGCTGAAACCTCAAAAGCGAAAGAGGAGTTGACCAGCGCTTTAAGCGTCATGGAACAGCTGAAGGAGGGCTTCAAGAAAGAGCGGGCGGATTGGACCATTGAGAAAACCGCTTTGACCAAGAAGATTGAAACTGCTGAAGCCGCCCTTAAACCGGTAACAGATGAACTGACCAGCATAAAGCGACAAGTGCATGCAATGACTGCCGCCATCTTTGGTAAGCGTCCTTTGACTTCTGTAATAATTTGTCCTTCCTATGATAGGTCCGGTTTGTGAACTTTATTTCATGTTGCAGGCACCCGCATTAGCCACTTGGGGTCAGATGTTCGGATGAAATTGAAAGCTGCCTACACATTAATCGAACAACTGTATACTGGAGCGCAGCGGATCATCACGACTGCATCACATAACAATCCGGCACCCACGTTAATTCAAGATACTCTGAAGAGATTGTCAATGCTTCCTGCCCGGATTGAAGAGCTTAAGAAATCTGCCGCTCGAACCAGTGCCATCAACGCCTTAATCCGGGCAAAAGCATGGGTGCCAGATTTCGATCCTGTTGAGGCCGCTCAGGGCTATCCCAGTTTGAAGGAAGACGGCTCAGAATTCAATGAAGATGACCTGAGAGCGATAAACCAGGCGGTGCGCCCTCTGGCCTGTCAATTGGTGGAAGAGGCAGATTTGACTTATTATCAAGCCCAATATAACAATCAGAAAAACGAGTGGCTGCACCAGTTCCCGAAGCGGAAAATCTGATCCCGCCAATCCGTAAGCATACTTATGCTCCTGATATTGAACCGTCTTCACTGATCCATGATGAAGCTATTTTTCAAGCCTTAATGGGGATCGACTGGACCACTGTTGACTTCCAGCCGCTGGGTAGGGCAGAAGAAGCTGAAGCGGCGCAGGACGACCCATGACCATCAGACCAAGGCGGTGACCAAGCTTGAACCAGAGATCGGTTTAAATGGCTGCCTTGTTATATTCTGCCAGAAAAACAATGATCTTATTTGGGCACCATGTTGCCTTGTAATAGGATAGCCAAAACTTTTGCTTCTGAGATGCCTTCGTGCATCGGTGCTGATACTTTTGTTTGAAAGATCGAAACTGCCAATCTATATCTCCTGCAATCATAAAATCTTAAACTACCAGGGCGGTTGTACCGCCAGCCGGTTTTTGAACTTCATATATATGCAAGGAGATTGACATATATGATCAAATTTTGTGATACAAAATACCTGCCATCATTGGGCATGAAGTAGGCTTAGCCAATCTTGAAACGGAGGTTTGATAAACCTAGACCGTTATGGGAGAAAACAGCTCCTATGTATACAATGCCGGTTTACTATGTAAACCGTGCCTGGTCATAATAAATATCTTGTTACTCCATAATAAGATGGTAACAGAAAAAGTTAAACCGGGCAAATAATCTCCGGATTAAAATGGACCATGTTCTGCCAATTAACAGCTTGAACCGGTGTAAAACGTTGTCGGTTTAAAAACGCAATCAAGATAAAGCAATAGGCTTTAAGAAAAATTGAAGCAAAGGCAATGATAAAACCGTTTGCAAAAAGAGGCTTTACTGAGCCGATCAGATGGTGTTACCATGGTCGGACATGACCAAGCTCCCGATAGGTGTATCTATGGTTCAAGTCAGCCACGTCCCCAAATGAAACCATGGCATTATGCCGATCAAATGGCATGGCAATGGTTTGGGTTCGACCAAGCCCCCAAGTGATTCTATGGCCTTAGGCCGATCAAGAGGCGTGACTGGTTCAGACTTGACCACGTCCCCAAGTGATCTGGTGGCTTTCGCCTATCAAAAGGTGTTGCATTGGTTCGGACACGACCAAGCCCCCAAGTGATATTTATAAATTTTGCAAGGGGTAAACCGGAGGCCGCTTTAAGACAGAACAACTCCATGTAACCACGCATGATGTAAAAGAACAGATACCCCGCTTTAGCTGAGGATCCGGTTTATTGTATTAATAATATATGCACTGTCATAGTATGTACATAAGTAGAGCCAATGGCTCAAGTATAGTAAGGCCGAAGATGAGCTATGTTCCACGGCCTGTTGGTCTCCACTTCTGATTTGCGTGAGTCTTTTCGCTCTCGAACATCGATCAGATAGTATGACCCGTTGTGCAGATTCTTGCTGACCACGAAAGGTCCCTCCCAAGGTGGGGATAACTTATGCATATCAATTTGATCTTGAATGAGCCGAAGCACCAAATCTCCTTCTTGAAAGGTTCTGGTTCTGACTCGACGACTGTGATAGCGACGAAGATCCTATTGGTAAATCGCCGAGCGGGCAGCTGCTATGTCTCGCTCTTCATCCAACCGGTCCAAAGTGTCTTGTCGTTCTGTCTCGTTGTCCGCTTCAACATAAGCCGCCACACGAGGTGAATCATGACGGATATCACTAGGGAGAACCGCCTCCGCTCCATAGACCATGAAGAACGGCGTGTATCCTGTTGATCTGTTGGGTGTGGTATTAATGCTCAATAACACGGATGGCAACTCTTCTACATAACAACCCTGTGTCCTTTGCAAAGGAACCATAAGCCGTGGCTTGATGCCTCTCAAGATCTCCTGATTAGCTCTTTCCGCTTGACCATTGGACTGTGGGTGCGCCACTAATGAAATGTCAAGGCGAATGTGCTCCCGTTCGCAGAACTCCTTCATGGCACCCTTGGAAAAATTGGTACCATTATCTGTGATGATACTGTGTGGAAAGCCAAACCGGAAAATCACCTTTTTGATGAACTGAACCGTCGTGGCTGCATCACACTTGCTAACAGGTTCTGCCTCCACCCACTTTGTAAATTTATCAACCACCACCAGGAGGTGAGTCTTCTTATCCTTGGACCTTTTGAAAGGCCCAACCATATCTAGCCCCCAAGTTGCAAACGGCCAAGTGATTGGAATCATCCTCAATTCTTCAGCCGGTACATGAGCACGTCTTGAGAACTTTTGGCAACCATCGCATCGTCTGATCAGATCCTCTGCATCAGCATGGGCAGTTAACCAATAGAAACCGTGGCGGAACGCTTTAGCCACCAAAGATTTTGAACCGGCGTGGTGACCACAATCCCCTTCGTGGATCTCACACAAAATTTCACAGCCTTCCTGATACACTGCAATGATGCAACTCGCCATTGACAATAGTCATGGACTTGGACCACCGTATGATCTGCCTGGCCAGAGTCTCATCCTCTGGTAACTCGCCCCGGTTCATGTACGCCAGGTAAGGAAGCGTCCAATCCGGAATGACGTGAAGAGCTGCCACCAATTGAGCCTCCGGGTCCGGAACAGCCAAATCCGCTTCACCAGGGAGATGGACCGACGGGTTGTGCAACACATCAAGAAAACATTAGGCGGGACCGGTTTACGCTGAGAGCCCAGCCGGCTCAAGGCGTCCGCCGCTTCATTCTTCCGACGGTCCACGTGGTCCACCTGATAGCCCTTGAAGTGACCTGCAACAATATCCACCTCACGACGATATGCAGCCATGAGTGGGTCTTTAGAGTCCCAAGTACCAGACACCTGTTGAGCCACTAGATCCGAGTCACCAAAGCACTTAACCCAGCTTAGATTTATCTCCTTAGCCATCCGGAGACCATGAAGCAAGGCTTCATACTCAGCTGCATTGTTAGTACAAGGGAACATTAAGCGGAGAATGTAACAGAACTTGTCACCTTGTGGGGAAGTTAATACGACTCCAGCCCCCGAGCCCTCCAATTGCCGTGATCCGTCGAAACGGATGGTCCAATATGTGTGATCCGGCTTCTGTTCAGGGGCCTGCAGCTCCGTCCAATCATTGATGAAATCGATAAGTGCTTGGGATTTCACCGCCGCCCGAGGCACGTATTTCAACCCGTGCGGCCCAAGCTCTATAGCCCACTTGGCAATCCGGCCCGTCGCTTCCCGGTCCTGGATGATATCACCCAAGGGGGCAGAACTGACCATTGTGATGGGATGCCCTTGGAAATACTGCTTCAGCTTCCGGCTTGCCATAAAAACTCCATATACCAGCTTCTGCCAATGTGGATACCTTTGCTTGGACTCAATAAGCACCTCGCTGATATAATAGACCGGACGTTGAACCGGATGCTCCTTGCCTGCCTCCTTCCGCTCCACCACAATAGCCACACTGACCGTGCGAGCATTAGCAGCAACATACAGCAACAATGGCTCCTTGTCAATGGGAGCGGCGAGCACGAGCGGATTGGCCAATTGGCGCTTTAAGTCCTCAAATGCCTGATCAGCAGCAAAACTCCAGACGAATTGATCCGTCTTCTTCAACATCTGATACAAGGGGATCGCCTTCTCACCAAGGCGGCTGATAAACCGGCTCAACGCGGCAATCCGGCCAGCCAAACGCTGAACATCATTGATACACTTTGGTTTAGCCAAGGAGGTGATGGCCGTAATTTTTTCCGGATTAGCCTTAATTCCCCTGTTGGACACCAGAAAACCCAATAACTTGCCTGCCGGTACACCAAAGACACATTTGACCGGATTGAGCATCATCTTATACGTCCTCAGGTTATCAAAGGTTTCCTTCAAATCGCTAACCAGAGTCTCCTTCTTCCTTGACTTAACCACAATATCATCCACGTAAGCATGTACATTGCGGCCAATCTATTTGTGAAGACAATTTTGCACACACCATTGATAGGATGCCTGGGCACTCTTGAGCCCGAAAGGCATAGATACATAGCAGAAGGCTCCAAAGGGAGTTATGAACGTCGTCTTCTCCTGGTCCTTAACTGCCATTTTGATCTGATGATAGCCGGAATATGCATCCAGAAAACTTAAACGCTTGCAACCCGCCGTAGCATCAATAATTTGATCAATATGGGGGAGGGCAAAAGGATCTGCTGGACAAGCTTTATTAAGATCAGTGTAATCCACACACATGCGCCAGGTGCCGTTTTTCTGAAGGACCAGCACCGGATTAGCAAGCCACTCGGGGTGGAAAACTTCAATGATAAAGCCAGCTGCTAGGAGCCTGGCCACCTCTTCTCCAATAGCCTTGCGTCTTTCTTCGTTAAACCAGCGGAGGAACTGTTTCACCGGTTTGTATTTAGGATCCACATTAAGAGTGTGCTCAGCGAGTCACCTCGGTACACCTGGCATGTCAGAAGGCTTCCATGCAAAGATGTCCCGATTCTCACGGATGAACTCGATGAGCGTGCTTTCCTATTTCGGATCCAAATTGGCACTGATGCTGAACTGCTTGGACGAATCGCCAGGTACGAAGTCAACAAGCTTAGTCTCAGCTGCCGATGTGAACTTCAGGGCCGGATCATGCTCCGTGGTAGGCTTCTTCAAAGGAGTCATATCTGCCGGATCAACATTGTCCTTGTAATACTTCAGCTCCTCGGTGGCACAAACCGACTCTGCGTAAGCCGCATCTCCTTCTTCGCATTCCAAAGCGACCTTACGGCTTCCGTGAACCGTTATAGTCCCTTTATGACCCGGCATCTTGAGTTGCAAGTACACATAATAGGGCCGTGCCATAAACTTGGCATAGGCCGGTCGCCCAAACAGGGCGTGATACGGGCTTTGGATTTTTACCACTTCAAACGTTAGCGTCTCTGATCTAGAATCATAAGCATCTCCAAATGTCACTTCCAGCGCTATCTTACCAACGGGGTACGCTGACTTGCCAGGTACCACACCATGGAAAACCGTATTCGACGGTTTGAGATCTTTATCAGTTAGCCCCATACGACGGAAGGTATCATAGTATAGGATGTTAATACTGCTACCCCCATCCATGAGTACCTTGGTGAACTTACAACCTCCCACCTGAGGCGCCACCACCAAAGCTAGTTGACCCGGATTGTCAACCCGGGGAGGGTGATCCTCTCTACTCCATATGATTGGTTGCTCTGACCAGCGTAGATATCGGGGCACGGCCGGTTCAACAGAATTGACTGTCCGCTTCTGGACCTTCCGGTCTCGCTTGTCCAAGCTAGTGGTGAATATGTGATATTGCCCACTATTCAATTGTTTTGGGTTGCTCTGGTAACCCGACTGCTGTTGTTGCTGATTGTAACCACCCTGGTTATTCTGGTTATTCTTATTGTTATGTCCGCCCGGATTACCATTAAATCCTGAACCGGAATTTCCTCCACAGTAACCCGGCCCGGACCCAGAGCCACCGCCGGAGCTGGGATCATACCGGAAAGCATTAGACTCTTGAACTCCTGCATAATGTAGCAATCCTTCCAAAGGTGGTTTGCTGGCACCTCCTTCGTCCCATGCTTCGGACAGGGCTGGTTCAATAGGTAATTCAGGCGGTCCGGATTAGGACTAGGTGCTCCACTGCAATTCTGCGATTTACCCTTGCGTCGCTGGCCTTTGTCCTGCGCGTTCATATTAGCCACAAAGTCCATGTTGCCATCCGCTTTACGCTTGCCTCCGCCACCATTACCTGCCGAGTGATGTTGCTGACCTTTGGAGTTGCTGTTCTTCTTTCCCTTCCCTGTCTTTTCATCATCAGACTCGGGATCCTTGGTACTATCCGAATCAGCATACTTTACCAAAGCAGCCATGAGAATCCCCATGTCAGTGCAGTGGCGCTTCATCCGCCCTAACTTCAACTTTAGGGGTCCAAACCGGCAATTGCCTTCCAAGGTTATAACTGCAGTGTCAGCGTTGATGCGGTATGATGAATGCAGAACTTGCGAGACCCGGCGCACCCAATGAGTAGTTGATTCTCCTTCCTCCTGGACACAGGCAGCTAAATCCACTATCGACATAGGTTGCTTACACGTGTCTTTGAAATTATTGATAAACCGGGCTCGTAACTGGGCCCATGAACTGATAGAATTGGCCGGTAAGCTCTTTAACCAGGTACGGGCCGTCCCTTCAAGCATCATGGTGAAATACTTTGCACACGCCGCATCATCCACATCAAGCATCTCCATGGCCATCTCATAGCTCTCCACCCATGTCTCTGGAGGTTGATCCGCCGTATAGTTCGGTAACTTGCGCGGGCCCTTGAAATCCTTAGGCAGGCGCACATTGCGTAAAGCGGGGACAAGGCAAGACACCCCCAATGCGCTATAAGTAAGCCCAGGCTCAACCGAGGTGGTCGGACGAACCGGCGTAAGCTGACGAGCTTGATGTTGTGCCGCTAACTCGGCCTCCCTGCGCGCTCGGGCCCGGTCCACCACCTCCTGAGCATTATCGACACCACCGGCCGGATTGTTGCCACGGGGCGCTCCACGTCGTGCATTACTTGACACAGCTAGTTCTTCCATATGCCTGCTATAACTCCGGCTTGGACGTGGGGTAGAATGAATCCGGTCGCGGCTGTATGAATATGATTCCTGTTGGACCAAAGCCGTCCTAAGGAGCTCCTTGACCCGGCGCGTCTCTATCGCCTGTAATGAATCACCTTCAACTGGAATGGCCTCCAACCGTGCCGCAGCTGCAACAAGGTTATCCAGCGGATTGGAGTAGTGACCCGGAGGTGTGGGCACAGCCTGCAGTACACCAGTATTATGACAGGGCAGATCTATTAAGCGGGGCTGGACCGGCGCGCCCGTCCCAGGTGCCTCCGCCCGGTTTACCACCGGCGGATTACTGGTTCCCGCTCCAGGGGTGTTGAAGAGGTCTCTTGCTTCGAAAACTGAAGGCAAACGAGATCGGTACTTCCTCCTCATGACTTCCTGTGATACGTTCTGGTCCAGCATGAGCCTGTAAGCTTGCGCGTCCAAAGCGGCCCGCTCTGCAGTCATCCTGACCTTTTCAGCTGCTAAATCCGCTTTGGCCTGAGTGATCTGCTCCCTCACCTTTGCAATCTCTGCGTTGTGGGCGTCCTGATCCGCCGGGTTAGCCTCTGCCATGAGCGCAGCCAACGCATCGAATAGATCTGATAAAACTTGAGCCGGCGGGCGCACAGAGCCTCCTGCCCCGGCAGCCGTTGCCGCTGCTGAACCGGAAACCATCGCCGCGACAGTCGATGAATGAAGCGCTGCTTGTGTACCGGCCATGAATATTCCAACCCGGTTGGGCAGATCAGAGGGGTCCGGAATACTGTCGCCATCGGAACAGCCCCCAATCCGGCCATCTTGTAGCTGATACAAAGACTCAGTTTCTCCGGTTGACGACTCGTCGCCAGAGTAAACGACGGTTTCGCCGCCAGATCCCGATCCATCCTCATAACTTCCTCCATGGATGACTCCCATGAAGGCACGTTTCACGGCCGGCTTAACCCGGGCAGGTCGCGCACGCTGAGCTGTCTCGACGAGGTCGGTGCAGGTGTCCAGCTCAGGGCCCGGTTCACCGATCTTGCCGATGAAAACGTGTATGCCACCAAAGGGGACCCGGTACCCGTACTCAATCGAGCCGGCCTCGGGGCCCCAGCCTGCATCGTCGATGTAGATCTTGCCGTGACGACTCTTGGTCATCCGGCCCACAGCGTATCCCTCCAGTCCTTCAAAGCGGCCCTCCAAGAACTTGAAACCATCGTGCGATAGCCCCACGGTGGGCGCCAACTGTCGTGGTTTTGTCACTGCAGATGTCCTAGCAAAAGGACTTAGTCAAGGAGCCATCGCAACGTGTTAACTCGAAGGGGTTAAAGCGGACACAGGGACACAGAGAGTTTATACTAGTTCGGCCCCTTCGATGAAGGTAAAAGCCTACGTCTAGTTGTGATGGAATTGATGGGGTTTCGATGACTAGGGAGCAAACAAGCTTCGCCTAAGTCTCGAGTTGTGGTTGTCTGTCCTTGAACCGCTGTCGGGTCGTCCCCTTATATACACGGGTGACGCCCGTCGGTTCACAGAGTCCCAATCACCGGTTCATACTCGTATCCAGGTTGGTCTCTCCTTATTCCTAACTTACAATACAAGTTTACGTACAAAGCCGGTTTACGGCTACAAGTGTTGAACCGACTACGGCCTTGGGCCCTCATCTATCTTCTTGGGCTTTAACACTCTTGGACTACTGATGAAGTTAACCCGGCCCAGGTAGGCCGGTTTACGCCCAGTAGTAATATCCCCAACACTATGCTTTTGTCTCTATCATAGAGCCCACTAAGGTAGATGAAGCATTTCTGGAGCCTGAGTGGATTCAGTCCATGCAAGAAGAATTACATCAGTTCGAGCTCAACAACGTCTAGGAACTGGTCAAACGTCCAGATCCTCGCAAGCACAATATCATTGGCACAAAGTGGATCTATCGCAACAAGCAAGATGAAAATGGCCTTGTGGTGAGGAATGAGGCACGGCTTGTAGCTCAAGGCTACACACAGGTTGAAGGAATTGATTTCGATGAAACTTTTGCACCTGTTGCTAGACTTGAGGCTATTCACATATTACTTGCTTATGCTAACCATCATGATATCACTTTATATCAAATGGATGTGAAAAGTACATTCCTCAATGGTAAGCTTGAGGAAGAAGTTATGTTGCTCAACCCCCAGGTTTTGAAGATCCAAAGCATCCTGACAAAGTCTTCAGACTCAATAAGGCCATCTATGGCCTCAAGCAGGCCCCTCGGGCATGGTATGATACTTTGAAGGAATTCCTCATGAAGAAAGGCTTCAAACCCGGTTCACTCGACCCTACTCTTTTCACTAAATCTTATGATGGTGAACTGTTTGTGTGCCAAATATATGTTGATGATATTATCTTTGGTTGTACTGACCAAGTTATAGTGATGAATTTGCCTATATGATGAGTGAAGAATATCAAATGTCTATGATGGGAGAATTGAAATTCTTCTTAGGTCTTCAAATTCGTCAACAGCACAATGGCATATTCATATATCAGGAGAAATACCTCAAGGATGTACTGAGGAAATTCGGCATGCAAGATTGCAAAGGCGTCAAAATTCCTATGCCCACAAATGGCCATCTGTGCACTGATGAAAATGGTATTGACTTCGATCAAAAGGTATACCGCTCCATGATTGGTTCTTTATTGTACTTATGTGCATCTAGGCCAGATATTATGCTTAGTTTTTGCATGTGTGCCCGATTTCAAGCTACACCGAAGGAATCACACCATAAGGCTGTGAAGCATATTCTTCGATATCTAGCTCACACACCAACACTTGGATTATGGTACCCCAAGGGCTCGGCTTTTGATCTTATTGGATATTCCAATTCTGACTATGCTGGTGATCGTGTGGACCACAAGTCAACATCTGGTACATGTCATATCCTCAGACGATCTTTGGTCTGTTGGTCCTCGAAAAAATAGAACTGCGTATCACTGTCTACTGCTGAAGCTGAGTACATTGCTGCTGGTTCTTGCTGTGCTCAATTGCTGTGGATGAAGCAAACTCTCAAGGACTACGGCGTCAACGTGAAGAATGTGCCTCTCTTCTGTGACAATGAGAGTGTCGTCAAGAATGCTCACAACCCAGTTCAGCACTCGAAGACAAAGCACATTCAGATTCGTCATCATTTTCTTCGTGAACATGTGTTGAAGGGTGACATTTCTATTGAGCATGTGAAGACTGAAGAACAGCTAGCCGATATCTTCACAAAGCCCTTGGATGAGAAGAGATTTAGCAAGTTGTGGTGTGAGCTAAATATCTTAGAATCTTCGAATGTTATTTGAAAAGGACACTCATCCTAACACTTATGCAAAATTGATGATTAGATGTGCAACACATGAAGAAACGTTTTTCTTTAATCAATGAAGAATAACACTCTAACTATGAAGAAATTAACGAAGAATTTGATTCTCAGAACCCTACGACAATTGTACGCGGTGTCTGAAATCATCATTCTTATATGGTGGGTCACGCCACCACCAAAAGTTGAAAATCTTCAATTTGAGTTTTTCCTCAGTTTTTGAAATTCCTCAGTTGTTTATGTTCTTCAAGTTTGCATTGTCTTCACCCTTTCCATCATTTTTCTTCATTGGCTATATATATATATATATATATATATATATATATATATATATATATATATATATATATATATATATATATATATATGAGTTTATGTCCTCTACAACATTCACTTATGGCTAATTCTTCAAGTTGCTTTTTCTGTTAAGTGAATGTGATCGGACCCTACCCCCTCTATGCTAAACTCAACCCAATCTATTCACAAATTCTTCATGTGTGTTCTATTTGAAACTCGTTCAAAATCTTCACTGTGTCCTTGTCAGCTGAAGAATTTGCGAAAGGAACGTTAAAACTTATCGTATCCAAAATTTTGGCTTTGCCGCTCAAACCGTTCCGCATCCCACGAAATACTTATCTATTCACCCACGATCTCACACGATCTCCACTTCTCAGTACGTGGGTGACACATGTCAAGCGAATGAGAAGGGTCAGGGGCACGATCGTCCAAATTCTTCGGGCAAACAGTTTTTCACCATGGCTATAAATACCCCCTCCCCTTCCTCACTTCTCTTTTACTCCGCTCGATCTTACTCCCGCTCGAGCTTCTCAAACCCTAGCGGCGCCGCTAATTCATCGTCGTCGGTGAGGAAGAGCTTCACTGCCTCGACCTCGTCGCCGTCGTACTCGCGCCGGCTGCAGATTTCTTCACTCCGCCACCGCCGTAGCTGTCTTCCTCCGCCAAGTTAGGGCGTGGAAGATCTGCACTGACGAACTTCACATCTCCACTTCCCAGTTCGTCATGTTCTTCGTCCAGGGTAATTAAAAGTTACTTTTACTGCCCTCTTTGATTCAAATGTTTTCTACAAAATCTTCAAAGGTGCTTTTTTTAAATCTTCACACACTAAACACTTCACATGTCATCTGTTCTTGATTCATTTCTCTAAGCTGCATTTTTCTTCAAGATTCCTCAATTGTGTGGATTTCTGATCTGTACAACTCTGGAACCTAAGACAAAGAACGCTTAGTGAAATTCTTCAAGACTCATCTGGTCAAATTCCTCAAACTAGTTATTTTTACAAAACCTTCTCAGAACGCATATGACCTCTCCAAATTCCTCGCAACTATACTATGTTCACAGGTACTCATGTCCGCTGCTGAATCACTAGGTTCTCATCAAGTTAACTCATTTGCAGTGTTCCTCGAAAAAAAGTTGCATACTTCTTCAGAGAATTCAATTGTTCAAATTCCTCAACTGAAGAAAATGGCTGACGGTAAGAAGCCAAAGAAAGGAGGAAAGAGGCCTGAGGTCAACACTACTGAGGACATCTATGCTGGATACTGCGCACCCCCTAAGGAAGATAAAAATTAGGGCAAGGTGCGCATTCAAAAGATTGAGAGGAGATGGGCAAGAGAGTGGATGGAGTACAGATATGTTACTCCAAAATACATGAAGAAATTCGCTGTCACCCCTCCCTGCTCAAGACCTCCATTGGCACCTGGCCAAATAGCTGATCCCACCAGCCTCAGGCGCGGTGAGGACTATCCTGAAGAATGGGCCAAGCGCCAGGCCAAGTTGGCCAAACAAGCAAAAGATGCAGTGAGGAAATTCAACGAGGACTCTGCTGCTGCTGCTGGCTCTGCTGTCAAGCCGAAGAAGGCCATGGCAAAGAAGCCTGCACACAAGCCAAGTGCTTCTCCTTCAATGCCCTCAAGGCCAAGTTCCTCAGCTATGCCCTCACGGCCAGATTCCTCAAAGCCCTCACGGCCAATTCCTCACGCTGCTCCTGCTCCTCCAAAATCCCCAGCTCCTCCGCTCAAGTCCTCGGATGCTCCAACCAAATCCTCTGCACCAGTGCATCTTGCCACGTGCTAAAGGATGACAGGCATCTCTTTTGCCTCAGAAGCTTCTGCTAGTTCCTCAGCTGCACCAAATTCTTCAACTGGCCCCTCTCTGCTGAAGACAAAGGCCACTGCTGGACGAGGTTCTCGCCCAATTCCTCACAAGAAGCAGGTCGCCTTCCAAGTGTCGTCTGATGAAGACGAAGATGATGATGATGAACTTGCAGAAATCATCAGGGATAGGCAAGTCAGGGCCGCTAGAGCCAAGGGCACAAATGTGCCTCTGCTTTTGGATCCAAAGTTGATCCTCGACTACATTGATCTCTGGCACAAGGACCCAAACACTCCTCTGCCTGATTTCAAGTTGACTCCTGGCCAAAGTCATATGCTGACTGCCTTCATAAAAGAAGAGGAATGGAAATTTGAAAAGGCCAGGCAGATCAAGAAAGCGCAGTACAAGGAGTGTTTTCTGAAGAAACATGTTGTCTCTATGACAACTGAAGAACTTATCACAATTCAATCTGAGATCAAGAAACTCAATGATGAATTTGACGTATACCGTGCTGACTGGCTTGGAGCCAAAGTCCGGTTTGTGAAGTTGACAGAAAAGTTCATTCCAAATGTTGCAGCTCCATCGCAACCATAAATTCCTCAGGCTGAAGCATCTGCTCAGCCGACTGAAGAACATGCCAGCACCGCTGATGACATTCAGGCTGCTGAAGAAAATGTGAGTTCCAGGGCTGATGACTGCATTCCAGCCGCTGATGAAATTGCCAGGGCATCCACTAGTGGTGCGCCTGAAGAAAATGAAGAGGTCAGGGCAACTGCATCAGTTGTGCCTGAAGAAACTCAACCAAATTTCTCTGCTCCTCCTGCGCCTACCCCAACTCCAATCCTTCCATCTGCTTCAGATGCGAAGAAGACTAAGGCTGCAGAGCGTGCAGCAGTGAAGAAAAGGAAGGCATCAACTTCATCAGATTCTTCAGCTCCGAATAAGATGAAGTCTTTGGCCAGCTCATTTGCAAACCCCATTGATGTTGTTCCTATCTCAACCATGCCATCAAAGGACCTTGTTCCTTATGATGAAGAATATGTGATTCCAAAAGAGTCCGATGACGACATTCCTTCTGCTGCTTCGTCAGAGCAGATGAATGAAGAAATTGAAGTGGATGCAATCCCTTCAACACCAGTTGTCTCCTCGCCTATGCCTCAGTTTACTGCTGAAGAGGACGGCGTTGAAGAAATGGAAGATGAAGATGTGGACATTGGTTGTACCACACCCGTGCTAAATGATGACTTTTGGGAAAGTTAGCACCCCAAATCTCCACTCTTCAGACCATTGCAACAAATTCCTCAGTCCCCAGTAACTACAGTACAAATGGGATCTGATGAACCACATGCCACACCGTCTGTCCATGAAAAAATTCCAGCCACTAGTGTTGAAAAAAATGTAAATGAAGAATTGAAGACCCAGGCTGTCACTGAAGAAGAAGCTGAAATTCCTCAGCCTGTGGAGCCTGAGATTGTGATTCCTGAGGTAGTAATGCAATTGACTGACACTCCTTAGCCCAAACCAAAGGATCCATTCTCAAAGAAGGAGAAATTCAAGGCTGGTGATTTCTTCGGCGAGCACATGTTCTTCACTGACTACAATCCCTATGATTCTGCTCGTCTTAGAAGGAAGCGCTTCTGGACCGCCAGCCAGGCCAACTTCTATTCTTCACTGCTCTTCAACAAGGACAAAGTCTTCGACCACAAGCATATTCCTCATGTGGACATGGAATCACTGCCATGCTTCACACCTGTCCTCAGTGTGCTTCATGACACAGGCCTCCTCAACTTTTGCACAGACATAGTTGATTGGAATGAAGAGCTCATTCTTCAATTCTACGCAACACTGCACATCACAGGAGATGCTGACGATGTAAACTCCTGGGTTTTGGACAGGATGACCGAAAACACTCACTACAAAGCACCGGCCTCTGAATTACTTCACGCCCTGCCCATCAGTCCTGCACCTGAAGGAGCTCATTGCATGTACCAAGAGCCTGAGCTTACAGATCACTATATGCAAGTGCTGATGAAGCCATTGAAACCTGGTCAAGCCTCAAGGACAAAATTCCTCGTGAAGGAATTGCAGTATGTACCAAGGACAGTCTATCACATTCTGACGAAGACTATGAGTCCAATCAAAGGCCACGACTCATCTGATGAGGAAATTGTTGGCATCATGAAGAATCTGGTATTCAACATCATTCATGGCATTCGTGTCAACTATCACGATTTCTTCATGAGGACTCTGGCAAATGTTGCACTTTCTCCGTTTGAGCTGAAGCCTTATGCTCCCTGGATCATGAGATTCCTCAGAACAAGGTCTTCACTCAACTACAAGGCTGATTTTCAAAATTACCTCAGCTACTTGCCCCCGATTGAAGTCCTCAAGCGGACCTATTCCTCAGCTGATGAAAAGGGCAAGGCTCCTACTGTCATTGATGAAGGCATTCATCCATTGGATGGTCAATTTCACAAAGCTGCATCTTATTCCACCAATGATGACTCTAGCACTCATGATTCTGTTGCCCATGCCTCCAAGCCAAATCCTCAAGCCACTGCTCCTCGTGTGATGGCTGACCGTGAACTTCTGCTAAGTCTTCACCACAAGGTGGATCGAAACCATAAATGGGTTAAGCGTCAGTTTTGTTCAATTCTTCACAACATGACTGCTACACACAATGCAGTGAAGAAAAACCATTACTACCTCCATGAGGTCTTCGATCGCACCTGGGTTATTCTGTCACATGTATATGGTGAAGAAGATCTGAAGCAAATGGGTCTCAAGGAGGACTTTGACTGGTCTGCACCTCCACCGAAGAAATACAAGAAGGTCAAGGTTCCTTCCTTGGTGGCCAGCTCCTATTCTTCATCACGCGACACCGATGAGCATGAAGACTTGGACGACACTGCGGCAGGCCCTACATCAACAAATGACCCCAATAACGCTGGCGCTCCTTCATCAACTTGATATTCTTCAGGGGCGTTAGTCCTCATTTTTTATCCTTTTGGTCATTCGATGACAAAGGGGGAGAAATTTGAGTTGGTCTTCAAGCGGGTCTATCTTATATGGGCGTTTTTTTTCTTAAGTTACAACTCTCGTTCTTCTGATGACTTTGCTGGATCGAGTTGTAAACTTAAACTCTATGGTGGCCTGATACTTTTGCTGTGATTTTTTGCATGCTTATTCCTCGCTAATGTTAATGCACGCATGCTGAATTACATCAGTCATCATATTTCATCATGCATTTCAAATTCTTCATATTATATGACAAATGTGTGTATGAATTACAAGATATAGGGGGAGATCTCCATGATTCAATTCTTCAAGTGTGCATTGCTTCAAAAGCAAATTCCTCACTATGCACATCTTCAGGGGGAGTTCTTCTATATCTTGCAATCAAATTCCTCAATATCAGTATTTACACTTCATATGTTTATCCCCGTTGAAAACTTAACCTATATTGTCATCAATCACCAAAAAGGGGGAGATTGTAAGTGCATAGTGCCCCTTAGTGATTTTGGTGTATTGAAGACTTATAGGTTAAGGGACTAATGTGTTTGTGAGTGTACACAGGTCTATAAGTCTATGAGGAGTTTGATATTTACAGAGAAAGTCGACCCCTAAAACTGAAGTTCTTCGACTGAAGACTTTGAATTTCTGAAGACTTTCTGAAGACTTTCTGAAGACTTTGAAAGTGAAGAATTGGTGTAACCTTGAAGACTTGGTATTCATTCGAGGAACATGAAGTGTGAAGGCTTTTATTTTCGTAGTTTCATTTTCTCTTTCTTGAGTCATAGGAAACACCGTACTGTTAAAGGGGGTCGAGGAAATACTAAGGAAAATTTTCCATGTGATGCTCAACTCAAAATCCTACACCTACCAATCCCTTCGAGTGAAGCCATTGGAAATCTCATACAGTTCAGTCATATTCTTCAGTGACAGAGATGAAGTTCTTCTGGTCTCTGAGGAATTTGTTCTAACTAAGGAGTTAGGAATTCGCCAGTGCGGATTGCCTACACAGTGAGGAACATGATAGGCCTGAGGAATTTGATACTCAAATTTCCGACCATTGTTGTGCCTTGTGCCAGTTGTCCCAAAATATCTACCCACCTAACGTTCATATCATTGAAGGGCATTTATGTCTTATCATGTCGGGCTGCTCCCTAGGCTATAAATAGCCGTCCCTACAACCACTAGCTGGTTGGCTGCTCTGAGAGAAACTGATACTTGTCATTTGAGAGCATCCCATCCTCCGAGGACTTTGAGCGGAAAATCATCAAGTGAGGAAAACCCAAACCCAAACACCTACAAACCCAAAGTGATTGAGCATCACTGAAGAGATTGATCCTGCATGGATCCGACGCTTGTTACCTTTGAAGATTGTGCTTCTTCCAGACGGTTAGGCGTCATGGTCTAGAGCATCCAAGAGGAATTGTGGATCGCCGAGTGACCGAGTTTGTGAAGGTTCGGAAGTCACCTGAAGACTTACCACGAGTGATTGGGTGAGGTCTGTGTGACCTTAGCTCAAGGAGAATACGGTGAGGACTGTGTGTTCGGAACTGTGTGTCCTCAGGTTTAAATACCTAGCCGCTCCAACCAGATGTACAACTAAGACAGCAGTTGGAACTGGTCTACCAAATCATTGTCTTCACCAAGCTTACTGGTTCTATTTCCTCAACTCTTTCATTCCTCATAACTGTGTCGTGTGCTTGTTCATATCTGTGTTTGAAGACTTTGACTGAAGACTTTCTCAATTTCCTCAGTTCAATTTCTTCAGTCTGTTTGTCTTCATCCTGTGTTATCCTGTGACTACGCTTTCTGTACTCCTGTGCTTGTCTTCATTTCATCATGATGACCATGCTTGTGTTCTGCTATGTTTACTTTTGAGTACTTATTCCGCTGCAAGTAGTTATTCGCTAAGGAATTTCCTCACCTGCAAATTCCTCGGTGAAAAATTCATAAAAATCGCCTATTCACCCCCCTTTAGTCGATATAACGCACTTTCAAAGATGTCAATCGAACTATTTGTTTTACACTTTATGCAAGACAACAGTGAACTTTAGTCGTAAGTAAGAACTCTGTAGCCTTCTTTTTACTGCCAGTAATGAGTTGTGTTAGATGACAATGTCTGAATCTTTTTTCCTTTGCAGTTGATCCTGAAGCAATTTACTCAAGATTACCTCTCAAACTACATGATTGGCAGCCGGCCATCACAAGGGGTTGGACTAGAGTCGTGCGTGCCTTCTGCATCGGGGAGAGCACAATAGGTCGATTCCGCTTCACCTTGTTCAACAACCAGAATGTCTCTCGCCTCTTTCTTTACCATCTGTAATAGTACAAGTATACAACCCTGGTTCGTCATTCTTTATTTGGTGCTTATGTAATTCTTGAACATATGTACCTGTGAATCGAATAATGCATTGGTTGTTTGAACCTGATGGATATGAATAAAGCTATAGCCTACTTTCAAATTCAAATTAGGTACAACTTTAAATAGCAGGAATTAAATTACGGTCTGTAGGTCATTACGGCGCACACGGTCTATAAAGCATAGCGTGTGTGATATACATCATAATCCGACATGGTTCACGGAGAGGAAACATGTGTAACCATGCACACAGTTGCCGTTTGCAAAGCGTGTGTAATGACAGACCATATCACAAACGGTGCGGGAAAACTAAATGTGTGTGATTGTCGACCTATCATACACGGTTCACAATCATGAACTGTTTGTGATGTGTCAGACATCGTAAACATAGAGCCAGTTTCGTACGTGCTTGGAAAAATCCCGTGCCTGGAATGTGCCTGGTTTTAGGTAAAACCACAGAACTCCGACTGCGATGGCGGTGCGGGCACAAATGAGTAGCAAGGATGAAGCGTTTGGAATATCCGAGATATCAGAAACTGTTTTATAGAGACAACTGTATGCATGAAGGCTCCCTATCCCCGATGGTTTCTAGGTCGTGTGGGAAGGATCCCCTATCGCAGTCACTCACTTGGCGATGGTTCAAAACACCGCCGCGGAAATGGGTTAAAAACTGTTTGTATAGCACCTCGTTGTACAAGTGCCTTTTAATAGTATTGGCTTTTCTATGGACTCATTGTGATTTTGGATCACTAAAATAAAGATGAACAGTCTTAAGCTTTTGCCAATATTTGTCCTTAGCATTTTGAGGCGTCCACATCTCTAGTCCATGCCATGCCATTCATTGAACTTCCTGAAATATTTATTTGAATGGATATTAGTTCAATGAGCTATATGTTGTTATGAATTACCAAAACCACCCATGGATTAGTTGCACCTTCAACCATATATGAAGCGTTCCATAAATTATGGCGATCAAAAGGCATATGAGCAATCTATTAGAGTGTCACTTTAGGCTAAAGTCACTATTTTGATCTTTTAAAGGGAAAAGCCTCTTAGCACTTTATTGCAAAAAGACAGAGTTACATCACTATCCCATGGATAATAAAAACGTAGGTGGATCATTATCCCACAGATACATTGTATTATTGTCATAAACATGTCTGGCTAAAAAATGTGTCAAGCCATTGGCTTTCCTAGGACAGTATTGAAATCGAATAGATGATACCATGAGCAATTTGGAAGCAATTTGCCATGATAGCTAAATATGGTGCCAAAACATCACTGACTCCATTACATGCATTGATGATCTCCAAACTATTAGCTTCCACGACAACCTGGAGCAAGCAACATCCTGTAATAGTTGGAGGCCCCTCCGAATCGCCATAGCCTCCGCTGCAGGATTAGGTGTGTGATCAAACACTTTGGCTACCCCCGCCAAAACTTCTCCCCTACTGTTCTAAAGAACATCCGCATCTTTGTTCATTTTGTACGTGCCTATAGGAGGTTTCTCCCAATGGAATTTGCTCTCGTGATGGTGAGGGGTCGTCACAACGGAATTTGTTGTTATCACACTGATTGTAAAAGTTGTGCTTGATGAAGGTTTTACCGTAACTCCCTTCTTTATCTCTCTTCTCTCCCACTAAATATACCATGCAGCGACCGCCACAGTTTCTTGTAGCCTCTATTTCGATGGTTATTATGCCAATCGGGCTGATATGACCATGCTAGAGCTGCTCTACCCTAATGTGTCACAACCTCCTTTTCTTTTTTGAACACCACAAGCCGGACACGGATTATGTGAACATGGTTGTATGCGCACCCCTTATGAATAGTAAATTCAAAAACTTAAAATAAATAAATATTAAATTTAGAAAATTACTAAAAAATGTTAAAAAAAGGCAAATGTTTTTGTAACATACCTAGTCAACTGGTATACCCACGTATGAAGTTTCACGAATAAACGACATCTATGGTATTCTGGGTAGAAATGACAAAATCGAAGCATATTAAAAAAACTAGTAAGGTCTCCATTGTATTTTCTTCAATAAGTATATCACCAGTGTCAATACTTTACGAAACCTCACACATGAGTAGAATGGTTGATCAAGTTTGATACCCTAAACTTTAGAGTTTTTGTAAAAAATCAAGTATATTATCAAATTTACTATTCACGTGGGTGTGCGTGAAATCATGTTCATTTTTGTATTTTCAGTCACAAGTCTCTCTTTCTAGCATGGTTTAATTCACTTTTCTCGATATAAATGCTGTACGCAGCACCCACTACGCCTTATTAATTCGGCGACGCGTGAATCATGACCCACTGTGTCCCCATCCCGACCCAATCCAGCCGCTTCGACCCAATTTTGAATCCACGCCCCGTCCGCGGCGAGCAGCCAGCCCCGCCAGCTATGTGGATATTTCAGATACGCCCTCGGATGGACTACAGCATAAAAGGCTGGACGTGGCAATCCAGGCCACCGGTGGAGCAGGCGGATGCACGGTGGGGTGCGTGGGGAGCAGACGGACCGCAGGAGTCTGGTGGTTTTGCTGTCAGGCCGGTCCACATGCGTGTGGCCTGGTCCTGGTGGTGGTGGATGAGAGACAAATCTTTTTTTTTGCGAATGATGAGAGACAAATCTTAACGAGTACGCGACAGAGCGAGCAGCTGGGAAACTAACTCGGTGAAATACAATCCACTCGTATGGACGAGCTTGATTTTCTAAGAAAGAAATTTAATCAGGACATGTTTGATTTTTTATTTTTTATTTTGGGGGGAAGGACACGTTTACTACTAGTATAAGGCTGGTCATGCGATAACTTGCACCGTTGCACGACAATCTATCTTCATAAACCAAATAAATATCTCTCACCCCGCAAAAAAAAAACACTATCCCTAAAAAAACTAAATCCAACATCGGTTCCAAAATGTGGTGTGTATTAGAGTTTGGACGCCGCTAACTGCCACACGTGTGGCAGGAAGGGAGACGCACCAACGTCTCTAATGCAAACAGATTGCCACGTCATCGCATGCATGCATGTAGGAATCTTTTTAGATTTTCAGTTTTTAAAATGTTTTATCTCTTAAACGAAAAATCCGATTGAAGATCCGTTTTCACCGTTAAATCCCTGTGATGAGATCTTCGAAACTAGATCCCATGTTGATATGTTTTGATGAATTTTTTTTGGATTAAAAGTTGACATGTCTATTGCATATGAATTGCCATGATGTTTACACTGAACTTGCCATGATATGTTTCAGCTATTTTCTTCTACATTTAAAAGTAAATTTTGACATTTATAAAACGAGGAATTAAGAAACTAGACTTGCCATGAACCATAAACTAAAATTGCCATGATAGATGCACGTAAAATTGTCATGGTTCATACAAAAATAATTTTCATGGTCGAAGTACTGGAGTTGCCATCATCAAAATACTAAAATTGCCATGATCTACAAACTAAAATTGCCACATGACAACTTTAGTTTAAGCCCTATGGCAACTGCTGTGTAAACATCATGGCAACTTCTGGGCAAAAAAAAAAATTCGTCGAAACATATCAACACGGGGTCTAGTTTTGAAGATCTCGTCGAGACGGATTTAATGGTGAAAACGAATTTTTAGTTTGCTTTTTTTATTTAGGAGATACAACATTTTTAAGCCGAAAACCAAAAAAAATCTGCTAATGTCATCTATTCATACGTGGCAAAATGAGTGGTGATGGAGGCGTGTGGCCGATGTTCAAACGCCCGCACGTGTGGGCGTTAACATTTTCGTAGAGTTTTTAATCAACCTCTGTAAACCTTGACTATGCTTATAAAAAGAATATAAACCAATATCATTGCATTCATCATGGAATATATATTTATATAGTACTATATGTTTGGTATTGTAGACATCTATAAATTTTTTTATAATTTTGGTTAAAGGCTCCTGAGTCCTGACCCACCCTCCCCCTCCCATGCCTTCCCCGCGCGACTGCGGAGAGGGCTTCCGGCACGGCAGCCCCCGAGCCCCCCTCCTCCTTCCTCCTCATCTCCCGCCGCCGCCAGAGGGCCTGGCCAGGCAAAGCTCACCCGGACCGACAGTGGCGGGGCCTTTTGGTTCCCCCGCGTGCTGAGGAGCGACACGGGTCCTTCTCACCGGCTGGGGCACGACTTCGCGCTGGCACGCTGAGATGGTGGTCATGTTGCAGGCGGCGCGGATGGTGGTGGGTCGCACGGGGCCCAGACGCGGAGGAGCGGGTCTGGTGAGTGGGGGTGCTCCTGCGACGAGGGTTGAAGGGAACACGGCCTGGCGTTCTTGGGCATCCTGCGGTGGCTGCTGGCAGCGAGGTAACCGGCGCAGGGCTGCTTGGTGGCGGTGCGTGTCGATTGGATCTGGCGTTTTCCATCGGGCAGCGCGGGTTGGGCACCGGCCCAGCGTGGCTGCTGCTCCGGCCGTGGGTGGCGGCGGCGAGTTGGCTTGGCTCTCTGGTAGTGGCGGCTTCCATTCACCGAGCCGGCATCATGGCAGCTCGGCGGGACGGCTGCTGCGGTGGCTGGATTTCCGGTGTCGGCTTGTTTGTAGGCGGCCCATTTCGACCTTCGATCCCTGACCTCGTCATTCGGCCGCTATCTTCGTCAAAGGTTTGGCCCTCCCCCAGCTGCGGTCCATCACTCGTCTCACACCCAGCAGTAGGATCGAGCTCGTCTCGCGCCTGGCAGCAAGACCGTGCTCGTCTCGGGCCTAGCGGCAGGACCGAGCTCGTCTCGCGCCTGGTGCCATAGGATGGGTCGATGGAGGCCAGTTTTCTCAGCGCGGGTCTCGGCACTTGGGCCACCCAGGGGTGTGAAAGGCGGGTCCTTTCCGCTCGTATCTTTGGTTGAGGTAGCGGTGGGTCTCGGGTGAGGTGGTCTCAAGGTTTTGGATGCCAGGGTGGAAGCCCTGGTGGTGGTTCCGCGGTGCTTCATGGGCAGAGCCCGTGGCTCGGTGCTGCCCGGTGGCCATGGCCGTGTGGGCGACGTGGTCGCAGGGGTGTGGCGTTTGGTGGAAGTGAGTGTTAGAGATGAAAACCTGATCTATCTTCGGACGGACCAGCAGTGGGTGGCTCATTCCCTTCTTGAAGGCGTCCTAATGGCTATCATTGCCCGTCGTGTTGCTCCAGGAGAAACTTTGATCCTCGGGTCGGGAGGTGGCGGCGCTCCGGTGTCGTAACCTTCCTGATGACGCGGCCTTGGAGCCCACAGTTCGTCATATCTGGCTTCATCTCTTCGTGGTGGCGTGTTCACGGTCGAGAACCCCGGTTGCTCTTGTAGTGCTAGGGATGGTGTTCTTGCGCTCATCGCCTATGTATCATGCCTTGGGTGTGTGCGTGTGTTGTGGTGGCGTGCGTTTGTATCGGTTTGTGGATGATCGTTGCTTTATATCTAATGCGGGACAAAAACCTTTTTCGGTAATTTGGTCAAAGTTCGTGAAGATTGACTTTTGCGAAAACTAATGCGCACTATACTTTGAGATAGAGGGAGTACATCCAACTTCAAAAAGACATCCAACGGTTAACAAAAAATGAGAAATTATCTGAAAGGTTAGTCATTTGACTAACTCAAGCATGTTGGTTGAGCTTAACCCTTACCCATTCAGGATTGAGGTTGTGCCTAGTATGCAGACTAATTATTCATCATCCTTCCTTTGGAATTCATCACGAGTATATTTCGACGCCTCGTCACACCCACCCATATAAAGATTTGGCCTATGGTGTTGTGTGTGTGTGTGTTGGGGGGCAAAAGTATACACCACTTTGAAGTGTTGGGAGTTTTGAGCACGAGAAGGTTAGTTGATCTTTAAATAGTCAAGAAAGTATAATTAGTAGGAAGTATAGCAAATTGCATGGACATAAGGAAGTGAGTAGGAGAGTGCAAACATTGGTTGAGCGATGATATTTTTTCCGTGGTTCAGATTGTTGGTGCTATCCTACTCCATGTCGATGGGGGCTTTTACCACAAGGTTTCTAAGATCACAATGAATCTTGATTGCATCATCCACCAAGTCACCGAGCGCGATCAATCTATTACATCATGGTTTGCACTTAGAAGCCTAGAGTAGATCTTCACAAAGTGGCCAATCTCTAGGCCATTACAAAACCCTTTCGTCCTTCACACATAGAACTTGATAGGATCATAACTGACTCTTAACCATTTAGGATGTGGTCACCATTCAAGAGTAATAAGAAGAAGCAAAGTCACTTGATAAGAACGATTGAATGATCTTCAATCAAAAGGTTCTATCAAGAATCCATAGGAACACTCTCTCAAAAATGATAGTAATGTGGTGAAAGAGATGAACTTGAGGTGTGGGGAGTCAACAAAGAGAAGTTCTTGGCTTTCTGGGAATTAAGAAATAACCATGGAATCACCCAACACTTCCTTCTTCTTGTCTTGCATTGGATCTCTCTTTCTCTATATGGTAGGTGGATGGACTAGAGTGTAGTGGGATGGAGTAACTTGCAATGGGTTGAACAAGCGAGTGAAATGCTTGATGATGGTTGCATCCATGAAGGAGGTATGTTAGATAATATGTAGAGGAGATACAAAATCTAACTGTTACTAAAAAATAACTAGGCCCAAAAGTATCAGTAGAAAACTAGCAAAACCATTAAACAAGTTCAAAAAACTTTGAACGACCAGGGAAATGTTCATGAATCAGGTAAATATAGTACTCGGAAATACGGAAGAAAGAGTGAGTGGTGGGGTTCCGAACGGAAAAGGTAGCACCTTTTCTGCTAAGATAGAATGACTCAGAAGTACCAGGTAACAATTGCTCTATGGTAACTACTAGATGGAACTATTCTCAGAATGAAAAATTATAGAAGAGAGCCAAGTCGCAACTCAAACTACCGATTGAAAAGGTGAGGTACCAAAGCCAAACGGACATTGTGACCAATAAAGAAGGAAATCGAGACGGCTTGAAGGTACCGAAGAAAAAGGTTGTGGTCGGAAGCATCGGGGTAAACAAAGAATGTTTCCAAGAGGACTGTCATGACAGCTCCAAAACAAAAGAAATGAAGGTTTTGAAATTTTGAAAACTGAGTTTGTTCCTCTGAGTATGAATAATCCTAAGTACTCAGTAGTACTGAAAAAAAATCTTCAAAAGTATGGGACCTAGAGAAACTCATACAAAGAGGAATGTGAGGAAGTGGATTTTGGAGGACTTTGGCTTAGCATATGTTCCTAGCTTTAAGACCACGTACCATGCTTGTGCCCCTCTTCATATGAATCTTGAACTCACTGGAAGCCTAGAAAATAGATACTAAAAGCTTGATGAGGACAAGAACTATAAAGGGTATTGTGGGGCGGGGGAGGGGGTGTCATCAATGATATTCCACTTTCAGGGAAAAATGAATACGCAACAGGATCACATGCTATAATTGAAATAAACTCGATGAAATATCTCCCAAAGTTTTGTCACAAATCATCAAAACCATCTAGGGTACTATAAAGATGCAATTTCAGGCCCCGTGTATAAATTGAGCCTTAGACCAATGCAACGAATCCATAGTTCCATGAGCAAAACAACACACTGCAACTAAAACACACACACACACACACACACACACAAAACAACACACTGCAACTAAAACACACACACACACACAAAACAACACACTACAATTAAAACACACACACACACGCACGCACGCACGCACACACACACACACACACAAAGTACTGAAGTAGAATTCAAATGGAGATATGACATGAGGTCCTAAAAATTAATGTAGTGAGCTACAAGTATATAATGGTTACATAATTATCACCAAGAATCATGTTACAATAGATACATTAGTTGGGTTTCAGATCACTTGGTTAGTCATATTTCGCTTCGATGTTCAATGTTTGGACTGTGTCCTTGTGTAAAAGGAAAACATAATTATGTACTAATAACTTAGTTCACACTCATCCAACACAACAACATAACGACGACAAGCAGAGGCACTTTATTTAGGATACAACCATGACACGATACTCCGCGGATGCCACTAGGTAAGCCGTGTGGACAAGGACATATAGAGCCAAAAAATTCAACTTCCAGGACAACTTTTAGATCCAAAGAAGTTCAAGCTGCAAATATATTTAAAAACGTTGTAGATTCTCCGAGCAGCTGCTTCGCCAGCCTCCCGAGACTCTCAAGGCTTGCATGGTCTCCACTACCAGCTGGATGGACCAAACTATCGGTTGATGGGTCCTTTTGTGATGCGGATAGTACGACTGGAGCAGGAATGGTCTTGCGTGATGGTATGGGAGCCATTATTTTTCCAGGTTGTCGATCCTTGAGTTTGTGGGCGGATACGCTGGAGGTGGAGCTCTCAGCCCGTAGGGAGGGGATCACGTTTGCCTTGCAATGGACTACATTGCCGATTATTGCGGAGACCGACTGTCTCAGGGCGAAGAATCTGATTTCTAAAAGGCACGCATGCTGTTCGAGATACACCATGATGGTTGATACTATCTCGAGATCCCTACGAAAGGTGAAGATCACACATGTGAAGCGTGATCAAAATGTTGTGAGTCACTTTTTAGGTAATTTTTGTAGATGTGAGAAACACACTGCTTTGTGGATTCAATCGGGTTTTGGTGTTGTTCTAGTGGACTGCCCTTTGATTGAGTAATAAAAGCACCCTATTCCCCCACACAAAGAAAATGTTGGACCATGGATAAAAGGCATCTTGTAAGAAGGAAGAAGAGAAAAAAAATGAAACCCTCCTCGACTTTTTTATGAACTTGTGAAACCCTCCTTGACTTATAATCTCTACTCCTAATGGAGCAGTTGGTAGTCTCGTTTTCAGGTTTTTCTGTCTCATCTCCCATGTTTTTTTGTACCTCTTCCCATCTTCGCTGGTTTTTTCGTAGATTTTTTTTCGTCCCCTCCCCCCACTTCATTGGTTTATTTTCGCGTCACCCTCTCACACAACGAAAAAAATCTGAACAGATCAGAACTTTCCATACTGGCGCAAGTTATTTAGTAATGTAGAATCAATCACGAACAATCTCTAAAGATCAAATCTAAATTAATTAGCCTTACCTTAAATCACTCAATCACATTAATTAGAAAACAAATATTTGATTTTTAGAAAAATTGCTCAATCACATTAACCTTACCTTAACTCATGGGTGATAATCAATCTCTAAACAAAGGAAACAATACATCGAGGGAGCAGTAAATAAACTCCCTTTCTTATGACATGTATATGATCTTCCCTTTCCTCTCTGTTGTCGAGCGTTCTTGATTCTCGAGGACGACGAGGCCGGGTGCCGCGGCACCGCGTTGGCCGTGGCCGGTGAAGGGGGCGAAGAAGGGCGGCTTCCCTGGCCGTGGTCGTGGCCCTGAGAGTTGGTGCGGTGGAGGCGGCACTTGAAGGACCCGGCGTGGGTGGCCGGCGCGTAGACGCACTTGGAAGCGGCCCGCGCCGGACGGCGCCGACGCCAACCCGGGCCACCTCCTCCTCGTATTCTTGGAGATGTGGCTGGCCGATTTACATGAAATTAATTCCCTCAGTTGTGGTGGCAAATATAATACACATAATCCATATTGTTATGCACTAGCGCGCGTGTGTGTGAAATAGATGGATTATGGTCCCGTATCCAATAAGATGGATACGTGTGTGTGTTAGAGAGAGAGGGAGAGGGGGAGAGAGAGTGAGGAAGGAGGGAGAGAGTGTGTGTGTGAGGATTTGATGATAAAAGGTCACCAATGTCATTTGATATGTATAAGAAAATTAGGCCACCACTAGGCGCCGGTGCGCCGGCCGAATACTTTCAGCCGGTCGGCTCCTAGCCGCCCGATACATGCATCCACAACCACTCGATTGGATCCGCAATATTCTTTTCCTTCGCCGCAGGAAACAAAAAAAACATCATCGCTCGCATCGGGCAAGGCCGTGCCCCGCGCCCTCCCACTGACAGATCGAAGTTCCTCTCCGGCTTGCCTCGCCGCCGATGCTCGTCGCCGTCGTGCAGCAAGCGCCCCCTCCCCCGTCGTCGACAATTGCCTCCCGCACGGCCCTCGCCGTTGTTGCCCACCCTCGCTCCCTCCCTCCCCGCCCCTTCCCCCCTCGCCCCAACAAAATCAATGGCGACGCTGCCATGGTTCGCCGTGGTAGCAAAAATAGGGATAGTTCCAGCAAACCCAGAAACACTCGTAGTACCAAAAAATGAAGCCGGTTCCAGCAAATCAAAACGGGTGTGGTAGCAAAAAATGCAACAATTTGGCGCTGATTCCAGCAAAAGATCAGAAATTATGTGGTAGCAAAATATAAACATAGTTCCAGCAAAAAAAATTATTGGTTGTAGCAAACGCCGATGACAGTTGTAACAAAAATTGTCGCAGACCCTCAGTTGTAGCTCGTCACACCATGGACGCCGACCGCACCACAGCAGGTTGCAACATCTTTTGGAGCGGGTTCCAGCAAAAACCAAATCCGGTGAAAGCATATTGGGCGGTTCTTCCAGCCAAACCCAAAAAAGGTGATGGTAGCAAATTTAGGCGCCCGTTCCAGCAAACTCCAAAACGACTGCAGCAACAAAAAGGCATCACCGCCATCGACCAACACCATCGTGCATGCATGTAGCAAAAAATGTCACTCGTGGCAGCAAAATCAGGCTACGGTTGTAGCAAAAAGCATCGCTGACCAGTAGGAGGAACTTCGGTGGTAGCATTTTTGGGTGCTGCTTCCAGCTGAACAAAATGCTACAAACCAGCTGAACAGAATGCTACAACCAGTGATTTTAAAAGCTGGAACCAATGATTTCAGGAAAAAGATGCAAAGAAACAGATTTTTTAAGAAATAACTTGAACAAAATGATCTTAAAAAGCTGCAACCGGTTTAGCATAAGCTACTACCGGCGATCCAAAAAGCTACAACTAGTTAGCATGAAAAATCGGCCAGATCTTCCACCGCCATGGCCGATGCGTGGGGGAGGAGGGGGGAAGGGAGGAGGGTCACCGGAGTTGCAAAACGGGGGCCATGCGCAGCAGTGAGCTCGTGTTTCCTGTGGTGGTTCTGGAGGTGCTCGCAGCAGCGGGCTTGGAGTTGTTTCATGGCAGCGAACTCATATGCGATGGAGTAGGCAATCTCATGGCCGCTGTGGGGAAGAAGAGACAGAGAAGAGGAGGCGAGATTGAGGGGGAGAGAAACAGTGGAGGGAGAGGATAAGATTGCGTGTGTGGATAAGAAGGGAGGACAGGGCGGTGCACGGGTCCCACAGGACACGTCCTCACGGGAGGGCCAAGGAGCACTCGATCGTTCTTTCATCGTACGTGCCGCATGCGACCGGCCCAATCTTCGGCCGGCGCACCGGCCACAGACATTTCCCAGAAAATTAATATTGAACTGTTAAAGTTAATGTGGCCCGTTGCAACGCACGCGCATTCTTCTAGTTAAGTCGAAAGTCCACTTCGAAAAATAATGTCATCACCGGTTCACCAAATAATTTAATACCAGAAGGACTGAAGCAGAAATACCCACACGCTATCGAAGGGAAGGCGAGGAGGAGGGCAGCAGAAAGCCAGAAACACCATTCAATCTGCTATTGTTCCCACCTCGCCGGCCGCCGCCGCCGCCACCCTAACTGTGCCGAGCTCTCGCCAGAATCACATACATGAGCTCCACGGCTGCTGCGGCGCCACCAGCCAGGCGCACGCGCAGCCGGCCGCCGTCTGCCTCGTCCCGCAGGTCTGATGACCCCTCCTCCGCCGCCAACGGAAATGGGAAGACCTCCCCGAAGCTCGCTTCTCCCAAACATCTTCCGTAAGAGCCTCGATGCTTTCACCCCTTTTCGTATTGGGACCGCGAAGATTGGATTCTCTGACTGAGGTTAGGCTCTGGTAAGGGGGGAAAGGACGGTGAAGAAGCTAAGGCTGTCCAAGGCGCTGACGATACCTGAGGGCACGACGGTCTACGACGCGTCCCGGCGGATGGCGGCGAGGCGGGTCGACGCGGTGCTGCTCACCGATGCCCAAGGCCTCCTATCTGGCATAGTCACCGATAAGGTGAACTACTTTTCTTACTTTTCAGTGGAATATGTTGTGTGCTTTCATAGTAGCTGTGGAAAAATATGATGATTTGAAGCTACGAGGAATCTAGGATAGTATCTCTTCCCACTTCTCTTTTGAGAAAAAATGATGTGTGGATTGGATTCTTTGGTTTGGACCTTAGCAAGTAGCCTTTTCTGTTAAGACGAGAGTTCTCTGGAGTTTTGCTACCCGAAGTTTGCTTGGTTGGTTTCCTTTAGTGCGAGACAATTTTTGTGACCATTGAATTTGTACAGATATTGGTATGTTGTGTGATTAGGTGTTGATTGATGGGGAAAAGGGTGAACTATGCTGAAGAAAATGTTTCACCTTCCAACTAGACAGCCAAAGTTCTTTTTTCTCTGTTTTAGGGCTTCTGATCAAGCCAATTTTTGACAATTGCTAGTCGCTCGTTGGAAGTTTGGCCTACTGCTTTAGGCTTTCTTTTGCCCTTTCTTATCCTTTTTTCATTATGCTGTAAAGTGGAAACTGATGTCCCTGTACTTGTTTAGTAGTGGTTTCTTGCTAAAAGAAACAAATTTGGTAAAGGCAAGACAAAGATTTTCTGTGCTTGTTTTTTTTTGCTAGTTCTGCTTTGTACTGTACTTTTTAGTAAAATGAAGTACACCATAGTAAGTTATGAATATTTAGTAACACTAGTATTATCCCAAGTGGTACATGGTCTACTTTTACTGCTTTCAAGCTGAAGGCAATTCTTTTCCTTGGGATTTAAATTTTGCTGTAGGATATATCCACACGAGTGATTGCAGAGGGGCTGCGGGTGGAGCAAACCATCATGTCCAAGATCATGACACGGAATCCTACTTATGTCACTGCTGACTCACTTGCAATTGAGGCATTGCAAAAGATGGTTCAAGGTATATTTAGTTAATACTGTCATTCCCATTATTCTGCCACTTCGCTAAAAATTGAAGGATTTTTTTGGCAGCGAAGTAAGTGAACTAAACTCCTATACTTGTAATTTTCACCGAACAATTGCACTATGTTTTTTGATATATTACTTTGAGTAATTTTCAGTTTTTCACCAACATTTCGTGCAAGATAAAAAATAAAAATTCACCATCATGACTCTTTCCTGAGTATCATACTCAATTATAATTAATTCAAGCGATTCGGTTGAACTAATTGAGAACACCTAACTGTGAAAACTGCCATGTGTGAATAAATGGTTTCACTGAAACTTTGATACAAGACTTACTTAATTGCAACAACTGATAAGTAGAGAGTACTTAATGGAACATTGAAGAAAATCCACTTATGTGCAATGTAAATTGCTGATGCTATTATTAGCTAGTGAGCCTCTCTGCATGAGCATGCTTAACTATTAATTGACTTCTCCCCCCATTCCAAACTAATTGAAGTACTAAGCCAAACTTCTTCAACTTTGACCAAGTCTTTAGAAAATTTTATCAATATCGAAAACACCAAATTAGTTTTGTTAGATACAACATGAATATATTTTCATGCTATATATATATATATATTTGATGTTATATATATTAGCATATTTTCCCGTAGACTTTTTTTTCGAGAAAACGCAAGAGGAATGCATACACACACACACATAGACGACCGTCTTCACCAAGCGACTACAACTAGGTAAGGAGGTGCCCTCAACTACAGACACGCAACGACATTAGGCCTCGCCCAGCAGGGCAGTGTCACCGCCATTGCCAGACACCTCCAGGGACGATTGCAGCTCCAGGACTGCCCAGGCCAACGTACCTCGCACCCATGTGCCTAGAGAGTCGGCGGGTGAAGGGCAGGGCCCGACAGGAACTGGCGTAGCATTCGTTGGGGAAGCGCGGGCGCTGGCATACGTTGCGACCTGCTCCCTGTGTAGCAGTCTACGCCAGAGCGATGCATCACCAGCCTCCATCTGCCGCATCAAGTACTCCACTTGCAGACAAAGCAACGCCTTCAAGAGGGGAACGGCACTGAGACGCCGCCGCTGCCCGGTCCGGGAGGCCGGACCTGGGATTTCTCCCGGTGCTCGAGGATGAGATCTGATCAGGGTCATGCCAACGCCTCCAAGGAGGTGACGGCACCCTCGGGCGTTGCCGTTGACAGCGCAGGCCGTTACCGTGCGGGGATTTCGCCCCGACCCATGAGCAAAGACCTCAGATGCAGTGGCAGACGGGACTTGGCGAAGAACGTCGGAGAAGACCAGCACTCATGGAGGGGTGCCTAGGAATGTTGTCGTCACAGGAGGGGCACCGGCCAGCGCAGCGCCAGCAGGCCGGCCAACGCCGGGAGCGCGACGAGTAGGTGACAGCAGCAACCTGCACCGCGCCGCCGCCACGCTGGCCCGCAGCTTCCGCCACCAGGAACCGCCGGGGCACAGCAAAGCAGCAACCGTCAAGGACCGCCGCGCGTGCTCACCCACCCAGCGGCTACCACTGGCGGCGGCCGGGAGGGGTGGGAGGAGGGGGAAGGGTGGGTCGGGGCAGAAAGATTGTCGCGGGCCAGGGCTCGCGCGGCCCAGATCTGGGCGCCCTCATCTCTGCCACTCGCATCAATGGCCGGCCGCCGCCTCAGCAGCGCCACCGAGCACACGTTCCACACCATCTCGACCTCCCATGAGTGCAGACGACCGTCTGCCTCGCCACCGCACGCTCCCGCCGCTCCAGCGCACCAAGCAGCAGTGCGCGAGCAGCTCACGAATGAGGGCCCCGCCGCCGCCGTCCACCGGCGAGGGCTTCGCCCGCCGGCATCCTCCGGCGACGGCGAGGGGAGGAGGGCAGCTTAGGGTGGCGACTAGGGTTTCGCCACCCGAGTCGCCCCTGGGAGCGACGCGGGGAGGGGGGGGGGGTCGTGTGTAGACTTGGTCAAACTTAAAGAAGTTAGTACACATTTGGAATAGAGGGAGTACATCCTGAAGTTCCAGTGTAACTTGTGATTTTTGATATTTTCAGAACTATTACAATCTTTAGATGAAATATGATGTTTGATTTCATATCACGCGATCATTGATGAGCCACTTCCATTCCAACTTCAAGTTGCCCTTATCTGCATGTGTAATAAAAACATGGCTTTATTTTTCTTTGCCATGTTGCTGAGTTGCTGTCGTCATGACCCTAGTAGAATACTAACATACATATGTGGGGGCTTGGTGTTTTCTTGTTCTTGCAGAGAGACCTTGTTTAGATTGACGCTTCCTTTCTTCACTAATATTATCTTTTCCATATGTTCTTTCATCTTTTAGGTAAATTTAGACACCTCCCAGTTGTGGAAAATGGTGAGGTTATGGCTATGCTAGACATTGCAAAATGCCTTTATGATGCTATAGCAAGATTGGAAAAGGCAGCTGAACAAGGGAGTGCTATAGCAGCTGCAGTAGAGGGGGTTGAGCGTCAACTGGGAGGCAACTTTACAGGTCTTGCAATGCAAATATTATCATTGAATTCACTCTCTGACCCCTGAAGTAGTACCCTGATGCGTAAAATGAATGGTCTATTTTGTGAGTAATAAGCATGATATGTTTACCTTTCTGAAGCAAAATAAAATGAACATTCATACCATGCTGACTTATCAAGTGTATCATGTTGTATTGAACTGTTATATGTGTCTGTTTTTCTTTAGCATGTTGCTACTTGTCGTCACACCTGCATCCCCTGGGTGGTTCAGGCGGACTTCAAGTGGCCTGGGGCCGTTTATGCGTTTGGGTTCAGTGTGTGGGCAAGGCCCAGCCGTGGGAGTGTGTGTTATTTAAGTCTGGTGTAACCTGAAACCGGGCATGGGAGTTGACGCTGGTATTCTGAATCTCACCACCTGCTCCTGTTCTCTCACCTTCTTCCTTTTCCTCACCTACTCCCTGACGTGTGATCTCGATTCCCTATGATTGGGTCGTCACACTTGTTTGTCCTTAAGAACTAGTATATTTTTTGGTGTAGTTCTGTCTTACCAATCAATTTAAGGTCTTAACTGTTTTTGCATACAGCTCCTTATGCTTTCATAGAAACTCTAAGAGAGCGGATGTTCAAACCTTCTCTGTCAACCATTGTCACGGAGGGCACAAAGTATGTTATTTATCTGCTCTGACAATTTCCTTTCGACTGCAAGTAAGATGTTCGGATAGTGAGTGTGATGTAAACTTTCAGGGTAGCAATTGTTTCCCCTTCAGATCCTGTGTATGTGGCGACACAGAAAATGCGTGAGTTTCGAGTTAATTCAGTGATTGTCACTACAGGGAACACAGTGCAGGGGATCTTTACGTAAGCATTCTGTAGTAGCATCACACTATTGTTTTTATTTATTTATTTTTCTTTCCAGTTATTGATAGATATTGATTCTCAAATGCAGCTCAAAAGATGTTCTTATGCGTGTTGTGTCACAGAATCTTTCCCCAGAATTGACCTTAGTAGAAAAGGTTTCTGCGTCTGCGCGACACTTGTCTTTCTTCAAATTGCATCTCATTTTGTATAATTACTTATAACTCTCTGTATTGGTTGTGAATTTTATAAAGGTGATGACTGCAAACCCTGACTGTGCTACGTTAGACACGACAATTCTTGATGCGCTACATATAATGCATGATGGCAAATTCTTGCACATTCCTGTTCTGGACAGAGGTATGACCCAATTCTTATCTCAAGCCTGTGAAGTGAATAGCTCTTGAGTTCCTGATGCTTCATCTGGTACATGCATTTTTTTTTAACAGAGGGCCAAATTGCTGCTTGCCTCGATGTCCTGCAACTTACCCATGCAGCCATTCAATTGGTGATCCCTTACTCCTTCCAGCCCTTCTCTTAAGCTCTGCTAAAGTTTCCTATCCTAATTTCGTCAATGTACTATTTATTTTTAGGTTGAAGGGGGCAATGGGACTGCTAATGACATGGCAAACTCAGTAATGCAGAGGTTCTGGGACTCTGCGCTTGCTTTAGAACCTCCAGATGACGAACTTGATAGCCGTAGGTTCGTCCATGTTCATTTGTGGATTTTTGTATATATACTTTTGGGTTTTCCCTAATACAGTGCTCTCATACATTGCTCAGCGAAGCATCCTTACTTATGGCGTCAGAAGCCGGGGATGGAAGGAGTAGTATATATCCCCCTATCATTGGTAATTCGTTTCCCTTTAAGCTTCAAGACCGGAAGGGACGCGTGCATAGATTCACCTGTGGTAAGTGCTCACTTGATAGGTTGCACAAATATGTTGAACCTTGTTGCATTCTCCAGATATAACCTGGATCTTTATTTGTATGTTATCTTCCAAAAATTAAACTTGTATGTTGTTGGTACAGGCTCAGAGAGCTTAAACGAGCTTGTGTCCTATGTAAGGCAAAGATTGAGTATTATTGATGAAAAGGACATCATTCAAATCTTGGTAAGATTAAGTAATTTGGCATGAAAGCATTCAAATGTTTCAGTACGCATGCAGAAGACAGATTAGGTGTCTGAGTCTAGTAAAGGTCAAGCTTTCCCTCTGCCAGTGCTGAAATCACCGCCTTTATATACATAAAGATGAAAGCGATTCTTATATGCATATACGTTACACCATTGGCTGTTCCTCATTGGGCATACTACATATGGATTGCAAGAGTCTTCTGTCATCATTCATCAACTCCCACATGATAGTAAAATATTTGCCTGGACTGCTGAGCTTAATTTTAATCGTGATTTGGAATTTAGTATGAAGATGATGAGGGTGACCGGGTGCTGCTGACAACGGATACTGATCTTGCTGGCGCCGTGCTCCATGCCAAATCATCCGGTTTGAAGGTATTCTGTATTCTTGTATGTTGCGATATTGCGAGTTGCATGACTCCTCAACTATTAGCTGTTTGATTTCTCATGAAAGTGAAAATTCCACTGTCAGGTTCTCAAGTTGCATATCGTGGACGAGTCTAATCCAAACACAGAGGTGGTAAAACCATTACAGGAGCTAGCACCTCGCAGCAGGAATGGTGCGTCTTCTGTTAAAATCGGGCTCATGGCTGGTGCAGTTGCTCTCAGTGGCGCGGCAGTCATGGTGTACTTGAAACGATCCAGGGTGTGATTACCAGATGAATCAATAATTTCCTAAACCCGCGTCTCAACAGCTGACATCTATCCACTTTAGAATCTATTGTTATCTTGGTATCATTGCATACTAAGAAAAGAAAGAATGAGGCACATGAGGTCACATGTTTCCAGTCTGTCAGGTAATTGAAAGGTCGAACAGCAGGCGGTAGGAGCTGCCTAATATTTGTCCCTCCACATTTTGCACAAACATCAGTGATTTCATGGCTACAATGAAACGTATAAACATAAGCGTTTATGCTAGTTCATACTTTTGCACTTTTTTGTAGATAAACAGAGGATGTAAAATGATTTTGGAGCATAACATTAAGTGGACTATTCTCTGCCAGTGTCCTACAAAAATCAAATGTAAACAATTGGGTCATGCACACTGTCAAACATACTACTCAGGCTGACAAATAATGCCCATTATTATTTGATCCTGTGCCCTCTCAAGATCTTATCTGCCCAGTAGAGTAGGTGGGCCCTAGTTATATCCCTTTGTATATGTGATGGATTGATAATGAAGTCATGATTAGAAAAAAAGGATTGGGTTGGTGTGTGGATCAAGTTATGGTTGCTGGCTGCACATGTTAGTGGTTACCTATCCCTTTTGTTGAGGTGGTTGGTAGTTTCTTAACCTCCCTAGGTGGCTTTGAGTGGAATGGAGCGATCTAGTGCTCCTCTTCCAACTATCACAAACTTGCTTTTGTAGCTTGAAAGACAGTGTTTGGATTAGGCAATGATATCCAACCTTTAAGATCAGATACAACTTTACAGCCATGTGTATATCTGTCTGCCCTTCTGTACTAGTGGCACACATTTATTTATTTGTATCAACTGGGGTTAGATACTAAAATGCATAATTTGCTTATACTTAGGTGGTGTCCACAATTTGTCATGACTTGGCTAAGAGAGTTAGGATAGTATTTATTTTTTGCGGGAGTATAGTATTTGTTAAGTACCGTAAGTTTGGCTTTAAAAATACTAAGTTTGTCTTGCAGGGTCTGTTTAGAGGCTACCACGAAATGTATATTGTCGTTGTCTTTGTCATCATGCACACTGTCACCGTTGCTGCCACCAGAAACTACACTAGTAGTAGTTCTTGTCCAGCCAGACCCTAAGCTAGAGTACCATATAGTTTCCCCTTGCCAACAAACCCAAAACCCTATGCCATGTTATCTAAGAGCCACCATTAGAGCCTCCTAATTGGAGCCACCCATGTCCATGATGGAGCTGTAGAGGGAAGGTTGTATGTCGACATGCTTGATCTCCTTGATGGCGGTTGCCACCTCCTTAACAGTCTCAATCATGCTGCTAAAGACGGTTAACTCGTCCATCAAATCGCTCCTCTTCCTCTTACTTTCAACAAGATAGGATTGGCTTGTCAAGACCATCAAAGATGATGGTCTCCGACTCGTCCGGATACTCAGGCATAGGCAAATTGAGTAGTTCTGAATGGGAGTGTTGAGGAACTCAATGTCCTTGGGGTGGTCCTAAGAAAGGAACACATTGTTGTTAGTATTGATTGACATGTTAGATAAGCTAAACAAGTCTTAAACAAGTGGCACATGAGCTAACCATGGTGTGGCCATGCTAGTGCTCTGTCTCCAATAGAATCATGAAGGTGTCCTGATCCCATTGTGCACCGCTAAGGTCTCTGAACCTGAACACTTTAATTCATCTTGCTCTCCACTTTCCGAGGTGGTCGTAGACCTGGGTTGAGGTGACCTCTTGGCCACAGAACTTGAAGACCTTCGCAACAGAGTTCAAGTGCACCTCCCGAAGCCCTCGTCAGTCCTCACCCTATTGGATATGATCTCACACATCTTGTTAAGCACGAAGGTGGACACGTAAGGCTATCATTTATTGAGTTTCCTTTTCCAAACATCTTTGCCTTTCGAGTCTTAATGGTTGCTTGATGTGTTGCAGTAGCAGGCATCGCCACCACAAATGATGGCTGCCTAACAGGACCCTCGAACACTTCTAAGTCCGGAGGCATCTAGACAAAGGCTGGGAGTCCTCAACATAGGACGACATGAACTGGTTGTCGGACAAGACAATCAACTGACTAAAATCTTCGGTGCTCAAATACTACAATCGTTAGCGTCATGACTAGTTCAATACATACACATGACAAAATGAAAGACAAAACATACTACACATGTAGCCCCAATCATGAAGTTCACACACCACATATGGACTAATATTCAAGCTCAAAGAAAACCATTAAGTTCAACACACTATCACACCAACATATCAACCATAGTTGCATATACTAGCATACTACATATGCTCTGATCATCAAGCTAGTACGACATCTGCCATAGTATCATTGAAACTGATATGGAAAAGAACATGAACATTATCAAAGCCTACAAGCAAAACCTAGCATGCTAGCAATCCATCACCACTACCATTTGATATACCACAACATCACATGCTCATAGATCTACAATCTACCATGTTACCACATGCTCATAGGTCTACTCCTACCACATGCTGACATATCTAAGCCCCAATCTCTAGGGAGGAGGGAGTGATCGAACTTACAACCATCGCTGGAGCTAGGTGGTGGAGCGGAACAAGTCAGAGAAGAGATGTAGAACGGTTGTCGCCGCCGTCTACCGTTGACCAGAGGAGATTCATCGCTTACCTGCTTGTCAGTGTTGAATTCACCTAAGACAGACAGCTTGAGGGGAAGGGGGCTGGGCGAGGAAATGATGGTTGCGGTTTCAGCGATGAGCCAAAGAGAGCTAAATAGGGCGACTGATTCGGCGAGAGGTGACCCAGTTCCTCCCACCGCTTTTTCAAGAACACATGCAAGCTCACGTCATCTTGCAGCTCGTATGAGGTCGGTGCCGCGTGCCCTCCACTGCATGCCGCGAGGCTGGCTGAGGGGAAATGGTTGTTTCAGTTGTTCCTAGCAAGCCTAGCTAAGAGGTTCGCACTATGCAAGCTAAACAGTACGCATAGACATCCAAACAAATGAAGATTGGATCCCGGGAACCGACTCCTCTAACTTAGCTCATGTGAAGTTAGAGCCTAACTTAGCTATGTTTCAATTGTTGGATCTAGAATAAATGACCGAGATCTAGCGCTACAGTTCTTGAATAGTGTCAATTATTGCATGTAAAACAACAATATTTTTAACTATAGTGTTCATCCAAACAGTATGATGTAGGTCTGTGAACAATTCTAAATCCTGGCCATCTATTTTTCATCCAACAGTTCCGACAGACAAAATTAGGGTACTGTGTCCCTAACTTTGTAGAAGCTAAGTTAGAGGAGCCGGTTCCCACCACACAGACCTGATTTAGGGGTGCGGGCTACCAAACTCGCCATTAGGCCAACTGCAATGCGCCGAGGCAATTAAACGCGGTATTTTTCTGCTTTTTTGTTGGTTTGGTTCGGTTGTAGGGGCGGCGTCCGCCCTTTGTCGTGCATTTCTGGGAAGTGCGTCCAACGGGCCGACCCATTTGGTCCACCTCACTAGTTTTTTTGCGAATTTCTCTCTATTTGACATTTGATACATATAAATCAAATAAAAAAATAAAAATAAAACATTGGACATGATTAAACAAACAAGTCACATAGTTTTTATAACATAATAAATAAAAATCTCACAGTTTACAACCAAATGAATTTGAAATTGTAGCAAATACATTGAAAAAAGGAGCGGGTACATCTATTAGTTTCCTATGTGAGTCCATTATATACTCAACCCAATCATTTTGAAGTTGAATGTGAGTTGTCCAATCACGCAATTGTTGATGAAATTGGGTGAGCTGTGCAAACATTGCTTCTCCATACTCAGGCTCAACGTGTTCACCCTAGTAGTCCCTCCCTTGGTCAAAGAGGTTGTCATCACGCTCATCCTCTACGATCATGTTGTGCATGATCACTCAATCAATCATCACGTCCAACATCCTCTGAGTGCTCCATGTTCTAGCAGGGTGCCGAACAATAGCCCATTGAGATTGGAGCACACCAAAAGAACGCTCCACATCCTTCCTAGCACTCTCTTGTTCTTGGGAAAACCTAGCCCTCTTCTCTCCTACGGGATCGGAGTTTGTCTTGAAAACCGCAGACCACTGAGGATAGATACATGTAGCTAGGTAGTATCCCTTATTGTATTGGTGGCCATTGATCTCAAAGTTGACCTCTGGGGGCTTTCCTTTTGATAGCCTCGCGAACTCCCGAGAGGACTAAAGCACGTTGATAGCATTGTGGGAACCTGCCATGCCGAAAAAGACTGCCAAATCTAAAGATCTTGTGATCCTACAGCTTCAAGTATGACCGTGCAAGCTTTAACATGTCCCTTATATTGCCCTGACCCAGTAAATGAATAGTTTTTCCACTTCTAGTGCATAAAATCTATGCTTCAAAGCATTCCCAGAAAGCCTCTCGATTCATTGACCGCTAACAGTCGGGCTGTATCCGCATCATTTGGTTCTCTCAAGTACTCTGGGCCAAACACTGAAGCCACAGCTTTGCAGAACTTGCGCAATGCCTCAAGTCATGTGGACTCACTCATGCATACATACTCATCCACAAGGTCACCGGGAATTTTGCATGCAAGCATCCAAACAATTGTAGTACATTTCTGATAAGAGGAGAAGCTAACTTTTATTAGGGCATAAGGCTTGCATTTGAAGTAATCATCATACCCCATCACTCCCTCCCGAATACGGATGAATACATGTCTCATCATCCGGAAGTGTCATCGGAAAAGCTTGGCAGAGAATAGTGGGTCATTGAGCTCGAAATAATCAATGTAGAGTAGGTAGCAACTGCTTTATCTGTTACGATTCAACACAGAGCATGGCCCGGGATCGATCCCCTAAACGATGGTCGCTGTCTAGAAATGTGCTCATTGACGATGAAAGTAGCAACCTCAACATCCTTGAAAGTGCAACTAATCCTCGGGTGGTTAGGTAATTAATAGCAACATAACATCATTGAAGTTATGCCTATTCAAAGAATATTTCAGGAAAGTTTAATATAGGTATGGCAATGGGATGCGAAAGTGGACCCCTCAAAATGCAAAGGACATGTGTCGACAAAGCTTCAAGACTCTACAATTTTGGTTTAGTGATCCAAGATCACATTAAGTCCATAGGAAAGCCAATACTACTGAAAAGGGATGAAGTTTTAATCATGTTCTAACTGCTCAAGTGCTTGACGATATTGCTCCAAAACCCTCAGTTACACTCTCACATTCATCTATGTCCAACACCCTAAAGTCAATCTCTGTCCCACCTATATACGTCCAGCCGGACTCACCGAGATACACTTGACATAGTCACTACCTAAACCCTAGAATCTCGGTCTCACCGAGTTGGCCCTTCGGTCCCATCGATGAGCACTTGCCAACCTTTGGTTACCAATTGCATTCATCTCGGAATTTCCAAATGGTTTCAACCGGTCACACTGAAGTGTGTAAAGTGCTTAAGTTAGCTTAGCTCGGTCCCACCGAGCGGTTGAAGGAAATATGCCCTAGAGGCAATAATAAAGTTATTATTTATTTCCTTATTTCATGATAAATGTTTATTATTCATGCTAGAATTGTATTAACCGGAAACATAATACATGTGTGAATACATAGACAAACAGAGTGTCACTAGTATGCCTCTACTTGACTAGCTCATTAATCAAAGATGGTTATGTTTCCTAACCATGGACAAAGAGTTGTTATTTGATTAATGGGATCACATCATTAGATGAATGATCTGATTGACTTGACCCATTCCGTTAGCTTAGCACTTGATCGTTTAGTTTGTTGCTATTGCTTTCTTCATGACTTATACATGTTCCTATGACTATGAGATTATGCGACTCCCGTTTACCGGAGGAACACTTTGTGTGCTACCAAACGTCACAACGTAACTGGGTGATTATAAAGGTGCTCTACAGGTGTCTCCGAAGGTACTTGTTGGGTTGGCGTATTTCGAGATTAGGATTTGTCACTCTGAATGTCGGAGAGGTATCTCTGGGCCCTCTCGGTAATGCACATCACTAAAGCCTTGCAAGCATTGCAACTAATGAGTTAGTTGCGGGATGATGTATTACGGAACGAGTAAAGAGACTTGCCGGTAACGAGATTGAACTAGGTATTGGATACCGACGATCGAATCTCGGGCAAGTAACATACCGATGACAAAGGGAACAATGTATGTTGTTATGCGGTCTGACCGATAAAAGATCTTCGTAGAATATGTAGGAGCCAATATGGGCATCCAGGTCCCGCTATTGGTTATTGACCGGAGATGTGTCTCGGTCATGTCTACATTGTTCTCGAACCGTAGGGTCCGCACGCTTAAGGTTTCGATGACAGTTATATTATGAGTTTATGAGTTTTGATGTACCGAATTAGTTCGGAGTCCCGGATGAGATCGGGGACATGACGAGGAGTCTCGAAATGGTCGAGACATAAAGATCGATATATTGGACGACTATATTCGGACATCGGAAAGGTTCCGAGTGGTTCGGGTATTTTTCAGAGTACCGGAGAGTTACGGGATTCGCCGGGAGAAGTATTGGGCCTTATTGGGCCATACGGGAAAGAGAGAGGGGCTGCCTAGGGCAGGCCGCGCCCCCCCGAGGCCTAGTCTGAATTGGACTAGGGGGAGGGGCTGCGCCCCCTCCTTCCTTCCCTTCTCCCTTCCCCTTCCTTGTCTCCTACTCCTAATATTTGGAAGGACTCCTAGTTGGACTAGGAAAGGGCGAATCCTACTCCCGATGGGAGTAGGACTCCCCTAGGGCGCGCCATAGAGAGGGCCGGCCCTCCCCTCCTCCACTCCTTTATATACGGGGGCAGGGGGCACCCCATGGACACACAAGTTGATCTTCGTGATCGTTCCTTAGCCGTGTGCGGTGCCCCCCTCCATGATATTCCACCTCGGTCATATTGTAGCGGTGCTTAGGCGAAGCCCTGCGACGGTTGAACATCAAGATCGTCACCACGCCGTCGTGCTGACGGAACTCCTCCCCGAAGCTTTGCTGGATCGGAGCCCGGGGAACGTCATCGAGCTGTACGTGTGCCAAGAACTCGGAGGTGCCGGAGTAACGGTGCTTGGATCAGTTGGACCGGGAAGACGTACGACTACTTCCTCTACATTGCGTCAACGCTTCCGCTTCAGCCTACGAGGGTATGTAGACAACACTCTCCCCTCTCGTTGCTATGCATCACCATGATCTTGCGTGTGCGTAGAAATTTTTTTGAAATTACTACGTTCCCCAACAGTGGCATCTGAGCCTAGGTTTTATGTGTTGATGTTATATGCACGAGTAGAACACAAGTGAGTTGTGGGCGATATAAGTCATACTGCTTACCAGCATGTCATACTTTGGTTCGGCGGTATTGTTGGATGAAGCGGCCCGGACCGACATTACGCGTACGCTTACGCGAGACTGGTTCTACCGCCGTGCTTTGCACACAGGTGATTGGTGAAGGAAATATGCCCTAGAGGCAATAATAAAGTTATTATTTATTTCCTTATTTTATGATAAATGTTTATTATTCATGCTAGAATTGTATCAACCGGAAATATGATACATGTGTGAATACATAGACAAACAGAGTGTCACTAGTATGCCTCTACTTGACTAGCTCGTTAATCAAAGATGGTTATGTTTCCTAACCATAGACAAAGAGTTGTTATTTTATTAACGAGGTCACATCATTAGTTGAATGATCTGATTGACATGACCCATTATATTAGCTTAGCACCCGATCGTTTAGTATGTTGCTATTGCTTTCTTCATGACTTATACATGTTCCTTTGACTATGAGATTATGCAACTCCCGTTTACCGGAGGAACACTTTGGGTACTACCAAACGTCACAACGTAACTGGGTGATTATAAAGGAGTACTACAGGTGTGTCCAAAGGTAGATGTTGGGTTGGCGTATTTCAAGATTAGGATTTGTCACTCCGATTGTCGGAGAGGTATCTCTGGGCCCTCTCGGTAATGCACATCACATAAGCCTTGCAAGCATTGCAACTAATGTGTTAGTTGTGAGATGATGTATTACGGAATGAGTAAAGAGACTTACCGGTAACGAGATTGAACTAGGTATTGGATACCGACGATCGAATCTCGGGTAAGTAACATACCGATGACAAAGGGAACAACGTATGTTGTTATGCGGTCTGACCGATAAAGATCTTCGTAGAATGTGTAGGAGCCAATATGGGCATCCAGGTCCCGCTATTGGTTATTGACCAGAGATTTGTCTCAGTCATGTCTACACTGTTCTCGAACGGTAGGGTCCGCACGCTTAAGGTTACGATGACAGTTATTATGAGTTTATGCATTTTGATGTACCGAAGGAGTTCGGAGTCCCGGATGTGATCACGGACATGACGAGGAGTCTCGGAATGGTCGAGACATAAAGATTGATATATTGGACAGCTATGTTCGGACATCGGAATGGTTCCGAGTGGTTTCGGATAATACCGGAGTGCCGGAGGGGTTACCGGAACCCCTCGGGGAAGTAATGGGCCTTATTGGGCCACGAGGGGAGAGAGAGGGCTGCGCCAGGAGGTGGCACGCCCCCCCATGAGGAGTCCGAATTGGACAAGGAGGGGGGGGGGGGCGGCCCCCCTTTCCCTCTCCTCTCCCTCTCCTTTCCTTCCCCCTTCCCCAATCCTAGTTGGACTAGGAAAGGGGAGTCCTACTCCCACCGGGAGGAGGACTCCCCCTCCCTTTGGCGCGCCCCTCTAGGGCCGGCCGGCCTCCCCCTTGCTCCTTTATATATGGGGGCAGGGGGGCACCCCAAGACACACAAGTTGATCCTTGAGATCGTTCCTTAGCCGTGTGCGGTGCCCCCCTCCACCATAATCCACCTCGATCATATTGTCGCAGTGCTTAGGCGAAGCCCTGCGGCGGTAGTTCATCAAGATCGTCACCACGCCGTCGTGCTGACGGAACTCATCTCCGGAGGTTTTGCTGGATCGAGACCCGGGGACGTCATCGAGCTGTACGTGTGTCAAGAACTCGGAGGCGCCGGAGTAACGGTGCTGGGATCGGTCGGATCGCGAGGAGAACGTATGACTACTTCCTCTACGTCGTGTCATTGCTTCCGCTTCGGTCTACGTGGGTACGTGGACAACACTCTCCCCTCTCGTTGCTATGCATCACCATGATCTTGCGTGTGCGTAGGATTTTTTTTGAAATTACTACGTTCCCCAACAGTGGCATCCGAGCCTAGGTTTTTATGGTTTGATGTTATATGCACGAGTAGAACACAAGTGAGTTGTGGACGATACAAGTCATACTGCCTACCAACATGTCATACTTTGGTTCAGCGGTATTGTTGGATGAGACGACCCGGACCAACCTTACGCGTACGCTTACGCGAGACCGGTTCCCTCGACGTGCTTTGCACATAGATGGCTTGCGGGAGACCGTCTCACCAACTTTAGTTGAACCAAGTGTGGCTACGCCCGGTCCTTGAGAAGATTAAAACGGAGTCTATTTGACAAACTATCATTGTGGTTTTGATGCGTAGGTAAGATGAGTTCTTGCTTAAGCCCGTAGCAGCCACGTAAAACTTGCAACAACAAAGTAGAGGACGTCTAACTTGTTTTTGCAGGGCTTGTTGTGATGTGATATGGTCAAGGCATGATGCTAAATTTTATTGTATGAGATGATCATGTTTTGTAACCGAGTTATCGGCAACCGGCAGGAGCCGTATGGTTGTCGCTTTATTGTATGCAATGCAATCGCCCTGTAATGCTTTACTTTATCACTAAGCGGTAGCGATAGTCGTAGGAGCATAAGATTGGCGAAACGACAACGATGCTATGATGGAGATCAAGGTGTCGCGCCGGTGACGATGGTGATCATGATGGTGCTGCAGAGATGGAGATCATGAAGCACAAGATGATGATGACCATATCATATCACTTATATTGATTGCATGTGATGTTTATCTTTTTATGCATCTTATCTTGCTTTGATTGACGGTAGCATTATAAGATGATCTCTCACTAAATTATCAAGAAGTGTTCTCCCCGAGTATGCACTGTTGCCAAAGTTCGTCGTGCCCAGACACCACGTGATGATCGGGTGTGATAAGCTCTACGTCCATCTACAACGGGTGCAAGCCAGTTTTGCACACGCAGAATACTCGGGTTATACTTGACGAGCCTAGCATATGCAGATATGGCCTCGGAACACGGAGACCGAAAGGTCGAGCGTGAATCATATAGTAGATATGATCAACATGATGATGTTCACCATTGAGAACTAATCCATTTCACGTGATGATCGGTTATGGTTTAGTTTGATTTGGATCACGTGATCACTTAGAAGATTAGAGGGATGTCTATCTAAGTGGGAGTTCTTAAGTAATATGATTAATTGAACTTTAAATTTATCATGAACTTAGTCCTGGTAGTATTTTGCAAATTATGTCGTAGATCAATAGCTCGCGTTGTTGCTTCCCTGTGTTTATTTTGATATGTTCCTAGAGAAAATTGTATTGAAAGATGTTAGTAGCAATGATGCGGATTGGATCCGTGATCTGAGGTTTATCCTCATTGCTGCACAGAAGAATTATGTCCTTGATTCACCGCTAGGTGACAGACCTATTGCAGGAGCAGATGCAGACGTTATGAACGTTTGGCTAGCTCAATATGATGACTACTTGATAGTTTAGTGCACCATGCTTGACGGCTTAGAATCGGGACTTCAAAGACGTTTTGAACGTCATGGACCATATGAGATGTTCCAGGAGTTGAAGTTAATATTTCAAGCAAATACCCGAGTTGAGAGATATGAAGTCTCCAACAAGTTCTATAGCTAGAAGATGGAGGAAATTCGCTCAACTAGTGAGCATGTGCTCAGATTGTCTGAGTACTACAATCACTTGAATCAAGTGGGAGTTAATCTTCCAGATAAGATAGTGATTGACAAAATTCTCTAGTCACCATCACCAAGTTAGTAGAACTTTGTGATGAACTATAGTATGCAAGGGATGACGAAAAAGACTCCCGAGCTTTTCATGATGATGAAATCGATGAAGGTAGAAATCAAGAAAGAGCATCAAGTGTTGATGGTTGACAAGATCACTAGTTTCAAGAAAAGGGCAAAGGGAAAAAGGGGAACTTCAAGAAGAACAGCAAGCAAGTTGCTGCTCAAGTGAAGAAGCCCAAGTCTGGACCTAAGCCTGAGACTAAGTGCTTCTACTGCAAAGGGACTGGTCACTGGAAGCGGAACTACCCCAAGTATTTGGCGGATAAGAAGGATGGCAAATTGAACAAAGGAATATTGGATATACAGATTATTGATGTGTATTTTACTAGTGTTCATAGCAACCCCTCGGTATTTGATACTGGTTCAGTTGCTAAGAGTAGTAACTCGAAACGGGAGTTGCAGAATGAACAGAGACTAGTTAAGGGTTAAGTAACGATGTGTGTTGGAAGTAGTTCCAAGGTTGATATGATCATCATCGCACTCTCCCTATACTTTCGGGATTAGTGCTGAAATAAAATAAGTGTTATTTGGTGTTTGGGTTGAGCATGAATATGATTTGATCATGTTTATTGCAATACGGTTATTCATTTAAGTTAGAGAACAATTGTTGTTCTGTTTACATGAGTAAAACCTTCTATGGTCATACACACCAACGAAAATGGTTTGTTGGATCTCGATCGTAGTGATACACATATTCATAATATTGAAGCCAAAAGATGCAAAGTTAATAATGATAGTGCAACTTATTTGTGGCACAGCCGTTTAAGTCATATTGGTGTAAAGCACATGAAGAAACTCCATGCTGATGGGATTTTGGAATCACTTGATTATGAATCACTTGATGCTTGCGAACCATGCCTCATGGGCAAGATGACTAAGACTCCGTTCTCCGGAACAATGGAGCGAGCAACAGATTTGTTGGAAATCATACATACTGATGTATGTGGTCCGATGAATATTAAGGCTCGCGACAAGTATCATTATTTTTTGACCTTCACAGACGATTTGAGAAGATATGGGTATATCTACTTGATGAAACATAAGTCTGAAACATTTGAAAAGTTCAAAGAATTTCAGAGTGAAGTGGAAAATCATCGTGACAAGAAAATAAGGTTTCTACGATCTGATCGCGGACACAAATATTTGAGTTACGAGTTTGGTCTTCAATTAAAACAATGTGGAATAGTTTCACAAATTCACGCCACCTGGAACACCAGAGTGTAATGGTGTGTCCGAACGTCATAACCGTACTTTATTAGATATAGTACAATCTATGATATCTCTTACCGATCTACCACTATCGTTTTTGGGGTTATGCATTAGAGACAGCTGCATTCACGTTAAAAAGGGCACCATCTAAATCCGTTGAGACGACACCGTATGAACTATGGTTTGGCAAGAAACCAAAGTTGTTGTTTATTAAAGTTTGGAGTTGCGATGCTTATGAGAAAAGGTTTCATCATGATAAGCTCGAACCAAATCGGAGAAATATGTCTTCATAGGATACCCAAAGGAGATTGTTGGGTACACCTTCTATCACAGATCCGAAGGCAAAATCGTTGCTAAAGATGGATCCTTTCTAGAGAAGGAGTTTCTCTCGAAAGAAGTGAGTAGGAGGAAAGTGGAACTTGATGAGGTAACTGTACCTGCTCTCTTATTGGAAAGTAATTCATCACAGAAATCTGTTCCTGTGACTACTACACCAATTAGTGAGGAAGATAATGATGATGATCATGTAACTTCGGATCAAGTTACTACCGAACCTCGTAGGTCAACCAGAATAAGATCCACACCAGAGTGGTACGGTAATCCTATTCTGGAGGTTATGTTACGAGACCATGACGAACCTACGAACTATGAAGAAGCGATGGTGAGCCCAGATTCCGCGAAATGGTTTGAGACCATGAAATCTGAGATGGGATCCATGTATGAGAACAAAGTGTGGACTTTGGTTGACTTGCTCGATGACCGGCGAGCCATAGAAAATAAATGGATCTTCAAGAGGAAGACGGACGTTGATAGTAGTGTTACTATCTACAAAGCTAGAATTGTCGCAAAAGGTTTCGACAAGTTCAAGGTGTTGACTACGATGAGAGTTTCTCACTCGTATCTGTGCTTAAGTCTGTTCGAATCATGTTAGCAATTGCCGCATTTTTATGAAATCTGGCAAATGGATAAACAAAACTGCATTCCTTAATGGATTTATTAAAGAAGAGTTGTATATGATGCAACCAGAAGGTTTTGTCAATCCTAAAGGTGCTAACAAAATATGCAAGCTCCAGCGATCCATCTATGGACTGGTGCAAGCATCTCGGAGTTGGAATACACGCTTTGATAAGTTGATCAAAGCATATAGTTTTATACAGACTTGCGGTGAAGCCTGTATTTACAAAAAAGTGAGTGGGAGCACTACAACTTTTCTGATAAGTATATGTGAATGACATATTGTTGATCGGAAATAATGTAGAATTATTCTGTAAAGCATAAAGGAGTGTTTGAAAGGAGTTTTTCAAAGAAAGACTTCAGTGAATTTGCTTACATATTGAGCATCAAGATCTATAGAGATAGATCAAGACGCTTGATAAGTTTTTTCAATGAGTACATACCTTGAAAAGTTTTTGAAGTAGTTCAAAATGGAACAGTCAAAGAAAGAGTTCTTGCCTGTGTCATAAGGTGTGAAATTGAGTAAGACTCAAAGCCCGACCACGGTAGAAGATAGAAAGAGAATGAAAGTCATTCCCTATGCCTCAGCCATAGGTTCTATAAAGTATGCCATGCTGTGTACCAGATCTATTGTATACCCAACACTGATTTTGGCATGGGAGTACAATAGTGATCTAGGAGTAGATCACTGGACAACGGTCAAAATTATCCTTAGTAAAATAAGGATATGTTTCTCGATTATGGAGGTGACAAAAAGGTTCGTCATAAAGGTTATGTCGATGCAAGTTTTGACACCAATCTAGATGACTCTAAGTCTCAATCTAGATACATATTGAAAGTGGGAGCAATTAGCTAGAGTAGCTCCGAGCAGAGTATTGTTGACATAGAAATTTGCAAAATACATACGGATCTGAATGTGGCAGACTAGTTGACTAAGATTCTCTCACAAGCAAAACATGATCACACCTTAGTACTCTTTGGGTGTTAATCACATAGCGATGTGAACTAGATTATTGACTCTAGTAAACCCTTTTGGGTGTTGGTCACATGATGATGTGAACTATGGGTATTAATCACATGGTGATGTGAACTATTGCTGTTAAATCACATGCTGATGTGAACTAGATTATTGACTCTAGTGCAAGTGGGAGACTGAAGGAAATATGCCCTAGAGGCAATAATAAAGTTATTATTTATTTCCTTATTTTATGATAAATGTTTATTATTCATGCTAGAATTGTATCAACCGGAAACATGATACATGTGTGAATACATAGACAAACAGAGTGTCACTAGTATGCCTCTACTTGACTAGCTCGTTAATCAAAGATGGTTATGTTTCCTAACCATAGACAAAGAGTTGTTATTTGATTAACGAGGTCACATCATTAGTTGAATGATCTGATTGACATGACCCATTATATTAGCTTAGCACCCGATCGTTTAGTATGTTGCTATTGCTTTCTTCATGACTTATACATGTTCCTTTGACTATGAGATTATGCAACTCCCGTTTACCGGAGGAACACTTTGGGTACTACCAAACGTCACAACGTAACTGGGTGATTATAAAGGAGTACTACAAGTGTGTCCAAAGGTAGATGTTGGGTTGGCGTATTTCGAGATTAGGATTTGTCACTCCGATTGTCGGAGAGGTATCTCTGGGCCCTCTCGGTAATGCACATCACATAAGTCTTGCAAGCATTGCAACTAATGTGTTAGTTGTGAGATGATGTATTACGGAACGAGTAAAGAGACTTACCGGTAACGAGATTGAACTAGGTATTGGATACTGACGATCGAATCTCGGGTAAGTAACATAACGACGACAAAGGGAACAACGTATGTTGTTATGCGATCTGACCGATAAAGATCTTCGTAGAATGTGTAGGAGCCAATATGGGCATCCAGGTCCCGCTATTGGTTATTGACCAGAGATTTGTCTCAGTCATGTCTACACTGTTCTCGAACCGTAGGGTCCGCACGCTTAAGGTTACGATGACAGTTATTATGTGTTTATGCATTTTGATGTACCGAAGGAGTTCGGAGTCCCGGATGTGATCACGGACATGACGAGGAGTCTCGGAATGGTCGAGACATAAAGATTGATATATTGGACAGCTATGTTCGGACATCGGAATGGTTCCGAGTGGTTTCGGATAATACCGGAGTGCCGGAGGGGTTACCGGAACCCCCCGGGGAAGTAATGGGCCTTATTGGGCCATGAGGGGAGAGAGAGGGCTGCGCCAGGAGGTGGCGCGCGCCTCCCCCATGAGGAGTCCGAATTGGACAAGGAGGGGGGGGGGGGCGCGGCCCCCCTTTCCCTCTCCCTCTCCCTCTCCTTTCCTTCCCCCTTCCCCAATCCTAGTTGGACTAGGAAAGGGGAGTCCTACTCCCACCGGGAGGAGGACTCCCCTCCCTTTGGCGCGCCCCTCTAGGGCCGGCCGGCCTCCCCCTTGCTCCTTTATATACGGGGGCAGGGGGGCACCCCAAGACACACAAGTTGATCCTTGAGATCGTTCCTTAGCCGTGTGCGGTGCCCCCCTCCACCATAATCCACCTCGATCATATTGTCGCAGTGCTTAGGCGAAGCCCTGCGCCGGTAGTTCATCAAGATCGTCACCACGCCGTCGTGCTGACGGAACTCATCTCCGGAGGTTTTGCTGGATCGAGACCCGGGAACGTCATCGAGCTGTACGTGTGTCAAGAACTCGGAGGCGCCGGAGTAACGGCGCTGGGATCGGTCGGATCGCGAGGAGAACGTACGGCTACTTCCTCTACGTCGTGTCATCGCTTCCGCTTCGGTCTACGTTGCACACGCAGAATACTCGGGTTATACTTGACGAGCCAAGCATATACAGATATGGCCTCGGAACACGGAGACCGAAAGGTCGAGCGTGAATCATATAGTAGATATGATCAACATAGTGATGTTCACCATTGAAACTACTCCATCTCACGTGATGATCGGACATGTTTTAGTTGATATGGATCACGTGATCACTTAGAGGATTAGAGGGATGTCTATCTAAGTGGGAGTTCTTAAGTAATATGATTAATTGAACTTTAATTTATCATGAACTTAGTCCTGGTAGTATTAGCATATCTATGTTGTAGATCAATAGCTCGCGTTGTTGCTTTCATATGTTTATTTTGATATGTTCCTAGAGAAAATTGTGTTGAAAGATGTTAGTAGCAATGATGCGGATTGGATCCGTGATCTGAGGTTTATCCTCATTGCTGCACAGAAGAATTATGTCCTTGATGTACCGCTAGGTGACAGACCTATTGCAGGAGCAGATGCAGACGTTATGAACGTTTGGCTAGCTCAATATGATGACTACTTGATAGTTTAGTGCACCATGCTTAACGGCTTAGAATCGGGACTTCAAAGACGTTTTGAACGTCATGGACCATATGAGATGTTCCAGGAGTTGAAGTTAATATTTCAAGCAAATACCTGAGTTGAGAGATATGAAGTCTCCAACAAGTTCTATAGCTAAAAGATGGAGGAGAATCGCTCAACTAGTGAGCATCTGCTCAGATTGTCTGGGTACTACAATCGCTTGAATCAAGTGGGAGTTAATCTTCCAGATAAAATGGTGATTGACAGAATTCTTTAGTCACCATCACCAAGTTAGTAGAACTTCATGATGAACTATAATATGCAATGGATAACGGAAACGATTCCCAAGCTCTTCGTGATGCTAAAATCGACGAAGGTAGAAATCAAGAAAACATCAAGTGTTGATGGTAGACAAGACCACTAGTTTCAAGAAAAGGGCAAAGGAAAGAAGGGGAACTTCAAGAAGAATGGCAAGCAAGTTGCTGCTCAAGTGAAGAAGCCCAAGTCTGGTCCTAAGCCTGAGACTAAGTGCTTCTACTGCAAAGGGACTGGTCACTGGAAGCGGAACTGCCCCAAGTATTTGGTAGATAAGAAGGATGGAAAAGTGAACAAAGTATATTTGATATACATGTTATTGATGTGTACTTTACTAGTGTTTATAGCAACCCCTCAATATTTGATACTGGTTCAGTTGCTAAGAGTAGTAACTCGAAACAGGAGTTGCAGAATAAACAGAGACTAGTCAAGGGTGAAGTGACGATGTGTGTTGGAAGTAGTTCCAAGATTGATATGATCATCATCGCACACTCCCCTATACTTTCGGTATTAGTGTTGAACCTAAATAAGTGTTATTTTGTTTTTGCGTTGAGCATGAATACGATTTGATCATGTTTATTGCAATACGGTTATTCATTAAAGTCAGAGAATAATTGTTGTTCTGTTTACATGAATAAAACCTTCGATGGTCATACACCCAATGAAACAAGTTCGTTGGATCTCGATCGTAGTGATACACATATTCATAATATTGAAACCAAAAGATGCAAAGTTAATAATGATAGTGCAACTTATTTGTGGCACTGCCGTTTAGGTCATATTGGTGTAAAGCGCATGAAGAAACTCCATGTTGATGGGCTTTTGGAATCACTTGATTATGAATCACTTGATGCTTGCGAACCATGCCTTATGGGCAAGATGACTAAAACGCCGTTCTCCGGAACAATGAAGCAAGCAACAGATTTGTTGGAAATCATACATGCTGATGTATGTGGTCCGATGAATATTAAGGCTTGTAGCAGGTTTCATTATTTTCTGAGCTTCACAGATGATTTGAGCAGATATGGGTATATCTACTTGATGAAACATAAGTCTGAAACATTTGAAAAGTTCAAAGAATTTCAGAGTGAAGTGGAAAATCATCGTGACAAGAAAATAAAGTTTCTACGATCTGATCGCGGAGACAAATATTTGAGTTACGAGTCTGGTCTTCAATTAAAACAATGTGGAATAGTTTCACAAACTCATGCCACCTGGAACACCACAGCATAATGGTGTGTTCGAACGTCATAACCGTACTTTATTGGATATAGTACAGTCTATGATGTCTCTTACCGATCTACCACTATCGTTTGTGGGGTTATGCATTAAAGACAACTGCATTCATGTTAAAAAGGGCACCATCTAAGTCCGTTGAAACGACACAATCTGAAATGTGGTTTGGCAAGAAACCAAAGTTGTCGTTTCTTAAAGTTTGGGGTTGTGATGCTTATATGAAAAAGTTTCATCCTGATAAGCTCAAACCCAAATCGGAGAAATATGTCTTCATAGGATACCCAAAGGAGACTGTTGGGTACACCTTCTATCACAGATCCTAAGGCAATACATTTGTTGCTTATAATGGATCCTTTCTAGAGAAGGAGTTTCTCTCAAAAGAAGTGAGTGGGAGGAAAGTAGAACTTGATAAGGTAATTGTACCTTCTCCCTTATTGGAAAGTAGTTCATCACAGAAATCTGTTCCTGTGACTACTACACCAATTAGTGAGGAAGCTAATGATGATGATCATGTAACTTCAGATCAAGTTACTACCGAATCTCGTAGGTAAACCAGAGTGAGATCCACACCAAAGTGGTGCGGTAATCTTGTTCTGGAAGTTATGTTACTAGACCATGACGAACCTACGAACTATGAGGAAGCGATAATGAGCCCAGATTCCGCAAAATGGTTTGAGGCCATGAAATCTGAGATATGATCCATGTATGAGAACAAAGTATGGACTTTGATGGATTTGCTCGATGATCGGCAAGCCATAGAAAATAAATGGATCTTCAAGAGGAAGACAGACGCTGATAGTAGTGTTACTATCTACAAAGCTAGAACTGTCGCAAAAGGTTTTCGACAAATTCAAGGTGTTGACTACGATGAGAGTTTCTCACTCGTATCTATGCTTAAGTCTGTCCGAATCATGTTAGCAGTTGCCACATTTTATGAAATCTGGCAAATGGATAAACAAAACTGCATTCCTTAATGGATTTATTTAAGAAGAGTTGTATATGATGCAACCATAAGGTTTTGTCGATCCTAAAAGTGTTAACAAAATGTGCAAGCTCCAGCGATCCATCTATGGACTGGTTCAAGCATCTCGGAGTTGGAATATACGCTTTGATGAGTTGATTAAAGCATATAGTTTTATACAAACTTGCGGTGAAGCCTGTATTTACAAGAAAGTGAGTGGGAGCACTACAGCATTTCTGATAAGTATATGTGAATGACATATTGTTGATCCGAAATAATGTAGAATTATTCTGCAAAGCATAAAGGAGTGTTTGAAAGGAGTTTTTCAAAGAAAGACCTCGGTGAAGCTGCTTACATATTGAGCATCAAGATCTATAGAGATAGATCAAAACGCTTGATAAGTTTTTTCAATGAGTACATACCTTGACAAGATTTTGAAGTAGTTCAAAATGGAACAGTCAAATAAAGAGTTCTTGCCTGTGTTACAAGGTTTGAAGTTGAGTAAAGACTCAAAGCTCGACCACGGCAGAAGATAGAAAGAGAATGAAAGTCATTCCCTATGCCTCAGTGATAGGTTCTATAAAGTATGTCATGCTGTGTACCAGAACTATTGTATACTCTGCACTGTGTTTAGGAAGGGAGTACAATAGTGATCTAGGAGTAGATCACTCGACAGCGGTCAAAATTATCCTTAGTGGAATAAGGATATGTTTCTCGATTATGGAGGTGACAAAAAGGTTCGCCGTAAAGGGTTACGTCGATGCAAGTTTTGACACTGATCTGGATGACTCTAAGTCTCGATCTAGATAAATATTGAAAGTGGGAGCAATTAGCTAGAGTAGTTCCGTGCAGAGCATTGTAGACATAGAAAATTGCAAAATACATAACGGATCTGAATGTGAAAGACCCGTTGACTAAGATTCTCACACAAGCAAAACATGATCACACCTTAGTACTCTTTGGGTGTTAATCACATAGCGATGTGAACTAGATTACTGAATCTAGTTAACCCTTTGGGTGTTGGTCACATGGCGATGTGAACTATGGGTGTTAATCACATGATGATGTGAACTATCGATGTTAATCACATGGTGATGTGATCTAGATTATTGACTCTAGTGCAAGTGGGAGGCTGAAGGAAATATGCCCTAGAGGCAATAATAAAGTTATTATTTATTTCCTTATTTCATGATAAATGTTTATTATTCATGCTAGAATTGTATTAACCGGAAACATAATACATGTGTGAATACATAGACAAACAGAGTGTCACTAGTATGCCTCTACTTGACTAGCTCATTAATCAAAGATGGTTATGTTTCCTAACCATGGACAAAGAGTGGTTATTTGATTAATGGGATCACATCATTAGTTGAATGATCTGATTGACATGACCCATTCCGTTAGCTTAGCACCCGATCGTTTAGTATGTTGCTATTGCTTTCTTCATGACTTATACATGTTCCTTTGACTATGAGATTATGCAACTCCCGTTTACCGGAGGAACACTTTGTGTGCTACCAAACGTCACAACGTAACTGGGTGATTATAAAGGTGCTCTACAGGTGTCTCCGAAGGTACTTGTTGGGTTGGCGTATTTTGAGATTAGGATTTGTCACTCCGAATGTCGGAGAGGTATCTCTGGGCCCTCTCGGTAATGCACATCACTAAAGCCTTGCAAGCATTGCAACTAATGAGTTAGTTGCGGGATGATGCATTACGGAACGAGTAAAGAGACTTGCCGGTAACGAGATTGAACTAGGTATTGGATACCGACGATCGAATCTCGGGCATGTAACATACCGATGACAAAGGGAACAACGTATGTTGTTATGCGGTCTAACCGATAAAAGATCTTCGTAGAATATGTAGGAGCCAATATGGGCATCCAGGTCCCGCTATTGGTTATTGACCGGAGACGTGTCTCGGTCATGTCTACATTGTTCTCGAACCGTAGGGTCCGCACGCTTAAGGTTTCGATGACAGTTATATTACGAGTTTATGAGTTTTGATGTACCGAAGGAGTACGAAGTCCCGGATGAGATCGGGGACATGATGAGGAGTCTCGAAATGGTCGAAACATAAAGATCGATATATTGGACGACTATATTTGGACATCGGAAAGGTTCCGAGTGGTTCGGGTATTTTTTGTAGTACCGGAGAGTTACGGGAATTCGCCGGGAGAAGTATTGAGCCTTATTGGGCTATACGGGAAAGAGAGAGGGGCTGTCTAGGGCAGGCCGCACGCCCCCCAAGGCCTAGTCCGAATTGGACTAGGGGGAGGGGCTGCGCCCCCTCCTTCCTTCCCTTCTCCCTTCCCCTTCCTTGTCTCCTACTCCTAATATTTGGAAGGACTCCTAGTTGGACTAGGAAAGGGGGAATCCTACTCCCGATGGGAGTAGGACTCCCCTAGGGCGCGCCATAGAGAGGGCCGGCCCTCCCCTCCTCCACTCCTTTATATACGGGGGCAGGGGGCACCCCATGGACACACAAGTTGATCTTCGTGATCGTTCCTTAGCCGTGTGCGGTGCCCCCCTCCACGATATTCCACCTCGGTCATATTGTAGCGGTGCTTAGGCGAAGCCCTGCGACGGTTGAACATCAAGATCGTCACCACGCCGTCGTGCTAACGGAACTCCTGCCCGAAGCTTTGCTGGATCGGAGCCCGGGGAACGTCATCGAGCTGTACGTGTGCCAAGAACTCGGAGGTGCCAGAGTAACGGTGCTTGGATCGGTTGGACCGGGAAGACGTACGACTACTTCCTCTATGTTGCGTCAACGCTTCCGCTTCGGTCTACGAGGGTATGTAGACAACACTCTCCCCTCTCGTTGCTATGCATCACCATGATCTTGCGTGTGTGTAGGAATTTTTTTGAAATTACTACGTTCCCCAACAGTGGCATCTGAGCCTAGGTTTTATGTGTTGATGTTATATGCACGAGTAGAACACAAGTGAGTTGTGGGCGATATAAGTCATACTGCTTACCAGCATGTTATACTTTGGTTCGGCGGTATTGTTGGATGAAGCGGCCCGGACCGACATTACGCGTACGCTTACGCGAGACTGGTTCTACCGCCGTGCTTTGCACACAGGTGGTTGGCGGGTGTCAGTTTCTCCAACTTTAGTTGAACCGAGTGTGGCTACGCCCGGTCCTTGAGAAGGTTAAAACAGCACCAACTTGACAAACTATCGTTGTGGTTTTGATGCGTAGGTAAGAACGGTTCTTGCTAAGCCCGTAGCAGCCACGTAAAACTTGCAACAACAAAGTAGAGGACGTCTAACTTGTTTTTGCAGGGCATGTTGTGATGTGATATGGTCAAGACGTGATGAGATATAAGTTGTTGTATAAGATGATCATGTTTTGTTAAAGTTATCGGCAACTGGCAAAAGCCTTATGGTTGTCTCTTTATTGCATAAGATGCAAGCGCCAAATAATTGCTTTACTTTATCGCTATGCGATAGCAGTAGTTGCAAGAGCAATTGTTGGCGAGACGACCATGTGACGACACATTGATATAGATCAAGATGATGGAGATCATGGTGTCATGCCGATGACGATGGAAATCATGACAATGCTTTGGAGATGGAGATCAAAGGCACAAGATGATGATGGCCATATCATATCACATATTTTGATTGCATGTGATGTTTATCTTTTATACATCTTATTTTGCTTAGTTCGGCGGTAGCTTTATAAGATGATCTCTCACTAAATTATCAAGGTATAAGTGTTCTCCCTGAGTATGCACTGTTGCGAAAGTTCTTCGTGCTGAGACACCACGTGATGATCGGGTGTGATAGGCTCTACGTTCAAATACAACGGGTGCAAAACAGTTGCACACGCAGAATACTCGGGTTATACTTGACGAGCCAAGCATATACAGATATGGCCTCGGAACACGGAGACCAAAAGGTCGAGCGTGAATCATATAGTAGATATGATCAACATAGTGATGTTCACCATTGAAACTACTCCATCTCACGTGATGATCGGACATGTTTTAGTTGATATGGATCACGTGATCACTTAGAGGATTAGAGGGATGTCTATCTAAGTGGGAGTTCTTAAGTAATATGATTAATTGAACTTTAATTTATCATGAACTTAGTCCTGGTAGTATTAGCATATCTATGTTGTAGATCAATAGCTCGCGTTGTTGCTTTCATATGTTTATTTTGATATGTTCCTAGAGAAAATTGTGTTGAAAGATGTTAGTAGCAATGATGCGGATTGGATCCGTGATCTGAGGTTTATCCTCATTGCTGCACAGAAGAATTATGTCCTTGATGCACCGCTAGGTGACAGACCTATTGCAGGAGCAGATGCAGACGTTATGAACGTTTGGCTAGCTCAATATGATGACTACTTGATAGTTTAGTGCACCATGCTTAACGGCTTAGAATCGGGACTTCAAAGACGTTTTGAACGTAATGGACCATATGAGATGTTCCAGGAGTTGAAGTTAATATTTCAAGCAAATACCCGAGTTGAGAGATATGAAGTCTCCAGCAAGTTCTATAGCTAAAAGATGGAGGAGAATCGCTCAACTAGTGAGCATCTGCTCAGATTGTCTGGGTACTACAATCGCTTGAATCAAGTGGGAGTTAATCTTCCAGATAAAATGGTGATTGACAGAATTCTCTAGTAACCATCACCAAGTTAGTAGAACTTCATGATGAACTATAATATGCAATGGATAATGGAAACGATTCCCAAGCTCTTCGTGATGCTAAAATCGACGAAGGTAGAAATCAAGAAAAACATCAAGTGTTGATGGTAGACAAGACCACTAGTTTCAAGAAAAGGGCAAAGGAAAGAAGGGGAACTTCAAGAAGAATGGCAAGCAAGCAGCTGCTCAAGTGAAGAAGCCCAAGTCTGGTCCTAAGCCTGAGACTAAGTGCTTCTACTGCAAAGGGACTGGTCACTGGAAGCGGAACTGCCCCAAGTATTTGGTAGATAAGAAGGATGGAAAAGTGAACAAAGTATATTTGATATACATGTTATTGATGTGTACTTTACTAGTGTTTATAGCAACCCCTCAGTATTTGATACTGGTTCCGTTGCTAAGAGTAGTAACTCGAAACAGGAGTTGCAGAATAAACAGAGACTAGTCAAGGGTGAAGTGACGATGTGTGTTGGAAGTAGTTCCAAGATTGATATGATCATCATCGCACACTCCCCTATACTTTCGGGATTAGTGTTGAACCTAAATAAGTGTTATTTGGTTTTTGCGTTGAGCATGAATATGATTTGATCATGTTTATTGCAATACGGTTATTCATTAAAGTCAGAGAATAATTGTTGTTCTGTTTACATGAATAAAACCTTCGATGGTCATACACCCAATGAAACAAGTTCGTTGGATCTCGATCGTAGTGATACACATATTCATAATATTGAAACCAAAAGATGCAAAGTTAATAATGATAGTGCAACTTATTTGTGGCACTGCCGTTTAGGTCATATTGGTGTAAAGCGCATGAAGAAACTCCATGTTGATGGGCTTTTGGAATCACTTGATTATGAATCACTTGATGCTTGCGAACCATGCCTTATGGGCAAGATGACTAAAACGCCGTTCTACGGAACAATGATGCAAGCAACAGATTTGTTGGAAATCATACATACTGATGTATGTGGTCCGATGAATATTAAGGCTTGCAGCAGGTATCATTATTTTCTGACCTTCACAGATGATTTGAGCAGATATGGGTATATCTACTTGATGAAACATAAGTCTGAAACATTTGAAAAGTTCAAAGAATTTCAGAGTGAAGTGGAAAATCATCGTGACAAGAAAATAAAGTTTCTACGATCTGATCACGAAGACTAATATTTGAGTTACGAGTCTGGTCTTCAATTAAAACAATGTGGAATAGTTTCACAAACTCATGCCACCTGGAACACCACAGCATAATGGTGCGTCCGAACGTCATAACCGTACTTTATTGGATATAGTACAATCTATGATATCTCTTACCGATCTACCACTATCGTTTTTGGGGTTATGCATTAAAGACAACTGCATTCACGTTAAAAAGGGCACCATCTAAGTCCGTTGAAACGACACAATCTGAACTGTGGTTTGGCAAGAAACCAAAGTTGTCGTTTCTTAAAGTTTGGGGTTGTGATACTTATATGAAAAAGTTTCATCCTGATAAGCTCAAACCCAAATCGGAGAAATATGTCTTCATAGGATACCCAAAGGAGACTGTTGGGTACACCTTCTATCACAGATCCTAAGGCAATACATTTGTTGCTTATAATGGATCCTTTCTAGAGAAGGAGTTTCTCTCAAAAGAAGTGAGTGGGAGGAAAGTAGAACTTGATAAGGTAATTGTACCTTCTCCCTTATTGGAAAGTAGTTCATCACAGAAATCTGTTCCTGTGACTACTACAACAATTAGTGAGGAAGCTAATGATGATGATCATGTAACTTCAGATCAAGTTACTACCGAATCTCGTAGGTAAACCAGAGTGAGATCCACACCAGAGTGGTGCGGTAATCTTGTTCTGGAAGTTATGTTACTAGACCATGACGAACCTACGAACTATGAGGAAGCGATGATGAGCCCAGATTCCGCAAAATGGTTTGAGGCCATGAAATCTGAGATATGATCCATGTATGAGAACAAAGTATGGACTTTGATGGATTTGCCCGATGATCGGCAAGCCATAGAAAATAAATGGATCTTCAAGAGGAAGACAGACGCTGATAGTAGTGTTACTATCTACAAAGCTAGAATTGTCGCAAAAGGTTTTCGACAAATTCAAGGTGTTGACTACGATGAGAGTTTCTCACTCGTATCTATGCTTAAGTCTGTCCGAATCATGTTAGCAATTGCCGCATTTTATGAAATCTGGCAAATGGATAAACAAAACTGCATTCCTTAATGGATTTATTTAAGAAGAGTTGTATATGATGCAACCAGAAGGTTTTGTTGATCCTAAAAGTGTTAACAAAATGTGCAAGCTCCAGCGATCCATCTATGGACTGGTGCAAGCATCTCGGAATTGGAATATACGCTTTGATGAGTTGATTAAAGCATATAGTTTTATACAGACTTGCGGTGAAGCCTGTATTTACAAGAAAGTGAGTGGGAGCACTACAACATTTCTGATAAGTATATGTGAATGACATATTGTTGATTGGAAATAATGTAGAATTATTTTGCAAAGCATAAAGGAGTGTTTGAAAGGAGTTTTTCAAAGAAAGACCTCGGTGAAGCTGCTTACATATTGAGCATCAAGATCTATAGAGATAGATCAAAACGCTTGATAAGTTTTTTCAATGAGTACATACCTTGACAAGATTTTGAAGTAGTTCAAAATGGAACAATCAAAGAAAGAGTTCTTGCCTGTGTTACAAGGTGTGAAGTTGAGTAAAGACTCAAAGCCCGACCACGGCAGAAGATAGAAAGAGAATGAAAGTCATTCCCTATGCCTCAGTCATAGGTTCTATAAAGTATGTCATGCTGTGTACCAGAACTATTGTATACTCTGCACTGTGTTTAGCAAGGGAGTACAATAGTGATCTAGGAGTAGATCACTGGACAGCGGTCAAAATTATCCTTAGTGGAATAAGGATATGTTTCTCGATTATGGAGGTGACAAAAAGGTTCGCCGTAAAGGGTTACGTCGATGCAAGTTTTGACACTGATCTGGATGACTCTAAGTCTCGATCTAGATACATATTGAAAGTGGGAGCTGTAAGTGCATCTAGTGCCCCTTAGTGATTTTGGTGTATTGAAGACTTATAGGTTAAGCATCTAATGTGTTTATGAGTGTACACATGTCTATAAGTCTATGAGGAGTTTGATATTTACAGTGAAAGTCGACCCCTAAAAATGAAGTTCTTCAACTGAAGACTTTGATATTCTGAAGACTTTCTGAAGACTTTGAAAGTGAAGAAATTGGTGTGACCTTGAAGACTTGGTATTCATTCGAGGAACATGAAGCGTGAAGACTTTTGTTTTCGTAGTTTCATTTTCTCTTTCTTGAGTCATAGGAAACACCGTACTGTTAAAGGGGGTCGAGGAAATACTAAGGAGAAAATTTCCAAGTGATGCTCAACTCAAATCCTACACCTACCAATCCCTTCGAGTGAAGCCATTGGAAATCTCATACAGTTCAGTCAATTTCTTCAGTGACAGAGACGCAGTTCTTCTGGTCACTGATGACTTTGCTCTGACTGAGGAGTTAGGAATTCGCCAGTGCAAATTGCCTACACAGTGAGGAACATGATAGCCCTGAGGAATCTGTACCTCAAATTTCCGACCGTTGCTGTGCTACGCGCCAGCTGTCCCAAAATATCTTATCCATCCAACGGTCATATCATTGAAGGGCATTTATGTCTTATCATGTCGGGCTGCTCCCTAGGCTATAAATAGCCTCCCCCTACAACCACTAGCTGGTTGGCTACTCCGAGAGAACTTGACACTTGTCATTTGAGAGCAACCCATCCTCCGAGGACTTTGAGCGAAAATCATCAAGTGAGGAAAATCCAAACCCAAACCCAAACACCTACAAACCCAAAGTGATTGAGCATCACTGAAGAGATTGATCCTGCGTGGATCCGACGCTTGTTACCTTTGAAGACTGTGCTTCTTCCAGACGGTTAGGCGTCATGGTCTAGAGCATCCAAGAGGAATTGTGGATTGCCGAGTGACCTAGTATGTGAAGGTTTGGAAGTCACCTGAAGACTTACCACGAGTGATTGGGCAAGGACTGTGTGTCCTTAGCTCAAGGAGAATACGGTGAGGACTGTGTGTCCGGGAATAGGTGTCCTCGAGTTTAAATACTCAGCCGCTCCAACCAGATGTACAACTGAGACAGCAGTTGGAACTGGTCTACCAAATCATTGTCTTCACCAAGCTTACTGGTTCTATTTCCTCAACACTTTCATTTCCTCATTACTGTGTTGTCTGTTTGTTCATATCTGTGTTTGAAGACTTTGTCTGAAGACTTTCACAAATTCCTCAGTTCAAATTCTTCAGTCTGTTTGTCTTCATATAGAGTTATCCTGTGCTTACTCTTTCTGTACTCTGTATTTGTCTTCATTTCATCATGATGACCATGCATGTAACTTGTTATGTTTACTTCTGAGTACTCATTCCGCTGCTAGTATTTCTTCGCTAAGGAATTTCCTCACGAGCAAATTCCTCAGTGAAGAATTTCATAAAAATCGCCTATTCACCCCCCCTCTAGTCGATATAACGCACTTTCAATTGGTATCAGAGCAAGGTACTCCCTTGTTCTGTGTGATTTTGGTTTAACCGCCTGGAGTTTTAGTTATGTCGACCGCAGGTATGATCAAGGTCTCTGCTGGGTGTCCTACCTTTGATGGGACGGACTACCCCTACTGGAAGAACAAGATGCGCATGCATCTTGAGGCAATTGATAACGATCTCTGGTACGTTGTGGAAAATGGTGTTCCCTCCGTCTCACCCTCACTGAACGCTACCGATGTGAAGAGATTCAAGCAACTTGACTCCCAAGCGAAGAATATCATATGTGGCCATCTGAGTAAAGGACAGTATGGCAGAGTGAGTGCTTTGGAAACTGCTAAGCTTATCTGGGATAGTCTGTCCAAAGTTAATGAAGGAGTTTCAACTCAGCGTGACTCTCGAGTTGATGTTCTTCGCAATCTCTTCAACCGCTTCAAAAGACTCGACAATGAAAATGTTCAGCAAACCTTCGATCGCCTCACTGACATTTCAAATGAGCTACAAGCACTTGGTGCCACTGACATCACCGACCATGAGGTGGTGAAGAAATTGCTGAGATCGCTTGATTCCTTATTTGACACTCTGGCACTGATGATTCAAGAGCGTGCTGATTACAAGTCACTTGACCCCGCTGATATCCTCGAGAGGCTTAACACTCATGAGTTCCATCTTGCTGAAAAGAGAGATCTCTATGGTTCGAGCTATGGCAGATCACGTGCACTGAAGGCCAAAGCAGTATCAGAATCCGAAGACGAAGACTCTGGTAGCAGCCTTGGTGACCCTGAAGAACTGAGTCATGATCTAGCACTGCTTGTGAAGAAATTTTAGAAGTTCTCAAGACGTGGTCGCTTTGGAAAACCCTCAAGGAGCAATGATTCCTCATCCAGTGACTACAAGAAGAGGCTTTTTCACAAGTGCAAGAAGCCAAGACATTACATTCAAGATTGTCCTCAGTGGGAAAAGGAATCAAAGAAGAAGAAATACAAGGATTACAGTTCCGATGATGCGAAGAAAAAGAAGAAATCTTCAAATCTTCATCATCAAAATCCTCAAAGTCTTCATCTCACAAGAAGAGCAGCTCCAAGAAGGCTCGGGCATTCATTGGCAAGGAAATGGACTCTGAGGCTGAATCTGAGGAACAAGAGGAAGAGGAAGCTTCTGAGGACTCTGAATCTGGTGTGGCGAGCCTAGCCCTCGCTACTGCATTTGTCAGCAAGTCTATCTTCAACTCTGAAGAAAATGATCTCTCCAACAAGGCTGATGAAAGCAGTGATGACTACGCTCTCACCTATTGCTTCATGGCAAAAGGTGCCAAGGTACTCAAATATGCCTCCTCTGAGTCTAGTGAAGATGAATCTGATGAAAATCTTAAGCCTAGCTACTCTAAACTTGCTAAGATTGCTGTGTAGCAACAAAAGGCTTTTGAAAAGGTTCAAAGCATGCTAGACAAAAGTGATGATATGTTGGGTGAAGAAATGGATCGCTCTAAATCCTTAACTGAAAATCTTCAGAGACTTCAGACAAGGTTTGACAACCTTCAAAATCATCATAACACTCTCTTATCTGATCATGAGAAGCTTTCTTATGAATACCTTCAAAAGAAGCAAGATCTTGAGAAGCTAAGAGAGAGTTATGAAGATCTTCAGAAGGAGCGCGATTCATTACTTGCTCAACAGATCAGCGCTGCTCAGGAAGAATTTATTCCTCCATGTTTAAAATGCATAGAACGAGAATCTGCTAATTCTTCACCTGAATGTTCAAATGCTTCAAATGTTACAAATTCTTCACCTGTCTCTGCTATCACTAATTCCTCATCTGAGGACATTGCTAGTATCACTGATGATGCAGGGCTGAAGGAATTGTACATGACAGGCATGTACAAAAGCCTCAAAGGGCATCAGGCTCTTTGTGATGTGCTTAAAAAGCAGATCCTCAACAGGAACCCTAGGAAAGAGGGTATTGCCTTTGAGAGGAAACTCAATGCGGATGGTACTTACTGGAAGCCTGAGCAGTACCCCAAAACCTCATGGGTTGCTGCAAAGGGACCTCCAGTTGATCCATCTGATTTATCTGGCTATACATGTGAATGTTCTCATTCTTCTGATGAGTCATTTGACTCCAACTATAAACTGTTCAAAAATTAGAATGGTGAAGTATTTGCTAGATATGTTGGCACTAACTGCAGGAACGGTTCTCCTATGAAGAAAATCTGGGTTCCCAAAAGTTGCCTTGAAAGTCTTCAGGTGAATGTCCTCATGACACCACCTGTGAAGAAAAGGAACCCCAGATCTAATTCTTCATATGGACTAAATTCTTCATATGGATCCAAGTCCTCATACGGACCAAATTCCTCAAGGGGATCAAATTCCTCACATGGATCAAAGTCCTCATATGAACATCATCGTGCTAACAACTCTGTTTCGCAGGGAAGAGCCAAGGGCTATGACTATGAGCATTACACTTCTAATCATTATGTTCACAAGTCCTCGAAGAATTTCTCTGCTTATGCATATGCTTACTCTAACCCCTCTTATGTGAAACAAAATGGCTTGGCTGCTTTGCCACCATTCTCATATGGAGCTCGCAGAGTGATGAACTCTTTGCCACCCCTTCAGATGTGGGTGGTGAAGAAAAAGAACTAATCTCTTCTGCAGGGTCAGGTCTCCAGACGTGCTGCAACGTCTGAAGAATTTGCTGGGGACCTGACGAATATGCCTGAAAGGACGCAGGCTAACCATGATGAAATGAACCTTCATTTCACACGTCCTCCTTATGTTTTATCTGTTCTACTGCTTGATGAAATTGATCTAATGAATTGTGATATCATATTCTTCACTGCTGAAGTATATGAGGTCGTAAGTTGCACTAATTCATCTGCAGGATGATCAACCCAAAGCCACTGAATGGGTACTTGATAGTGGATGTACAAATCACATGACTGGTGACAAGAATCTGTTGATGGATGCTCCCTTATCAGCGTCACACATGAAGCATATCATCTTCGCCGACAAAAGCAAAAGTCAGGTATTGGGTCTAGGTAAGGTTGCTATCACAAAGGATCGACACATGGACAAAGTCATGCTTGTTGAGTCCTTAGGATACAATCTTATGTCTGTCTCAATGCTTTGTGATCTTGATATGGTTGTTGTCTTCGGCAAGTATCGTTGTGTTGTGATTATGGAAGCTGACAAATCCAAAGTCTTCGAAGGCTTTAGGAGAGGAGACTTGTATATTGTTGATTTCTCTGCAGATTCACAACCTGCCGTGTGCCTACTTGCAAAAGCTTCAGAAGGATGGCTATGGCATCGACGACTTGGTCATGCAGGCATGAGGAATCTGCACACGCTTACGAAGAAGAAGCATGTCATCGGCATTGAGAATGTCAAATTCCTCAAGGATCACTTATGCGGTGCCTGTGAAGATGGAAAGATGACCAAGGCCAAGCATCCAGCGAAGACTATCATGACCACTACTCGTCCATTCGAATTGCTTCACATGGATCTCTTCGGTCCTAACCATCATTCCTCTGTCTCTAATGAAGCGTCTCAATATGGCTTTGTTATTGTTGATGATTACTCTCGTTACACATGGGTACACCTTGTCTCTTACAAAACTGAAGTGCAGGAAGTCTTCAAACGATTTTCCTCGAGGGCTTCAACCAACTTTGGTGTGAAGATCAAGCACATCAGAAGTGACAATGGCACTGAGTTCAAGAATTTGGGTCTAGATGATTATCTTGATGAACTTGGTATTACTCATGAGTTATCTGCTCCTTATACTCCTCAACAGAACGGCGTCGTGGAGCGCAAAAACATGACTCTTGCTAAGATGGCTCGCACTATGCTCGATGAGTACAAAACCCCTCGTCGTTTCTGGGTTGATGCAATTGATACTGCGTGCCATATCATCAACAAAGTATATCTTCACAAATTCTTCAAGAAGACTGCCTATGAACTCCTCACTGACAAGAAACCCAATGTAAGTTATTTCAAAGTCTTCGGTGCTAATGCTGGATTAGAGATCCTCATCACAATTCTAAATTTGCACCGAAAGCACATGAAGGTTTCATGCTTGGTTACGGAAAGGACTCGCACACCTACAGAGTCTTCAACAATGTGCTTCACAAGATTGTTGAAACTGTAGATGTGCGGTTCGATGAAACTAATGGATCGCAAAGAGAGCACCTACCTTCTGTGTTAGATGAACCAGCACCAAAGGAATCGATCAAGCACAAGGCTACTGAAGATATCATTCCTACTGAAGAATCTGCTGAAGAATTCATCCCTGATCATGAAGAACGTCAAACTGATGCACCTGAAGAAATTGCTGAGGAAATTGATGCTGACGAAAATGCCGATCAAATTCCTCAACGACAACCAACTCACCCTCGCGTTGCAAAAGAAGTGCAAGTGGAGAAGATCATTGATGACATTAGAGCACCAGGTCCTCTCACACGCTCAGAAGCTTCACATCTATCTAACTTTTGTGGGCACTTTGCTTTTGTCTCTATCACAGAGCCCACTAAGGTAGATGAAGCATTTCTGGAGCCTGAGTGGATTCAGGCCATGCAAGAAGAATTACACCAGTTCAAGCTCAACAACGTATGGGAACTGGTCAATCGTCCCGATCCTCGCAAGCATAACATCATTGGCACAAAGTGGATCTACCGCAACAAGCAAGATGAAAATGGTGTTGTGGTGAGGAATAAGGCACGACTGGTAGCTCAAGGCTACACACAGGTTGAAGGAATTGATTTCGATGAAACTTTTGTACCTGTTGCTAGACTTGAAGCTATTCGCATATTACTTGCTTATGCTAACCATCATGATATCATCTTATACCAAATGGATGTGAAAAGTGCATTCCTCAATGGTAAGATTGAGGAAGAAGTATATGTTGCTCAACCCCCAGGTTTTGAAGATCCAAAACATCCTGACAAAGTCTTCAGACTTAACAAGGCCCTCTATGGCCTCAAGCAGGCCCGACGGGCGTGGTATGATACATTGAAGGAATTCTTCTTGAAGAAAGGCTTCACACCCGGTTCACTCGATCCTACTCTATTTACTAAATCATATGTGGTGAACTGTTTGTGTGCCAAATATATGTTGATGATATCATCTTTGGCTGTACTGACCAACGTTATAGTGATGAATTTGCCTATATGATGAGTGAAGAATATCAAATGTCTATGATGGGAGAGTTGAAATTCTTCTTAGGTCTACAAATTCGTCAACAACACAATGGGATATTTATATCTCAGGAGAAATACCTCAAGGATGTCCTGAAGAAATTCGGCATGCAAGATTGCAAAGGTCTCAAAATTCCTATGCCCACAAATGGTCATCTATGCACTGATGAAAATGGTACTGACTTCATTCACAAGGTATACCGCTCCATGATTGGCTCTTTATTGTACTTATGTGCATCTAGGTCAGATATAATGCTTAGTGTTTGCATGTGTGCACGATTTCAAGCTGCACTGAAGGAATCACACCATACGGTTGTGAAGCATATTCTTCGATATGTAGCTCACACACCAACACTAGGATTATGGTACCCCAAGGGCTCAGACTTTGACCTCATTGGATATTCTGATTCTGACTATGCTGGTGACCGTGTGGATCGCAAGTCAACATCTGGTACTTGTCATTTCCTCGGACGATCCTTGGTCTGTTGGTCCTCGAAGAAACAGAACTGTGTATCACTGTCTACTGCTGAAGCTGAGTACATTGCTGCTGGTTCTTGCTGTGCTCAACTGCTATGGATGAAGCAAACACTCAAGGACTATGGCGTCAACGTGAAGAATGTGCCTCTCCTCTGTGACAATGAGAGTGCCATCAAGATTGCTCACAACCCAGTTCAGCACTCGAAGACAAAGCACATTCAGATTCATCATCATTTTCTTCGTGATCATGTGTTGAAGGGCGACATTTCTGTTGAGCATGTGAAGACTGAAGAACAGCTAGCCGATATCTTCACTAAGCCCTTGGATGAGAAGAGATTTAGCAAGTTGCGGTGTGAGCTAAATATCTTAGAATCTTTGAATGTTCTTTGAAATACGCACTCATCCTAATACCTATGCAAAATTGATGACTTAGATGTGCAACACATGAAGAAACGTTTTTTTCAATCAATGAAGAATAACACTCTAAATGTGAAGAAATTAATGAAGAATTTGATTCTCAGAACCCTACGACAATTGTACGCGGTGTCTGAAATCATCATTCTTACACGGTGGGTCGCGCCACCACAAAAGTTGAAAATCTTCAATTTGAGTTTTTCCTCATTTTTGAAATTCCTCAGTTGTTCAAATTCTTCAACTTTGCAAATTCTTCACTTTTCCTGTCGTTTTTCCTCATTGGTGAGTTTATGTCCTCTACAACATTCACTTATAGTTATTTCTTCAAGTTTGAACCTTTCTGCTAAGTGAATGTGATCGGACCCTTCCCTTCTATGCTATACTCAATCCAGTCTATTCACAAATTCTTCATGTGCGTTCTATTTGAAACTCGTTCAAATTCTTCACTGTGTCCTTGTCAGCTGAAGAAATTGCGAACGGAATGTTAAAACTGATCTTATCCAAACTTTCGGTTTTGCCGCTCAATCCGTTCCACTTCCCACGATGGATTATTTTACTCACCCACGATCTTACACGATCTCCACTACACAGTACGTGGGTGACACATGTCAAGTGAAGGAGAACGGCCAGGGGCACGTTCGTCCTAAATCTTCGGACGAGCAGTTTTTCACTGCGGCTATAAATACCCCTCCGTCGCCGTCCTCACTTCTTTACCCCGCTCGATCTCACTTCCCCCACTCGAGCTTCCAAACCCTAGCGCCGCCGCTACTCCATCGCCGCCGGTGAGGAAGAGCTTCACTGCCTCGACCTCGTCGCCGTCGTACTCGCGCCGACTGCGGAATTCTTCACCTCTGCCGCCGCCGTAGACGTCTTCCTCCGCCAAGTTAGGGCGTGGAAGATCTGCATTGACGAACTTCACTGTTCCTACTTACAGTTCGTCGTGTTCTTCATTCAGGGTAATTAAAAGCTATTTTTATTGCCCTCTTTGATTTGAAGTTTTTCTACAAAATCTTCAAAGGTGTTTTATTCTTCAAATCCTCACACACGAAACACCTCACTTGTTCTCTGTACTTGATTCATTTCCCTAAGCCTCAAATTTCTTCAAGATTCCTCAATTGTGTGGATCCACGATCTGTACAACTCTGGAACCTAAGATTTATATGGCGCTTAGTGAAATTCCTCCAGACGAATCTGGTTAAATTTCCTCAAAAACCTGTTCTTTATGAAAAACCCTCTGAGAACGCATATGACCTCTTCAAATTCCTCGCAACTATACTCTGTTCACAGGTACACATGTCCGCTGCTGAATCTTTAGGTTCTCATCAACTTAACTCATTTGCAGCGTTCCTCGAAGAAAAGTTGCATACTTCTTCAGAGAATTCTATTGTTCAAATTCCTCATCTGAAGAAAATGGCTGAAGGTAAGAGGCCACAGAAAGGAGGAAAGAGACCAGAAGTCATGACAGCGTTTGAAATCCCTGAAGATATTTATGTTGGGTACTGCACGCCTAATGAAGCCAAATTTGGCAAAGAAGACAAAAATCAGCGCAAGGTGCGAATTCAGAGGATTGAGAGGAGATGGGCAAGAGAATGGAGGGAGTATAGATATGTTACTCCCAAGTACATGAAGAAATTCGTAGTAAACCCTCCATGTCAACGCCCTCCATTGGCACCTGGCCAAGTGGCTGATCCCACAAGCATCAGACGAGGTGAGGAATTTCCTCAAGAATGGGCCAAGCGCCAGCGTAAACTGCAAAAGCAGGCAAAAGAGGCAGTGAGGAAATTTAACGAAGAATCTGCTGTTGTTGCTGCTACTAAGGTTTCTGCCAAGCCGAGGAAATCTATGATGAAGAAGCCCGCTCGCAAGCCAAGCGCTTCACCTTCTATGCCCTCACGGCCAAGTTCCTCAGCTGCGCCCTCACGGCCAGAATCTTCAAAATCCTCGAAGCAAATTCCTCACACTGCTCCTGCTCCACCAAAGTCCTCAGCACCTCCGGCAAAGTCCCCAGCCATCCCCACAAAGTCCTCAGCTCCTGTGCATCTGGCATCATGCCAAAGGACTACAGGCATCTCTATTGCCTCTGGTGTCTCAGCTAGTTCCTCAGCTGCACCAAAATCCTCAGCTGGACCTTCGTTGCTGAAGAAAAAGGCTACCGCTGGACGCGGCACTCGCCCAAGTCCTAAGAAGCAAGTGGTATTCTCTGTACCATCTGATGATGATGAAGCTGATGAAGAAGAACTTGCTGAAATCATCAGAGATCGACAAGAAAGGGCTGCTAAAGCCAAAGGCACACCTGTGCCCATGTTGTTGGATCCAAGAGCGATCCTAGACTACATTGATCTCTGGCACAAGGATCCCAACACACCTATGCCTGACTTCAAGCTTACACCTGGCCAAAGTCACATGCTGACTCACTTCATCCAAGAGGAGAAGTGGAAATATGATAGGGCCAGAGAGATCAAGAAGACTCAGTACCGCAAGGAAAAGCTACTGAGGAAAAATGTTGTCAAGATGAATCCTGATGAACTTGTAAAGATGCAAGCTGAGATCAAAGCCCTCAGCGACAACTTTGACTCATACTATGCTGATTGGCAAGGAGCCAAGGTCAGATTTGTGAGGCTAACTGACTCCCTCACCAAGGGTACAGCCTCCACACAAATACCTCAAGCTGAAGCATCTGTTCAGCCCACTGAAGAACATGCCAGCACTGCTGATGATAGTCAGACTGCTGAAGAACATGCCAGCTCAAAGGCTGATGACTCTGCTCCAGCTCCTGAAGAAATTGCCAGGGCATCCACTAGTGATGTGCCTGAAGAAAATGAAGAAACCAGGGCAACTGCATTAGTTGCGCCTGAGGTCAAACAACCAGATTCCTCAGCTCCACCTGCACCAACTCCAACTCCAATTCTTCCCTCTGCCTTAGATGTGAAGAAAATCAAGGCTGCAGAACGAGCTGCTGTGAAGAAAAGGAAAGCATCAGCTGCTTCAGAATCTTCAGCTCCCAAGAAGATGAAGCCAATGACGAGCTCCTTCGCAAATCCCATTGATGCTATTCCTATCTCCTCCATGCCATCAAAGGACCTTGTTCCTTTTGGTGAAGAATATGCGATCCCAAGCGGATCTGATGAAGAAACTCAGTCTGCTGCTTCTTCAGAGCAGATTGATGAAGAAATTGAAGTGGATACCATCCCTTCAACCCCGATGGTTTCATCACCAATGCCTCAGTCTGATGCTGAAGAGGCTGGTGTTGAAGAAATTGATGATGAAGATGTGGATATTGGCAGCACCACTCCAGTGATGAACGACGACTTTTGGGAAAGTCAGCATCCAAATTCACCACCTCTTCACTCCCCTGCAGCAAATTCCTCACTCCCCTTCACCAACAGTGCAAATGGGCTCCGAAGAAACTCATCCCACTGCATCTGTGAATGAAGAAATTCCAGCCACTCGCGCTGAAGAAACTGCTGCTGAAACAGAAAAGGTGACTGCACCTGAGGAAAATCCTGACATTCCTCAGCCTGAAGAAACTGAGTTTGTGATCCCTGAGGTTGTGATGCAACTCACTGACACCCCTCTGCCAAAGACAAAGGATCCATTCTCAAGGAAGCAGAAACTCAAGGCTGAAGATTTCTATGGCGAGCATGTGTTCTTCACTGAATACAATCCATATGACTCTGCTCGCATAAGGAAGAGACGCTTCTGGACAGCCAGCCAAGCAAATTTCTATTCCTCAGTACTATACAACAAAGACAAAGTCTTCGACCATGCACATATTCCTCACGTGGATATGGAATCTATGCCATGCTTCACGCCAGTCCTCAGTGTTCTTCACGACGCTGGGCTACTCAACTTCTGCACAGACATATGCGATTGGAATGAAGAGCTTATTCTTCAGTTCTATGCAACACTGCACATCACAGGCAATGTTGAAGATGTGAATTCATGGGTTCTGGACTGGATGACTGAGAACACACATTACAAGGCCCCAGCAACTGAATTGCTTTGCTGCCTTTCGCTTAGTCCACCCACTGAAGATGCGCGTTGCGTGTATGATGAACCTGAACTGTCAAATCACTATATGCAAGTGCTAATGAAGCCTCTGAAGCCAGGGCAATCTCCTCGTACCAAATTCCTCGTCAAGGAATTGCTGTATGTGCCAAGGACTGTCTATCGTATTCTGACAAAGACTATGAGTCCAATCAAAGGACACGATTCTTCTGATGAAGAAATTGTTGGCATCATGAAGAATATGCTTTTCAACATCATTCATGGCGTTCCCGTCAACTTCCATGATTTCTTCATGAGGACTCTTGCCAACGTTGCTATGTCACCATTTGAGCTGAAGCCTTATGCACCTTGGATTATGAGATTCATCCGGACAAGGTCTTCACTCAACTACAGAGCTGAAACTCTCAACCACTGCAGCTACTTGCCTCCTATTGAAGTCCTCAAACGGACATTTTCCTCAGCTGAAGAAAAAGGCAAGGCCACTGCTGTGATAGATGAAGGCATTCGTCCATTGGATGGTCAATTTCGCAAGGCTGCTTCTTACTCCACCAATGATGACTCTGCCACACATGACTCTGCTGCTAACACTGCCAAGCCAAATCCTCAAGCCACAGCACCCAGGGTGATGACTGATCGTGAGCTACTCCTCAGTCTTCATCAAAAGGTTGATCGCAATCACAAATGGGTCAAGCGTCAGTTTGGCTCAATTCTTCACAACATGACTGCCACATATAATGCCGTGAAGAAAAACCATTACTACCTTCATGAAACCTTCAACCGCACCTGGGCTGTTCTGTCTCAAGTATATAGTGCTGAAGATTTGGAGAACATGGGCCTCAAGGAAGAATTTGCCTGGTCGGCACCTCCGCCGAAGAAATTCAAGAAGGTCAAGGTTCCTTCGTTGGTGGCCAGTTCGTATTCTTCATCGCGCGATACTGATGAAAATGAAGACTTGGACGACACTGCAGCAGGCCCTACTTCAACGACCGACCCCAACAATGCTGACGCTCCTCCATCGACATGAATATCTTCAGGGGCGTTAGTCCTCAGTTTCGATCCTTTTGGTCATTTGATGACAAAGGGGGAGAAATCTGAGTTACTCTTCAAGCGGGTCTATTTTAATGCCCTTATTATATCGTCGCAATTTTTTTAAGTTGTAACTCTCGTTTTTTCCGAAACTTTTATTGGATCGAGTTGTAATCTTAAACCTTATGGTGCTCGGTGCTCTGATACTTTTGTTGCATTCTGCTTTGATACGCTTGAGCTCTGATACTCTTGATGCGCTATGCTGCATGCTTATTCCTCATTAATGATATCGCACGCATGCTGAATTGCATCAGGCACCATATCTCATCATGCATTTCAAATTCTTCATATGATATATCAAATGCGTGTATGAATTACAAGATATAGGGGGAGATCTCCATGATTCAACTCTTCAAGTGTGCATTGCTTCAAAAGCAAATTCCTCACTATGCACATCTTCAGGGGGAGTTCTTCTATATCTTGCAATCAAATTCCTCAATATTAGTTTCTACACTTCATATATTTATCCCCGTTGAAAACTTAACCTATATTGTCATCAATCACCAAAAAGGGGGAGAATGTAAGTGCATCTAGTGCCCCTTAGTGATTTTGGTGTATTGAAGACTTATAGGTTAAGCATCTAATGTGTTTATGAGTGTACACAGGTCTATAAGTCTATGAGGAGTTTGATATTTACAGTGAAAGTCGACCCCTAAAAATGAAGTTCTTCAACTGAAGACTTTGATATTCTGAAGACTTTCTGAAGACTTTGAAAGTGAAGAAATTGGTGTGACCTTGAAGACTTGGTATTCATTCGAGGAACATGAAGCGTGAAGACTTTTGTTTTCGTAGTTTCATTTTCTCTTTCTTGAGTCATAGGAAACACCGTACTGTTAAAGGGGGTCGAGGAAATACTAAGGAGAAAATTTCCAAGTGATGCTCAACTCAAATCCTACACCTACCAATCCCTTCGAGTGAAGCCATTGGAAATCTCATACAGTTCAGTCAATTTCTTCAGTGACAGAGACACAGTTCGTCTGGTCACTGATGACTTTGCTCTGACTGAGGAGTTAGGAATTCGCCAGTGCGAATTGCCTACACAGTGAGGAACATGATAGCCCTGAGGAATCTGTACCTCAAATTTCCGACCGTTGCTGTGCTACGCGCCAGCTGTCCCAAAATATCTTATCCATCCAACGGTCATATCATTGAAGGGCATTTATGTCTTATCATGTCGGGCTGCTCCCTAGGCTATAAATAGCCGCCCCCTACAACCACTAGCTGGTTGGCTGCTCCGAGAGAACTTGACACTTGTCATTTGAGAGCAACCCATCCTCCGAGGACTTTGAGCGAAAATCATCAAGTGAGGAAAATCCAAACCCAAACCCAAACACCTACAAACCCAAAGTGATTGAGCATCACTGAAGAGATTGATCCTGCGTGGATCCGACGCTTGTTACCTTTGAAGACTGTGCTTCTTCCAGACGGTTAGGCGTCATGGTCTAGAGCATCCAAGAGGAATTGTGGATTGCCGAGTGACCTAGTATGTGAAGGTTTGGAAGTCACCTGAAGACTTACCACGAGTGATTGGGCGAGGACTGTGTGTCCTTAGCTCAAGGAGAATACGGTGAGGACTGTGTGTCCGGGACTAGGTGTCCTCGAGTTTAAATACTCAGCCGCTCCAACCAGATGTACAACTGAGACAGCAGTTGGAACTGGTCTACCAAATCATTGTCTTCACCAAGCTTACTGGTTCTATTTCCTCAACACTTTCATTTCCTCATTACTGTGTTGTCTGTTTGTTCATATCTGTGTTTGAAGACTTTGTCTGAAGACTTTCACAAATTCCTCAGTTCAAATTCTTTAGCCTGTTTGTCTTCATCTAGAGTTATCCTATGCTTACGCTTTCTGTACTCTGTATTTGTCTTCATTTCATCATGTGACCATGCATGTAACTTGTTATGTTTACTTTTGAGTACTCATTCTGCTGCTAGTATTTCTTCGCTAAGGAATTTCCTCACGAGCAAATTCCTCAGTGAAGAATTTCATAAAAATCGCCTATTCACCCCCCTCTAGTCGATATAACGCACTTTCAGGAGCAATTAGCTAGAGTAGCTCCGTGCAGAGCATTGTAGACATAGAAAATTGCAAAATACATAACAGATCTGAATGTGAAAGACCCGTTGACTAAGATTCTCACACAAGCAAAACATGATCACACCTTAGTACTCTTTGGGTGTTAATCACATAGCGATGTGAACTAGATTACTAAATCTAGTTAACCCTTTGGGTGTTGGTCACATGGCGATGTGAACTATGGGTGTTAATCACATGATGATGTGAACTATCGATGTTAATCACATGGTGATGTGATCTAGATTATTGACTCTAGTGCAAGTGGGAGGCTGAAGGAAATATGCCCTAGAGGCAATAATAAAGTTATTATTTATTTCCTTATTTCATGATAAATGTTTATTATTCATGCTAGAATTGCATTAACCGGAAACATAATACATGTGTGAATACATAGACAAATAGAGTGTCACTAGTATGCCTCTACTTGACTAGCTCATTAATCAAAGATGGTTATGTTTCCTAACCATGGACAAAGAGTTGTTATTTGATTAATGGGATCACATCATTAGATGAATGATCTGATGACTTGACCCATTCCGTTAGCTTAGCACTTGATCGTTTAGTTTGTTGCTATTGCTTTCTTCATGACTTATACATGTTCCTATGACTATGAGATTATGCAACTCCCGTTTACCGGAGGAACACTTTGTGTGCTACAAACGTCACAACGTAACTGGGTGATTATAAAGGTGCTCTACAGGTGTCTCCGAAGGTACTTGTTGGGTTGGCGTATTTCGAGATTAGGATTTGTCACTCCGAATGTCGGAGAGGTATCTCTAGGCCCTCTCGGTAATGCACATCACTTAAGCCATGCAAGCATTGCAACTAATGAGTTAGTTGCGGGATGATGTATTACAAAACGAGTAAAGAGACTTGCCGGTAATGAGATTGAACTAGGTATTGGATACCGACGATCGAATCTCGGGCAAGTACCATACCGATGACAAAGGGAACAACGTATGTTTTTATGCGGTCTGACCGATAAAAGATCTTCGTAGAATATGTAGGAGCCAATATGGGCATCCAGGTCCCGCTATTGGTTATTGACCGGAGACGTGTCTCGGTCATGTCTACATTGTTCTCGAACCGTAGGGTCCGCACGCTTAAGGTTTCGATGACAGTTATATTACGAGTTTATGAGTTTTGATGTACCGAAGGAGTTCGAAGTCCCAGATGAGATCGGGGACATGACGAGGAGTCTCGAAATGGTCGAGACGTAAAGATCGATATATTGGACGACTATATTCGTACATCGGAAAGGTTCCGAGTGGTTCGGGTATTTTTCGGAGTACCGGAGAGTTACGGGAATTCGCCAGGAGAAGTATTGGGCCTTATTGGGCCATACGGGAAAGAGAGAGGGGCTGCCTAGGGTAGGCCGCACGCCCCCCCAAGGCCTAGTCCGAATTGGACTAGGGGGAGGGGCTGCGCCCCCTCCTTCCTTCCCTTCTCCCTTCCCCTTCCTTGTCTCCTACTCCTAATATTTGGAAGGACTCCTAGTTGGACTAGGAAAGGGGGAATCCTACTCCCGGTGGGAGTAGGACTCCCCTAGGGCGCGCCATAGAGAGGGCCGGCCCTCCCCTCCTCCACTCCTTTATATACGGGGGCAGGGGGCACCCCATGGACACACAAGTTGATCTTCGTGATCGTTCCTTAGCCGTGTGCGGTGCCCCCCTCCACGATATTCTTGATCTCTATCCTCCCCAAGTTGTTTTTCGCCCAAACCCCTCTCCTACCACATATTCAAAATCTGCGAGAGAGTGTTTGAGTGTTGAGGAGACTATATTTTGAAGCATAAGAGCAAATAGTTCATCATCGACAACAACATCTATTACCTTTTGGAGAGTGGTGTCTCCTAGATTGGTTAGATGTCACTTGGGAGCCTCCAAGCTTGTGGAGTTGAAACCAACGAGTTTGTAAGGGCAAGGAGATCACCTACTTCATGAAGATCTACCCCGAGTGAGCCTAGTACTTAGTGGGCATAAGCTGTGATGGCATAGACAAGGTTGCTTCTTCGTGGACCCTTCGTGGGTGGAGCCCTCCATGGACTCAGGCAACCGTTACCCTCCGTGGGATGAAGCCTCCATCAACGTGGACAGACGATAGCACCACCTATCAGAACCATGCCAAAAGTCATCATGTATTCACTGCGTTTGATTATCTCTGAACCCTTCCTCTACTTTCATGTGCAAAGTCTTTACTTTCCGCTACCACTATATTGGACTTGCATGTGTAGGGTGCTAGTAGACTTGCTAGAATTGCTAAAACCTTCCGAGAACTAAAATTGAGAAAGGCTAGGTTTTTATTGGTCAAGTAGTCTAATCACCCCCTCTAGGCTTACTTTCGATCCTACAATCCTCATCCTTGGACGATGATGAGCGTATGAAGTTATTATTAAAAAAAACTTATCCGGCCTATCTACCATGATCCTTCGGAGTGATGATTCCATTCCTCACTGGACGGAGGCGGGCGTCGACGAGCCTCGGCCATACCAGACAAACGGATGAACACCTTGTGGGCAGCGACAGAGGCAGGTGTGGACGAGTAGCCCTGTCCTTGACCCGGCAACGGATACAGAGGCCGTAGAGTGGTCAAACCACGCGTCCTCCAATGGTGACCCAAAGGTTCGGTGGTATGACGAGGGCTGCTGGCGCCACTGTGTAGGCTGACCTGGTACTACTCCATCGGCGGCAAGAAGCGGCCACAACGACACCAGAGTGGGCAGTGGGGGCGTTAGTTGATGCGGCAACAGGGTTTGGGGCATTAGTTGATGCAACAGCGGGGGTTGGGGCGATGGCGTAGAGGCCGACAGTCGGGTGGCAGCGATGGTGAAGAAGCCGGGTGTGTTAGTTGGGAAGAATAGCGTGTTTGCCACCAAAGGGTGGGCCAGGAGAGGACACCTTGTGCGTCAGTGTGTCCTGGATGACACAAAAGAGAAAACGGGCATCCGTCTGCCTGTGTCGGTGTATTGGGCCACCTTTTTTGTCGCAGACGGACCCGAACGAACATGAGCGGACAAAATGGGTATGCGCCTTGATTTGGCCCTAGGGCAACTCCAACACGCCGATGCATTTGGTCCGCACGTGTTCGTTTGGGTCAAAACGGACAGAAACTTTGGCCCATGCATACCCAAATCAGGCCTGCTCGGTGTCCGTCTGGACGCATTTCTGACCCAAATTTGCGCTTGATTTGCATCCACAAGGACACGAGACAAACATGCCGCGCGTCCTCTCGGTGTACGATTCGGGGTCGCGTGTCAGTTGGCCAACTGTTGGAAATATGCCCTAGAGGAAATATGCCCCCAGGCCTCCGCTGATGCCCCCCTTTGGCATATATTTAACACGCGTCCCGAAACCCTCGAGGACGGAACTCTTTTTCGCGATCTCATCTCTGTTCCGCCACCGCCGCGCTTCCAAGATCGGGAGCACCAGGAGAACTCTTCCCGGCACCCTGCCGGAGGGGAGGATCACCACCAGGAGCCTCTCCACCACCATGGACGCCTCCCGGATGAGTTGTGAGTAGTCTTCTCCGGGGCCGAGGGCTCGTACATGTAGCTATGTGGTTATCTCTCTCTCCCATGATGTGATCTTCGTTGTGATCATAGGCTATGTTAATCTAGGGTGATCCCATGATATTTCCCCTTCCTCTACGTATTGGATTGATGTACTCACTTGTCTTTATCTAGTATAATCCCCGAGACCAAGGTGACAGCGGTCTATTGGACATGGATTAGAAAAATATTTTCATGAGTGATTTCCTCTCTTGTGTGTTGATTGAAGATTGAGAGTCTCTTGGTGCTTGTCTTTGACTATCCTTTAGATATGTTGTGGTGATTGTGGGACTCTCTTTGGATGGCCGCGGTGACATTGGGAAATCCTTAGATTGAGAACTACGAACTTTGAGGTGTGCTTTTGTAGCCCTACATAATTCTCGTCCTCTCTTGACCACAAAGGAATGACCTCCGGGTGCGTCTCCATTGCATGTTTTATGGGAAATATCATGTGATTCGATTATGTTAATGTTGTTGGGAGTTGCCACTAGTGAAAGTATGATCCCTAGGCCTTGTTTCCACCATTGCAATACCATTTGTGCTCACGTCTACCACTTGTTTGCTTGCTGCACTTTTTATTACAGATTTATATTACTTTGCTTTGCCACTCCTATCATCCATATTTTACCATCTCTTCGCCGAACTAGTGCACCTATACAACTCCTAGTTGTATTAGGTGTGTTGGGGACACAAGAGACTTCTTGTATCTTAGTTGCAGGGTTGCTTGAGAGAGACCATCTTCAACCTCTACTTCCCTGAGTTCGATAAACCTTAGGTCATCCACTTGAGGGAAATTGCTGCTGTCCTACAAACCTCTGCGCTTGGAGGCCCAACATAGTCTACAAGAGTAGAAGCGTGTGTAGACATCAAGCTATTTCTGGCGCCGTTGCCAGGGAAGTGAGTGCTTGAAGGTATATCTTTAGATCTTGCAATTAAATCTTTTCGTTTCTTGTTTTTAGTTTCACTAGTTATGTTTATGGAAAACCGTGCTATTGGATCGTTGCTTGTGGGAAGACGCCCCACACCTGTGGTGGTTGCTCCTCCCCCTACTGAAATTGTGCCCTATAAAATACCAGCTGGTATTATCGATTATGTTTTGGCTAATCGTTATGCAGGAGACAGACATCCCGGTGAACACTTGCTATATCTGTCACAATTATGTTCATTATTTAAGCTTGCAGGTGTATCAAGGGAGTTTGTCATGAGGAAATTGTTCGCCGTATCACTTATAGATAAAGCTTCAGATTGGTATAAGCTTATCGATGACTCTCACCTGCTGGATTGGGAAGAGATCCAGTCTCTCTTTTACTCCAAGTTTTATCCTCTTCATGAAGTCCATGAGAATAGGAATTATGTTTATAATTTCTATCCTCATGACGGAGAGAGCATAGCTCAAGCTTGGGGGAGACTGAAAACGTTAATGCTAAAATGTCCTAACCATGGGCTCCCCAAAGATATGATTATTACTAATTTCTATGCGAGGCTCTCTCGACAGGATAAAGATTTGCTCGATGCTTCCTCCATGGGTTCTTTCACAAACGAAAAGATTGATGCTAAATGGGAACTCCTTGAAAGAATTCAATGCAACACTGAAGATTGGGAGATCGACAAAGGTAAAGAGTCAGGTATAATTTATGAGTATGATTGCATTAAGTCCTTTGTTGAAACTACAAGTTTTAATAAGTTTAGTGCTAAGTTTGGACTTGATTCTCAACTCCTTGTTGATTTCCTCAAATCTTTTGCTTCACATCTTAATATGCCTAAGGAGGATTGGATCAAGTATCATAAACCTTTTAAAGAGATTTGCAAAGAAAATGAAATTGTTCGTGATGATTGCAACTTGCATGATCCAATTCCTAAAAATGAAGTTTTATATAAGCATGTTAATTTTTGTGGAGTGGATAGACCTTGTGAAAGGCCTATGATTGAAGAAGAGAAGTATTGTAAGCAACATAAGCATGAAAGAACAATCACTTGGGTCAGAGATTTAAATGAAATTGCTAGAGAATTGTGTGACCTTTATCCTTTTACTTGTGAACTTTGCTGTATAGAGGGTCACTTTAATTTTCAATGCATGAACTTTCAAAACATAATTGTTAACCAATTGTGTGATAACATGATCACCTATGATCTTTATGATGAGCTTATGTTATTTTTGATGTGTGAGGAGTTATCAGAAAAGACTTCTTGGCTAGATGTTAATGCCATAGGAATAAAAAACACTTTGCAAAATTGTCATCTCTATTGTGTTGTTAATTGCCATGAAAATGATTACATAAGTAAGATTAGAAAGGAGGGGACTTTACCAAAGTATAAAAATGTCTCTTATATTTCTGCTAATAAAAAGGAGAGTTTCTCCCAAGTTTCCCCTATTGTTTCTAATGATAAACCAGGATATGTGGATAAGCTTCATCTCCAACCACTCCCTCCTAAGATGAAGAAGAAGAAAAAGAAGAGGAGGAGGAAGAGGAGCAAGAAGGAAGAATAATGGGTATCAACCTGGCCTGAGCATATTCCTCCCATCAACTTTTATCCTAACGGTTGTAAGTCTAAAGAAGAAGGTGAAGTTTATTGCCTTAATTATCATCTTGATGATACATCCGTAGGTACTATTGAATATGATTTTGATTATGATATGCATGTTACTTATTGTGATTGGGAAAATGATGATAATGCCACTTATGATCTTGAAAATCTTTTTGGTACCAACTCTGAACGTGATGATATGGAAAGCTCTAAGCTTGGGGATGATAGGATTGCAAATCCTTTACCCACTAGTAATGTGACAATTGATAATTCTTTTGCTAGTAAGAATAAAGACAACATGCTTACAAATATAGTTGCTAGCAATGATAATGCTCTTCTCTACTATGATGACGTTATAACTCCAATCTATAGTGATTATAAAGGTACCTATGACATAAGGAGAAATTATCCTTATGAAACTTGTCATAATCATGGAGGGAATTACTCCCTTGTTGAACACCATCTTCCTAATACACAATTAATCTACAGTGTTCAAGTTGTTTATGATAGTCCTACTCCCACTATTACCAATGAGAAAGATTATGCTTATGTGGAGAGTAAGAGTACCTTTTTGCATGTGGATCATGGTATCAATGTTTTATGTGATGCTTATATTGTTGAGTTTATTTGTGATCCCACTGAAAATTATTATGAGAAGGGAACATATGCTTATAGATATTTCAATAATATCAAGTTCCCTCTCTTTATGGTGAATATTTTGAAGTTATGCTTGTTCTACCTTCCTATGCTAGTTGCTTTATGCTTCAATAATTTATTTTCTTACAAGACTCCCATGCATAGGAAGTATGTTAGACTTAAATATGTTTTATATATGCTTCTTGATGCTCTCTTTTGTTCTTCAACTCTTATTCCTACGAGAGCATCATTAAAGTCTTAAGCCTATCTTTATGGCTATAAAGAAAGAGCTCTAGGGAGACAACCCTTGTTATCTTTGCTTTCAGTTTGTTCTTTCAGTTTTATTGGTCTTGATGTTTGTTACTACTGTAGCAACATCATTGTATCTTTACTTTTCAGCTTTGTGCCAAGTGTAGCCTCTGATTGCAAGAAAGTTCAAAAGTCGTGACGTGCTGTCCAGGAAACATATTCTGTCCTTAGACAGAAAAATTCGTATAAAATCACCAGATCATCTTTTTGGTCTGAATTTTTTCGACAGCGTGATCTATACAATTGTCTTTCGGGCGTCTGTTCTGCGTTTTTTGATTAGAGTTGCAAAAGTGCCCCGAAAAAATCATTTACTACCTGCTGGTCTGTTTTTCACAGATTCTGTCCTGTTTTGCCTTTCCTTCATTTTGCAAACCTTGAGCTTGCTTTTTCTTTGCAAAAACCTTTTGGCAATCTTGAGAAACAGTAGACCTTCAATAATACCTTTATTTACAGCAAGGAACAATTATTTTATTATGGGTACTAACCTCGCTAATCAGATTATGATGAGTTATGTATGAAGGGAGTTTTCAAGTGTGCGAGGGAAGATGATAAAAAGATTCAGGAGTGTCAAACGCTCAAGCTTGGGATGCCCCCATGCACCCCCAAGAAATATTCAAGAAGACTCAAGCGTCTAAGCTTGGGGATGCCCCCGCGCATCCCCTTCTCCATCAACATTATCAGTTCGTCTTTCATTCCACTATATTTTTATCACTTCATGTGTTATGTGCTATGCTTGGAGCGTCTTGCTTTTAGTTTCCTTTTAGTTTTCCTTAGCTTTTCATAACGAGTTGGAACTCAGCTTTCTTTGTGTGGGAGAGAAACACGCTCCACTTCTACCTAGAACACAACATAGAATTTTCACGTCTATCTTTGCTGTGTATGTTCTTGGTCTTTCAATAGCTACTATCATGTTTAGCTCTTAGCTTTCATGCTTATCTTTTTAAAGAGCTTTTGTTTAGTTGGTCGTTGGAACTCTCTTTATTTATCATGCTTATCTTGTTAAGAGAGTTGGCTTCTGTTGCATTGGTCAATATGTCTATGATAAAGATGCTACGTGCATAATGTTGCTTGGTAATTCATGCTTTCTTATGGTTAGTTTCAAATAGCTGGGGGGTTTCCAATGTGTTATTGGAGTACCAACATGATTTGTTTGCCTATGATGTGGTATGGTTTAGTGATATCTTCCTTCGAGAATTTATTTTGATTGACTTGGCGTATGCTCACGCATATTTAAGACTGTAAAGAAAGTCTGTCAATCCTTGATGATCTTTTATTTCTGAGTAGCGATATAACTTCCATGCCTGATTCAATGTTGCTTTGTCGCTCTGCATGATTATGACCGTCACTGCTCTCTTAGTTGGTCGCTCCCAGTCTTTTGCTAACCTTCGCCTGTACTAAGCGGACTGACTGCTTGTGCATCCAAAATCCTTTAAACCAGTTATGCCACATGAGTCCACCATACCTTCCTATACATGGTATTTACCTGCCATTCCTAACGAAGACTTTCATGCACCATCTCGAAATTACTCAAAAAAGCATTTCTATTTTGTGCCTCTGTTTTAGTTCATGAGGAAGTAGTAGTTAATTCATGATCTTTTTAAGTTGGACAAGCTTCACCCCGGGATTGCATGTCTAATGTGCAAACCCATAATACGAGAAGGAACTGGCATAGAGTGCGCCCGGCTCATTAAAAAATAATATAACAAACAAACCCTCCTTCACGCTTTGTTCATGAGAAATCAGAAAACTTTGGCAATGATAAACAAAGGAGATTAAGAGGATGTGATCGTCCTCATTCGTGAGCCGTTCCTCGAAACTTGTCCATCTCAAGAAGTAATTGAGTTATCTGCTAGCATTCGTTGACGAAACATGCATATCCAAAAATAATAATTTTTACTTCTGTTTTTAAAACCGAGAGCTCTGGTACATGCTTTGTCTTTGTTTCCGACCACGGGTTTTCAACCTTGCCAACAAAAGCCACGGTTCGAGAGTCTCCACCTTCTTTAAGCACCACCTACTGAGAGCATGATTGTCATTCTGAGTGTAATGTGCATTGTCCTAAAAGTAGCATTGTCTTTTACATGATTGTGATATCGTTTATTCTGAAATCATTGTATCTAGTCATCACTTAAACCTTGGAGGTGCCCCTGCATTTATGTTTTGCTTCACTAAAGGGGGCAAGCGAGATATCACTTTATTATATTTGCACACCATGCTCATTACAAATCTATTTGATGTTTCAGTATCATGTTGTAAAAACTTTCAGTTCTTTGTGATTTTCTCACGAGGCAACTTAATTACTACAGATTCATTGTCTCAGTAAGCTTTTGTCATATGACTATGAAAAGTCCTCATATAGTTAATAACATGTCACCACAGAAATTATTCTTGTTATCATTTACCTACTCGAGGACGAGCAGGAATTAAGCTTGGGGATGTTGATACGTCTAAAACGTATCTATAATTTCTGCTTGCTCCATGCCTCTTGTGTGTGATATTGCTATGATATTTATACACTTCCATACACTTTTGATCATATTTGGACTAACCTATTAACACAGTGCACCCCAGTGCCAGTTTCTGTTTTCTGCTGTTTTTGTATTTCAGGTTTTCCCATCACGTAAACTGCCAGAAAAATCCCGGAAAAATTATATAAAAAATCAGCGTTCCGGAAGCTTCCACACGGCCGAAGTAGGGCCGGAGGGGGGCCACCAGGGCTCCAGGCGCCCTGGTGGCGCGGCCCCCCTCCTGGCCGCGCCGTGGGGGCACCTGGGCCCCCCAGGCCTCCGCTGATGCCCCCCTTTGGCATATATTTAACACGCGTCCCGAAACCCTTGAGTACGGAACCCTTTTTCGCGTTCTCATCTCTGTTCCGCCTCCGCCGCGCTTCCAAGATCGGGAGCACCAGGAGAACTCTTCCCGGCACCCTGCCGGAGGGGAGGATCACCACCGGGAGCCTCTCCACCACCATGGACGCCTCCCGGATGAGTTGTGAGTAGTCTTCTCCGGGGCCGAGGGCTCGTACATGTAGCTATGTGGTTATCTCTCTCTCCCATGATGTGATCTTCGTTGTGATCATAGGCTATGTTAATCTAGGGTGATCCCATGATATTTCCCCTTCCTCTACGTATTGGATTGATGTACTCACTTGTCTTTATCTAGTATAATCCCCGAGACCAAGGTGACAGTGGTCTATTGGACATGGATTAGAAAAATATTTTCATGAGTGATTTCCTCTCTTGTGTGTTGATTGAAGATTGAGAGTCTCTTGGTGCTTGTCTTTGACTATCCTTTAGATATGTTGTGGTGATTGTGGGACTCTCTTTGGATGGTCGCGGTGACATTGGGAAATCCTTAGATTGAGAACTACGAACTTTGAGGTGTGCTTTTGTAGCCCTACGTAATTCTCGTCCTCTCTTGACCACGAAGGAATGACCTCCGGGTGCGTCTCCATTGCATGTTTTATGGGAAATATCATGTGATTCGATTATGTTAATGTTGTTGGGAGTTGCCACTAGTGAAAGTATGATCCCTAGGCCTTGTTTCCACCATTGCAATACCATTTGTGCTCACGTCTACCACTTGTTTGCTTGCTGCACTTTTTATTACAGATTTATATTACTTTGCTTTGCCACTCCTATCATCCATATTTTACCATCTCTTCGCCGAACTAGTGCACCTATACAACTCCTAGTTGTATTAGGTGTGTTGGGGACACAAGAGACTTCTTGTATCTTAGTTGCAGGGTTGCTTGAGAGAGACCATCTTCAACCTCTACTTCCCTGAGTTCGATAAACCTTAGGTCATCCACTTGAGGGAAATTGCTGCTGTCCTACAAACCTCTGCGCTTGGAGGCCCAACATAGTCTACAAGAGTAGAAGCGTGTGTAGACATCAATGCTATAATTGTATTAACTGGAAACCGTAATACATGTGTGAATACATAGACCACAACATGTCCCAAGTAAGCCTCTAGTTGACTAGCTCGTTGATCAATAGATGGTTATGGTTTCCTGACCATGGACATTGGATGTCAATGATAGCGGGATCACATCATTTGGAGAATGATGTGATGGACAAGACCCAATCCTAAGCATAGCACAAGATCGTGTAGTTCGTTTGCTAAGAGCTTTTCTAATGTCAAGTATCATTTCCTTAGACCATGAGATTGTGTAACTCCCGGATACCGTAGGAATGCTTTGGGTGTACCAAACGTCACAACGTAACTGGGTGGCTATAAAGGTGCACTACAGGTATCTCCGAAAGTGTCTGTTGGGTTGGCACGAATCGAGACTGGGATTTGTCACTCCGTATGACGGAGAGGTATCTCTGGGCCCACTCGGTAATGCATCATCATAATGAGCTCAATGTGACTAATGAGTTAGCCACGGGATCATGCGTTACAGAACGAGTAAAGAGACTTGCCGGTAACGAGATTGAACAAGGTATAGGGATATCGACGATCGAATCTCGGGCAAGTAGCATACCGATTGACAAAGGGAATTGAATACGGGATTGATCGAATCCCCGACATTGTGGTTCATTCGATGAGATCATCGTGGAACATGTGGGAGCCAATATGGGTATCCAGATCCCGCTATTGGTTATTGGCCAGAGAGGTGTCTCGGTCATGTCTGCATGGTTCCCGAACCCGTAGGGTCTACACACTTAAGGTTTGGTGACGCAAGAGTTGTTATGGGAAATAGTATGTGGTTACCGAAGGTAGTTCGGAGTCCTGGATGAGATCCCGGACGTCACGAGGAGTTCCGGAATGGTCCAGTGGTGAAGATCGATATATTGGACGAAGGGTATTGGAGTCCGGAAGTGTTCCGGGGGTACCAGGCTATGGCCAGCATGACCGAAAGGTGTTTCGGGAGCCCCGACAAGTGTTGGAGGGCCTCATGGGCCAGAGGGGAAGGGGAAAACCAGCCCACTAAGGCCTTGTTCGGTTGTAGCAGAATTAATCCTCTAGTGGATTTAATCCTCTAGAGGATTGGGTGATCCCCGCTTGACACCAAAACCACTTGGGGACCAAATCCCTGCCAGTATGCAATCCACGCCACTCTCATGCATTCGGTTAGTCCGTAAGGGCACTGGACCACAGGGACAACAATATTGACATAGATGAAGTGGTACATATAGATAACAACAATTCTCATGCAGTAATGACACAGATGCAGACTGAAGTGACAATAACACTGACAGTTTAAAACACTTATTATCCCAACAATAACAACAATTCTAAGATTTGAATAGGGCACAAATACTAACAAAAATAATAGCAATTTGGAGCATACATAATATATAATATGTTGAATAGACCACAAGAGCTTAATTATCAGTTCCTCCCAAATTCTTCCACGCTACAGTCAGTCGTTTCAGAAATAGTGTTTAGTTTCTCTACAAATATCACATGGACAAAACCCAGCGAATAGATATGAAGCCTTCCACTGAAAAGCACACACAAATAGATCCAAGTCGCGGCACCTTCGCTCTTCTTCTGGAGCATTCTTATGTAGAACTCCCGCTTTTTGAAACCATTCAAACCCAAAATTAGTTTGAGAGTGAAATACTTGGCAGTTTTATTTCCAGGAATGGAAACAATAAGAAAAACATACATAAACAGTAGGTAAATCAATCTCTATCCCCCGATCTATGTTAAAAGCATCCCTTTTTATTTTCTAGGGACAAGGCATCATAGCAGTTTAGAAATAGACAACTACTACAACCACAAGAAAATCAGCCTAGCCTAGCTACAACACAAGCACTTGTCAACCTGTGTCGATACATCAAGCAATCATTTGAAAAAAGGTTGTATTATTCAAGCAAAGTATTCCTATAACCAGTCAGTCTAATAGTTTGCAAAAGAACTTCATAAATATATTTAAAACAACTATCCATTTCAGCAGAAAATAATGTCTTTACAGCAGCAACAGCAACAACAACATGGACTAAATGGCTAGCAAGGAGTTTAGTAACATGGACTAATTGAAAAGAGGAGTACCTGAGTTATTCCATTTCAGCTCTCAGCCACATAAGAGCAGTCTCCGGTCTGGCACTCATGAAAATCTCTCGGTTCTCGGGGATCTTGAAGACTCGGAAAGCCTTGACTTCTTCTTCAAGTGTGATCTCCATTGTTTTCAGCAGATCAATGCAGTTTTTGATAGAGTACTCATCCACGACCCTTGGCTTATTCCTCTCATCCTCCACCTGCTTCGTCCTTATTTCCAAGTACTTCTCCATCATTGCAGCCACATCACCATTCGCCCCCCTCCTTCTCTTTGGTTCTTTCTCTTCTCCATTTCTTGAGGGTGCAGTAGCCAAATTTTGTTGAGTTTGCTGGGGCTCCACAACAATGTTTTCTTGCACGTAAACCTCCTCAACATCTTCATCAATCTGCACCCTTTATCCTCCAAGATTCTCACCATCAGCTGATGTTTCTCCTTGATTCTTGCCAGCTCCTCCAAGATTCTCGAGATGTGATTGGGTTGAGCAAAGTGATGACTCGATAGAGGTGAAGTTATATGTCCCTTCTGTAGTTTGGCCTACAAGTTAAAGTGACAATCAAATATAAGATTTCAAACTAGAAGAGTAAACAAACATAAAACAATGACATGAGTATATGAATGAAGTTGATAACTAACCATCATGCAATTCTCCCAAAGCTTCAAAAAGAGGGAAGGCTTTTGTCTTTAACTTTCTAGCTTTAGGGTGTGACTACATAGTTGACAAGAAAATGATATTAGAGCATGCAACAAGTAATGAAACTTTTAGGGAATAACAATGACATTCTTACTATGATGATGTTTTTCCAAAGTGGTGGATCCACTAGAATCCTGCACTGCCGGTCGTCCCATGAAACGCCGCTTTGCTTCCTTATCTCTTTGATCATCTCGTATTCTCTTTTCAACTCTTTTTCCTTTTCTTGGATTTTCTTGTTCTCGTACCTAGCATAAGGATTCTTTTGGTGGAATTTCTTCACTATCGTATTCCATGCTTCTGAGCTCCATCCATTTTGACCCTTATGTTCAGGTGTATCATGCTCATGAAGCAAGTCCACAAGATCTTTCTCAAGGCTTGCATTCCACTGTGCTCTATCTTCTGTATTTCCACATTGTATGTTAATGTACCCTTTTCTATCTTAACTATTTTGGTTTTAAGCAAATAAAGTCTCGACAAGAGAAATAAAGTCACGGCTAGTTTATTACCTTTGGGAGACCCTCTCCTCCTCTTTGTCACACTGCTTGTAGGAGGTGGTGCTCTATCCCTTTCGACAGCTTTTTTGAGGAGGCTCAACCTTGGTGACCCTCGAGCAGTCATCATAGTGACTTCTGAACAATATTCATGACATGAACAACAGAAAAAAAAACATAAACTTCTACACTATACTTATTACTACTACACTACAAATGACAAGTTATGCATGTCGATAATCAGCCCACATTTGATGAGCAATGGCATCTCTAAGGTTGTCGCCTTCGTGGTTGATTTGATGATTTTGAGGAATATCACCGTCAGGAAGATCAACAAAATTCATGACAGGTATATTGTTTGGTTGGTTATCTAACCGACGCTCATCTCCTTTTTTAGATCGGATGATGTTATGTAAGATTGCAGCCGCTGCTGGTAGCTTGACTTGGTTCTCTATTCGATGATGCGTGCCCACTTTTAGGATTGGGAACCGCTTCTTCAAGATTCCTAATCCCCGTTCGACGTGATTTCGTAACACGGCATGCTAGAGATTGAATAGCTCCCTGTGATTTTGGGGTCGACGGCGACCGCGTGCAAACTCCTTCAGATGGTACGGAACACCACGATACGGTGCCAAGAAGTAAGGTGTGTTGGCATAACCACCATCAACCAGATAAAACTTGCCCGGAGGTACATGAAACCCACTATTAAGTGCTGACCGGAGAACTTTAGCATCGGTAGCAGATCCCTCCCAGCCACAAGAAATGAAGGTGAAGTTCAGGTCGAAGTCGCACACGACCATAACATTATGGCTTAGGGTCCCTTTCCTATTTCTGAATGGTGCGGCTTTTTCTCCTGAAATTGTTATGGGAACATGTGTCCCATCAATTGCCCCAATGCAGTTCTGCAATGAAATACTATAACTTAGCACCTATAACATGAAGAGTAAGTTACCGATGTGGATCAAAGTTGGCGAAGCAAAAACCTGAAAATAAGGAAAGAATCTCGTGTCCGACTGAATCTTCGGATGCACTTGACTGGGATTTGGAGGCTTCAAAAAATGCTTGGAGAGAATAGGGATGATGTCAAAGAAATTCTTCATTTGCCAATGGAAAGTATCCCCGCTGTGACCAAACCGAATTTGAAGGTCTTCAAATGAAGAATTATGGGATAACATCCACACAAATGATGCTAGTTTCTCTTCGACTTTAATTCTGGTATCTTTCACCAACTTCTCCCTTCGAAGATAATTAGCCAAAGATTTGAAGATACGCGGCTCCATCCTAAATGCTACCCGACAGTTTTTGACGTGCCCTTCGAGTAACTCCTTAACAAACATCTCGCATGTTAGCGATGATGTATGACGCGGAATCCTCCGCTCCCTAAGAGCAACTCCATCGGTCTCTATCAAATGTAGTGCAGGGAATACAAATAACATCATTTCGTCATCCTCCTCCTCCCTCTTCCTAACACGATCCCTCATTTCAGGATCCATTCCAAGTCTAAAGAAGAAAAATGTGGCTAGTTATTACTACTACACCAAAACAGTAAGAGTGCAAGTTGTACAAACAAACAGTTTACCAAAAAAACAACTGCAGTAAGAGCTAAAATTCTTCAACAACTACAATGTCTAGTAATGTAAGATATTAACATAGCTCTCAGGTTACCAAAAAAATAGTTTGTAACACAGATCTATCGACCAAGCAATAATAACCAACAGTACATGAATAAGGAGAAGATTAAAACAAGAGGATTAATCTACCTTGTCCTTCACGATGCTGCCCAATTCAGGGTCTTGCTGCAGCTGTGAGGCGGCGAAGCTAGCTTATATCTGGCATCATCAAAATATCTGGCATTGGAACATCATCTAACAAAAAGGACAACACTAGAAAAAAGGACAACTGCAATGTGTACCAATGAAGAACAGATGATGATCACACACCATGAAGAGAACAATTATATAATCTACCAATGATTATACCCGAAGTATCTTTTGTTCCGACATAAAAAATCTTTGGAAGTATGTGCTCTGCTGCCAACAGAGATTAGGTTCACATACTACATTTTGGGACGAACATCATACTGTACTATCAGCAGCCAGCAACAAAAACAACATGCATTATTGTTGTTCCTCCAGATTAGATAGTCCTTCTTTATACCAAGAGATAGACTAACAATTATACTACTACTACAATAATTATGTCGAGAAAAATAAAACAAATCCAAATTACTAACACCAAATTGTACTGCTGACTCCAGTACAGAGTAACCTGCTGACTCCATTTACTAACACAAAATTGTACTGCTGACTCCAGTACAAATTACTAACAACGGGAAGACAGATCTTGACGACCACATTCGGGAAGACAAATCATGAAATAACAATTGATGCTAGTTCCTAGGAAACCCCAAGAAAAGTCTCGACCTTGATGACCACATTCGGGAAGACAGATCAATATTTGTCTAGGTTTCCATGGAGGGGGCAAATCAGTGCTGCTAGAGAGAAAGGCGGTGGGAGGGAGGGGGGAGGAGGGAGAGAGAGAACTAACCAGAGATCTCCTTGCCTGCAGCAACCACTTCTCCGGAGCTAGGGTTCCAGCCGCGGGCCCGCGACAAGGGGACGACAGGGGAGATGGGATAATCAGAGGCCAGGGTTTCGGCGGGCTTTGTGGCAGGTCGTTGAAGCAGGAGGGCGCCCTCCTCCTCCGGGTAGGTTGCGCCGCCGCCGTCCACTCGTCCTCGCCGCCTCCTTGCCGCCGCTTCTGTCGCTCGGGAGAGATGAGACGAGCGCCTTGCTCGGGGATTCCTTCCACGGGGTGCTAGTGGATGATTTTTTCCGCGTGGGTTTGGAGAGGTTTGGGCCGGGGAAATACAATGCGGGGCTTAACCGAATGTGAAAAACTGGATGGGCCGGGTTTATTCCCCGGCGGGGATAATCCCTGCGGACCCGCGTGGATTGGACCCAAAACCTCGCCGGGCTGGGCGTAACCGAACAAGGCCTAAGGGGTGGTGCGCCCCCACACCCTTTCCCACGTTACTTGGGGAGGTGGGGCGCCTCCACCTGGCTTGGGAGGCAAGCCTCCACCTGCTTGGCTTGGGGGGCAAGTCTCCCTAGGATTTTCCCTAGGGAGATCCAATCTGCCAGGCCGCCGCCCCCTAGGGGAAACCCTAGGGCGCCTCCCCCTCTCCTCTTGCCCCTATATATAGTGGAGGGGTGGGAGGGCAGCCGGACCTCTTCCCTGGCGCAACCGTCCCTCCTCCTACACCTCCTCCTCCCCCATAGTGCTTGGCGAAGCCCTGCTGGAGAACCATGAGCTCCATCGCCACCATGCCGTCGTGCTGCTGGAGTCCTCCCTCAACTTCTCCTCTCCCCTTGCTGGATCAAGAAGGAGGAGACGTCCCCGGGCTGTATGTGTGTTGAACACGGAGGCGGCGTCCGTTTGGCGCTAGATCGGATCTTCCGCGATTTGAATCGCCGCGAGTACGACCCCATCAACTGCGTTCTTGTAATGCTTCCGCTTAGCGATCTTCAAGGGTATGAAGATGCACTTCCCTTCCCCTCGTTGCTAGATTACTCCATAGATTGATCTTGGTGATGCGTAGAAAATTTTAAATTTCTACTACGATCCCCTACAGTGGTATCAGAGCCAGGTTTATTGCGTAGATTCTATGCACGAGTAGAACACAAGTTGTTGTGGGCGTTGATTTTGTTCAATATGCTTACCGTTACTAGTCCTATCTTGTTTCGACGGTATCGTGGGATGAAGCAGCCCGGACCGAACTTACACGTACACTTACGTGAGACAGGTTCCACCGACTAACATGCACTTGTTGCATAAGGTGGCTAGCGGCTGCCAGTCTCTCCCACTTTAGTCGGATCGGATTCGATGAAAAGGGTCCTTATGAAGGGTAAATAGCAATTGGCATATCACGTTGTGGTTTTGGCGTGGGTAAGAAACGTTCTTGCTAGAAACCTATAGCAGCCACATAAAAACTTGCAACAACAATTAGAGGACGTCTAACTTGTTTTTGCAGCATATGCCGTGTGATGTGATATGGCCAAGAAGGATGTGATGAATGAAATATATGTGATGTATGAGATTGATCGTATTCTTGTAATAGGAATCATGACTTGCATGTCGATGAGTATGACAACCGGTAGGAGCCATAGGGGTTGTCTTTATTTATTGTATGGCCTGCGTGTCACTGAATAACGCCATGTAATTACTTTACTTCATTGCTAAACCGTTAGCCATAGTAGTAGAAGTAATAGTTGGCGAGACAACTTCATGGAGACACGATGATGGAGATCATGGTGTCATGCCGGTGACGATGATGATCATGGCGCCCCGAAGATGGAGATCAAAAGGAGCAAAATGATATTGGCCATATCATGTCACTATTTGATTGCATGTGATGTTTATCATATTTTTGCATCTTATTTGCTTAGAACGACGGTAGTAAATAAGATGATCCCTCATAATAATTTCAAGAAAGTGTTTCCCCTAACTGTGCGCTGTTGTGAAAGTTCGTTGTTTCGAAGCACCACGTGATGATCGGGTGTGATAGATTCTAACGTTCACAAACAACGGGTGTAAGCCAGATTTACACATGCAAAACACTTAGGTTGACTTGACGAGCCTAGCATGTACAGACATGGCCTCGGAACACAAGAGACCGAAAGGTCGAACATGAGTCGTATAGAAGATACGATCAACATGAAGATGTTCACCGATGATGACTAGTCCATCTCACGTGATGATCGGACACGGCCTAGTTGACTCGGATCATGTATCACTTAGATGACTAGAGGGATGTCTATCTAAGTGGGAGTTCATTAAATAACCAGATGAACTTAATTATCATGAACATAGTCAAAAGGTCTTTGCAAATTATGTCGTAGCTTACGCTTTAGTTCTACTGTTTAAGATATGATCCTAGAGAAAATTTAGTTGGAAGTTGATAGTAGCAATTATGCGGACTGGGTCCGTGAACTGAGGATTGTCCTCATTGCTGCACAGAAGGGCTATGTCCTTAATGCACCGCTCAGTGTGTTGAACCTCAAGCGTCGTCTATAGATGTTGGGAAACATCTGACATACACGTTTGATGACTACGTAATAGTTCAGTGTGTAATACTAACGGTTTAGAATTGTGGCACCAAAGACGTTTTTGAAACGTCCCGGAACATATGAGATGTTCCAAGGGCTGAAATTGGGATTTCAGGCTCGTGCCCATGTCAAGAGGTATGAGACCTCCAACGAATTTCTTAGCCTAAAAACTAAGGGAGAAAAGCTCAATCGTTGAGCTTGTACTCAGATTGTCTGGGTACAACAATCACTTGAATCGAGTGGGAGTTAATCTTCCAGATGAGATAGTGATGTTTCTCCTAAGTCATTGCCACCAAGCTACTAGAGCTTCGTGATGAACTATAACATATCAGGGATAGATATGATGATCCTTGAAATATTCGCGATGTTTGACACCGCGAAAGTAGAAATCAAGAAGGAGCATCAATTGTTGATGGTTAGTGAAACCACTAGTTTCAAGAAGGGCAAGGGCAAGAAGGGATACTTCATGAAATGGCAAATCAGCTGCTGCTCTAGTGAAGAAACCCAAGGTTGAACCCAAACCCGAGACTAAGTGCTTCTGTAATAAGGGGAAAAGTCACTGGAGCAGAATTACCCTAGATACTTGGTAGATAAGAAGGCAGGCAAGGTCGACAGAATATATTGGATATACATTATATTAATGTGTACTCTACTAGTACTCCTAGTAGCACCATGGTAATAGATACCGGTTCGGTTGCTAAGTGTTAGTAACTCGAAATAAAAGGCTACGGAATAAACGGAGACTAGCTAAAGGCGAGGTGACGATATGTGTTGGAAGTATTTCCAAGGTTGATGTGATCAAACATCGCACGCTCCCTCTACCATCGGGATCGGTGTTAAACCTAAATAATTGTCATTTGGTGTTTGCGTTGAGCAGAGACATGATTGGATTATGTCTATCGCAATACAGTTATTCATTTAAGGAGAATAATGGTTACTCTGTTTATTTGAATAATACCTTCAATGGTCTTGCACCTAAAATGAATGGTTTATTGAATCTCGATCATAGTGATACACATGTTCATGCCAAAGGATATAAGATAGTAATGATAGTACCACCTACTTGTGGCACTGCCATGTAAGTCATATTGGTATAAAACGCATGAAGAAGCTCCATGTTGATGGATCTTTGGACTCACTCATTTTTGAAAAGTTTGAGACATGCGAACCATGTCTATTGGTATGTACGCATGAAGAAACTCCATGCAGATGTAACGTTTGGACTCACTTGATTTTGAATCACTTGAGACATGCAAATCATACCACATGGGCAAGATGACTGAAAAGCCTCGTTTTCAGTAAGATGGAACAAGAAAGCAACTTGTTGGAAGTAACACATTTTTTTTGTGCAGTCCAATGAGTGCTGAGGCATGCAGTGGATATCGTTATGTTCTTACTTCACAGATGATTTGAGTGGATGTTGAGTATATTTACTTGATGAAACGCAAGTCTAAATTATTGAGTAATTTCAGAGTGAAGTTGAAGATCTTCGTGACAAGAGGATAAAATGTCTATGATATGATCATAGAGATGAATATCTGAGTTGTGAGTTTGGTACACAATTGAGACATTGTGGAAATTGTTTCACAACTAACACCACCTGGAACACCATAGTGTGATGGTGTGTCCGAACATCATAGATGCACCCTATTGGATATGGGGCATACCTTGATGTCTCTTATCTAATTACCAATATCGTTCATGGGTTAGGCATTAGAGACAACCACATTCACTTTAAATAGGGCACCACGTAATTCCGTTGAGATGACACCGTATGAACTATGGTTTAGAGAAACCTAAGCTGTCGTTTCTTGAAAGTTTGGGGCTGCGACGCTTATGTGAAAAAGTTTCATCCTGATAAGCTCGAACCCAAAGCGGATAAATACATCTTCATAGGACACCCAAAACAGTTGGGTATACCTCCTATTTCAAATCCGGAAGCAAAAGTGATTGTTTCTAGAAACGAGTCCTTTCTCGAGGAAAGGTTTCTCTCGAAAGAATTGAGTGGGAGGATGGTGGAGACTTGATGAGGTTATTGAATCGTCACTTCAACTAGTGTAGCAGGGCATAGGAAGTTGTTCCTGTGGCACCTACACCAATTGAAGTGGAAGCTTATGATAGTGATCATGAAACTTCGGATCAAGTCACTACCATACCTCGTAGGTCGACAAGGATGCGTACTACTTCAAAATGGTACGTAATCCTGTCTTGGAGGTCATGTTGCTAGACAACAATGAACCTATGAGCTATGGAGAAGCGATGGTGGGCCCGGATTCCGACGAATGGCTCGAGGCCATAAAATTCGAGAGAGGATCCATGTATAAAACAAAGTGTAGACTTTGGAAGAACTACTTGATGGTCGTAAGGCTGTTGGGTACAGATGGATTTTAAAAAGAAGATGGACAATGATGGCAAGTGTCACCATTAAGAAAGCTCGACTTGTCGTTAAGATGTTCTCTGACAAGTTCAAGGAGTTGACTACGATGAGACTTTCTCACTCGTAGCGGTGCTAAGAGTCTGTTGGAATTATATCAGCAGTTACTGCATTATTTATGAAATCTTGCAGATAGGATGTCAAAAAAAATATTGTTTCCTCATGATTTTCTTGAGGAAAGGTTGTATGTGATACAACTAGAAGTTTTTGACAATCCTGAAAGATGCTAACAAGTATGCAAAGCTCCAGCAATCCTTCTAAGGACTGGAGTAAGCATCTCGGAATTGGAATGTACGCTTTGATGAGATGATCAAAGATTTTGGGTTTATACAAAGTTTATGAGAAACTTGTATTTCCAAAGAAGTGAGTGGGAGCACTATAGAATTTCTGATGAGTATATGTTGTTGACATATTGTTGATCAGAAATGATGTAGAATTTCTGGAAAGCATGTAGGGTTATTTGGAAAGTGTTTTTCAATGGAGAACCTGGATTAAGCTACTTGAGCATTGAGAATCAACATCTATAAGGATAGATCAAAAAACTCTTAATAGTACTTTCAAATGAATACATACCGTGACAAGATTTTGAAGGAGTTCAAAATAGATCAGTAAAGAAGGAGTTCTTGGCTGTGTTACAAGGTGTGAGTATTGAGTAAGACTCAAGACCTGACCACGGCAGAAGAGAGAGAAAGGACGAAGGTCGTCCCCTATGCTTTATATGTAGGCTCTACAGCATGCTATGATGTGTACTGCACGTGAAGTGTGCCTTGCCATGAGTCAGTCAAGGGGTACAAGAGTGATCCAGGAATGGATCACATGACAGCTATCGAACTTATCCTTAGTAACTAGTGGACTAAGGAATTTTCTCGATTATGGAGGTGGAAAAAGAGTTCGTCGTAAAGGGTTACGTCGATGCAAACTTTGACACTAATCCGGATGACTCTGAGTAGTAAACCGGATTCGTATAGTAGAGAAGTTATTTGGAATAGCTCCAAGTAGCGCGTCGTAGCTGCATCTACAAGATGACATAGAGATTTGTAAAGCACACATGGATCTGAAAGGTTCATACCCGTTGACTAATAACCTCTCTCACAAGCGAGATATGAACAAACCCCATGGGTGTTGGATTCATTACAATCACATAGTGATGTGAACTAGATTATTGACTCTAGTGCAAGTGGGAGACTGTTGGAAATATGCCCTAGAGGCAATAATAAAATGGTTATTATTGTATTTCCTTGTTCATGATAATTGTCTATTGTTCATGCTATAATTGTATTAACTAGAAACCGTAATACATGTGTGAATACATAGACCACAACATGTCCCTAGTAAGCCTCTAGTTGACTAGCTCGTTGATCAATAGATGGTTATGGTTTCCTGACCATGGACATTGGATGCCATTGATAACGGGATCACATCATTTGGAGAATGATGTGATGGACAAGACCCAATCCTAAGCATAGCACAAGATCGTGTATTTCGTTTGCTAAGAGCTTTTCTAATGTCAAGTATCATTTCCTTAGACCATGAGATTGTGTAACTCCCGGATACCATAGGAATGCTTTGGGTGTACCAAACGTCACAACGTAACTGGGTGGCTATAAAGGTGCACTACAGGTATCTCCGAAAGTGTCTGTTGGGTTGGCACGAATCGAGACTAGGATTTGTCACTCCGTATGACGGAGAGGTATCTCTGGGCCCACTCGGTAATGCATCATCATAATGAGCTCAATGTGACTAATGAGTTAGCCACGGGATCATGCGTTACAGAACGAGTAAAGAGACTTGCCAGTAACGAGATTGAACAAGGTATAGGGATACCGACGATCGAATCTCGGGCAAGTAGCATACCGATTGACAAAGGGAATTGAATACGGGATTGATCGAATCCCCGACATTGTGGTTCATTCGATGAGATCATCGTGGAACATGTGGGAGCCAATATGGGTATCCAGATCCCGCTATTGGTTATTGGCCAGAGAGGTGTCTCGGTCATGTCTGCATGGTTCCCGAACCCGTAGGGTCTACACACTTAAGGTTTGGTGACGCTAGAGTTGTTATGGGAAATAGTATGTGGTTACCGAAGGTAGTTCGGAGTCCTGGATGAGATCCCGGATGTCACGAGGAGTTCCGGAATGGTCCGGCGGTGAAGATTGATATATTGGACGAAGGGTATTGGAGTCCGGAAGTGTTCCAGGGGTACCAGGCTATGGCCAGCATGACCGAAAGGTGTTTCGGGAGCCCCGACAAGTGTTGGAGGGCCTCATGGGCTAGAGGGGAAGGGGCAAACCAGCCCACTAAGGGGTGGTGCGCCCCCCACACCCTTTCCCACTTTACTTGGGGAGGTGGGGCGCCTCCACCTGCTTGGCTTGGGGAGCAAGTCTCCCTAGGATTTTCCCTAGGGAGATCCAATCTGCCAGGCCGCCGCCCCCTAGGGGAAACCCTAGGGCGCCTCCCCCTCTCCCCTTGCCCCTATATATAGTGGAGGGGTGGGAGGGCAGTCGGACCTCTTCCCTGGCGCAACCCTCCCTCCTCCTACACCTCCTCCTCCTCCTCCTCCATAGTGCTTGGCGAAGCCCTGCTGGAGAACCACAAGCTCCATCGCCACCATGCCGTCATGCTGCTGGAGTTCTCCCTCAACTTCTCCTCTCCCCTTGCTAGATCAAGAAGGAGGAGACGTCCCCGGGCTGTACGTGTGTTGAACGCGGAGGCGCCGTCCGTTCAGCGCTAGATCGGATCTTCCGCGATTTGAATCGCCGCGAGACGACTCCATCAACCGCGTTCTTGTAACGCTTGCGCTTAGAGATCTTCAAGGGTATGAAGATGCACTTCCCTTACCCTCGTTGCTAGATTACTCCATAGATTGATCTTGGTGATGCGTAGAAAATTTTAAATTTCTGCTACGATCCCCAACACCAACTACCACCATTGGTTGTATTAAATGGCATGCGCGCTCCCAGGCCCGCACGTTAGCCACAGGAAGTGCCCACACATGTCCTTCTTAATGCAAGCGTGTGGAGGGGTTAGCCTCATCCACTTCTCACCGCCCCAGTCACCGTCGCCATGGGCTTGTTCAGTCCCGGCGGCAAGCGTGGCAAGCACGACCACGAGGCTAGGTCATCACGCCGCCTAGAAAACTTCATGTTGGCGCCGCAAGAGGGACGAACTTCATGCACACGTGACCGGCTCTACACTCTGGTGTACCACATGTAGTACCATTGGGACTTTGGGAGTACCGTGTCCCGTTGTTGTGGTCGGACGTCAATCTCCCGCACGGTTGGCACCTCGACCCCCACCGCATTTTGGTGCCGGCCGCTCACACCACTTGATACAGGCAAAGGTGTCCCGTCTTTCGATGATATGGTGGCTATCATTTTTGGTGGAGTAGACTTTGACGATTCGGCTACAAACGTGCGAGGACGCTACGCCTTAGCAATCGCTAAACCAACTCTAAGAGGTTATTGACCACGCTGGAGCACGATCAACCTAACCACAAGGGTTTGTTTCCCGCACGCAAACAAAGAAGAAGCAATAAACTAAAATTGCAATCTGGATATTGCGAATATAAGAGGAAAACTTTATTAATGAAGGTGGTGTTCTATGACGTCTTTGTCTGGTCGTAGAACACAAACGAAGTAGGCGAAGTTGCAGCTATGGTGAACTTTTAATCTAAACAAAACCCAAAGTCTAAATGGTGCTGATGCGGCTTGAAGCTATGTCAGTATTTTCCCAAAGAGGAAGGGATGATGCAACACATCAACGGTAGGTATTTCCCTCGGATGTGAAACCAAGATTATCGAACCAGTAGGAGAACCAAGCAACATAACGTAAACAACACCTGCACACAAATAATAACTTCTCGCAACCCAACGTGTAAAGGGGGTTGTCAATCCCTTTCGGGTAGCAGCGCCCCAGATGGGCAAACAGACGTGAGATAAAATTGTAGTAGATTGATAGATCAAACGCCAAGTAAAATAAATAAGAAATAATTGCAGCAAGGTATTTTTGTATTTTTGGTTTAATAGATCTGAAAATAAAAGCAAAGGAAAATAGATCGCAAAGGAAAATAATATGAGAAAGAGACTTGGGGGCCGTAGGTCTCACTAGTGGCTTCTCTCGAGAAAAATAGCAAACGGTGGGTGAACAAATTACTGTTGAGCAATTGATAGAACTTCAAATAATCATGACGACATCCAGGAAATGATCACTATATAGGCATCACATCCAAGATTAGTAGACCGACTCCTGCCAGCATCTACTACTATTACTCCACACATAGACCGCTATCCAGCATGCATCTAGTATATTAAGTTCATGGAGAAACGGAGTAATGCAATAAGAACGATGACATGGTTTAGACAAGATCTATCTATGTAGAGATAGACCCCATCGTTTTATCCTTAGTAGCAACGATACATACGTGTCGGTTCCCTTTCTGTCACTGGGATCAAGCACCGTAAGATCGAACCCACTACAAAGCACCTCTTCCCATTGCAAGATAAATAAATCAAGTTGGCCAAACAAAACCCAAATATCGAGAAGAAATACGAGGCTATAAGAAATCATGCATAAAAGAGATCAAAGAAACTCAAATACTTTCATGGATATAAAAAGATAGATCTGATCATAAACTCAAAGTTCATCGATCCCAACAAACACACCGCAAAAAGAGTTACATCATATGGATCTCCAAGAGACTATTGTATTGAGAATTCAGCAAGAGAGAGTAAGCCATCTAGCTACTAACTACGGACCCGAAGGTATACAAAGAACTACTCACGCATCATCAGAGAGGCACCAATGGAGGTGGTGAACCCCATCCTAGATGGTGTCTAGATTGGATCTGGTGGTTATGAATTCTACGTCTGCTGGAATTGATTTTCGTCGACTCCCCTAGGGTTTCTGGAATATTTGGGTATTTATAAAGAAAAGAGGCAGTTCGGGAGGCACCCGAGGTGGGCACAACCCACCAGGGCGCGCCTGGGCCTCCTAGCGCGCCCTGGTGGGTTGTGCTCTCCTCGGAGCACCCCCAGGCGCAGCCAGGGCCCATTAGGTGTCTTTTGGTCCAAAAAAATCTCCGTAAAGTTTCGTTGCGTTTGGACTCCGTTTGGTATTGATTTCCTGCGATGTAAAAAACGTGCAGAAAACAGCAACTGGCACTTGGCACTATGTCAATAGGTTAGTACCAAAAAATGATATAAAATGATTATAAAACATCCAAGATTGATAATATAACAACATGGAACAATAAAAAAGTATATATACATTGGAGACGTATTAGGTGCCTTAAGGGCTCTATTTTTAGGGGGAAAGAGAGGAGATTTCGCCCCCCCCCTGGCAAGGTGGGACTAAAACACCTCATGAGTCGTTTCACCTACAATACAAACTCTAAAAAAATAGCCTATAACTAGTAGTCCGAAATTACATGGCCTGGCCCAAAACTAAGGTGGCGCAACACCTATATTAAGCTATGGACGAAATTTATGAAAGGGCATCTTGTATACTTCGTCCATGTCCTTGTACTTCATGATGGTGGCTCCAAAGTTGAGCGTTGACTCATCTTTGCATCTTTGAATTGATTATTGCGGACCCTTTTGCTTCCATATTATAATCCTTCCCAGCTTCACATACATCTATGTCCTGCGTTTGACACCACATGACAATTGCTTTATCCAAGCTTTCAGAGTTTTGACTACAACGGTTGCCGATCACCGCCTGCTGCTTGGTAAGAACTGGTAAAAATTTGAGATTCGCTTGATGGATTTGTGACTCCCCACCCCACTGATAAACCACAAGTATAGGGGACCGCAACAGTTTTTGAGGGTAGAGTATTCAACCCAGATTTATTGATTCGACACAAGGGGAGCCAAGAATATTCTCAAGTATTAGCAGCTGAGTTGTCAATTCAACCACACCTAAAAGACTTAATATCTACAACAAAGTATTCAGTAGCAAAGTAATACGGAAGTAATGGTAACGGTGGCAAAAGTAACAGTAGCAGTTTTGTGGAAATTGTAACCACTACAAAAAAATACACTTCCGTGATGATACGTGTTTGTCACAGTAGGTCACATTTTCTGTCATGCATGTACATCCATGACGATTTTATGGCAGAATCAAGATAGTCATACATGTGCTGTCGTAGAAGTGTTCCATGACATTACCAAAATTATCAGCACGGAAGTGTCCACTTCCATGATGATAAATGGCGCATCATGGAAGTGCTTTCGTCAAGGGTGACCACACGTGGCATCCACCGTAACGGGTCGCCGTTAAGCTATCGGGTCCGGTTTTGGATCCTATAACCCGCTAACAGCCCGGACCAATGAGGATTTTCCACGTGTAAAATTCTCATTGGCCGGAGGAAACACATGTTGGCTCACCATTGGGACAGATGTCATCCATTCATTGGACAGGAGGCGCCTATGATACGTCGACACGTGGCACGGCCCAACAGTGGCCCATTCCGGTGAAAAGGCCGGCCTATTTGACTTGGTCAAAAGGTAATGGGCCGGCCCACGGAAAGCTTGTTAACGGCATGTTCATATATAGCCCATTTACGGCCCGCTAACTTACGACCCGTTGTGGCCTATCGGAATTAAGCCCAATAGCTTCATCTGGGCCGTCCAATATGATTCCAGCCCATTGTAACTTCCGACCCATGTATGGCCCATGATGTCTTTTGGCCCATACGAGGCCATTTATAACTCTTGGCCCATTAACGGCCCGTGGTGAATCTGGCCCGCAATGAATAGCGTACCGCTTTATACCCATCAACGGCCCATTATTCCATTGGGCCGTTTCCAACCCGTGTTATCTTTCGGCCTTCTCAGGGCCCATTTATTCTTGGGCTCATTTCCAGCATTCAGTTACTTACGGCCCGTTACTGGCCTTTTCTGCTTGTGGGCCAAATTCAGCCCGTGGTTACAATCGGCCCGGTTGCGGCCCTTTAATCCGTTGGGCTGTTTTCATAACGTCATCGAATACGGCCGATTAACGACGACCCGTTATTATCGGCCCATGAATGGACGATTCCAAATCTAGCCCGTTTACAACCCATAATGCGGTCTGTTATTGGCCCATGTTTGGCCTATCGATCATACGGCCCGTAGAAGGCCCATTGAGGCTACGGCCCGTAGAAGGCCCATTGTTTCGACGACCCTTAGAAGGCCCATTGTTTCTATGGCCCGTAGGAGGCCCATGGTAACTACAGTAAATATGTAGCCCATGGTTATTGTGGCCTAGTTTTAAAAAATAGGTTATTGCGGCCACTAGCAAACCGCGAAAAAAGAACTGCTCTGACTACAAGCAAAGAAATAAACAAGACAATAAGGAAATAAATAAGCAAGCAACTTACGCTAGGCTATCACGGCTATTACACATATTACATCCACTAGGCATCAAAGTTCGCCACCGGTGCAAATATAGGGAACAAAGCAACATATCATATACACTGGTTGTCAAAGTTGGCGACCAGTGCAAATAAACATCGCAGCAAAACAAGTCCAGAACTGAAACCACTTCAGAAGAGCTCAAGAAACAATATCCTGGGTACCCATAATGCTGGCAAGATGCTTAGCAAGCTTATTAACTTTCTCTTGTTTGGCGCTTAAATCCTCAAGCGCTTGCTGTTGCACCAGAAAGTATGCATCTGAATTCTGCAGGGACTTCCTCAGTCCTTCAGCTTCCTGCCGCAGCAGATCTGATTGATGTCTTTCAACTTGAAGTTAAGACTCAAGAAGACGAACTGATTGAGGCAGCGAGTTCGAAGAGCTTGTGCCAGCAGTAGCGGCCAGTAACTCAAACACTACATCAAGACAGGACTTTTGGGTTCTCTCACTATCGTCAAGATGGTTTTTAAATGCTTTCTTTGAGATCGACAGGGATGCCTCACTAACTTGAACCTTATCGGCATTACTTCCTTTACCATTGCATAACAGGGTACTGTTCTCCAATATTTTGTCTGCATTCTAAAAGAGAAACAAGCAGACACATCATAGGTTTACCATGTTGTATATGAAACTCATTTTGGTAAATCAGTTCAGTAGTAAAGTGGACAGGATAACTGCATGAAACAAACATATATCTATGTACCATGGTCACTTTATGGTCTATGTCATTCTGGGTTTTGCTGCCAAATCAATATAGAGACACAGTTCAAATAATATTTGTTCAAGACAAAGAAGAATAGACAGAATATAAGTGTGGGAAACTATAGAGCAATAACAACACTTGTAATGTGCATGACATGAGAACATAAATGTTTATTCAATTGAAACTGAAATCAACATAGAGCAAGTTACAATAGCAAACCAGTTAAAGAAACAGGTTTAAAACATACCTGTTGCGCCATTGGAGTTTTAATTCCATCCTTTAAATTTGAAAATAGTTGGTATTAGTAAATGCAGTGATGCAAGAGCAAAGGAGTATGAACCATAGCTACAGAACCTGACCTGAGAACAATTCTTCTTCTCCTTTAAGCGTTGAGTTGGGATTCGGAGTGGTGGTCCTCGTGCTTTGGGCACTGCAGTTCCCTCACTAACTGCTCGTGTTTGGGTGCTCTGTGGTGGAGACGGTGTTGTGTCAACTGGAACTGGGTTACTATCTGCTGGGGTTGGGTTTCGAAGGAGTGTAGCTGGTTCTCTGTCCAACTGGGTAGGGGTACAATCTGCGAGAGTCTGGGTTATGTGTGGTGGGGCAGGTTCTTGGGCAAACACAATCGTGGTTCTATCTACATCAACTGGTAGCACTATCTTTTCTAAAGACCGTGTTGTTACTCCCTTAGATACTGCCATCACCCTCTCCAATTCAAATGACTAATAAACAAGAAAATTACTTGAATGTATAGACATTGTATGATAGACAGGTGCAATGGATAGTGGGGAATAAAAGAGGCCATGAAATAATTCACATTTATGTTGTCTAATCAAATAGGATAGCATGACACGATTTCACATATATGATGGCTAACTAATCAGGATAGCATGACACAATTTCACATTATGATGGCTAACTAAAAAAGATGGAAAGACATAGTTCAAAATATGATGACTATGTAAACAGGATGACATGATATAACTATATAATGTGTTTATTAAATAGGTTGGCATGCCATAATTCACATACATGCCGCCTATGGAAACATGATAACATGATATAATTAATGGATAGAATGACATAATTCAAAATATGATGAGTGTAAACACTAAACAGGATGAGATGATATAACTATATGATGTCTTTATTAAATGGGTAATGTTGTGTATGTAAACATGATGGCATGATATAATTCAAATATATGATTTATATAGTAAGCAAGTAAGCATATGACAATAAAGGTAATATAACCCTGCCAAGTTTGAGCATAGACCTCAGGGGTGAAATAGGACTGGTCATCAGTCTCTGAATCCTCCTCTGAGGAGCTCTTTGTAACCAGCAAGATGTCGGCTTCAGCAGGTAGCATTGTCTGCTCTGAATACCTTATTTTCACTCCAGATACTTCCATGACCGCTTCAAATGGCTGATGCACAAGAAGAGTAGTTGAATATACAAACGTTGTCGATAAATGGAACACATAATACAAAAAAGTGATAGCATGATATAATTCACATACATGATGATTGGCTAAACAGCATGGCATTGCATAATTCACATATATAATGCCTTTGCAACAAGATATCATTGCATAATTCACATATATAATGTCTTGCAACAAGATGGCAATGCATAATTCACATATATGGTAATTAGACACTAAACATGTGGCATTCACACAAAGCATGTCTAAACTAATCAAATGACATAGCAATGCAAGAAAGCATATGCACGATATGAGCGACATAACCCTGCCAAGTTAGAGCATACACCTTGGGGGGGGGGGGGAGGGGGAATAGGACTGGTCATATGTCTCTGAATCGTCCTCTGAGGAGCTATCCGTAGCCAGCGAGATATGCGCTTCTTCAGATAGCATAGTCTGCTCTGAAGACCTTGTTTTCACTCCAGAATTTTCCATCACCGTGTCAAATGGCTGATGCACACGAAGAGTAGTTGAATGTACTAACATTGTTGACAAATGTAATACGCAACGAAAAAAAGGATGGCCTGATACAATTCACATATAAGACAACTGGCTAAGCAGGATGGCATTGCAAAATTCACATATATGATGCCTGGCTAAACAAGATGGCATTGCATAATTCACATAAACGATGAATAAACTAAACAGATGGCATTCACACAAATCATGTGTAAACTAAGCAGATGGCATATTTGATGTATAAAGTAAGCAATACAAGGCACCATATGCATGATATAACCAACATCGACATGCCAAGTTAGAGCGAAGACCTCAGGGGGTAAATAGGAGTTGTCTTGTCCTTCTGAATCCCCCTCAGAACAGATATCTTCCTCTCGATTACAATCTGAAATGGGTGGAGGGGGGCTGCCTTTGCACCTACCATGGAGTGACGTCTGCAAGAAATTTTATTGCCACGCAAGGCTCGTCTCTTTTGCTCTATATGTTCAGTTCCATTGTGTACAATAACTGACATGCATTTGAATAAAACATAGTGATTATGTAAGGAGTGCATGCAGAAATCCAGAGTGATGGTAGCAACCTTTGGATAGACCCAAAACCAATGATAGCAGGCAGATAATGGCTTCAGTTAAAAATATAGAGAATTGCTTCTTTACTATTTGTTTCCCACCCAACATGAAACTCATAGTAGACACCAGAGATTAACCACATAGTAGATAGATACTATTGATTGCGGCCCCGATATGTACCCCACAACCATTTAAAAACTCAAGTTTGACCATTAGTTTGGAGCTGACTCGGAGTCTAATCAGTGAACAGGATGATAAAGTAGCATGTAATATAAGCGATGCATAACGTAAGCAGGCACGAAAGAGTGCGACCTCTCTTGTGGACCCGTGTAGTCCTCGAGACCCGTGTAGTCCTCGAGTTCATCTGCTCGGTTGATGATGGTAATGCAGTTGTCATGGATGCCGCGGCGGGGAAGAAGATCTGAGGCGGCGAAAGACAGTCTGGAGGTCGGATCCCTGCTGTGCTGGACCCTTCTGTCGTTGGAGTAGCTGAGCTGGGATGGACGACGACGCAGCAGGAGCGGGACAAACCACACAAGGTTTTCTTTGACAACTATCTGTAAGAGAAGTAATTCTGTAAGGGCTCATTTGAATTGGAGGATTCTAACAACGCAGGGATATAAAATACACAATAATAGGATAGGAATGCACGTGCGAAACAGAGAATTAAAAAACACAGGATTTCTGCCAATCTGGGTGTTTGGTTCACAAGAATTGGAAGATCACAGGATGCAAAGAAGCATGGTGAGATTAAGTCAAACCACAAGAAAATGTACGGTTATAATGCTATTATGTTACTATCTCTTAGTCTTGTGCTTCATGAATAGGAATTTGAAAAGGAGGACAAGTGGATATTAAAATTCCTACGGTTTTTCTTTCAAGGAGATACTAAAGGAACAAATCCTACAGTTTTCCTTTGCTCCATTCCTTTGAACCAAATGCATGAATAGTAGTACCATAGGAAACTTTCCAATTCCTATGTTTTTCCTTCACTTTTCCTTTCAAGCACCGACGATTCTAGTAGGCAGGCTTGAGCAAGGAAAAGCCTACACTCAAAAAATGTTTTTGTGCTACTTATACTACTTTGGACCCAGGCCACTACCCTACTAGCTCAACTCCCAGCCCATCAACAAATGCACAACTCAAACACGCAGAGATAAATAATGATGGCATTCAAGAGAGTCCATCACAGATAGCTAAGTTGCCTGGTACCTCACTACTTGTCATATAGTAGGAGAAACTAACCGTATTTCACGTTACTACGTGTGCTCAGTGGACAATATATATAACATGTAGAGTAAAAAAAGAGATGCAACAAGTGTACAACCTCTTTGGCGAAGCCATGTCGATCTCAGCGTGATTGGGTTGGTCGGTGAGGATGATCCGACTGACTTGGCTGCCAGAGGAGGGGAAGAAGATCTTAGGCATCTTGAGATGGAGCCTAGGGTACTGCTCCGCTGTGATGGAGGGTTTCGTCGTTGGGGCAGCTCCAGTGAGTTGTACGACGCCGAGGCTGAAGCATGACAAGAGAGACAATGTTAACCTGAGTGGAATTGTAATAGCATCTCCAATAGATGACGTAAAATACATAAGCACAAGTGCTAGATGTAAAATACATCAGCCGCTCATCTATGAACTTAACTGTCAAAACTGAATTTAACTGTGGAAACTGAACTTTACTGTCGAAACTAAATTTTGCTGTCGCAACTGAATTTTATTGTCGAAACTAAATGCACTAGTAGCAGAAAAGCAGTAGCAGCAGCGCGTGCAAGAGCTGGGGCAGCTGGTCGTGTAGCAGCATCAGTCGACTGACACCACCGGCCAAACCGCCGCCCCTGCCGCACGCGGCCGGCGGTGCGCCGCCCCGCCCGCCCCAAAACCACTCCCCACCGCCGGTCCGCCGCCGCCCCGGCCATCCCTCTACCCCCCCCCCCCCCCCCGTGCCGAGCTTTTTCTCCGGCAATCCCCACGCCACCGCCCCACCACCGCTGGCGACCACCGCCCCCACCCTGAACCCTAAGATAGATAGTGGGGTACCTCTCCGGCGAGCCCCCTTCCCGCTACGACTGGTTCTTCCTTAACTCCGGCGAGCCCCCCCTGAAAATCAACTGACCCAAAAGTCGATTCAATCGACTGAAGTGTAGCCAAATGGGAGCAGCATCGCAAGCAAGAGCAAGAGCAATAGCAAGAGCAGAGCAGGCAGGGGACTGAGAGCAAGAGCAAAGCAGCAGCGTGAGCGAGAGCTAAAGCAGCAGCAGCTCCTACTGATATGGACGTCGCTACCGAGGGAGCGACGCTATGGAGGAAGTGGCCGGCTACGCCGCCGTAGATGGAGCCGCGCCATGTCGGCTCGGGACCGAGCGCCGACATCACCATGATATCGAATGAAGAAGAAAATGCGGCGATTAGTGTACAACCTCTTTGGAGGCGCCGATTAGGCCTCAGCTTCATCCGAGGAACTCGGTGATGATGATGCTCTTCCGGTGGTGCAAGTGAAGACGATGGTGTGGGAATGGAGGTGGCGCAAAAGACGAGGGTAACGTCGGGGCAGCTCCTTGGAGGTGGAGGACGGGGTGGCTGAACTGGCGGGACGACAAGATCGACAATGGATCCTCATCGGGTACGGTGGATGAGGGACGTCGAGGTGTTGCTGTGGACGATGTCGTCGGGGAAGAGGCTCCGGCTGGGTGGCGGACGAAGGAGGGTGTCGGGCTTCGCGGGTTTTCGCGGCCTCGGTGTACGAATGGGTGGGTTGATGGGATGGGAGTCGAGAACCATGGATTAGGGATGCGCTTGTCTGAAATGTGGGGTAAGTTACGAAAGTACCCCCACCGATTTGTGCTAGGCGGTTGTCGGTGTCAAAACCGGCGGATCTCGGGTAGGGGGTCCCGAACTGTGCGTCAAGGTCGGATGGTAACAGGAGACAGGGGACACTTTGTTTTACCCAGGTTCGGGCCCTCTCGATGGAGGTAAAACCCTACTCCTGCTTGATTAATATTGATGATATGGGTAGTACAAGAGTAGATCTACCACGAGATCAAGGAGGCTAAACCCTAGAAGCTAGCCTATGGTATGATGATGAATAATGATCGAGGTCCTACGGACTACAACCCTCCGGTTTATATAGACACCGGATAGGGTTAGGGTTACACAGAGTCGGTTACATTGGTAGGAGATCTTGAATATCCGCACGCCTACCTTGCCTTCCACGCCAAGGAAAGAACCTTCCGGACACGGGACGAAGTCTTCAATCTTGTATCTTCATAGTACTGGAGTCCGGCTGAGAGCATAGTCCGGCTAGCCGAACACCCCCTAATCCAGGACTCCCTCAGTAGCCCCCGAACGAGGCTTCAATGACGACGAGCCCGACGCGCCAATTGTCTTCGGCATTGCAAGGCGGGTTCCTCCACCAAATCCTGTGTACCTGTTCGAACAATGTTTCGATTTCCACAGTGCTCCTCGGCTTCTGTGCCCAATAATGACCATCTTCCACGTGAATGCGAAAGGCCCGGGGCATCCTTACACTTATACCCCTAGCCATACGAACGAGCCGCCTATTTAACGGGACGGGGATTTAGATCCAAACCACATCTCCTCCTCCTCGCGAGTTATCATCGGAGCGCCTCTAGCAAAAGTCCATTCCAACATGGCCAGCCGTCGCAACTCCTCCCCTCGCCCCTCCGGTTCTAAACCCGGAGACTGGGAGAGCTGTACCATCCCGCACAGCGAGTTAGTGTCGCTGCAAACTAACGGATTTCTCCCCCAGGCGTACATGGCCTCGGTCCGAGCCGGACTAGCCACCTACAAGGGTGGAAAGCAAGCGGAGAACACCCCTAATCCCTCCAAGGGGGAGAGGGTGTGTTTTGTCCCTTATTTACTAAGGGGACTAGGATTCCCGATTCATCCATTCCTCCGCGGGCTCCTGGAGTTCTACGGCCTCCAGCTACACGACCTTACGCCCGGCTCCGTACTCCATATCGCAGGTTTCGTGGCTCTCTGCGAGCTATTCCTGGGCATAGAGGCCCATTTTGCGTTGTGGAAGAGGCTGTTCTGCTTGGTACCCCGCTCTCAAGAGGGGTCCATATACCAAGTGGGGGGCGCCGAAATATGGCGCATCGCCGGGACTGGATACCCTCCCGGGACCCCAAAGAAAGTACCCGAGGACTGATCCTCGGAGTGGTTTTATATAGATGATGTCCCGTTGCCGAACCCTATCCGGGCCGGCCTCCCTGAGTTCAGCGTGGCTCCTTTGAAGAAACGCCTAAGTTGGCGTCCGCGGAGCTCTCAGGGAGAGGATAATAGAGATGTCCGCTACCTGGTGAGCCGGATAAGACTATTAGCTCACTCCGGACTAACCATGATTGGAGTCATGGCCGTATGCATCATGCGGGGGGTGCAGCCACTTCAATACAGAGGCCACCCCATGTGGGAATTCAACGGAGAGGACGACGCTACTCGTTATGGCCGTAAAGGACCAGCCTCCACTGCCGCTCTAACAAAGATATTAGCATCTTTGTACAAAGGAGAAAAGGAGGATTTCCTCCGCGTCAACCCGCGGGCCGGATTCTCCATGCAAGAACCTCCAAGCTGGGTAAGCGATCAATCGCACTCGCCCATCTGTTTTAACATTCCCTTGTTTGGTCGCGCTGTCTGACAATTTGAGCGCAGGGACTGCGGCAGGAAGTGAAGGACATCGGCAGCCGTCCTCCCCAGCCCGAGGACCCAGAATGGTCCCGCAATCCGGACTCCGAAGAAGATCCGGATATAGCAGTGGAGCTCATCGATGGGGTATTCCATCAACTGAGCAAGGATAACACCTTGGTAGCCATTATGGCCGATTACCCTGGGTTAATCCCGGCCTCCCAGGTGACGGAAACTGGAGTGTTTTATTCCCTTAAAAGAGATTCCGTCCTAACATATTTTGGTGTTTCAACCGCATTTTTCAGGGGAGATTCCCGAGGAGGGAGGCCGAACCCGCGGCGGCCAGCCAACGAGGAGCCGCCGGACCCCGTGGGGTAAAAAGGAATGAAGTCCGGACCGAAAGTCCGGCACAAAGGTAGAACAAGCCTTCTGTCTCTAGTGTTATTCTGTCAAGGCATGTTAACTTCCGCATCGTTTTTTAGGGCGAAGAGGCCCCGCCGGACTATATCCGGAGGAGCCGCCAACCGCGCTTCTACCAGCCAAGCTCCAACGTCTGGTCCGGAAGCGGGGACGAACACCGAGTTCGCGCCGGACGCTCCTTCGACAGAGGATGCGGACCGGCTGTCTGCCACTAATTCAGAGGTGGAGAGCGCCATGAACCATAGGCGTCGTCGGACAGTTCTGCGCAATGCTTGTTTCTCCCGAGAGGCTTTAGATGCCTTTAACTCGGGAGATGCGTATCTTCGTGCCGCTCAGGATGGCTTAGCCAAAGCCACGGAGCAGTATGTGAAAGACATACGGGTAAAGTAATTCAAGTTAAATACACACGTCCCAGTAGCCCCCGAGACTTGAAGCAGTTAAAGTAACTGATTTAAGGATCATATGTAGGTTCTTACAGAGAAGAACACCGCGCTGTCCCAGGAGTTGGAAAAGTGCAAGGCCCAACTATAGGCCGCACTAGCCGCAACAGGGGAGCCCCAAGAGACCCCCGCGGGTACGATATACTTCGAGAGTAGTATTGTGCGGCTTGTGTGTTAATTTGACAATTAATGTTGCAGATGGTGCCAGGCTAGATCCGGATAAACAACAACTCATACGCCGGTTGAAGGCTGGCGAGAGTGTGTTGACAAGGGTGAGGCAAGAGAAGAATAACCTTCAGGATGCCAACACCAAATTGGATGTTGAACTGAAAGACGTTCGGGCCCAATTATCAGACTCCATGAAGGAGAATCGGCGACTTCGACGCGACATCTTTAGTAAGTGCTTTAACGAACTCTCGAAAAAAAGTTCGGCGAGGAAGTCGATTAACAGCTTTGTGTCTGTAGGTATGCTTATAGGTCGTCCTGCGGAGGAGATGCCCGTCTCTACGGGCGACCTTCTTCCCGAGCTATCGCAGCTGCACGATAGAGTTCGGCAGGCGATGCAAGGCGTCGTTCAGGCATTATGGCCTTCCTACTCTGTGCCCGAAGGTCTTGGAGAACTTGCAGAGAAGCTGACCGGAGCTCGGCGGCGCTTCCAGTTGTGGAAGAAATCAGCCTGCCGGCAAGGCGCTAGGGAGGCCTGGGCCATGGTGAAGACGCGTTATACCAAGTCTGACCCGAACCATATGGCCGAGGTCGGACCTGTAGGGCCCGATGGGAAAGAGATCCCTGTAAGCTTAGTGTACGGCCAAGTGGAGTTGGCCGCAAAGTATTCCCAGCAGGACTGTAAATTAGACAGCCTGTTAGATGGTATAGAGGAGGAATACAATCAGTCGTAATGACTGTGTAAATTAAAATTGACATATGTAATGCCTTCTAGCTGGATTGCAGATCGTTTGTCGTTGCCGACCTTTTCGCTTTGACCTCGGGACCTGACGGTCCGGAGTGTGTCCGAATACCATAATGGTTATAGAAGAACCACGGTATGCATGGAGACCAGGCGTAGGGGTCATTAGTGCTTTATCAGACAAGTGCCCAACTAGTTATGTTATATTACATGGTTAGTAAGAAACATCTTCCAGAGAGAATAGTTTCGTTAAGGGTTCCTTTCGCTGGGGTGGCGTGCCCTAAAGTGCACGTCCGAGCTGCAAATGCAGGAATCGTCTGGGGGCATGTAAAAAATAAAAAGGTTCATCTTTAGTTCAGCGACCGAATATTCCCTTAAGAATGCTAGCTTTCGGCTTCACCCAGTCTGAGGTACACATCCGGCTTATCCGGCAGTAACAATCGCAGAGGTGCTCCCTTTACCACCTAGCCGAACAATCGGGAACGTAGGGGTAAGCACAGGAGCCAGGCAACCCAGCTTGGCCAAAACTTAAGTCATATCGATGCATATAATGGCGAAGAAAAGGTGCATGCGGAAGTCTGACGCATGCGTTGGGTGTGAAACCCGTATAAACAAGCTTCTGTTAAAGAAGCCCCCAGGTTTAAGGAGCGCGGGTGGCGCATCACTTAATGAGCCCTTAAGGGCTAAAAAAGAAAAGAGCAGGAGACAAAATAAAAAAAATGTATGAATGTAAAAAATGGACAGAGGAAGGAGACAAACACAGAGTCCGGCGCTAGGCATAGAATCTTCGGAGACGTGTTGCGTTCCATGGGTTCGTCTTGAGTCGGTTATCCGACGCATCTCGCAGGCGGTACGCTCCACCGGTTAGGACTTGATCAATGATGAATGGACCTTCCCATTTGGGCTTGAGTTTGTTCTTTTGCTTATCCAGCAGGCGTAGAACTAGTTCACCAACATTATAATTTTTGGCCCGTACTTCTCTGCTTTGATATCTTCGAGCTTGCTGTTGATAAAACGCGGAACGGGCTTTAGCCACATCTCGCCCCTCTTCTAGAGCGTCCAGGTTGTCCTGCCGATCGAGTTCGGCTTCTCTTTCTTCGTACATGCGCACTCGAGGTGAGTCATGAACTATGTCGCAGGGAAGAACTGCCTCAGCGCCGTACACCATAAAAAATGGTGTGAATCCGGTGGTACGATTCGGCGTGGTTCGCAGCCCCCAGAGTACGGAGTCAAGCTCCTCTACCCAGTGCATATTGGATTCCTTAAGGGACCGCACTAATCTGGGGTTGATGCCGCTCATGATGAGACCATTTGCACGTTCGACCTGACCGTTAGTTTGTGGGTGATAGACAGAAGCATAGTCCAGCTTAATGCCCAAGTTTTTGCACCACAACTTTACTTCATCCGAGGTGAAGTTTGTGTCGTTATCGGTGATAATACTATGGGGGACACCATAACGGTGTACGACCCCGGATAAGAAGTCTATCACAGGTCCGGATTCGGCCGTCTTGACAGGCTTGGCCTCTATCCATTTGGTGAATTTATCCACCATGACCAATAGGTATTTTTTCTTGTGGGTTCCACCTTTAAGGGGTCCCACCATGTCAAGCCCCCAGAACGCAAAAGGCCAAGTGATGGGGATATTTCGGAGGGCATTAGGTGGCATATGGCTTTGGTTGGCAAAGAGCTGACAACCGACGCATCGTTTGACTAAGTCTTGAGCGTCTGCTCGGGCCGTCGGCCAATAGAAGCCTGTACGGAAAGCCTTGCTTACAAGGGACCGAGCTGCAGCGTGGTGGCCACCGAGTCCGGCGTGAATTTCGGCCAATAGACTCCGCCCTTCCTCTTCGGAGATACACCTTTGAAGGACTCCGGTAGCGCTTTTCTTGTATAGCTCTCCCTCGTGGACTCTATAGGCTTTAGACCGCCGTACTATGCATCGCGCCTCATTTTGGTCCTCAGGGAGTTCCTGCCTAGTAAGGTAGGCTAGGAATGGCTCTGTCCACGGGGCGATGACCGCCATTATGACGTGGGCTGATGGTGTGATTTCGGTGGAAGGGCCACCGATTATATCTGATTGTTCGGCGTCGGGTTGTGCGGTTATGTCCGGGCTGTTGTCCGAAGGTTCCCCCTCCCATGTCACGGATGGTTTGAACAATCTTTCAAGGAAGATGTTGGGGGGGACCGCATCTCGTTTTGCTCCGATGCGTGCCAGGACATCCGCTGCCTGAATATTTTCTCGGGCGATGTGATGGAATTCCAGTCCCTCGAACCGAGCTGATATTTTGAGCACAGCATTGCGATAGGCTGCCATCTTTGGGTCTTTGGCGTCGAAGTCGCCGTTTATCTGTGATATTGCAAGGTTTGAGTCCCCTCGTACTTCTAGGCGTTGAATGCCCATGGATACTGCCATCCGGAGACCATGTAAGAGGGCCTCGTATTCGGCTGCATTATTGGAGTCTGTGTACATAATTTGGAGTACGTATTGGACTGTATCTCCCGTAGGGGACGTCAGAACAACGCCATCCCCCAGTCCGGCCAACATTTTGGAGCCGTCAAAATGTATGATCCAGTTTGAGTACGTGCCGTACTCTTTAGGGAGTTCGGCCTCTGTCCATTCGGCGACGAAGTCGGCTAGGACTTGTGATTTAATGGCGCGCCGTGGCTTGTAGGTTATATCAAATGGGAGGAGCTCTATGGCCCACTTTGCTATCCGGCCCGTTGCATCGCGGTTGTTAAAAATGTCGTTGAGTGGTACTTCCGAGGCTACTGTTATAGAACACTCTTGAAAGTAGTGTCGTAGCTTCCGGGATGCCATAAACACCGCGTATGCGATCTTTTGGTAATGCGGGTACCGTGATTTGCATGGTGTGAGGACGGTGGACACGTAATAAACCGGCCTTTGAAGGGGTAGTTTGTGTCCGTCCGCTACCCATTCGACGACGAGTACTGCGCTGACAACTTGATGAGTTGCGGCGATGTATAACAGCATGGGTTCGCCGATATTCGGCGCGGCCAGGACGGGATTTGTTGCCAAGATGGCCTTTATTTCCCCGAGTCCGGCCGTGGCTGCGTCTGTCCACTCGAAGTGTTCGGTGCGCCTTAAAAGGCGGTAAAGGGGTAGTGCCTTTTCTCCCAAGCGGGAGATGAAGCGACTTAAGGCCGCCACGCATCCGGTAAGTTTCTGAATTTGTTTGAGATCCTTTGGGACATCCAATTGCGACAGGCCCGGATTTTAGCTGGATTTGCTTCAATTCCTCTACCGGATACAATGAAGCCCAGGAGCTTTCCGGCTGGAACGCCGAAAACACATTTTTCCGGATTGAGCTTGATGTCATATTTTCGTAGGTTGTCGAACGTAAGTCTCAAGTCGTCTACTAGGGATTCGATGTGTCTTGATTTAACGACCACATCGTCTACGTACGCCTCCACTGTTTTGCCGATCTGATTTGCCAGACATGTTTGAATCATGCGCTGATATGTTGCGCCGACATTTTTGAGCCCGAAGGGCATTGTGTTAAAGCAGAATGGTCCGTACGGCGTGATGAATGCTGTTGCAGCTTGGTCTGATTCGGCCATCTTTATTTGATGGTAGCCGGAGTATGCGTCGAGGAAACACAGGGAATCGTGTCCTGCAGTGGCATCGATGATTTGATCAATTCGGGGGAGGGGGAAGGGATCCTTTGGGCAGGCCTTATTAAGGTCTTTGAAGTCGACACACAGGCGCCAGGATTTGTCCTTCTTTGGTACCATTACCAGGTTTGCTAGCCAATCCGGGTGTTTTATATCTCTAATGAATCCGGCTTCCAATAGTTTAGCTAGCTCCTCTCCCATGGCCTGTCTCTTTGGCTCGGAAAAACGCCGAAGGGCTTGTTTGACAGGTTTGAATCCTTTCTGGATATTTAAGCTATGCTCGGCCAGCCTGCGTGGGATTCCTGGCATATCTGAAGGGTGCCAAGCGAAAATGTCCCAGTTCTCTCGTAGGAACTCGTGCAGTGCGGCGTCTACGTCAGGGTTCAATTGTGCCCCGATGGAGGCTATTTTATTAGGGCCCGTTGGGTGGACCTGGAATTTGACTATTTTGTCCGCTGGTTTAAAGGATGTGGACTTGGATCTCTTATCGAGTATCACGTCATCCCTATTAACCGTGGACCGCAGCGCCGTCAGTTCTTCGGCCGCTAAGGCTTCCGATAGTGCCTCAAGGGCCAATGCGGCTGTCTTGTTTTCGGCGCGGAGTGCTATGTCCGGATCACTGGCGAGAGTGATGATTCCGTTCGGCCCGGGCATCTTAAGCTTCATGTACCCGTAATGGGGTATAGCTTGGAAGACTGTGAATGCCTCTCGTCCTAATATAGCGTGATATCCGCTTTTGAACGGGGCCACTTGGAACGTGATTTGTTCGGACCTGTAATTATCCGGAGTGCCGAATACCACATCCAGTGTGATTTTTCCAGTGCACCGTGCTTCCTGACTGGGGATTATACCTCTAAAGGTTGTGCTGCTTCGCTCAATGCGGTTCCAGTCTATTTCCATCTTTTGGAGGGTTTCCTCGTATATGAGGTTTAATCCGCTGCCTCCGTCCATGAGTACCTTTGCGAGGCGACAGCCGTCCACTATGGGACTGAGAACCAATGCGGCTGGTGCTCTAGCTGTTCAGAATTTAGGTTCGTCACTCGCGTTGAAGGTGATGGTTGTATTGCTCCATGGATTTATTGTTGCCACTTGGTGGACTTCGGTGAGGCTGCGAAGTGCTCTCTTTCGCATATTATTCGATGCGAAAGTCTCAGAGATTGTGAGAACGGTACTGAGATTCTCGGGCTGGTTCTCTTTGATCTCCGTAATTAGGAGATCTTCGCCAATTTTGGCCACCTGCCGAACTATCCAACATGCCCTGAGGCTGTGCGTTGGTGCGGCGTCCACTGCACTATGAATTTTGCAGGGTCCGTCCAGCCACCTTTCTAGTACGGTTCCATGTCCCCTAGAGGGTTTTGATTTTTTGTTTAATCCGGACGACTTACCGTAATGCGCCCTTTTAATTCGGACGGGATTGCTATTCAGGGCCGGGTTATCCCAAAATTTACTTTCGGTTTTCCAAGCACTTTCCATCGCGCAGTATTTTTGTACTATGGACGCCAAGTCAGCAAAGCGCGTAATATTACGGCGACTTACGGCGTTGAGTATCCCCTTGTCCGTTCAGTTATTGCAGAAAATTGAAATCGCGTCTCCCTCGTGGCAATCCTTTATCCTGTGCATAAGCAGGAGGAATCTGGCCCAGTAATGATGTACTGTTTCTTCTGGCTTCTGCCTAACCTGGGAGAGATCTCTTAGGGTTGGGCGAGCGGAACTCGTTAAATCCGACACCTCGCCCGGTTTGCTGTCCGAAGGTCGGACAACCTCCGGATTCGAAGATCCGGAGCCTCGGATGTTATCCGGTTTGCCCGACTCTAAGTTCAGGTCTTGAATTGCATCCTCCCCTCCGCGGACATCCGTGGAGGGTTCCGAAATTCGGACGTAATTGGTCCTTAAGATCGATGAAGGGTCGCCGTATTGTGCCTCTACCACCGCAATATGGTGGGTGTCTTGGGGGGAGTTGATTTCCCTTAGATCGGGTTTAAGCCCAACCTGGTCATAATTTGTGGCGACCCCCAAGGCAGCAATACGATCCTGGAGCTCGTTAACGGAGGAGAGCTCTACCGGATCCAACTGTTCGGCTGATGCCGAACTCACGTGGAGATTGTTTTTGCTGACCCGAGAGGTCACCGTCGGCACCACGGCCGTCGGGGTGGTCATGAGAAATCCACCCAGCCGGAGGGTTTGGCCGATAGCCAAAGCTCCTTCGGTGACGGTGCCGTCTTTAAAGACGGGAAAAGGCATCCTTCCTGATCACGACGGCACAGAGGAACTCTCAATGAAAGCACCAATGTCGGTGTCAAAACCGGCGGATCTCGGGTAGGGGGTCCCGAACTGTGCGTCAAGGTCGGATGGTAACAGGAGACAGGGGACACTTTGTTTTACCCAGGTTCGGGCCCTCTCGATGGAGGTAAAACCCTACTCCTGCTTGATTAATATTGATGATATGGGTAGTACAAGAGTAGATCTACCACGAGATCAAGGAGGCTAAACCCTAGAAGCTAGCCTATGGTATGATGATGAATAATGATCGAGGTCCTACGGACTACAACCCTCCGGTTTATATAGACACCGGATAGGGTTAGGGTTACACAGAGTCGGTTACATTGGTAGGAGATCTTGAATATCCGCACGCCTACCTTGCCTTCCACGCCAAGGAAAGAACCTTCCGGACACGGGACGAAGTCTTCAATCTTGTATCTTCATAGTACTGGAGTCCGGCTGAGAGCATAGTCCGGCTAGCCGAACACCCCCTAATCCAGGACTCCCTCAGCGGTTCTTTCGGTTCAGGGGTATCACGGGCATTTCGCCTGTCGGGATTTCGCAGGAGGTGGGAGTTTTCGCGCGTTGTAATTTTGGGATAGCAAGGCGCGGGTTGAGATGGAGGGAGTTTTCGGAGCACAGCGAGATAAAGATATATCTTAAATATTTCGGGGTAACAAGGAGCGGGTTGAAATTTCTGGACAAGCCTAACGTGTACTGTACCGAATCAATTCGCACTTCCGTCGATGAAAAAAGAAGAAATCAATTCGCACCACACAAGAGAGTCTAGTCCCGTGTACTGTACCAAATCAAATCGCACTACAAATGCCATTCAAAACTTTGATTTCATGTTATGTTCAATTAAAATATTTCGCTACGTGTATAATGCATGCAACCTGCTACTCAAATGAACGTTTTAGAGCATTCCAAACGTATATACTACCACTTCAATATGAACTAAATTTGAATTTGTTTCTCTATTATAATAAGATCTGCAATAATGATTGTTGTGAAGTCGAACCATTTGAATTCGTTTCTCTATTTTAATAAGATCTACAATCATCATTATTGTCAAGTTAAACCATCGTTTGTGTATTATCTTCACAGCACACCACATGATTACTGTCGAGTTAGATATGAACTATGTGTACTATATGAACTCGAACTCGATTTTTTGAATCCACTTTATGTTGATTTCAAATCACAGTTCATTTCAAGCTCTAGCTAGATCTTCATAATCTAAACCATGTCTCATATGTATAATGTGTTTATCACATAATGTATGGTGCCCCGCCCCCTACTCCTATAGGTATTTAGATGTGAGTTGCAAACGCCACACATTACCACAAATTCAAATAAAATGTGAGATTGTTCGATATATATTATTGTTTAGATTGTTCGATATTTAGTTGTAAGCTGCAAACGCCACACATTAGCACAAATTCAAATAAAATGTGAGACTGTTCGATGTATAGTATGGTTTAGATTGTTCGACATTTAGCCGTGAGTTGCAAACACCATGCATTATCATGTTATGGTATAACATGTGCAAAACCACAACACGCGTATCACCGCTATATTCATGCATGCATATGTTTATAACACTATAATATCCTATTCAAATATATGAATCCACTTTCATATCAAATTATCATCTTTGTTAGTATCTTACACCCACACAATCCTCTAACCTTTGTAGTTAGCACTAACTTTCTCTCGTGCATGCACACGTCCTCCCCCTCCCTCAGCATTCTATCCAATGCACACATTCATTTTCTTCTTCTTTAGGTCGTTCTCCCACAGTCTCCACAACTCCTTTCTGACACACACCGATCGATAAACCTCTACAGCGATTCTGCCTACAACATACACACGTACCTTCCATCTCCTCCTTTTTGTGTCCATGCCTCGTGTCTCTCATACGGTCCCACACACGTGTAAACTCTCGCCCCTCTTTTCATGGATCTCACAATCACACACTCCTCCCCCTATCTAGCTAGTAGCTCGGCCTCTCGCACCACCTCCTAGCTCCATTCTCTTTGTCTATCCGTTTTGCTGGGCCTTATTTGCCTCTAACAAATGGATGTACACCGACCAATCTCCCGCTATACATATAGCTAGCTAGGTCCTTATAACTCGTTTTTCCCACGCGTCGATCGATCTACCTCATTAGTTATGCCTCTCCCTTCCTCCGACAAACAACAATTGATCTACCGATCTAGTTAGGTTTGCTTACCAAACACATGGTTCCCCTTCATCATCCATGCATGCGTCCCGACACATCTATCACGCACAGGCACACACAGAAACACATCCCACTCTTATTGATAATATTGCAGTTCTACCCTCAGTTTGTCTAGTAGGCCTCTCCCACCATCTTTGAGAAGCAACTCCATCACCAATCCAGCACTCTACCCCTCTCCCTCCCTCCCTCCCTCTCCTCTCTCTCTCTCTCTCTGTCCCCACCTATTTCCCATCCTTCAGTTATGTATGGATGTCGACTGATATCCCTCAAGACATAGCTGGGACTCTCCTTCTCAACACATATATGAGTCGTTCTACCTCTCTAGTTAGGCCTCTTCCTCCCCCCCTCCTCCCCCCCCACACACCGATACATCAAGCGCTCTAGTCATGTCTCCCTGCCACACACAAACTTGCCCTGTGCCCTCTGACGTTCCGATAGGTCAGTCGCCCTATATATTTGACTTGCACACACACAATTTCAATGACTATCTTCATCGATCTCGCACCCACCTACTTGATGCTCTGTTTGACTCTATCGATATCTATGACCCCTCCCTCTCTTCTCATGGATCGCCCCCTCTATATATGATATCAATAGGCCTCTATTTCACACACATTGCATGTGTCAAATTTTTGTTTGAGATGTCATCGACACATATTCCCACAAATACATTCACGAAATCACCCCCCAAACAAAAAACACTCACGAACACACACACAATCTGTCTAGGTTTGTATCTCTCTCACACACACCCATGTAGGTGGGGGACGTGCACAAAGAGAAGAGGTGCACGCACGGCGCACGTACTCCCGTCTCTTTCCCAACCACACCTGCGCGGGTACATGGTGGAACTCATTTCTGTACGAAAAGGCAGCACACGTGGTAATTTGACACGTGTATTGGTTGTCCACTTTATGGAGGATCGTCTACCACAGGTGAATAAACAAATTGCGACTTGACGCGTTATGTTAAAAAAGAGGCAAACCATGTGGGGCCTACCCTAGAGGCCATGCTCTATACACTCAAGATGCTCTGTGCGTATTACTTTTTATGTGTCCCGTCAACTCGCAGAACGAGGAGAAGCTTGCTTAGTACGCCGTCTCCCCCGCCCACAGGCGCGGTGGCTCGCAGGACGAGGTGAAGCTTGCTTACTACGCCATACGCCCGCTCCCTCGCCCACGTGCGCGGTGGCTCGCAGGACCTGGAGAAAATTTTACTACTCCCTCCGTTTACTCCTCGTCCCTACCTTGGTTAGAGAGATTATCATATTCTTTGGAATATATGTCCTTTAGTAGATTTCAATATGAACTACTAGTACATACTCCAAACACTGATGTATATAGACGTATTTTAGAGTGTAGATTCACTCAATTTGCTCCGTATGTAGTCAATATTGAAACAGACGTAATAGTACACACTCTCCCTCGCCCACATGGTGGACGTGCAGAAATTCATTCAGTCTCATATAGCCAGAACGATATATACTGCAGTACCATTATTGCTCGACTTCCCGAAGAGGCGGAGAGCCAAAAGCAAGGTTAATATTTTGGAGATGCCAAGCGCAAGGTTTATAGGAGAACGAGTAGTGGTAGTACTAGTAGTACATACCAGCGGTACATACTGTATGAGGAAGAAGATAACAAGATGTATGCTTTGCGTGTCAGTTTCTTCTTACATGACGTGCTAGACCTAGTGGACCTCATTGTTGCAATGGGACTACTCCCTATCATAGATGGCACGATTCAGAGTGGTGGGCAGCGGGCATAATTCGGAGTTGCTTAGTCTTAAACCCCATGAAGAAGTCCCATCGAAAGGAATAGCCATCCTCTACATGTGCTCCTATGTAAAATGAGTAAATGAGACAAAAAAAGAAAGAGACAAAGTAAAAAAAATCACCAGCCTTAGATCCAGCCCTATTGTATCAGTGAATGATATTTCTACGCCGTGATTGACATGGCTATATTATTAACCATGCTATGGAGGTAGAAGCGTATTTTTATTTATTCAGGAAGGTAGCAGCGGATGGATATTCAAGGAGGAGAGAAATGATGGCTGCTTCCTCGGTCAAACATAGAGAAAGGTGGGCCTCGTGATTTCACGGCTTATTAGTCATTATTACTGCCTATACTCTTTTCCCATATATAATAATCGCGTGGTAGTACAGTAGTGGGCTATACTTTTAATAACCATGCTCGAAGAGAACAGGTGCACACACCCACACATATAGTGTACTAGTAGCACTCTTTGAGTGTTTTGCGTCTTCCCCAACCACACACGTGACACGGTGGACCTCATTTTTCTAAGATGATGCAGCCCACGTGATAATTTGACGCGTCTAGTAGTAGTTACTCACTTATAAATAATGGAGGTTCGGGAACCACGCATGAACGGTGCCACATCATTTATACATAAAGTTTTTTTTTCTTCAGTGGCACATACGCAATATAAATAGGTTCATATGGAGAGAAAAGGAAACCGCTCCACTATATACATAGCCAGGACGAGCCTACACGGTTGCTTGCTGGGGTTGCTCTCTTCACACTCTCTCGCACAAAATGACTGTGGCCACATCTCTAACATCCTGGCGGATCACGTCCGCCGGGGAAGGGGTGGATGCTTAGTGTAGAAGCGGTCGCCTTCACCGACGGCGAAAACCCACTGTCGGCACGTCCCGATCAGGGGTCCCCGCCGTTCTCTCTCACAAAGCCGGTGAGGTTGCCTTCGTCCCTTGCTCATTGCCACGACGTGGGCAGTTGCCGCCTCCCTCCGCCCTCCTCTAGGTTGAGCTACGTCCCGACATCCCTCAGGTACAACTTCCTTTACAGCCGGCTTGCACCACTGCTCCAGCTGCCCACATCACTCCATGTGGATATTTCTCTTCTTCTTTGCCCTGCACATACCTCTACTGTCTTCTACATACTATATTTGTGATGAGTTTATGTCTCATCAACTAGTCCCAGTAATCTTATTCTAATCACGCTTCTTCAATTTCTTTGCCACAGGGATGCTCATCTCGATTTTGGTGAAACTGCACAAAATGATCCGATGGTCATAGGGTTGCAAACTTCATTTCTTCGGAAGCTCCAACGTTGCCAGCAAATTAAAGCCTGGTTAGGGTTTACGGTTTAAGGGCTAGGGACTACAAGGATCGTTTTTTTCTTCATTGTATCTGTTCCAAAATAAGTGTCAACTTTAGTAGTAGTACAACTTTGTACTAAAGTTTGCATAAAGTTGAGACACTTATTTTGGAACGGAGGGAGTACATATTGGCTATGATCTGTCAATCATTGAGATGCAATAGCATGCATGTTAGTCTCCTTTGTATTTGATGAAATGTTGCAACGGGCAACCTTGGACGCAAGATACATGAAACAGAAGCTGGAAGCTTCATAGCATTGTACAAATTTATCTCGCTGAGAAATTACAGTATGTACTATACTAGTACAGTACGATGTAAAGAGTTAGGTGTCGCACGATGTCCAGAAAATATGGTGATAGTGTGAGATGTGCAATGTAATCACTGAGCCCGCGTGTTTTCACTGCTTTCGCACTTCTCTGCTATAAGAATGGAGAAAATTATAATCTAGTAGTACCTCCTTTCGCCTAAAGTGTGGGACATCCAGCAGTCGTACTACCTCAGTAATAATGACCAATGAGACGTCAAATCACATAGACTCAGCAGTAAGTTGGACAGACGAAGCAACCATCACTCTTGAATCCACTTCTCCCTACAACGCAGGCGCCAGTGAGAGGGTGCGTCCACTCTGCCCGGTCATGAATGCGGCACCGATTATTTGGAGCGGCACTGATCATTTCGGGCTGGAACCGCGCGCGGGCTATGGAGGGGCTTTGGGTGGGCCAGGCTAGTCAGGAGCGGGCGTGACAGCTGTCCGCTGCTACCGCTTGAGCACTGCGTTGGATTTCCCCGAAGAGTAGAGGATGATGCAGCAAAGTAGCATAAGTATTTTCCTCAGTTTTTGAGAACCAAGGTATCAATCCAGTAGGAGGCCACGCGTGAGTCCCTCGTACCTACACAAAACAGATAGCTCCACGCAACCAACGCGATTAGGGGTTGTCAATCCCTTCACGGTCACTTACGAGAGAGAGATCTGATAGAGATGATAGATAATATTTTTGGTATTTTTGATATAAAGATGCAAGGTAAAATAAAAAGCAAAGTAAAAAGCAAAGCAATAATAAAGTGATTGAAGATTGATATGATGAGAATAGACCCGGGGGCCATAGATTTCACTAGTGGCTTCTCTCAAGAGCATAAGTATTTCTATGGTGGGTGAACAAATTACTGTTGAGGAATTGACAGAATTGAGCATAGTTATGAGAGTATCTAGGTATTATCATGTATATAGGCATCACGTCCGAGACAAGTAGACCGACTCCTGCCTGCATCTACTACTATTACTCCACTCATCGGCCGCTATCCAGCATGCATCTAGAGTATTAAGTTAATGAAAACAGAGTAACGCCTTAAGCAAGATGACATGATGTAGAGGGATAAATTCATGCAATATGATAAAAACCCCATCTTGTTATCCTCGATGGCAACAATACAATACGTGCCTTGCTGCCCCTACTGTCACTGGGAAAGGACACCGCAAGATTGAACCCAAAGCTAAGCACTTCTCCCATTGCAAGAAAAACCAATCTAGTAGGCCAAACCAAACTGATAATTCGAAGAGACTTGCAAAGATAACCAATCATACATAAAAGAATTCAGAGAAGATTCAAATATTTCTCATAGATAATCTTGATCATAAACCCACAATTCATCGGTCTCAACAAACACACCGCGAAAAGAAGATTACATCAAATAGATCTCCATGAGAGAGGGGGAGAACATTGTATTGAGATCCAAAAAGAGAGAAGAAGCCATCTAGCTACTAACTATGGACCCGAAGGTCTGAGTTAAACTACTCACACTTCATCGGAGGGGCTATGATGTTGATGTAGAAGACCTCCATGGTGGATTCCCCTTCCGGCGGAGCTCCGGAACAGGCCCCGAGATGGGATCTCGTGGGTACCAAAGGTTGCAGCGGTGGAATTAGGTTTTTGGCTCCGTCTCTGATCGTTTGGGGGTACATAGGTGTATATAGGAGGAAGGAGTACGTCAGTGGAGCTTCGAGGGGCCCACGAGGTAGGGGGGCGCGCCCTCCACCCTCGTGGTTGCCTCCCTCCTTTCTTGAGGGAGGGTCCAAGTCTCCTGGATCATATTTGTTGAGAAAATCACGTTCCCGAAGGTTTCATTCCGTTTGGACTCCATTTGATATTCCGTTTCTTCAAAACACTGAAATAGGCAAAAAAACAACAAATCTGGGCTGGGCCTCCGTTTAATAGGTTAGTCCCAAAAATAATATAAAAGTGGAAAATAAAGCCCAATATGGTCCAAAACAGTAAATAATATAGCATGGAGCAATAAAAAATTATAGATACATTGGAGACGTACCAGGCATCCCCAAGCTTAATTCCTGCTCGTCCTTGAGTAGGTAAATGATAAAAAAGAATTTTTGATGCGGAGTGCTACTTGGCATAATTTCAATGTAATTCTTTTTAATTGTGGCATGAATATTCAGATCCGAAAGATTCAAGACAAAAGTTCATATTGACATAAAAATAATAATACTTCAAGCATACTAACTAAGCAATTATGTCCTCTCAAAATAACATGGCCAAAGAAAGCTCATCCCTACAAAATCATATAGTTTAGTCATGCTCCATTTTCGTCACACAAGAATGCTCTCATCATGCACAACCCCGATGACAAGCCAAGCAATTGTTTCATACTTTAACAATCTCAAACCTATAAAATTTCACGCAATATATGAGCGCGAGCCATGGGCATAGCACTATGGGTGGAATAGAATATGATGATGGGGGTTATGTGGAGAAGACAAAAAGAGGAGAAGATCTTACATCAACGAGGCTAATCAATGGGCTATGGAGATGCCCATCGATTGATGTTAATGCAAGAAGTAGGGATTGCCATGTAACGGATGCACTAGAGCTATAAGTGTATGAAAGCTCAACAAAAGAAACTAAGTGGGTGTGCATCCAACTTGCTTGCTCACGAAGACCTAGGGCACTTGAGGAGGCCCATTGTTGGAATATACAAGCCAAGTTCTATAATGAAAAATTCCCACTAGTATATGAAAATGACAAAACAAGAGACTCTCTATCATGAAGATTACGGTGCTACTTTGAAGCACAAGTGTGGCAAAGGATGGTAACATTGTCCCTTCTCTCTTTTTCTCTCATTTTTTAATTTGGGCTTCTTTGGCCTCTTTCTCTTTTTTTTATTTGAACCTCACATGGGACAATGCTCTAGAAAATGATGATCATCACACTTCTATTTATTTACAACTCAATGATTACAACTCGATACTAGAACAAAGTATGACTCTATAAGAATGCCTCCAGCGGTGTACCGGGATATGCAATGAATCAAGAGTGACATGTATGAAAGAATTATGAACGGTGGCTTTGCCACAAATACTATGTCAACTACATAATCATACTAGCAATATGACAATGATGAATGTGTCATGATGAACAGAATGGTGGAAAGTTGCATGGCAATATATCTCAGAATGGCTATGGAAATGCCATAATAGGTAGGTATGGTGGCTGTTTTGAGGAAGATATAAGGAGGTTTATGTGTGAAAGAGCGTATCATATCACAGGGTTTGGATGCGCCGGCGAAGTTTGCACCAACTCTCGATGTGAGAAAGGGCAATGCACGGTACCGAAGAGGCTAGCAATGATGGAGGGGTGAAAGTGCGTATAATCCATGGACTCAACATTAGTCATAAAGAACTCACATACTTATTGCAAAAATCTACAAGCCATCAAAAACCAAAGCACTACGCGCATGCTCCTAGGGGGATAGATTGGTAGGAAAAGACCATCGCTCGTCCCCGACCGCCACTCATAAGGAAGACAATCAAAGAACACCTCATGTTTCAAATTTGTTACATAACGTTTACCATACGTGCATGCTACGGGACTTGCAAACTTCAACACGAGCATTCTTCAAATTCACAACTACTCAACTAGCACAACTTTGATATTATCACCTCCATATCTCAAAACAATTATCAAGCATCAAACTTCTCTTAGTATTCAACACACTCCTAAGAAAGTTTTACTATTTTTGTATACCTAGCATATTAAAATTATTAAGCAAATTACCATGCTATTTAAGACTCTCAAAATAATCTAAGTGAAACATGAGAGATCAATAGTTTCTTTAAAACAAATCCACCACCGTGCTCTAAAATATATAAGTGAAGTACTAGAGCAAAAACTATAAAGCTCAAAAGGTATAAGTGAAGCACATAGAGCAAAACTATAAAGCTCAAAAGATATAAGTGAAGCACATAGAGTATTCTAACAAATTCCAATTCATGTATGGCTCTCTCAAAAGGTGTGTACAGAAAGGATGATTGTGTTAAACTAAAAAGCAAAGACTCAAATCATACAAGACGCTCCAAGCAAAACACATATCATGTGGTGAATAAAAATATAGCTCCAAGTAAAGTTACCGATGGAAGTAAAAGAAAGAGGGGATGCCTTCCGGGGCATCCCCAAGCTTTGACTTTTTTGTGTCCTTAGATTATCTTGGGGGTGCCATGGGCATCCACAATCTTAGGCTCTTGCCACTCCTTGTTCCATAATCCATCAAAAGATTTCACCCAAAACTTGAAAACTTCACAACACAAAACTCAACAGAAATCTCGTGAGCTCCGTTGGCGAAAGAAAACAAAAGACCACTTCAAGGTACTGTAATGAACTCATTCTTTATTTATATTGGTGTTAAACCTACTGTATTCCAACTTCTCTATGGATTATAAACTATTTTACTAGCCATAGATTCGTCAAAATAAGCAAACAACACACGAAAACAGAATCTGTCAAAAATAGAACAGTCTGTAGTAATCTGTAACTAACGCAAACTTCTGGAACTCCAAAAATTCAGCCAAAATAGGAAGACCTAGGCAATTTTTTGATTGATCAGAAGCAATTGGAATCACTATTTTATCACGTTCTGGTGAATTTTAATAATTTTTTTCTTGAACCGAAAGTTTCTGGAAATTACAGCAAGATCAAATAACTATCATCCAAGAAGATCCTATAGGTTTAACTTGGCACAAACACTAATTAAAAGATAAAACCACATCTAAACAGAAGGTAGATGGATTATTTATTCCTAAAAATAAACAAAAGTAAAAAAAAAACTAAAATAAAATTGGGTTGCCTCCCAACAAGCGCTATCGTTTAACGCCCCTAGCTAGGCATAAAAGCAAGGATAGATCTAGGTATTGCCATCTTTGGTAGGCAATCCATAAGTGGCTCTCATGATAGATTCATATGGTAATTTTATTTTATTACTAGGGAAGTGTTCCATGCCCTTCTTTAATGGGAATTGGAATCTAATATTCCCTTCCTTCATATCAATAATTGCACCAATCGTTCTAAGGAAAGGTCTACCAAGAATAATAGGGCAAGAAGGATTGCAATCAATATCAAGAGCGATAAAATCTACGGGCACATAATTCCTATTTGCAACAATAAGAACATCATTAATTCTTCCCATAGGTTTCTTAATAGTGGAATCCGCAAGATGCAAGTTTAGAGAGCAATCATCAAAATCGCGGAAATCTAGCAAATCACACAAAGTTTTGGGAATAGTGGAGACACTAGCACCCAAATCACATAAAGCATAAAATTCATGATCCTTAATCTTAATTTTAATAGTTGGTTCCCATTCATCATAGAGTTTTCTAGTGATAGAAACTTCCAACTCAAGTTTTTCTTCATAAGATTGCATCAAGGCATCAACGATATGTTTAGTAAACGCTTTATTTTGACTATAAGCATGAGGAGAATTTAGCACGGGTTGCAACAAGGAAATACAATCAATTAAAGAGCACCTTTAATAATTAAATTCCTTGAAATCCAATATAGTGGATTTATCAACATCTAGGGTTTTATTCTTTTCAATCCCACTTTTATCAATTTCATCATCAAGATCTAAAAACTCCGAATTTTTGGAACGCCTTCTAGGTAAAGGTAGATCATATTCAGTTTCATCAAGATTCATATTCCAAAACAAAGATTTAATAGGGGACACATCAATGACTTTTAGATCTTCATCTTGATTTTCATAGGAATTGGAAGAACACGCTTTAATAAAGGCATCTTTCGTAGCATGCATCCTAGCGATTCGTTCCTTGCACTCATCAATGGAAATTCTCATGGCTTTGAGAGACTCATTGATATCATGCTTAGGAGGAATAGATCTAAGCTTTAAAGAATCAACATCAAGAGAAATTCTATCAACGTTCCTAGCCAATTCATCAACTTTAAGCAATTTCTCTTCAAGCAAAGTATTGAAATTCTTTTCTGAATTCTTAAACTCTTTAACACTAGTCTCAAATTCAGAGGGCATCTTATTAAAATTTCCATAAGAGTTGTTGTAGGAATTTCCATAATTATTAGAAGAATAACTAGGATAAGGCCTAGGATTAAAATTCCCTCTATACGCGTTGTTACCAAAATTATTCCTACCAACAAAATTCACATCCATAGATTCATTATTAATCTCAATCAAGTAGACAAAGGCATATCACTAGGATCAGAAGAAACACTCTTAGTAGCAAATAATTTCATAAGTTCATCCATCTTTGAGAACCAAGGTATCAATCCAGTAGGAGGCCACGCGCGAGTCCCTCGTACCTACACAAAACAAATAGCTAAACGCAACCAACGTGATTAGGGGTTGTCAATCCCTTCACGGTCACTTACGAGAGTGAGATCTGATAGAGATGATAGATAATATTTTTGGTATTTTTGATATAAAGATGCAAGGTAAAATAAAAAGCAAAGTAAAAAAGCAAAGCAATAATAAAGTGATTGAAGATTGATATGATGAGAATAGACACGGGGGCCATAGATTTCACTAGTGGCTTCTCTCAAGAGCATAAGTATTTCTATGGTGGGTGAACAAATTACTGTTGAGGAATTGACAGAATTGAGCATAGTTATGAGAGTATCTAGGTATTATCATGTATATAGGCATCACGTCCGAGACAAGTAGACCGACTCCTGCCTGCATCTACTACTATTACTCCACTCATCGACCGCTATCCAGCATGCATCTAGAGTATTAAGTTAATGAAAACGGAGTAACGCCTTAAGCAAGATGACATGATGTAGAGGGATAAATTCATGCAATATGATAAAAACCCCATCTTGTTATCCTCGATGGCAACAATACAATACGTGCCTTGCTGCCCCTACTGTCACTGGGAAAGGACACCGCAAGATTGAACCCAAAGCTAAACACTTCTCCCATTGCAAGAAAAACCAATCTAGTAGGCCAAACCAAACCGATAATTTGAAGAGACTTGCAAAGATAACCAATCATACATAAAAGAATTTAGAGAAGATTCAAATATTGCTCATAGATAATCTTGATCATAAACCCACAATTCATCGGTCTCAACAAACACACCGCAAAAAGAAGATTACATCAAATAGATCTCCACGAGAGAGGGGGAGAACATTGTATTGAGATCCAAAAAGAGAGAAGAAGCCATCTAGCTACTACCTATGGACCCGAAGGTCTGAGGTAAACTACTCACACTTCATCGGAGGGGCTATGATGTTGATGTAGAAGCCCTCCATGGTGGATTCCCCTTCCGGCGGAGCTCCGGAACAGGCCCCAAGATGGGATCTCGTGGGTACAGAAGGTTGCGGCAGTGGAATTAGGTTTTTGGCTCTGTCTCTGATCGTTTGGGGGTATGTAGGTATATATAGGAGGAAGGAGTACGTCGGTGGAGCTTCGAGGGGCCCACGAGGCAGGGGGCGCGCCCTAGGGGGGCGCCCTCCACCCTCGTGGCCGCCTCCCTCCTTGCTTGATGGAGGGTCCAAGTCTCCTGGATCATATTTGTTGAGAAAATCACGTTCCCGAAGGTTTCATTCTGTTTGGACTCCGTTTGATATTCTGTTTCTTCGAAACACTGAAATAGGCAAAAAGCAGCAAATCTGGGCCGAGTCTTCGGTTAATAGATTAGTCCTAAAATAATATAAAAGTGGAAAATAAAGCCCAATATTGTCCAAAACAGTAGATAATATAGCATGGAGCAATCAAAAAATATAGATACGTTGGAGACGTATCATCCGCCTGTCCTGACCGGACGCCCGGAAACGTGAGGATGCACCGACTCTCGTGGCTAAATCGTACACTACACACCATCTCTCTGTAGGAGTAGGTGGATGTGTCGCTCTCTCTAACACACACATGCTGTTAAACACGCACACACACACGCCGAGGTAAAATGAGTTTATATCTCAATTAATGAAGACTTGCATGTTACCATCCATATGTTACTACCCACTATGAAGGTAGTAACATAGACTAGTAACATATGCATGTTACTAGTCCAAGTTACTCACCACTATGACCAGCCTAGCAATGTAACCAAACGCTCCTTACTATGCCTTGTCATCTCCCCCGGAAACCCAATGCATGGAGTGCAACTACGCGTTGATCAGTCAAGAAATCAAAGTCGGCTTGCATGTGAGTTAATATGTGGCCCTGCATGGTAGCTAAAACAACATCTCTTAGTTTTTGTGATTAATTGTTGCGTTTAGAGACAAAAATTAGGGCTTTGATTGGAGGAAGGACCGGTCAAGTTTCTCCTTCTCCTCCAATCTGCTTGCATCTTGGTCTCGCTTCACCTTCTAACATGAATTATTACACCTAGAAGGAGGGATTAGTACGAGATACAGTGGCACACTGACTTAGGTCGAATACAAGTGCCCAAAATTGTGTGCATGTTATAATAAGGATTCACTTAAAATACTACATGAGCGAACAGAGGGGTCAATTGGACAGTGTTCACGAGCAGTAGCGAGATGTGTGAGGTAAGATACACCACTGGCGCTTTAAATTTTCTTATGAATTTGTTTTTTCACCCTCTGACTGGTGGGACCCAACATACTACGTGGAGAGAGGTAAGGTGACTAAGGCTGCATTATTTCTATACTACCAACATTGCTTTAAATCCCAAAATACCTTACCACCAAAGCCACATGACACGATTATGGTTTAAATTCCAATGACTCCCACACACAAAAAAAGACACGGCATGCTTGTCACACGAATGCAGGAATGTATAAAAGGTTATTTTCCTCTCGTTAAACATAACGTGAGGGTGGTATAGCTGGTTAGCCTATTCGCTCATCAAACTTGAGGTCTCAGATTCGATAACCACACTTGAGCATAATTTTGTTTTTGTTCGACTTCTTTCTTCCACCCAATGACAGGTAGGCCCCGCATGACAGAGAGATAAAGTGATCTGGGGCAGTACCAGGACACTATGGATGGATACGGAGCTATACGATCTTGGCCTCGGTGCTTGTTTTCTAGGGTTTGCACTCTTCACACTTTCTCTCCACTATATATATACACGCTGGACCCTCAGCGCTTGTAGTTGCTCTCTCCACACTCTCTCACCCTCTCCAGATCTAAAGAAGACTTCGTTGGCCTCTCTCTCTCCCCTCACTGCTGGTCAAAGAGCCGGCATGATCCGTCTGCCGGGAAGGGAAGGAGGCTTAACGTTGTCGCCGTCGGTGAGGGAGGGAATCCACTACCGGTGCAGCTGTTCTCTTTCACCAAGCGGCGGCGCGGGAGGGCCTCCGACCCCTTCTTCCTCGCCACCGTACATAGTGTGGGCAGAACGGCCTCCGGTCGCCCACCGAACCACACCCCAAGAACCTTAAGGTATAATTTACTTATTCTACATGCATTGCTCTAGCTACATGTGGGCTTTTTCCGCTTCTGCACTCGAATCTAGGTGTTGGACCAAACAGGAAAGTAGTGGGGAAAGTTGTATAGCATGAATCTAGGACGTGGTTCAAAGAGGAAAGGAATGGGGGGAAGTAGTGGGGAAAGTTGTATAGCATGAATCTAGGACGTGGTTCAAAAAGGAAGCAAGGGGGGAAAGTAGTGGGGAAAGTTGTATAGCATGAATCTAGGACGTGGTTCAAAGAGGAAAGGAAGGGGGGAAAGTAGTGGGGAAAGTTGTATAGCATGAATCTAGGACGTGGTTCAAAGAGGAAATTAAGGGGGGAAAGTACTAGTACAGACTGGCTATCCAGCACCTACGTTGGTCGAAAAGGGAAAACAATGACAAACACAGTATGCACATCTGTAACGAACTGATCCTTTTGTTTTGGGGGACAAGGCTGTAGAGTTTGAGCAAGACTAGATTTGCTGCGCTCACATAGGGAAAGGTGTCTAAAGATAACAAAACTGGGACCAACACAAATATGCTCCTTGGTTGTTTGTTCTTTGTTGCAACAGACTGTGCATCACCCCTTCATACATCGGTAGATGCACATGGTGATGGTGAGTCCATTGTCCCGTGCAAATCTTTAGCTGTTGTTAATCTAAGGCCCTCTTTGGTTAAAAAGTCCTAGGACTTTCTTTAGTCCCAACTAAAATGTCCCTAGTCCCTACCTACTTGGTTCCAAGGACTATACATGGACTAGAGGTTATTAAATGACATGCTAAAAGACCATGTTACCCCTAGTAATGAACTAATAGAGATAAGGTGCGATGCGGGGCAGTGGAAACTATTGGAAAAAGTCCCAAAAAGACTCTCCCTCGGGGTCTTCTTTCTTTAGTCCCAAATGCCCACTTTTATCAATAAAAGTCCCTCCTGTTTGGTTTAGATGGGTCTGAAAGGGACATTTTTTAGTCCCTACACCAAAAAGTCCCTGTAAACAAACACCCTCTAATAATGCCGCTGGAAAATTGATGCATTTCCACAGTTGAAAGAAAATTACATGTTTAACGAATTTGATTATTAATATAATCTCTCTGTTAATATGAATCAATGCCACCGTTTGAGAAATGCTATTATCTTGCTTTCTTTCCCATTTAGATAAGTTAGATACTTCTTTTTGTTGGCTTCTGTGTCATCCACCATTATTGGCCACTTGTTGTTTCCTTTGCACCTCTGTGTAAACAAGATTATCTACTTCACCTCGTTGCTATTGTGACCTTTTGTTGCACTGCACAAAAAACTTTTGTTTTAAGATTGTTTTGTGCAGTTCAACCAAAATGTCACACCGACAACGTTGCTTGATTGCTTGATCTTAGTGGAACTGCACAAGAGGAGATCTTACTTCCTATCCGTGTTGGCAAATTTGGTTTAGATCTTCTTCTTGTGAGTTGTTTGAATTCCGCGTCATGAGAGGTCAGTACTAGCCTTCTTTCACATGATTGTGCAGCGTGCTTTCATATGTTGTGCTACTTGTACAGTAATGTTGCTTGTTTTAGTGAACTGCACAAATGGAGATAAGACTTCCAATCTGTATGTGCACCATAATATCCCATTGAGGTAAGATAAGGATATTTCGCAACTTTCGGCCTGTATTTTGCCACTTTCATCAGAAAATTAATGTCTTTGTTTAGTGCTATACTTGTGCTCCCTAATTGACATGCCAAATCTTACATTGAAGGCGAAGCTTGTCTGTTATTGAACCAAGTGATAAAGGGGAAGAACAAGCAGAAGAAAAACAAAAATCAACTCCCGGTGCTGTAAGGAAGCACTGGAACTGTGATGACACAAGTAATGATATAGTTTTGCATCTTAATTTATTGCTATGGCTGGAATGAGCAATTATTTTGCCACTGATTTGATGCCACTCTTAATGTAATATGTAATTATCTCTACTTGTGCAAACAGGGATCTTCTTTGAAGATACCATATATTTTAGTGGAACTGCACAAGAAGATGTTGGAAACATTAAACTAATCGAGGAGTATATAGTAAGCATGGCAACCATAGTAGATAACAACAGATGGTTCTGGAGAAGTGCGTGTTCTGTACGCTCTACACAATAAGCCTCCTGACAAAGGTTGGTAGTTGCCCACGGATTTCATCCATATGATTGAGCTTTGTCATCTCTATTGGTGTTGTGCTACTGTTTAGATACTGTCATGAGAAAGTGGTATTGTCCTTGAGAAGTGCTTCATCTGTGTTGTTTTAAATATTTCCTTTCCTTTCTTTCAAGCAAACAGGGATGCTAGCATTTAGTTGTCCTCTTGTCTTTGCACAACAGGATCATCCTCCTCTGAAGAAGAATATGGAGTATGTGAAGTGACTAGTTCTGATTATGCTAGGATGAAGAAGCCCTGTCTATCTTCTCATCAGAAGGAGCAGTTGAAGGATGGTTACATTACACCCCACAAGACCAAACTAACTTCAGCTCAGAAGGACTGACAGATCTCCATCTTTTTCGCTGTGATGCACAAGTACAATGTTGTTCTAGAATTCTTTCCGGTGAGTTCCATTTTTTTTAAAGTGTGCTCTACATGGACCATGTAGGTGCCTATTTAAACTGTCAATTCATAGTACAGTTTGCTTTATACTATTCACTTTTTTGTATTTGTGCAAACAGGGGTGCTCAGCTTGATTTCAATGGGAACTGCACAAAATGTTCATGAATACATCGAATCATTCATTTCCACCACAAAAAAGGAGGTGCCGATATGTTCAAGGCGTTGCAACATATAAAGGTGAAATCATACAAGCTACGCGCGAATTTGGTTGATTTTGGTGGAACTGCACAAATAGAACAACTGGTTTATTTAGCATGAGGTGCCATGATGTCCGAACTGATGGCAAACCCTGCCCATTCCATAATCGTAGGCATTTGATATTTTGGAATGGGAAAACCTTGTCAAAGTTTGCTCATTGATGTACGCAAAACAACATGCATTTGACATTTTGGAATGGTACAACCTTGTCAAACTTTGCTTATTGATGTTAGCAAGAAGACATGCGTTTGATATTTTTGAATGGGACGCACTTTGCTGTCAGCAGCATCAATCGATTTTTCTTTATTGTTTAGTTGTGAAGTAAATATTGGCTCTGACATGTGAATCGCTGAGATGCATAATCATCGATTGTTTTGAATGTTCTCTATGAACTTCTAGGCCTGTGTGCTTGATTGCAATGTACAAGAACGCTAAAAAGCAGCTCAAACTCTTTGTACTCCCTCTGTTCCTTTTTACTTCGCATATTAGATTTCTTTCAAGTCAGTTGATTTTACATTGTGAATAATACTAGTACGTATTGTTTTGCATGTTCATCCAATGCCAGTGATACAAGAATTTGAACTAATCGAACTAAATTCATTCATACACGGTCGGATTTCATATAAACACGCCGGATTCCATTACATTTCATACATTCTTCAACTAAAAAAAGGTGCACTAGAGGTATAATTAATTAATCGAATCTACCCACCTGTGTCCGACTGAGCCGAACAGAAGCTTATTCTCCAGCAGACTCAGCATCAGTGACTTAACTGCAGGTGTAGTTGCACAACTAACATGGGGCCCAGATGCCTATTGGGCCCACGTGTCAGTGACCCAACTGCACCGGTAGTTAAGTAACTGAAGCAGCGTCCTTCTCCAACATAGCTCTCCGACTCCACCTTGCCGCCAAGAAGCTAATCGGCCGTCAATGGTCAACCCGCCTAGCTTGGCTTCAACCGGAGGGTAGCAGCGGTGGCCTTACTTGGACCCGAGCGGCAGCGACCTACCGTGTTCTACTCTTCCTCGTTTTATGTGTGGCGCGGCCTCGTTGGTAGCGGGGCGGGGCCTCGACGGAGCCGGCAATGTCCTCTTTCTCGTTGCCGGCAGGGCGGCGCCTCAGCGGAGCGGGGGAAATCCTCCCTCTCGTTGCCGGCAGGGTGGGGCCTCGGCTGAGCCGGCGACGTCCTTTGCCTCGTTGTTGGCGGGGTGGAACCTCGGTGGAGTAGGGCCTTGCCGAAGCCGGCGAGGTCCTCCGCCTTGGTGCCGGCGGGGCGGGGCCTCGGCGGAGCCGACGGTGTCCTCTGCCTTGTTGTTGGCGCCACGGGGCCTCGGCGGAGCGGGGACTCGTCGGAGCCGGCATTGTCCTCTGCCTCGTCCTCGGTCTCGCTAAACAGCGCCTCGCCCGTTTCATCGCCCTCTTTGTAGGCGGCCGCAGCCTCTGCCACCCGCATGCGGTACCGCTAGTGCTCGAGACGGCCCTCGCGGGCGGAGCGGTACGAGTTGAGCAGCGCCTCCTGCTCCGCGGCGATCTGCTCCTTCGCCTGCAGGTGCTCCTGGAGGAGATGGTGGTTGTAGGCAGCGTCGGCCTGCGCCTCCCGGAATTGCTCGTGACGCTTCTGCCTCACTGTGTCCATGTATTGGGCATGGGCCTCGCCGATGGTCATGGTGCAATGCACCCGTGAGGATGGCGCGGAGGAGGGGTTGGCGCCGGATCGTTGACTACCATGTTATCCATTGGGGCGTCGTCGTCCTCCGCCTGCTTGCCGGCCAGCCAGTCGGCAACAATGGTTGCCATCTCCTTGTGGCCCGTCGTCCGCCCGTCCCGATGAGCGCTGGAGCGCGAGGAAGCCATGGTGGGCAGTAGTGGTGTGGACATGAGAAAGGGAACGGAGGCGGATGACTATGGCTATGGCCGGTGCAGCAGTTTATATAGCAATGGTGGGCGGCGAAGGGACGGACGTGTGGCGCCGGAGTAGGCGCCACGGCAATCGTGTATCATTAATGTGGGCGGCAGATGGACGGACGGACGACACTTCTGTCGTTTGAAGGCGGAGCAATCGCGTGCACCGGGAAGCGGGGCGAGCGGCGCTGACCGTTTTGGGGGGAAAGCACGCGCGGGCGAGGGAGGCGGTCTGGGTGGGCCAGGGCAGTCAGACTCGTGCTTGACAGCGGGTCGGTCCAGCAGCTAGACATGCTGGCTCGCTAGCAAGCTTGCTGAGCTGAGCATCAACAATCAGACCATGGACGTAGCTTCCGATCAGGAGCCGGCGCCACTGTCCAAGCTGGTTCATGTCGTGTTCACGATAGAGCAGGTGCGGCCGCACTTCGACGCCCTAATGGCGGAAGAGCTACTGGCACAGGAGGACCTGTGCTGCAACCTCCGTCTCCGCAACGAGCACTGGTGAACAAGCGAGCGACAACGCCGCCGCGGACATGTGGCCCTATGATCCTGGCTTCCCGAATGAGCAGCGGGCACTGTATCAGACCATCCATAGGGCCCGTGAGGCCCTCTCCGTCGTCCTTCGAGTTGTTGCTCTCGCCGTGGCGCCGCCGTCTCGCATTGCCAACATGGTCAACGGACATGAGGAATAAGGAGATGACTTTACTTGGAGAGGATGACAGTGGGGACCCAGGAGGGCCATAGCCGCACATACGCAAGTGCCTCCTTATTAAATACAACTATATTTTTTTTGCTTCCTCCTGGTTTCCTGACATCACGGTCCCACACCATTGTCAACCTATGTAGTCAATAAATGAGAGAATTGCACAAGGAGTGGCCGACAGCTGGGACCAAGCAGCTCGAGCAGTATTTGTGTTTTTGAGGTGTGAGCAGTGCAGAGTTTTTTTTAGCGATGTTTTCGTTTTTTTAGACAAGACCGATATTTTTGTTGTTGTTCACAGGAGAACAGGGTATTAACTGGGCGGGTTGTGGCCCGTCTAGCCCAGGCCAGATATCCAGCCCAGATATTATTTTTTCAAGCTAAAAATGGCTAGCCCAGCTATACTTTTTTTTGAGGAATACCCAGGCAAGGTCAACTTGTTATTCTCCGCCCCGCTGGGCTGCAAATCTTTCCAAGGAGGGATGTATTAGGCTTAACAAGAAAATGGGTTTTTATGAAACAATAAATGGGATGTAATTATAAAAACTGGGCAATAACTATAAAAAATGCACCAAACACATAATTAGTTTATTTTTTTGGATTTTGAAATTTTAAATTTCTTTAATTGTTGCGCGCGCAATGCTTCGTTGGATTTTTACGTAATAAAAATTTATATTGAAATTGTATTTAATCTGACTAAAAATTTCGGGACAAAAATATTTCGGATCTTATCAAAATGTGGGAAATTTTATTGAATTCTGTTATGAAAGGTTGGTTGAAATTATTAATCGTTGTCCTAGCTACAAAATGGGTTGTACTTTTAACAAACTGTAAATGGACTGTACTAAATTCCATTAGAATTCAAAAATGGGCTGTACATTCTTACAAATCGCAAACGGGCTATAAGTTCTCTGCCACACACTTGTGGGCCTACTAAGTTGACGCGTCACCTAAAAAATGTAAGTTGACGCGTATGCAAGGCTTTGCCAACTTATAGTCAACACACAGTTCTAGCAGCACTGGTCGTGGGATGTCCATCAAACGGATGTCGTGCTCCTTCTTCAATCTCTTATATTCTAGCTTCAGCCGCCCAAAAAATGATTCCTCCCCCTGACATCTGGGGTGCACCGTTTCGGAGGCTGACCTGTGGGCCTACTAAGTTGACGCGTACCAAGGGCTTTCTCAACTTAGTCAATATAAATGATTCTAGCTGCAGAGACCGTACGATGTCCATCCAACGACGGTAGTGCTTCTTCAACCTCTGGTCTTCTTGCTCCAGCCGCCCAAACCAGCGCGGGTGGGACTGCCTGCTCCTGCCTTCCATGGCTGGCTGTGCTGCCGCACAGGCCGCACCGCCCCACCCTACTCCATTGCTGGCCAGGCCATTCCTCTACTCACCCACACCCCCTGTTATTTTAAGGTGACGGCAGCCGGACCAGTAAACCCTCGTACTCCCCACTGCGTGGGCAACCACTTCCGAGTCTTCCCCGACTCTGTGTTGTTCCCTTCCTAGGCCTCGCCGTCCTCCACCGCCCTGGTGCTCTCAGCGCGGCGTGGTCAACATGGTTAAGGAACGACTTCCATTGGAAGAGTACTGTACGTGGAGAGGCTGACAGCTGGGTCCACGGCCGCAGCAAAGAAGTGCCTCCTTATTACGCACAAAATAATGATTCCTCCACCTGATAGCAGGGACCCACCGGACGGGCCACCGTATTTCACAAAAAAACGTTTCCCTTGACTGCTGGGACCCACCAGCTACATCTTCGCACGCAAGGAAGTGCCTGACAGTCGGGACCCACCTGGTCGAAGCGTATGTAGCATTGTCATTCTGGTCGCGAACGTGTACGTACATACTGGTCGATATAGAGGCACGCACGTGTCATAGTAGAGGCGCGCACGTAGCATGTACACCTACGTACAACGGCCAGGGTGCAAGAAAGAAAATACGGCCACGTACGTACATATGGGCGGGGTCTCGAACGCCTACTCGCGCATACGTACGGCCAAGGCTCGTGTACATGGCTAGGTCGGAACGGAGAAACTGCGTTGTCGTCGTGTTCATGGGGAGCCAACCGACTGGGTCAGAACGAAATGCGTCATCGTGTTCATCGGGAGCCAACCGGCTTGGACGGAACAACCGATGGAAACAAGTCCTGGCGTACCGCAGAACGGAGCAAACGGCCTTGTGTTTGACCGGCCACAGTTGAAACATGATCCTATTCATCGGGAGTGGTCTGGCGTACCGCAAAACGGAGGAAACCGACTTCTCTTGGTTGAAACAGGGTCCTGTTGATCGGGAGGGGTGTGGCGTACCGCAAAACGGAGGAAACGGACTTGTGTTGGAGCACTACGGTCGAAATGGGGGTCCTGTTCATCGGGAGGGGTGTGGCGTACCGCAAAACGGGACTCGATGGGATATTGTTCATCTCCACGATCAACTGCCTCCATGGGCTACTGTTCATCCACCATCGACCTCCTCCAGCCTCCACGAGCTCCTGTTGATCCACGAGCTCCTGTTCATCCACCCTCCACCGCGCGCTCCTCCACCAGCTACTATTAAACCAGCCCTCTCCACGAGGTCCTGTTCAACCACCCCTCCACGGGCTACTGTTCATCCAGCCCTCCACTGGTTATTGTTCAACCAGCCCTCCACGGGGTCATCCTTTTCATCCAGCCCTCCACGGGGTCCTGTTCATCTAGCCCTCCACCTGCTCGATCGATGGGGTCCTGTTCATCCAGCGGCAATACCATGGGTTCCTGTTCATCCAACCCCCCACCGGGAACTGTTCATCCAAACCCCCAACAACACTCACTGTTCATCAAGAGGCAACATCGATCGACTTCAGTTAGCAGCATTAGTGAAGGAATCACTCGGGTTCAGTTAACACCAAGGAATCGATCGATCGCTCGGGTTCAGTAACGCGTAGCCTACAGTGCAATCGCCCGGGTTCAGTTAGAGCCCAACGCCTCGCTCGGGTTCAGTTAGAGCGCAACGCCTTGCACACACGCGCATACGTACGAGAGAAACGTGCATCGCTCGGCCCCGACCACCCATCGTAACCGGGAACTCCCCCGATATTTTCCTCGCCCTCGCTTATACCATGTTTTTTCTCGTCATGGACGGCCCAAAGAATGTCATGCAGTTGCGTCTCCGGCCCGCCCAGGACAAAAAGCCCATTTTCTGTCATGATTTTTTGTCATAGATGTAGGACCCCACCACATCTATGATGATACCGGGTTTTGTCACAATTATCGTCATAAAAGTGTCATAAGCATGACAGAAAAAATTCGTTCGGCCCAATATGTCACGGATGTGTCTTTTTCTTGTAGTGAACAGTGGCAACAAAAAAGTAACTTAGCAAAGATCAATATGAAACGAACTCGTAGGCAATGGATCAATGACGGATAATTATATCAGATGGCGTTCATCATGCAACAGTTATAACCTAGGGTAACACAGAACTGTTGGGGAACGTAGTAATTTCAAAAAAATCCTACGCACACGCAAGATCATGGTGATGCATAGAAACAAGAGGGGAGATTGTTGTCCACGTACCCCCGTAGACAGAAAGCGGAAGCGTTAGCACAACGCGGTTGATGTAGTCCTATGTCTTCACGATCCGACCGATCAAGTACCGAACGCACGACACCTCCGAGTTCAGCACACGTTCAGCCCGATGACATCCCTCGAACTCCGATCCAGCCGAGTGTTGAGGGTGAGTTTCGTCAGCACGACGGCGTGGTGACGATGTCGATGTTCTACCGACGCAGGGCTTCGCCTAAGCACCGCTACAATATTATCGAGGTGGATTATGGTGGAGGGGGCACCGCACACGGCTAAGAGATCAATGATCAATTGTTGTCTCTCGGGTGCCCCCCTTCCCCTGTATATAAAGGAGCAAGGGGGAGGAGGTGCGGCCAGGCTTGGGGCGCGCCAGGAGGAGTCCTACTCCTACCGGGAGTAGGACTCCCCCCTTTTCCATATTGGACTAGGAGAGAGGGGGGAAACAGGTGGAGGAGAGGAAGGAAAGGGGGGGCTTCGCCCCCCTCTCCTTGTCCTATTCGGACTAGGGGGGAGGGGGCGCGACCCTTGCCCTGGCCGCCTCCTCTCTCTTCCACCAAGGCCCAATAACCTCCCGGGGGTTCCGGTAACCTCCCGGTACTCCGGTAAAATCCCGATTCACCCGGAACACTTCCGATGTCCAACATAGGCTTCCAATATATCAATATTCATGTCTCGACCATTTCGAAACTCCTCGTCATGTATGTTATCACATCCGTCACTCCGAACAACCTTTGGTACATCAAAACATATAAACTCATAATGAAACTATCATCGTAACGTTAAGCGTGGGGACCCTACGGGTTCGAGAACTATGTAGACATGACCGAGACATGTCTCCGTTCAATAACCAATAGCGGAACCTGGATGCTCATATTGGCTCCTACATATTCTATGAAGATCTTTATCGGTCAGACCGCATAACAACATACGTTGTTCCCTTTGTCATCGGTATGTTACTTGCCCGAGATTCGATCGTCGGTATCTCAATACCTAGTTCAATCTCGTTACCGGCAAGTCTCTTTACTCGTTCCATAATACATCATCCCGCAACTAACTCATTGGTTGCAATGCTTGCAAGGCTTAAGTGATGTGCATTACCGAGACGGCCCAGAGATACCTCTCCGACAATCGGAGTGACAAATCCTAATCTCGAAATACGCCAACCCAAATACTAATGATGTGACCTCGTTAATCAAATAACAACTCTTTGTCTATGGTTAGGAAACATAACCATCTTTGATTAACGAGCTAGTCAAGTAGAGGCATACTAGTGACACTCTGTTTGTCTATATATTCACACATGTATTATGTCTCCGGTTAATACAATTCTAGCATGAATAATAAACATTTATCATGATATAAGGAAATAAATAATAACTTTATTATTGCCTCTAGGGCATATTTCCTTCAGTCTCTCACTTGCACTAGAGTCAATAATCTAGATTACACTGTAATGATTCTAACACCCATGGAGCCTTGGTGTTGATCATGTTTTGCTCGTGGAAGAGGCTTAGTCAACGGGTCTGCAACATTCAGATCCGTATGTATCTTGCAAATTTCTATGTATCCCACTTAGACTAGATCCCGGATGGAATTGAAGCGTCTCTTGACGTGCTTGGTTCTCTTGTGAAATCTGGATTCCTTCGCTAAGGCAATTGCTCCAGTATTGTCACAAAAGATTTTCATTGGACCCGATGCACTACGTATGACACCTAGATCGGATATGAACTCCTTCATCCAGACTCCTTCATTTGCTGCTTCCGAAGAAGCTATGTACTCCGCTTCACATGTAGATCCCGCCACGACGCTTTGTTTAGAACTGCACCAACTGACAGCTCCACCGTTCAATGTAAACACGTATCCGGTTTGCGATTTAGAATCGTCCGGATCAGTGTCAAAGCTTACATCAACGTAACCATTTACGATGAGCTCTTTGTCACCTCCATATACGAAAAACATATCCTTAGTTCTTTTCAGGTACTTTAGGATGTTCTTGACCACTGTCCAGTGATCCACTCCTGGATTACTTTGGTACCTCCCTGCTAGACTTATAGCAAGGCAGACATCAGGTATGGTACACAGCATTGCATACATGATAGAGGCTATGGCTGAAGCATAGGGAACATCTTTCATCTTCTCTCTATCTTCTGTAGTGGTCGGGCATTGAGTCTTACTCAACTTCCCACCTTGTAACACAGGAAAGAACCCTTTATTTGCTTGATCCATTTTGAACTTCCTCAAAACTTTGTCAAGGTATGTGCTTTGTGAAAGTCCAATTAAGCGTCTTGATCTATCTCTATAGATCTTAATGCCCAATATGTAAGCAGCTTCACCGAGTTCATTCATTGAAAAACTCTTATTCAAGTATCCCTTCATGCTATCCAGAAATTCTATATCATTTCCGATCAGCAATATGTCATCCACATATAATATCAGAAATGCTACAGGGCTCCCTGAGGGAGTCCTGGATTAGGGGGTGTCCGGATAGCCGGACTATAATCTTTGGCCGGACTCCTGGACTATGAAGATACAAGATTGAAGACTTCGTCCCGTGTCCGGATAGGACTTTCCTTGGCGTGGAAGGCAAGCTTGGCGATACGGATATGATCTCCTCCCATTGTAACCGACTCTGTGTAACCCTAGCCCTCTCCGGTGTCTATATAAACCGGAGGGTTTTAGTCCATAGGACGGACAACAATTATTCCATAGGCTAGCTTCTAGGGTTTAGCCTCTTTGATCTCGTGGTAGATCTACTCTTGTACTACCCATATCATCAATATTAATCAAGCAGGAGTAGGGTTTTACCTCCATCGAGAGGGCCCGAACCTGGGTAAAAACATCGTGTCTCTTGTCTCCTGTTACCATCCGCTTAGACGCACAGTTCGGGACCCCCTACCCGAGATCCGCCGGTTTTGACACCGACATTGGTGCTTTCATTGAGAGTTCCTCTGTGTCGTCATCTTTAGGCCCGATGGCTCCTCCAATCATCAACAGCGATGCGGTCCAGGGTGAGACTTTTCTCCCCGGACAGATCTTCGTATTCGGCAGCTTTGCACTATGGGCCAATTCGCTTGGCCATCTGGAGCAGATCGAAAGCGACACCCCTGGCCATCAGGTCAGATTTGGAAACTTGAACTACACGGCAGACATCCGCGGGGACTTGATCCTCGACGGATTCAAGCCACAGTCAGGTGCGCTGCATTGTCGCGACGGGCATGATCTAGCTCTGCCGCTGAACAGTGCTCTGGAGGCTGCACCCGTGTCCGCTCCGACCCTAAGCTCGGAGCCGACCGTGCCAGTCGAGGACGGGTGGCTGGACACCGCCTCGGGGGCTGCAATCTCTACGACGGTTGAGCCGAACACTGTCCCTATTCTCTGAGAAGCCCCTGACTCCCAGGTGCCGGACTCCTCTCCGGACTCCGAGCCCTCTGCGCCCCTGCCAATCGAATCCGATTGGGCGCCGATCATGGAGTTCACCGCCGCAGACATCTTTCAACACTCGCCCTTCGGCGACATTTTGAACTCACTAAAGTCTCTCTCTTTATCAGGAGAGTCCTGGCCGGACTATGGTCAGCAAGGTTGGGATGCGGATGACGAAGAAATTCAAAACCCACCCACCACCCACTTCGTAGCCACTGTCGATGGTTTAACCGACATGCTCGACTTCGACTCCGAAGACATCGACGGTATGGACGACGATGTAGGAGACGAACAGGAACCAGCACCTATAGGGCACTGGAAAGCCACCTCGTCATATGACATATACATGGTGGACACCCCAAAAGAAGGCAATGGCGATGGAACAGCGGAGGATGACCCCTCCAAGAAGTAGCCTAAGCGCCGGCGTCGGCAGCGCCGCTCTAAATCCCGCCAAAGCAAAAATGGTGATTCCGGCACGGGAGATAATAACACCCGGACAGTGCCGAAGACAACCCCCTCCAGCAGGATTCTGCACAGGAGGATGGAGAAGCCATCCCTCATGAGAGAGCGGCAGACAGAGAGGTAGAGGACGATAATTACATGCCTCCCTCCGAAGACGAGGCAAGCCTCGACAACGACGAATTTGTCGTGCCTGAGGATCCCATCGAACAAGAGCGTTTCAAATGCAGGCTTATGGCCACGTCAAGCAGCCTCAAGAAAACAGAGCAACAGCTTAGAGCTGACCAAGACTTGCTAGCCGACAGATGGACTGAAGTCCTTGCAGCCGAAGAGTACGAACTCGAACGTCCCTCCAAGAGCTACCCCAAGCGCAGGCTGCTACCCCGATTAGAGGAGGAAGCACCTAAACCTACATCACCAGTGCATAACGCGGCCGATCGGCCACCTCGTGGCCGCGACAGACAAGCCTCTCGGCCCTCCACTCAAGCCGCACCCCGACGTCGCTCAAATAATACCAAGGCATGGGGAAATGCGCCAGACCTGCGAGATATATTGGAGGACAAGGCAAGGCAAAAAAGATCGATCTATGGATCGCGTGGGCGCCCCACGACACGAGACGATAATCGTCATGCCGGATACAGTAAATCTGCCTGGACGAACACAGCAGACAAAGCTCATTTGAGCTACGTCACGATATAGCCCAGTACAGAGGCGCCGCACACCCACTATGCTTCATAGATGAAGTAATGGATCATCAAATCCCCGAGGGTTTCAAACCCGTAAACATCGAATCATACGATGGCACAACAGATCCTGCGGTATGGATCGAGGATTATCTCCTTCATATCCACATGGCCCGCGGTGATGATCTACACGCCATCAAATACCTCCCACTCAAGGTTAAAGGACCTGCTCGGCATTGGCCTAATAGCTTGCCAGCAGAATCAATTGGTTGTTGGGAGGACCTGGAACCGCATTCCTCGACAATTTCCAGGGCACCTATGTGCGACCACCAGACGCCGATGACCTAAGCCACATAATTCAGCAGCAAGAGGAATCGGCCAAACAATTCTGGACATGGTTCCTAACCAAGAAAAATCAAATTGTCGATTGTCCGGATGCAGAGGCCCTAGTAGCCTTCAAACATAACATCCGTGACGAGTGGCTTGCCCGGCACCTAGGACAGGAAAAGCCGAAATCCATGGCAGCCCTCACAACACTCATGACCCGCTTTTGCGCAGGAGAAGACAGCCGACTAGATCATAGTAATAACATGACCAAGAGCCCTGGTAATTCGGATACCAAGGACAGCAATGGCAGGTCGCGTCGCAACAAGCACAAGCGCCGCATTAACGGCGACAATGCTGAGGATATGGCAGTTAATGTCGGATTCAGAGGCTCTAAACCCGGTCAGCGGAAAAGGCCATTTAAGAGAAATACTCCGAGCCCGTCCAGTTTGGACCGAATACTCGATCGCTCGTGCCAGATACACGGCACCCCCAAAAACCAGCCAATCACACCAACAGGGACTGTTGGGTGTTCAAGCAGGCAGGCAAGTTAAATGCCGAAAACAGAGACAAGGGGCGGCATAGCGATGATGAGGAGGAGCCCCGGCCGCCGAACAATAGTGGACGGAAGGGCTTCCCCCCACAAATGCGGGCGGTGAACATGATATACGCAACCCACATCCCCAAAAGGGAGCGGAAACGTGCACTCAGGGACGTATATGCGTTGGAGGCAGTCGCCCCTAAGTTCAACCATGGTTCTCCTGCCCGATCACTTTCGATCGACGGGACCATCCCACTAGCATCCGCCATGGTGGATTTGCCGCATTGGTTCTAGACCCAGTCATCGACGGATTTCACCTCACTAGAGTCCTTATGGACGGCGGCAGCAGCCTGAACCTGCTTTATCAGGATACAGTGCGAAAAATGGGCATAGATCCCTCAAGGATTAAACCCAGAAAGACGACCTTTAAAGGTGTCATACCAGGTGTAGAGGCCAACTGTACAAGCTCAGTTACACTTGAGGTGGTCTTCGGATCCCCGGATAACTTCCGAAGTGAGGAGTTAATCTCCGACATAGTCCCGTTTCGCAGTGGCTACCATGCACTGCTCGGACGAATCACATTCGCAAAGTTCAATGCGGTGCCGCACTACGCATACCTCAAGCTCAAGATGCCAGGCCCTCGAGGAGTAATTACGGTCAACGGAAACACCGAACGCTCTCTCCGAACAGAGGAGCATACGGCGGCCCTCGCGGCGGAGGTACAAAGTAGCCTCTCAAGGAAATTCTCCAGTCCGGCTAACAAAGGTCCGGACACTGCCAAACGCGCCCGGAGTAACCTACAGCAAGAACGTCTGGCACGTTCCAAGCAAGCGTAGCAATGCAGCCCCAACCCCAGCCCTCGCGGAATCACAAAACCAATACTGCGCGTACATAATTACGCTCTGGAAATACCATGGGCATAGGGGAGGGGCACGACCGTGGCATGCCCACAAAGCGGCTCAACCGCACTAAGGGCTCACGATTTGGTCATTTTTCTTACTTTCAGGACTCCACTCTATGGAAGGCCTGTCCGGCAGTACAATCGCCGAACACACGATGCAACAGCCAGGGAGGCAGAAAGCTACGTCGAATGTCCAGGTGGTCTCTATAACGAGCAAAATACATGTCTTACATACCGCCTCGCAGATCACCCCTAGAGGGGGACATGTCAAATACTCCCATCTCTTGCTTATCGCACTATTTGTATCGTTCTGCTTTCGCAGCAGCCGTTTAAAATAAGCAATGCTTAGCTTCAGCTTATTATTGCATTCTCTATTTATTTCCTTTTTATATACATGTTCAGTCATGACATCTAGCACCCGTACACTTTGGTACAGACAGTACACCATGGGCTTAAGTACCCCACAATACGGTGTGAGAAGTCCGAACACTTTCACAAGTGCGGCACCCCGAACTTATAGCATTATATGCATCGGCTCCGAATCATGTCTTGGGTCAATAGTTGGGTTTGCCCGGCTCCTATGTTTTGGTACCTTACGTTCCGTTATATCGGCTAAGGTAGCGCTAGGAGAACTACTGCGATTGTGCCCCGGTTGAGCTGGGTTCAGCACCTTAGTAGAGAAAGCTAAAACTGACCGTCATGATAGGGCGAGAGCTGGTCGCTGTTCGAGAGGTTTTGAGTCCCTAAAGACTTATGTCACTTAGAGCGAGGAGCCAGCTTTGTCCGGCCTAGGCGTGGATAGCGCCCGAACTCGGTCTTCCGAATACGAGGGGCTTCGCCGAAATTTAAAATTATAGAATTCTATGGCTAAGTGAGAGTGTTCAAGCATTATGGTCCGATTGCCTTGTTCGTCGTGCTGAGCGCCTCCCTCGAAGGACCCAAAAATGGGAAAAAGAGCGCTCAGGTTTATCCCGAACACCCCAGCACTAGTGGCTCGGGGGCAGAAGCCGACAACCCACCATCTCTCAAATTTCATAAACGGCCGCACAGAAGGTAATATTTTAAATTCTAAAAGCGTTGCTTAGCGCATATGAACAAGTTTTCGGCGCACAGGACCAAATAAACAAGTTTTACTCAAAAAATACATCTTTCGAGCATTCATCCGCCACAAGGCGGGCACCCTTTAGGACGCCCTCGTAATACATCTCGGGGTGGCGATGCTCCTTGCCCTGCGGTGGCCCGTCCTTCACAAGCTTCACGGCATCCAATTTACCCCAGTGCACCTTAGCACGGGCAAGGGCCCTACGGGCACCCTCGATGCAGACGGAGCGCTTGACGACTTCAAGCCTCGGACAGGCGCCCACCAGCCGCCTCACTAGCCCGAAGTAGCTCCCAGGCAGGGCCTCTCCAGGCCACAGCCGAACTATAAAGCCCTTCAGGGCATGTTCGGCCACCTTGTGGAGCTCGACCAGTTGCTTCAACTGGTCGCCTAAAGGCATCGGGTGTCCGGCCTCAGCGTACTAAGACCAGAACACCTTCTCCGTCGAGCTGCCCTCCTCGGCTCGGTAGAATGCGGCGGCATCGGACACACTGTGGGGCAAATCTGCGAACGCTCCTGGAGAGCTCCGGATTCGGGTAAGTAACAAGTAATTCACTTTCACATGCTTGCTTTGCATAAAGAAAGCCTTACCCGCCGCTATCTGCTTCATCGCCTCAACCTCCTGGAGGGCTTTCTAGGCCTCGGTCTTGGCCGATTTGGCGCTTTCAAGGGCCGCCGCGAGCTCGGACTCCCGCATCTTCGAGTCAAGCTCCAAACTCTCATGCTTTTTCATGAGAGCCTGGAGCTCTTGCCGCACCTCGCCAACCTGCGCCTCGTGCTTCTCCCGCTCGGTGCGCTCCGTGGCCACCCTCTTCTCGGCCTCGGATAGCGCTTGCTTAAGGGTCGCCACCTCAGTCGTGGCCCCTACAATAGCCACGTTTGTCCTGTCATTTTTTTTGCAACCACATATTTTCTATATATTTAAAATAAGGTATTTCTTACCTTCCTTATCCTCGAGCCGCTTCTTGGAAAGTCCGAGCTCCTGCTCGGACCATTCGAGGTTCTGCTTCAGCGTGTCCACCTCCGCAGTCAGTGCGGCGGACGCCAGCAGCAAAGCCTGCATATGCATATTGACTTACTTTTGTTAGACTCCTGCGAATGTTATTAGATCCTCTATTCGGCTTTTCTTTCTGAACGCCAAACAGAGCATCAGGGGCTACTGTCTATGCAGTAATTTTTTTTACATATTTTTTACATACGTCAAAGCCTGTCAGCAGGCTGGCACAGGCTTCGGTCAGCCCGCTCTTGGCGGACTGAACTTTCTGAATCACCGCACTCATAATAGTGCGGTGCTCCTCATCGATGGAGGCACCGTTAAGCACCTCCAGCAAGTTATCCGGTGCCTCCGGTCGGGCGGAGGTCACTGGCGTCGTAGGCTTGCCCTTCTTCTTAGGGGGCCGCTTGCCGGACTCCGGAACCTTTGAAGGTTCCGGTGCGGTGTCCGGCCTGGGGCCGGACTTAGAACCCTCGGGGGTTCTGTCCCCTTGGCGCCTGGAGTCCGGGAGGTTGCCTTGCAGTGCCTCCAGGACCACCTCCTCCTGGCCTGGAGCCTCCTGCGACAACACCTCGGCATTGTCCGTAGGGTGAGGGGAGGAGGCGGCCGGAAGTGAAGTGTTGTTCACATCCGACGAATCCAGGGAGCTGCTCGTCGACACGTCGAGCCGGTCTTTGGGCGAACTGCATAATTATATGCAACGTCAGGAAAAGCTACGCAATGAAGGAACACTATGAATCACTCTGGTGTCCGGATACTTACGATTTCGCCAGGGGCTTGGCCCTGAGCAGCCACTCCTCTTCGCCGTTGTCGGCATTAGCAGAGTAGTCCGGAGGAAGGGTCTTCCCCTTCTTTGACCCTCCGGCCTCCCAAGTTGGGGCGGCCTTCCTTTTCTTTCCTCCCCCCGCTAGAGGGGGAGAGGCCTCTTCTTCCTCCTCCTCGTCTTCACGGGAGGAGTGTGTCTCGGAGTCGTCGGACGATGAATCCGACACCACCAGGCGCCGGGCACTCTTTCGAGTCCCCGTGGCCTTCTTCTTGGCCTTCTTCTCCGGCACCACATAGGGTGCCGGAACCAGCACCCCGCCAAGCGGGCGTCCGCTGGGTCTTCGGGCAAAGGAGCCGGACAGCTGATCTGTACGGACGTCTCCTGCCAATCCTGTCAAAGGTAAGGGAGTTTAGATCCCGCATAGAGTCAAACTATGGAAAACTAATATCCTGTAAGAGGTGAAAAAAGCTTACCATGCTAGCATGACGCTACGTGCTGAATTCGCGATCCTCGGTAGCGGATGCGGGAGCCTCGGCGCCCTTGAATAGCGCCTTCCAGGCATCTTTGTACGTTGTGTCGAAGAGCCTGCTTAGAGTTCGGTGATGCGACTGGTCGAACTCCCACAGGTTGAAAGCCCGTTGTTGACCTGGGAGGATCCGACGGATGAGCATAACTTGGACTACGTTGACAAGTTTGAACTTCTTGTCCATCAGGCTTTGGACGCATGTTTGGAGTCCGGTCAGCTCTCCTTTTTTACCCCACGATAGGCCCGTCTATTTCCAGGAGGTGAGCCGCGTAGGTGGTCCGGATCGGAACTCGGGGGTTGTGATCCATTCAGGGTCACGCCGCTCGGTGATGTAGAACCACCCCGATTGCCACCCCTTCAGGGTCTCCACGAAGGAGCCCTCGAGCCATAGGACATTGGGCATCTTGCCCACCATGGCACCTCCGCACTCCGCCAGGGTGCCGTGCATCACCTTTGGCTTGACATTAAAGGTCTTGAGCCATAGGCCGAAATGGGGTCGGATGCAGAGGAAGGCCTGGCACACGACGATAAACACCGAGATGTTGAGGAAGAAGTTCAGGGCCAGATCGTGGAAATCTAGGCCGTAGTAGAACATGAGCCCCCAGACAAATGGGTGGAGAGGGAAGCCCAGTCTGCGGAGGAAATGGGGGAGGAACACCACCCTCTCATGGGGCCCGGGGGTGGGGATGAGCTACCCCTCTTCTGGAAGCCGGTGCACGATGTCGTTAGACAAGTATCCGGCCCTCCTCAACTTTTTGATGTGTCCCTCCGTGACGGAGGAGACCATCCAATTGCCTCCCGCTCCGGACATGGCTGCAGAAGGTTGAGGTGGGATGTGCGTACTTGGGCGTTGGAGCTCGAGTACGCAAGAATGGATGGGCAAAGGAGGAAGAAGGTGTAGGTGAAAAGGTGGATCCTTATCCCCTTATATGGGCGGACGAAAATTGCGCGTCCCCACCCGCCTGGTAAAACTCGCTTATCTCCCAAGCGCCGTAATCAATGGCACGGTTGGGTTACCCATGTCCGTATTGATGAGAATCCCGGAATAAGGGGACACGATCTCTGCTTCGACGAGACGTGCCAAGGAAACCGCCTCGCTAAACGCGCTGAGGTGGGACAGTAAAACGATTCAAATAAAGGCTTGGCCGTGGTGGGATGTCATGCTACGGAATACGTCAGCAGATTAGATGTGTGTGAATATCATTCTCTCTACGGTGGCATGTGGAGCTTGTTTTGCAGAGCCGGACACTATTCTTGTGTTCAAAATCTTCTATGAAGTATTCGGAGGAGGAACCCACCTTGCAATGCCGAAGACAACTTGCGCGCCGGACTCGTCGTCATTGAAGCCTGGTTCAAGGGCTATTGAGGGAGTCCTGGATTAGGGGGTGTCCGGATAGCCGGACTATAATCTTTGGCCGGACTCCTGGACTATGAAGATACAAGATTGAAGACTTCGTCCCGTGTCCGGATAGGACTTTCCTTGGCGTGGAAGGCAAGCTTGGCGATACGGATATGATCTCCTCCCATTGTAACCGACTCTGTGTAACCCTAGCCCTCTCCGGTGTCTATATAAACCGGAGGGTTTTAGTCCATAGGACGAACAACAATCATACCATAGGCTAGCTTCTAGGGTTTAGCCTCTTTGATCTCGTGGTAGATCTACTCTTGTACTACCCATATCATCAATATTAATCAAGCAGGAGTAGGGTTTTACCTCCATCGAGAGGGCCCGAACCTGGGTAAAAACATCGTGTCCCTTGTCTCCTGTTACCATCCGCCTAGACGCACAGTTCGGGACCCCCTACCCGAGATCCGCCGGTTTTGACACCGACACTCCCACTCACTTTCTTGTAAATACAGGCTTCTCCAAAAGTCTGTACAAAACCAAATGCTTTGATCACACTATCAAAGCGTTTATTCCAACTCTGAGAGGCTTGCACCAGTCCATAAATGGATCGCTGGAGCTTGCACACTTTGTTAGCTCCTTTTGGATCGACAAAACCTTCCGGTTGCATCATATACAACTCTTCTTCCAGAAATCCATTCAGGAATGCAGTTTTGACATCCATCTGCCAAATTTCATAATCATAAAATGCGGCAATTGCTAACATGATTCGGACAGACTTAAGCATCGCTACGGGTGAGAAGGTCTAATCGTAGTCAATCCCTTGAACTTGTCGAAAACCTTTTGCAACAAGTCGAGCTTTGTAGACAGTAACATTACCGTCAGTGTCAGCCTTCTTCTTGAAGATCCATTTATTCTCAATTGCTTGCCGATCATCGGGTAAGTCAACCAAAGTCCACACTTCATTCTCATACATGGATCCCATCTCAGATTTCATGGCTTCTAGCCATTTTGCGGAATCTGAGCTCACCATCGCTTCTTCATAGTTCGTAGGTTCATCATGATCTAGTAGCATGACTTCTAGAACAGGATTACCTTACCACTTTGGTGCGGATCTTACTCTAGTTGATCTACGAGGTTCAGTAGCAACTTGATCTGAAGTTTCATGATCATCGTCATTAGCTTCCTCACTAAATGGTGCAGGTGTCATAGAAACCGGTTTCTGTGATATACTACTTTCCAATAAGGGAGCAGGTACAGTTACCTCATCAAGTTCTACTTTCCTCCCACTCACTTCTTTCGAGAGAAACTCCTTCTCTAGAAAGGAAACATTCTTAGCAACGAATGTCTTGCCTTCGGATCTATGATAGAAGGTGTACCCAACAGTCTCCTTTGGGTATCCTATGAAGACACATTTCTCCGATTTGGGTTCGAGCTTATCAGGTTGAAGCTTTTTCACATAAGCATCGCAACCCCAAACTTTCAGAAACAACAACTTTGGTTTCTTGCCAAACCACAGTTCATAAGGCGTCGTCTCAACAGATTTTGATGGTGCCCTATTTAACGTGAATGCAGCCGTCTCTAAAGCATAACCCCAAAACGATAGCGGTAAATCTGTAAGAGACATCATAGATCGCACCATATCAAGTAAAGTACGATTACGACGTTCGGACACGCCATTACGCTGTGGTGTTCCGGGTGGCGTGAGTTGCGAAACTATTCCGCATTGTTTCAAATGTAGACCAAACTCGTAACTCAAATATTCTCCTCCATGATCAGATTGCAGAAACTTTATTTTCTTGTTACGATGATTTTCAACTTCACTCTGAAATTCTTTGAACTTTTCAAATGTTTCAGACTTATGCTTCATTAAGTAGATATACCCATATCTGCTTGAATCATCTGTGAAGGTGAGGAAATAACGATATCCGCCACGAGCCTCAACATTCATCGGACCACATACATCTGTATGTATGATTTCCAACAAATCTGTTGCTCTCTCCATAGTACCGGAGAACGGTGTTTTAGTCATCTTGCCCATGAAGCACGGTCCGCAAGTACCAAGTGATTCATAATCAAGTGGTTCCAAAAGTCCATCAGTATGGAGTTTCTTCATGCGCTTTACACCGATATGACCTAAACGGCAGTGCCACAAATAAGTTGCACTATGATTATCAACTCTACATCTTCTGGCTTCAACATTATGAATATGTGTATCACTACTAATGAGATCCATCAAAAATAGACCACTCTTCAAGGGTGCATGACCATAAAAGATATTACTCATATAAATAGAACAACCATTATTCTCTGATTAAAATGAATAACCATCTCGCATCAAACAAGATCCAGATATAATGTTCATGCTCAACGCTGGCACCAAATAACAATTATTTAGGTCTAATACTAATCCCGAAGGTAGATGTAGAGGTAGCGTGCCGACCGCGATCACATCAACTTTGGAACCATTTCCCACACGCATCGTCACCTCGTCCTTTGCCAGTGTTCGCTTAATCCGTAGTCCCTGTTTCGAGTTGCAAATGTTAGCAACAGAACCAGTATCAAATACCTAGGTGCTACTGTGAGCTCTAGTAAGGTACACATCAATAACATGTATATCACATATACCTTTGTTTACCTTGCCATCCTTCTTATCCGCCAAATACTTGGGGCAGTTCCCCTTCCAGTGACCAGTCTGCTTGCAGTAGAAGCACTCAGTTTCAGGCTTAGGTCCAGACTTGGGTTTCTTCTCCTGAGCAGCAACTTGCTTGCTGTTCTTCTTGAAGTTCCCCTTCTTCTTCCCTTTGCCGTTCTTCTTGAAACTAGTGGTCTTATTGACCATCAACACTTGATGCTCCTTCTTGATTACTACCTCCGCAACCTTTAGCATTGCGAAGAGCTCATGAATTGTCTTGTCCATCCCTTGCATATTATAGTTCATCACGAAGCTCTTGTAGCTTGGTGCTAGTGATTGGAGAATTCTGTCAATGACACTATCATCCGGAAGATTAACTCCCTGTTCAATCAAGTGATTATTATACCCCAGACATCTTGAGTATATGCTCACTGACAAAACTGTTCTCCTCCATCTTGCAGCTATAGAACTTATTGGAGACTTCATATCTCTCAATCCGGGCATTTGCTTGAAATATTAACTTCAACTCCTGGAACATCTCATATGCTCCATGACGTTCAAAACATCGTTGAAGACCCGGTTCTAAGCCGTAAAGCATGGCACACTGAACTATCGAGTAGTCATCAGCTTTGCTCTGCCAGACGTTCATAACATCTGGTGTTGCTCCAGCAGCAGGCCTGGCACCCAGCGGTGCTTCCAGGACGTAATTCTTCTGTGCAGCAATGAGGATAATCCTCAAGTTACGGACCCAGTCTGTGTAATTGCTACCATCATCTTTCAACTTTGCTTTCTCAAGGCACGCATTAAAATTCAACGGAACAACAGCACGGGCCATCTATCTACAATCAAACATAAACAAGCAAGATACTATCAGGTACTAAGTTCATGATAAATTTAAGTTCAATTAATCATATTACTTAAGAACTCCCACTTAGAAAGATATCCCTCTAATCCTATAAGAGGTAAAAGCACCCCAGGTACCCTAACTTGCATGGAATGTGATGATTTAGTCCCAAACTTGTAAAATGCAACTCCATCATACCCCAACTTGCACTGCATGTGCAATTTAGTCCCGGGCCTATCACAGCGCGACAATTGGCAGCCACATGGCCAGACCGGTCCTCACCTGCACTTTTATAAAAAACACCGTGTCGTCTTGTTTAATTAACCCGCGCTACAAATCTGTCTTAAGTTTCACACCGGATCTGATACGGAGGAAATATTGACTCCTCACAAAAACAAGTACAGGTGCAGAGCAGGTGAGCTGGCTCGTGGTTGGAGTGCAGGTGCGCACTCAGGAGGGTTAAACATGATTTTGTTTTTGTTCCATGCTTGGTTTCGGGTTTAGAGCAGGGCAGCAGGTCCGTAGCGTAGTGTCCAGGCCAGCTGCTCTGTTTGTTTGTCCCCGGGCCAGCCGCAGCTGTGTCATGGCATGGTAGTAGCCACGTCGATTCATCGCCCCTACTGCCTCTGATGTGTATGCAGCCTACTGCCAGCTCAGCCTCCACTATCGTGCCGCAACTCCCACAGCATGTGTGTATAGTGCAGACGATCTTGCTATTTTTTTCTGCTGCATGAGCCTTACACAACGACACATCGGATGGACTCCATCAAGGTTTTTCTAGAAACCATACATGTATATTTTTAAAGATCATATGTTGCCAATCCTAAATGAAAAATGTACTCATACGTACAATTTCTAGTATACTTGCCTTACACGTGAATATTCCGCATGACCTTGAGAGCACGCCAAAACGTCAGATGCACGAAATATCGATTCACCTCCGTCAATTTAAAGACAGACCAATGTATGTGTATGAATACATATATAAATACAAGTATCGTGATGTGCAGTATAATGAAATCAAGTAGTGCCCCTACAATTTCAGATGGTTGAGACAGATAATTTTTAAAAAATCAGCTATGATTTCTTTTTCGTTTTGTGTGTAATCCTGCAGAGAAAATGATATCTATTTTTCACTTTGTTGTTTTGATAGTTGAGACCCTGTAAGAACCTCTATGATTGCCTTAATGAAATCAAAGAGAAGATCCCTTCCATTAGAAAACCCGTGAAGATTCACATACACCTAGTAATTAGTATGTGCGGATGAAGATGTATGTGTGATAAGTGGTACGTAAATCGGCAATTTAATCATTTTCTTGTACGTCTCAGAAAAGGGGACATCTATGCATGGACGTGCAGGGTAGAGTAAAGCGAGTGAACCGTCGAACCGCTGTTCATGACAGCGGATTTTTGGACCGGAAATCTTCTTCCAAGCACATACGCACGGACCATCTATGTGAATGAAAAATATAAACACAGAGCCTACATTACATCTGTACCACACATCAAATTCCAGGGAGCCCTCCCTTGTAATTTGTACATAATTTATTTTGTAAATGAAACATTACCGTAGAATATTTGTTCAACGGTTTCAGGGTTAAAAAAATTCCAGACCGTATTGTCGCATCGAAATTAATGTGTGTCATACACGTTGCCTACTTACTCTTTTCGTTTAAAATTACTTTGAAGTCAAACTTACAAGGTTTAACCGACTTTATAGGGAAAAATAACAATCAAAATAAAGCGTAGATGTTGATATTTCTTAATATAAATTTGATAAAACTTTGCATGTTTAACTTCAAACAAACATTATACGTGAAGTAGAACAACAGAAAGACTACTAATATTCATCGCAAAAAAAAGAGAGAGTAATAATATGGCGTTGAATAGCAGATTAGGCCGTGCAAAATATAAAAAGAATAGCGGAATAGACAGACTACGCGCGGCGCAGTTGGTTCGTTGCTCTAGGACATTGATGGGAGTATGGGCCAAGGATCTCGCATGCTAAAGCTGCTAAGCTGCACGAACGTCCTACATTTTCCCCTGGATCTCGCACGGTAGATATTGACTCCTCTCGAAATATTAACCCGCTTTACCAACTTCTTCCTCCTTTTCAGATCCGGTGTGAAACTTAAGAAAGATTTGTAGCGTGGGTTAATTAGACAAGACAGCAGGGTGATTTTGTAAAATTGCAGCTGAGGACCGGTTTGGCCACGTGGCTGCCAATTGTCGCGCTGTGATAGGCCCGGGACAAAATTGTCACATCCAATGCAAGTTGGGGTATGGTGGAGTTGCATTTTACAAGTTTGGGACTAAATCATCACATTCCATGCAAGTTAGGGTACCTGGGGTGCTTTTACCTCATCCTCTAAGTGATCACGTGATCCAAATCAACTAAACCATAACCGATCATCACGTGAAATGGAGTAGCTTTCAATGGTGAACATCAATATGTTGATCATATCTACTATATGATTCATGCTCGACCTTTCGGTCTCAGTGTTCCGAGGCCATATCTGCATATGCTAGGCTCGTCAAGTTTAACCTGAGTATTCTGCGTGTGCAAAACTGGCTTACACCCGTTGTAGATGGACGTAGAGCTTATCACACCCGATCATCACGTGGTGTCTGGGCACAACGAACTTTAGCAACAGTGTATACTCAGGGAGAACACTTTTATCTTGAAATTTAGTGAGAGATCATCTTATAATGCTACCGTCAATCAAAGCAAGATAAGATGCATAAAAAGATAAACATCACATGCAATCAATATAAGTGATATGATATGGCCATCATCATCTTGTGCTTGTGATCTCCATCTCCGAAGCACCGTCATGATCACCATCGTCACGGGCGCGACACCTTGATCTCCATCGTAGCATCATTGTCGTCTCGCCAATCTTATGCTTCTACGACTATCGCTACTGCTTAGTGATAAAGTAAAGCATTACAGGGCGATTGCATTGCATACAATAAAGCGACAACCATATGGCTCCTGCCAGTTGCCGATAACTCGGTTACAAAACATGATCATCTCATACAATAAAATTTAAGCATCATGTCTTCACCATATCACATCACAACATGCCCTGCAAAAACAAGTTAGACGTACTCTACTTTTTTGTTGCAAGTTTTACGTGGCTGCTATGGGCTTAGCAAGAACCGTTCTTACCTACGCATAAAAAACCACAACGATAGTTTGTCAAGTTGGTGTTGTTTTAACCTTCGCAAGGACTGGGCATAGCCACACTCGGTTCAACTAAAGTTGGAGAAACTGACACCCGGCAGCCACCTGTGTGCAAAGCACGTCGGTAGAACCAGTCTCGCGTAAGCGTATGCGTAATGTCGGTCCGGGCCGCTTCATCCAACAATACCGCCGAACCAAAGTATGACATGCTGGTAAGTAGTATGACTTATATCGCCCACAACTCACTTGTGTTCTACTCGTGCATATAACATCAACGCATAAAACCTGGCTCGGATGCCACTGTTGGGGAACGTAGTAATTTCAAAAAAATTCCTACGCCCACGCAAGATCATGGTGATGCATATCAACGAGAGGGGAGAGTGTTGTCCACGTACCCTCGTAGACCGAAAGCGGAAGCGTTAGCACAACACAGTTGATGTAGTCGTACGTCTTCACGATCCGACCGATCAAGTACCGAACGCATGGCACCTCCGAGTTCAGCACATCTTCAGCCCGATGACGTCCCTCGAACTCCGATCCAGCCGACTATTGAGGGAGAGTTTCGTCAGCACGACTGCGTGGTGACGATGTCGATGTTCTACCGACGCAGGGCTTCGCCTAAGCACCGCTACAGTATTATCGAGGTGGATTATGGTGGAGGGGGGCACCGCACACGACTAAGAGATCAATGATCAATTGTTGTCTCTCGGGTGCCCCCCTACCCCCGTATATAAAGAAGCAAGGGGGAGGAGGTGCGGCCAGGCTTGGGGCGCGCCAGGAGGAGTCCTACTCCTACCGGGAGTAGGACCCCCCCTTTCCATGTTGGACTAGGAGAGAGGGGGAAAGAGGTGGAGGAGAGGAAGGAAAGGGGGGGCGCCGCCCCCCTTTCCTTGTCCTATTCGGACTAGGGGGGAGGGGGCGCGGCCCTTGCCCTGGCCGCCTCCTCTCTCTTCCACCAAGGCCCACTAAGGCCCAATAACCTCCCGGGGGGTTCCGGTAACCTCCCAGGGGGTTCCGGTAACCTCCCGGTACTCCGGTAAAATCCCGATTTCACCCGGAATACTTCCGATGTCCAAACATAGGCTTCCAATATATCAATCTTCATGTCTCGACCATTTCGAGACTCCTCGTCATGTCCGTGATCACATCCGGGACTCCGAACAACCTTCGGTACATCAAAACATATAAACTCATAATGAAACTGTCATCGTAACGTTAAGCGTGCGGACCCTACGGGTTCAAGAACTATGTAGACATGACCAAGACATGTCTCCGGTCAATAACCAATAGCAGAACCTGGATGCTCATATTGGCTCCTACATATTCTACGAAGATCTTTATCGTTCAGACCGCATAACAACATATGCTGTTCCCTTTGTCATCGGTATGTTACTTGCCCGAGATTCGATCGTCGGTATCTCAATACCTAGTTCAATCTCGTTACCGACAAGTCTCTTTACTCGTTCCATAATACATCATCCCGCAACTAACTCATTAGTTGCAATGCTTGCAAGGCTTAAGTGATGTGCATTACCGAGAGGGCCCAGAGATACCTCTCCGACAATCGGAGTGACAAATCCTAATCTCGAAATACGCCAACCCAACATGTACCTTCGGAGACACCTGTAGAGCACCTTTATAATCACCTAGTTACGTTGTGATGTTTGGTAGCACACAAAGTGTTCCTCCGGTAAACGGGAGCTGCATAATCTCATAGTCATAGGAACATGTATGAGTTATGAAGAAAGCAATAGCAACATACTAAACGATCGTGTGCTAAGCTAACGGAATGGGTCATGTCAATCACATCATTCTCCTAATGATGTGATCCGGTAATCAAATGACAACTCATGTATATGGTTAGGAAACATAACCATCTTCGATTAACGAGCTAGTCAAGTAGAGGCATACTAGTGACACTCTGTTTGTCTATATATTCACACATGTATTATGTCTCTGGTTAATACAATTCTAGCATGAATAATAAACATTTATCATGATATAAGGAAATAAATAATAACTTTATTATTGCCTCTAGGGCATATTTCCTTCAAGAACTAGCTCCAATTCCTCAACATAATGTAGGCATGTATTCCTTATACAGTCATACGCGCTTATGGAAAAGAACTTGCATGGCATCTTTTGTCCTAGCATCATGTGGCAGCGGGGTCCTAATGGAAACTAAGGGATATTAATGCCTCCTTTTAATAGAGAACCGGACCAAAGCATTAGCACTAAGTGAATACATGAACTCCTCAAACTACAGTCTCACCGGGAAGTGTCCCAACTATTGTCACTTCGGGGTTGCCGGATCAAAACACGTAGTAGGTGACTATAACTTGCAAGATAGGATCAAGAACACAAATATATTCATGAAAACATAATAGGTTCAGATCCGAAATCATGGCACTCGGGCCCTAGTGACAAGCATAAAGCATAGCAAAGTCATAGCAACATCAATCTTAGAAAATTGTGGATACTAGGGATCAAACCCTAACAGAACTAACTCGATTACATGGTAGATCTCATCCAACCCATCACCGTCCAGCAAGCCTATGATGGAATTACCCACACACAGGGGTGAGCATCATGAAATTAGTGATGGAGGAAGGTTGATGATGACGATGGCGATGATTTCCCCTCTCCGGAGCCCAAAATGGAATCCGGATCTGCCCTCCTGAGGAAGAACAGGAGGTGGCGGCGGCTCCGTGTCGTAAAACGCGATGAATCCTTCTCTCTGATTTTTTTCTTCCCAAACGTAAATATATGGAGTTGGAGTTGAGGTCGATGGAGGTCCAAGGGACCCACAAGGCAGGGGACGCGCCCTCCACCCTTGTGGAAAGCTGGTCGGCCCCCCTCGGTTGATTGTTTTGCCAATATTTTTTATATATTCCAAAAATATTATCCGTGAATTTTTAGGTCATTCTAAGAACTTTTATTTCTGCATAAAAATAACACCATGGCAATTATGCTGAAAACAACGTCAGTCCGGGTTTGTTCCATTCAAATCATGCAAATTAGGGTCCAAAACAAGGGAAAAAGAGTTTGGAAAAGTAGATACGATGGAGACGTATCAACTCCCCCAAGCTTAACCCATTGCTTGTCCTCAAGCAATTCAGTTGACAAACTGAAAGTGATAAAGAAAAACTTTTGGAAACTCTGTTTGATCTTGTTGTTGCACATATGTAAAGCAAGCATTCAAGTTTTCAGCAAAGATTATGAACTAACCGTATTCACAACAATATTTAGGTCTCACATTTACTCATATCAATGGCGTAATCAACTGGCGAGCAATAATAATAAATCTCAGATGACAACACTTCTTCAAAACAATCTTGATATGATATAACAAGATGGTATCTCGCTAGCCCTTTCTGAGACCGCAAAACATAAATGCAGAGCACCCCTGAAGATCAAGTACTGACTAGACATTGTAATTCATGGTAAAATAGATCCAGTCATACTCAATATAGATTGATAGCAAAGCATACAAATGACAGTGGTGCTCTCTAACTGGTGCTTTTTATAAGAGGATGATGACTCAGCAATAAAAGTAAATAGATAGGCCCTTCGTTGAGGGAAGCAGGGATTTGCAGAGGTGCCAGAGCTCGAGTTTTAAAATAGAGATGAATAATATTTTGAGCGGCATGTTTTCATTGTCAACATAACAACCAAGAGATCTCGGTATCTTCCATACTAGATACATTATAGGCAGTTCCCAAACAGAATGGTAAAGTTTATACTCCCCCACCACTAACAAGCACATTCCACGGCTGGTCCGAAACAACGGGTACCGTCCAACTAACAACAGTCCTGAGGGAGTTTTGTTTGCAATTATATTTTTTATTTGATTTGAGCATGGGGCTAGGCATCCCGGTTACCAGTCATTCTCTCGTGAATGATGAGCGAAGTCCACTCATTGTGAGAATAACTCACCTAGCATGGAAGATACTGACAGTCCCCAGTCGCCACATGAGGGATTCGGGCATACAAAACATATTATCATTTGAAGGTTTAGAGTTTGGCAGATGCAAATTTACTTGGAACGGCAGGTAAATACCACATATAGGTAGGTATGGTGGAGTCATATGGAGCAACTTTGGGTTTATGGAAGTGGAAGCACAAGCAGTATTCCTGCTTAGTATAGGTGAAGGCTAAAAAAAGACTGGGAAGCGACCAACTAGAGAGCGACAACAATCATAAACATGCATTGAGATTAACCAACATTGAGTGCAAGCATGAGTAGGATATAAATCACCATGAACATAAATATCGTGGAGGCTATGTTGATTTTGTTTCAACTACATGTGTGAACATGTGCCAAGTAAAGCCACTCGAACCATTCAAAGGAGGATACCATCCTATCATACTACATAACAACCATTTTAAAAGCATGTTGGCACGCAAGGTAAACCATTATAAACTCCTAGAAAATTAAGCATGGCATGAGTAACTATAATCTCTAATTGTCATTGCAAACATGTTTCAATTATAATGGGTTGAATCAGGAACGATGAACTAATCATATTTACAAAAATAAGATAGGTCGAGTTCATACCAACTTTTCCTCATCTCAATCATTTCATCATATATCGTCCTGCCTTTCACTTGCACGACCAAACAGTGTGGTTAATAATAATAGTGCACGTGCATTGGACTAAGCTAGAATCTGCAAACATTTATTCAAATGAGAAGACAAGGTAATATGGGCTCTTTGTTAGATCAACAATAATGCACATGAGAGCCACTCATCATTTTCATCGTGGTCCTCTCTTCTCGACCCCCAAAGAAAAGAAAATAATTTCAAAAAAACACACTAAAATGTTTTTGGACTTTTTGTTTTTCTGAAGAAAGTAAAACAAGAAGGAGAAAAACTATTTACACGAGAAAGCTCCCAACAAGCAAAAGAAGAACGAGAAATCTTTTTGGGTTTCTTTTAATACTACAACTAAATAAGCATGGAAAAGAAATAAGCTACAACTATTTTTTGTTTTTTCTTAAGGTTCTTCAAACACACAAGAAGAAAGCGGGAAAAGAAAATAAACTAGCATGGATAATACAATGAAAAAGTATGAACACCGACAACTGAAATGAGTGTGTGAACATGAATGTAATGTCGGTGAGAAATACGTACTCCCCCAAGCTTAGGCTTTTGGCCTAAGTTGGTCTACGCCCATGGATCAAAGTAGCCCTCTCCGGTGTACTGAGGATGATCCTGGGGGTACCACTGGTTAGCGAGCTCGTGCGGCTCCCACTGATAAATGGGCTCCTGATATGGGCCAGGTGATGGCTCCGGCTCGTGAACTTGGGATCGCATCCCCTCCCAGTATGCATAAATGTCCTCGGGCATGATGAGGTACTTGCCTGAATGAATATCAAACAAAGAAGGTGCATGCAAGGTAATAATCTGACAAGTTTTCTTGCTAAATACTAGGTTATAAACGAGTCTCTTGTCATTGTCTTTCCTAATAAAATCATGTGCCACCATACTGTCATAATCTAAGTATATAGTGGGTAGCAACTTTTCCTCTCTCTCATTGTGCCTAATGGGTATCTCGAAGCGTTTAGCGAGGCGGGTGGCATAGATACCTCCAAAGATGGGACCCTTCGTATGGTTTAAACTCAACCTTCGAGCAACCATAGCACCTAAACTAAAAAAATTGTCACTAAGCAAAACATGGCGCAAAATAGCAAAGGTCAGGAGCACTAAGACCTCCACTCTCCCCGCGACCAATTAGACATCTCCCCGCAAATAATGAGTAGTAACGCAAAACAGGAAAATGTAAACTAGACACTCTTGCTTCCGACACCTTTATCCTTTCCCCAACGGTAACTTCATCCATAAAATCTTCCACATCTCTAGGACGTGGCTCATCGACGCTGCCTTCATGAGGTAATTTGCAAACCTCACAAAAGTCATAAAATGTCATCTCCTTATGCTCATCATATAAGTGAAATTCTACCATGGGTGGTGATCTCCTAGCATGAAAGTGAAAGTTTTGTACGAAAGTATTAGTGAGTAGGAGGTATTGATCACACTTGTCATGGAGAAAGTCGGTGATGCCTGCATTCCCAGCCAAATAATAGAAATCCTCGTAAATTCCGGGCGCCTCCAAGAATGCATCACATGGCCATTCACACGGCCGAACCTCCACGGTGCGAGGAAGGTTGTACTTGGGATTTTCCTTCTCTTCATTTTCTTTTTCCTTCGAACACCGGCTCGAGGAGCCTCTCAACAATCTCCTCATCATTTTCTTTCTCTAAAAAATTTCTGAAATATTAGTAACTCAAAATAAAAGTGAACCAAACTCAACAAGATTGATAGCAACTACTCGTACAAGTGTCTAGAGGCTAAATCATGCATCAAAACTACTTTGGACCATATAAATTTGACATGCAAGGTCAAGAACAAGGTCACCATAGCAGAAAATTTTTGCAATAAATAAAGCACTAGAACAAAAACTAATTGGACCATTGGAGGAGTCACATACCGAAGAACAATCCTCCAAAACAGTTTTGCAAAAGGAGCTTTGCACAAGGAGATCAAAAAATGCTAGCAAGATGAGCAAGAACACGGGTTTGAGCTATGGGATGATTTTTTCTGGAGGAAGACGAAGTGGATGGGTGCTGGAATAAGTGAAGGGGACCCACGTGGGACCCACAAGGCAGGGGGCATGCCTAGGGGGTAGGGCGCACCCTCCACCCTTGTGGCCCACTGGTGAAGCCCCCTGGTGTGTTCTCAGTGCCAGAATTTCTCAAATATTCTATAAAAAATCATACTAAATTTTCAGGGCATTTGGACAACTTTTATTTTCAGGACATTTTTTATTGCACGGATAATTCAAAAAACAGACAGAAAATACTATTTTTGCTTTATTTAATCTAAATAACAGAAAGTAAAAAGTGGATACAGAAAGTTGTGCATTATAAATTCATCCATCTCATGCCCATCAAAAGGAACCCATTAACAAGGTTGATCAAGTCTTATTAACAAACTTCTTCCGAATGACATGAAACCGGAGAATTTTTGAATAACACTAGGTTACCTCAATCGGGATATGTATGTCTCCAACAATAAGAATATCGTATTTCTTTTTGACAGTAGGAAGAGGGAACTCAAAACCTCCAATAGTAATACTTGAAAAAAATTCAATAGAATTGATAATATGAACTTGAGGTTGTTTCTTCGGAAAGTGTACCATATGCTCATTACCATTAACATGAAAAGTGTCATTGACTTTGTTGCAATCAATAATAGCCCCTACAGTATTCAGAAAGGGTCTACCAAGGATGATCGACATATTGTCGTCCTCGGGAATATCAAGAATAACAAAGTCCGTTAAGATAGTAACATCCGCAACCACAACAGGCACATCCTCACAAATTCAGATGGGTATAGCAGTTGATTTATCAGCCATTTGCAAATAGATTTCAGTAGGTGTCAACTTATTTAATTCAAGTCTACGATATAAAGATAAAGGAATAACACTAACACCGGCTCCAAGATCACATAAAGCAGTTTTAACATAGTTTCTTTTAATGGAGCATGGTATAGTTGGTACTCCTGGATCTCCAAGTTTTTTTTGGTATTCCACCCTTAAAAGTATAATTAGAAAGCATGGTGGAAATTCCATCTTTAGGTATATTTCTTTATTTTTGACAATATCTTTCATATACTTAGCATAAGGAGACATTTTCAGCATATCCGTCAAACACATATGCAAAAAGATAGGTCTAATCGTTTCAGCAAAGCGCTCAAAATCCTCATCATCCTTTTTATTGGATGGTTTAGGAGGAAAGGGCATGGGTTTCTGAACCCATGGTTCTCTTTCTTTACCATGTTTCCTAGCAACGAAGTCTCTCTTATTATAATGTTGATTCTTTGATTGTGGGTTATCAAGATCAACAACAGGTTCTCTCTCTACATTATTATTATTATTACTAGGTTGAGCATCAACATGAACATCATCATTAACATTATCACTACGTACATGTTCATCACCAGATTGTGTCTCAGTATCAGAAATAGAAATATCATTGGGATTCTCAGGTGTGTCTACACTTCACTAGAAGCATACACAGTTCTATCAGTTTTATTTTTATTTTTATTACTAGGAATAGGTGCCTCAGTATTAACTCTCTAAGAATCTTGATCAACTCTCTTAGGATGGCCCTCAGGATGCAAAGTTTCCTAAGTCATCTTACCACCTCTAGTCATAACTCTAACATCATTATCATTATTCTTACTATTCAACTTATTGAGCAAATCATCCTGTGCCTTAAGTACTTGTTCTACTTAAGTTTTAACCATGGAAGCATGCTTACTAATAAGCTTAAGATCATTAATAGTTCTACTCATATAATCACCCAAGCAGTCAAGCATGTGAGCATTACATTTCAATTGTCTACTAACATAAGCATTGAAATTTTCTTGTTGAACAATAAAATTATCAAGCTCATCCAAGCATTGACTAGCACACTAATTATAAGGAATATGAACTTCATCAAATCTATAGAGAGAATTTACCTCTACTACCTATGCCGGGTTATCAAGACCATGTATTACTTCAATAGGCGGTAGATTCTTAACATCTTCATCTTTAATACCCTTTTCTTTCATAGATTTCTTTGCCTCTTGCATATCTCCAGGACTGAGAAATAGAATACCTATTTTCCTCGGAGTTGGCTTAGGAGTTGGTTCAGGAAGTGTCCAATCATTATCATTACTCAATATATTATTCAATAGTAATTCAGCTTGCTCAACAGTTTGTTCCCTAAAAACACAACCAGCATAACTATCTAGGTGGTCCCTAGAAGCATCGGTTAGTCCATTATAAAAGATATCAAGTATTTCATTTTTCTTGATAGGATGATCAGGCAAAGCATTAAGTAATTGGAGAAGCCTCCCCCAAGCTTGTGGGAGACTCTCTTCTTCAATTTGCACAAACTTAAATGTTTCCTTCAAAGCAGCTTGTTTCTTATGAGCAGGGAAATAGTTTTTTAGAGAAGTAGTAAATCATATCCTGGGGACTACGCACAGAACCATGAGCAAGAGAATTAAACCATAACTTAGCATCACCCTTTAACGAGAAAGGAAACAATTTAAGAATATAGTAGTAGCGAATTTTTTTCTCATGAGCAAATAGGGTGGCTATATCATTCAATTTAGTAAGATGTGCCACAATAGGTCCAGATTCATAACCATAGAAAGGATCAGATTCAACCAAATTAATCAACTCAGGATCGACAGAGAAGTCATAATCCTTATCAGTAACAAAGATAGGTGAAGTAGCAAACTTACAATCATATTGCATTCTAGCATTCAAAGACTTTTCTTTCAGCTTAGCTAACAGTTTCTTAATATCATCTCTATCATTACAAGCAAAAAAGTCTCTAGCAGTTTCTTCATCCATAATATAAACCTCAGGTACGGCAGGAAATTCATATCTAGTGGGAGAATCATAATCTTCAGTTCCAATAATATCATCAGCTTCAGTCATTTCATTCTCTCTAACCCTAGCAAGTTGTTCATCAAGAAATTCACCTAGTGGCACAGTATTATCAAGCAGGGAAGTAGTATCATCCTAAGCATCATGCACAGTAGAAGTAGCATCATCAGTAACATGCGACATATCAGAATCAACAGCAGGTGTAGGTGTTGCAAGTTTACTCAAAACAAAAGGTGAATCAAGTGCAGAGCTAGATGGCAGTTCCTTACCTCCCCTCGTAGTTGAGGAAAAAAATCTTGGTTCTAGTATCTTTCAAATTCTTCATAGTGATCAACAGATATAAATCCCAAGAGACTCAGAGAATAGAGCTATGCTCCCAGGCAATGGCGCCAGAAAAAGGTCTTGATAACCCACAAGTATAGGGGATTGCAACAATTTTCGAGGGTAGAGTATTCAACCCAAATTTATTGATTTGACACAAGGGGAGCCAAAGAATATTATCAAGTATTAGCAGCTGAGTTGTCAATTCAACCACACCTGAAAGACTTAATATCTGCAACAAAGTATTTAGTAGCAAAGTAATATGGAAGTACGGTAACGGTGGCAAAAGTAATGGTAGCAGTTTTGTGGCAATTGTAACAGTGGCAGCGGAAAAGTAACTTAGCAAATATCAATATGAAACGAACTCATAGGCAATGGATCAATGATGGATAATTATGTAGGATGGCATTCATCATGCAACAATTATAACCTAGGGTGACACAGAACTAGCTCCAATTCATCAATATAATGTAGGCATGTATTCCGTATATAGTCATACGTGCTTATGGAAAAGAACTTGCATGGCATCTTTTGTCGTACCCACCCGTGGCAGCGGGGTCCTAGTGGAAACTAAGGGATATAAAGGCCTTCTTTTAATAGAGAACCCGACCAGAGCATTAGCACTTAGTGAATACATGAACTCCTCAAAGTACAGTCATCACCTGGAAGTGTCCCGACTATTGTCACTCCGAGGTTGCCGGATCATAACACGTAGTAGGTGACTATAACTTGCAAGATAGGATCAAGAACACAAATATATTCATGAAAACATAATAGGTTCAGATCTGAAATCATTGCACTCGGGCCCTAGTGATAAGCATTAAGCATAGCAAAGGCATACCAACATCAATCTTAGAACATAGTGGATACTAGGGATCAAACCCTAACAAAACTAACTCGATTACATGGTAGATATCATCCAACTAATCACCGTCCAGCAAGCCTATGATGGAATTACTCACGCACGACGATGATCATCATGAAATTGGTGATGGAGGATGGTTGATGATGACGATGGCGGCGTTTTCCCCTCTCCGGAGCCCAAAACGGACTCCAGGTCTGCCCTCCCGAGGAAGAACAGGAGGTGGCTGCGGCTCCATGTCGTAAAACGCGATGAATCCTTCTCTCTGATTTTTTCTCCCCGGACATGAATATATGGAGTTGGAGTTGAGGTCGGTGGAGGTCCAGGGGACCCACAAGGCAGGGGCGCGCCCTCCACCCTTGTCGATAGCTGGTGGGTGCCCCTCGGTTGATTCTTTCGCCAATATTTTTTATATATTCCAAAAATATTCTCCGTGGACTTTCATGTCATTCTGAGAACTTTTATTTCTGCACAAAAATAACACCATGGCAATTCTGCTGAAAACAACGTTAGTCCGGGTTACTTCCATTCAAATCAAGAAAATTACGGTCCAAAACAAGGGCAGAAGAGTTTGGAAAAGTACATACGATGGAGACATATCACCCACCACCACCACCACCATCACCACTTCCTAGTAGTCCATAGGATCATATTATTGTGTTTTCCATTGCTACTAATGATGACAGGATCACACTCCGACGAGGTTGACTGGGAGAACATGATGAACAAGGAGTTACATGATAAATTTCAGCAAATGTTGGGTGAATAAGTGCATGGCGTGATGAGCAGTTTGAAAGGCACTAGAGAGGATAGATGACATTGAGAAGACAATTGACACCAAGTTGGATGCCAAGTTCGCTGAAGTGCTTGCGTGTCTACCTCCACCTGTTGCCGCTGTTGCACCGTTCCAACAACAACAACAACCACCTCCACGTCGCAATCCAGCAGGACGAGCAAATCATGTTCCTCCTGAGGAAGGCCAAAATTTTGGTGCCGCTGCTACTGCTATTGCTACTTATGTGGCTCCTGCTGCTACTGACGAGGAGGATGACAATTATGAGGGCGATTATGAGGATCAGAACTACGTGCAACCACCAGCACCACCACCAGGTCATCCACATGTATATAATCTCAATGGTAGGGCTGCACCACCACCTCAGGTACAAGATCATGACTATCTTCCGAAATTAAAATTGAATATTATGCCTTTTGAGGGTAGTTATGTTCTTGATGTATATCTTACTTGGGAGTTAGAAACTGAACAATGTTTTACATGTTTAAAATATCCTGAGGATAGACATGTTGCTACTGCTATGTGTGCATTCACTAATTTTGTTTGTGTTTAGTGGTCTAAACATTGTAGATTATATCATGATAATATCCCAATTACTTGGGCTACTTTGGAAAATGTTATGCGTACTCGCTGGGTTCCACCATATTATCAACGTGAATTACTCCAGAAATTGCATCGTTTAAGACAAGGAAAAAATTATGTAGAGGAATATTATCAAGAATTACAAACTGGCATGATTAGATGTGGTATTGTTGAGGATAATGAAGCTATGCTTGCATGTTTTATGGGTGGATTATATAGAGAGATGCAAACCATTTTAGAGTATAAGGAGTATAACAATATCACTCATTTATTCCATCTTGCTTGTAAAGCCGAACGTGAAGTGCATGATCGACATGCATTGGCGTGAACTAACTTTTCTGCAGGTCGAACTTCATTGTGGACACCACGTGCGTCTTCTAATTCCACATGTTCTACTGCACCACCGCCTACTTTATCCGCCAACTCCAACTGTGATACAAGAAAACAAGCACCACCACCATCCGCCAAAAGCACACCTTCCGGTCCTGCACAGAGCTCTTCTTCATCCATTGCATCAACATGGCAAACACATGATGTTATATGTCGTCGTTGCAAGGGTGGAGGATGATTGCTACGGAGGATGGAGGGTATGAGTCCGCTAGTGACTATGATGAGGAGACTTTGGCTCTTATTGCTAGTGAAGAGCAGGGTGGACATGAGTCTGAACAAGAGATGCAATACATGGTTGCTGAAGATGCTGACATGTATGCAAGTTTAGTTGCTCAACGTGTTTTGAGAGTGCAGGTTACATAGGCCGAGAGAAATCAGAGGCACAATTTGTTCCATACAAAGGGAGTTGTGAAGGAATGTTCTATTCGCGTCATCATAGATGGAGGGAGTTGCAACAACTTGCTAGCATGGAGATGGTGGAGAAGCTGTCTCTCATCATCAGACCACATCCTCATCCTTACTACATACAATGGTTCAACAACAGTAGCAAGGTTAAGGTAACACGTACTGTTCGTGTGCATTCTAGTATCGCTACATATGCCGATTATGTTAATTGTGATGTGGTACCCATGCAATCATGCTCTTTATTACTTGGTAGGCCATGGAAATTTGATAAAAAAATATGTACACCATGGTAGAAATAAGAGAAAATTGCTTCTATACCATCGACAACCTCTGCAATAGCTCATTTGCCATCCAACAAAGTTGCAGTGCTTATATACCAAACGCAAACGAATTCTATTGCCTATATACCACTAGCAGTTAGTTTAGTGTTTCCTCAATCTGGTAAGTGGCCAAAATGACCATCCTGCCCTCAATGGCTAATAAGCAAACAACTCTAAAACATGTCTAGAAAAAAATTGACAGCACTCCTTCTCTATTTTCAGCATTCCAGCAAATATAAGTGACTATCTAACAATTCCAGCATATAAATAATTCCAGCAATAGAGTAATATACTCAAGAAAACTCACATCATTTAGAAGAGATTCAGGAAACACCATATTAAATCTCGCACAATCAGTAGCAAGTTCACATCGTCCAGAACCAAAATACCACAACTAAAATATCTTGTTCACACAAGCAAGTCTCTAAATAAAATAGCATACACATGAAGAGTTGTGATACAGATAATACGCGAGATTTTAAAGAATTTCATAGCTTCAACTTTTTTTTGCTTCGACTGGCCATTGCTTGGCTGTTAGGCGCAACTCTCTTCTTGCTTCGAGTTCCCATTGCAGGGCTGTCAGGCGCAGCAGATATGACCTTTGATCTACATCAAAAATTTTGATTACATACTAGATTTAGAGGTAGTCTTCGATGATGTAGAGGTACACTCACAGAATATGAGTAAATTTGGTGCAATCTTTATACCTTCTAGATTTAGAGGTACACTCACAGAACATAAGTAATTGGTGCAGTTTTCATACCTTCTAGATTTCGAGGTAGTCTTCGATGATGTAGACTTGGCAACATCGTCTTGAATTGCATCACTTGGACATGAAAGTAGAGCTAGTGCAGTTTCATTTTCACTTGGACAAGGAAGTAGAGTTAGTGTACCATTGGTTGCTTGATCTGATGTTGTACAAATAGCTTTTGTAATGGGGTTTTTCTTTCTTTTGTCCCTGCATGAGTTTCACATATTATAGCTTAATTAAGACAAGAGTAAGGTGGAACAGAAATCTCATATTGAAATAGCAAGTACCTTTTTTGCTTTGCTACTTCTGCATAGGCTTCTAGTGCTTCAGGAGCAACATCTTTGCAGCTTTGCCATCTATGTCCATAAGCTTTGCAAATTGGACATTGGTGTTGGCCTTTCTTTCCCTTCCCCTTGCTATTCTCAGCACCACTTTTGTGCCTCTGTACCTTTGGTCTCCCAGGGGCCCTCCTAAGGATTGGGGGGTTCAAGAAGAATTCTTTGTTCACACTTGGCCATTGAGACATGCCGGTTAGGCCAGGAAGAATAGGAGCATAAGCTGCAGCGAACTTGGCAACGCTGTAAGAATCATCAACGAAGTCTTCTATTGTGACCCCCCCTATTTCCAGTAATAAAGCTAATTGCATGTTTGCAAGGCTTCCCGGAGACTTGAAATGCCCTGCATGTGCATGTCCTATTTGCTATATCAGTGACACGGCGCTTGCCACCTAGCGCAACACTCTCAGTCACCTCTGCAATCATGTCATCTATTCTCTCATATTCAATCTCTAGCCCCCTGCTTATGTCATTCAACTCCTTCATGACACTTGGAAGTATACGCCGACCTTGAAATTTTCTAGCTACCCTTCTCCTCTTCTCAAACTTCACCATAATCTTTCTCCTGATCTTTTCCATGAGCTGAAATAACATTAAACCTTTGTGCTTGTGGATCCAGTTGTTGAAACACTCGGCCAAATTATTTGTCACATAATCCACTTTTGGGGAGGTTGAATATTTGCTCCTTAACCATAGCTTGGTGTGGTACTTGTTTAAGTATGCTATTGCAACAGCCTTTTTCTCCTCTATGGCTGCCATGTGATAGTCAAACCCTCGAGGAGTCCATGAATAAGCAGCTGGCCACAAATGGTCATCAAAAGCTTTACCATGAAATTTTTTCTTGAAGTTCACAACCAAGTGTCGCATGCATTCTCTATGTTCTGCACACCCAAATACCTGTTCGGTTGCAGTGTCAATCCCTTTTCCTGCATCTGAACATATAGCTAGACCGGGGGGAGAGCCAATAGCATCACGAAGCTTCTCCAAAAACCAAACCCAACTTTTAGTAGTTTCCGAGTCGATAACTCCATAGACTACAGGGTACAACCAATTGTGCCCATCAATAGCACAAGCAGTAGCTAATTGGCCTCTATACTTGCCTGTCAAATGGGTGCTATCTATCGCCAAGTAAGGTCTGCAGCCAGCCAAGAATCCATCGCACAAAGGCTTCAGCCGAACAAACATCTGTATGAAATATTTTTTCTGATCGTACTCCATGTGGTCAATCGCAACTATACTTCCTGGAGACCTCTTCTCAACCTCAGCTTTCCAAGCATATAGCTTGTCAACAGAATCATCCCAATTACCAAACAACTTAGCCATTGCTAGCCCTTTGCCACGGAATACTTTTGTGTATTGGACCTTGATCTTGTACTTGTCATGTAGCCTCCTGCGTAATTCCATCGGCCGAACACTAGGATCTTCTTTTACCCAGTCCATGACTTTCTCACATACCCATGCCTTTGAAGCATTTTTCTGCTTCTTTTTCTTCTTTGTGCTAGAACATGTGTGCTCCTGCACATGAAATTTAACCTGCATTAAACAAACAATGGGAAAAATTAGTGTCAGTCAACTCCATTTTATAACAAGACATCATTCAACAAAATTCTGCAACCAAAATACCTCCATAGTTTCTCGGTCATCCAACCTCCCAACATGAATTCTCCATTTATAGCCTGTCTTGTTCGCCCTACGACAATAAGCCCTGAATCGAGTAGGTTCACATTTTTCAGCCTTAAATTCGAACTCTTTCTTTACAGCATATGTAGCAATTGCCAACCTAAACTCTTCAATGTTGGGGTACTTTGCGCTAACATGCATTGGCAGGTTTTCTTTGTCATAGGCAATTTCTGGAATAGCATCCGGTCTAGCATCTTCCGCAACCCATTCCTCATCATCACTGCTATCCTCAACATAATAAGTATTTGGTATATCTTTTTCCCCGACCTCATCATCACTATCAGAACCAACACTGCCAATTGAGTATTGGTCCTCCTCATCTACACCAACATGTTCATATTCTTCATGGGGATTGTCAAGATATGTATCTGTTAGGCATACACTAGCTTCATCCATGACATTACTTGGTTGACTAGGTAGTGCTATAGATGGTGTTTGGTTCGAAGGAGTACATGGAACATCAACATTATCACTTCTTTCAGAATATTTGATGATCAAATGGCCACTTCTATTCTGATCAAAACAATCGAACATTTTCATGCATTCTTCATCATTTGACACAGAGATATTTTTGCCACTAGTGAAGTCAACATACTCAAGAAATATATTATCCTCTGAGCATAAAGAAAAAGAAAAGGTTCCAGCAATAGAAGCCAGCAAATCCTTCATACTTGTCCTGGTACCTTCAATAATCTACCAACTGAATGTAGAATCCCCATTGATTTTGGTTCCACTGCAACAAACCTTCACCTCGACTATGTAAGTACAAGACTGGATCATCCTGTGGATGATGCAAAGCATGTCAATTGCGCATTCTCCTACCAAAAATTGCAGCAAAAAGAGAGATAATCCAAGAAATTACCTAGCGCAAATAGCAGACAGGGAGGTCAAGTCGCATTCATCAGCAATGTCGTCCTCCTCGTCGGCCATGGAAATCTGGGGCAGAGGGACTCCAACAAGCGTGCCTAGAGTAGAGTTGATTTTGGGTAGGGCTTCGGCCATCGGCGCCACAACCCTGCTCTCCACCTTGCCAGAATCCCCAATCCTAGGGTTCTGGGCGACTTGGGCGCTGTGAGTGGTTGGCGCTGCTAGGCCATGTGTGGGGGCCATCGAAGATGCGGTGGACGAGAGGGCTAGAGACGCGGCGGAGACAGGGCCTTGCGGCAGGGGCAGGGGAAGCGCCGGCGGCGGTTCCGCCATGAGGCGTCTCCTGGAGAACGCCGAAGATGCGGTGGGTGAGAAGCTTTGAGGCGCAGCGGCGACGGGAATCTGTGGCATTGGTGGGGGTTGGGGGAGCGGCGGCAGGGGCTGCGGTGGCGCCGGCGGCGGTTCCGCCATTGCGGCTGGCTGCAGGCCGTCGCTCGCGCTCGTGCGTGGTGGGAGGTCGGGTGCGTGTGTGGAGTGGTGGGGATGAGGAGGGCCGGGGGCCTGCGTGAGTTGAATTTTTTTTATCTAATGTGAGGGTACAATCGGAATTTGTGAGAAAACTGACGGAAAAAAGAAGATAGTGTAACGGCGTACTAACAGCAGTGGTATATAGGCAATAGAATTCGTTTGCGTTTGGTATATCAGCACTGCAGCTTTGTTGGATGGCAAATGAGCTATTGCAGAGGTTGTCGATGGTATAGAAGCAATTTTCTCTAGAAATAATTAGTATACTCTTGTTCATAAGGATAAACATGTTTTTTGCTTCAAATCAGATTGTGGCAAAAGAATTTGAGAAACAAATGAAGACTAATAACAAACCATCATCTCATGTTCCCTCTGATATAAAATTGTAAAGTGGATGTTTACTTGCTACCAAATCTGATATTGATAATCTAGATTTCAGCAAATCTCTTTGCTATGCTTTTGTGTGCAAAGAGGCATTATTTTCATTTGAGGACGTGCCTTCCTCTTTGCCTCCTGCTGTGACTAACACTACTACCGTTACATGTTATACTAATGGTTTTATCCCCTTTCCACAACAGAGTTTTAAACCATCACCATGTCAGTGTGTGTGATAGGGGGTCCTTCCCACACAACCCAGAAACCGCCGGGGATAGGCGAGAGGCTACTGACAATTGTCATAGAATAAATGTGTGAGAAGTCGCGCCTGTCCCACACATTACGTCTTGACATTACGTTTTTTATCCGAGAGACATCCGAAACAATTACGTTGCTATAGTCGTGTGGAAAAGGTGGATATCACAAACATTTAATCTTACGATGTGTTTGCGCTAGGTACGTTATCGCGCATAGTTCAGAAATGTAAAATGTGTGCGGTGCCTCTACTATCGCCAACATGTCCATTTCATAACTGTATGCAATAGGTATTCCTATCACACACGGGCTCCATATATGCACCGTCTTCTTTTTGTCCAATATTACACATGCATACAGGTTTGAAACATTTTCCATATTACCATTAATCACACATGCACATGAGATGAAACCGTGTGTGTGTCCGTCGAGCATCGCAAATGTTTCACTTTAAAGAACCGCCTGTTCTATATTTCCGTCGCACATGTTGTTTTCTTTCCAACCGTGTGTACTATAAATTATTTTATTCGCTCCTGTTTAATTTTATTTTTCCCTGTAATTTATTATTCTAATTGGAAATTTTGAAATATGAAACATGGATTTCAAATTCTTAGCACAATGATTCAACAACCAATCCATAAATAAAATTCTCAGTACAATATGTTCAGTAATTACAGGATTATGCATCAATTAACTATGATGAACCACAATATTTAGAGGATGTAAAGGTGACGAGAGAAGTGTAAATCATTTTGGCTGCCGATGGTGTTGAAGAAGTGGAATGCCCATAATGTGCCCTCATGCATGCCATAGGCACGAATAACTTTTGGCCAACCCCTTGTGACGATTGCCTGCCCATCCTTCACCGCCTTCAGGAAGAATTCTAAATCATTATCATGGTAGTATGAATTATATACTTTAACCTCAGTTGCCTCCACTTCGGTCATGTAGTTTGCAAGGTAATCACCAGTAAATTGCTTCGAAAACCACTAAAAAGAGAGAACTTTTAGATATTCATGTCTAATAGAGTAACTCGTTGTGGGCAGGGGAAAAGGCAACACATTACTTACCATCCTAAAGTTTACTGTTGTCTTAGGCAAAGTGTAAATAAAGAGCTTAATTCCCATCACCTGTTGATACGTCTCCAACGTACCTATAATTTATGAAGTATTCATGCTATTATTTTATCATTCTTGGATGTTTTACAATAATTTATAGCAACTTTATATCATTTTTTGGGACTAACCTATTGACCCAGTGCCAGTTGCTGTTTTTTGCTTGTTTTTTACATCGCAGGAAATCAATATCAAACGGAGTCCAAACACCGCGAAACCTTTTTGTGGGGTTTTTATGGACCAGAAGGAACCCAATGTGCCGGAGCAGCACCTGGGGGGTGCCTCGAGGGGGGCACAACCCACCAGGGCGCGCCAGGCCCACCTGGCATGCCCAGGTGGGTTGTGCCCACCTTGGTGGCCTCCCGTACCCCTTCTTTGCACTATAAACTCCCAAATATTCTAAAACCCATCGGGGTTAACCTAGATCAGAAGTTCCGCCGCCGCAAAGTCTCTGTATCCGTGAAAACCAATCTAGACCTCGTTCTGGCACCCTACCAGAGGGGGAATCATCTCCGGTGGCCATCTTCATCATCCCAGCGGCCACCACGATGAGGAAGGAGTAGTCCACCCTCAGGGCTAAGGGTTTGTACCAGTAGCTATGTGTTTTATCTCTCTCTCTCTCGTGATCTATATCATGGGCTTTGTTAATATAGTCGGATCATATGATGATTCCACCCTCTATACTCTTGTTGTGATGAATTTAATCTTTACCTTTTGAAGTTTTATCTTGTCGGATTGAATATTCAGAGATGAGAACACATGATATATGTCTTGCGATATGAATACTTGAGGTGACAATTGGCGTATCATATTGATTCACTTTATATATGTTATGGCATTCAACTCGCGGATTCCCGCGGTGATATTGGGGTAATCTATGCATAGGGGTTGATGCATGTTTTTCTCCGATGGAAACTTCGGGATCTGTTTGTAGTTCCTTGTGTGGATTGAGTATTATGAATATGAATATGCTTTGGTGTTATTCTAGTACGAATTCTAGGATAGATCGAACGAAAACAATAGCTTTGTGTCATTTGAGTACGAACTCTTGAATAGATCGATCGGAAAGAATAGCTTTGAGATGGCTTCGTACCCTACAAACAATTCCTATCTTTTGTTCTCCGCTAATAGGAACTCGGGAGTGATTCTTCGTTACACTTTGAGGGATAATCATATGATCCAATTATGTTAGCACTATTGAGAGATTGCACTAGCGAAAGTACGGATCCTAGGCCTTGTTTTTAAGCATTGCAATACCGTTTTTGTGCCCGTTTACTAATTGCTACCTTGCTGTTTTTATTTATTCAAATTATAAAAATATATTTCTACCATCAATATTACACTTTCACCACCATCTCCCTACCGAACTAGTGCACCTATATAATTTGCCAAGTAGGCGCTTGCACTCGGCTTCGAGAACCATAGCCACGTCCGCCTCGTGTTCCTCAAGACACCTGTAGAAGGTCTGCAATCAAACAAGACAACACTGATTAGTACAATCACTAGGTACTGTTGATTTTTAATGTTGTAAAGGAGAAATTACCCAAAACCGCCAGATCACAATGTCAGCCACCGTCTCGCACAAGACACCATCAACCCTCTCCTCCGGCGGGGCCGGGGCAGCCATGTACATCTCCCAGCTCACTGCTAGTTGTGGAACCTCACCCTCACCGGGCAACGTGACCCACCCGGGGAAGTGGTGCTGGCAAAGCACACCAAGGACCTATGTCGGTGTCAAAACCGGCGGATCTCGGGTAGGGGGTCCCGAACTGTGCGTCAAGGTCGGATGGTAACAGGAGACAAGGGACACTTTGTTTTTCCCAGGTTCGGGCCCTCTCGATGGAGGTAAAACCCTACTCCTGCTTGATTAATATTGATGATATGGGTAGTACAAGAGTAGATCTACCACGAGATCAAGGAGGCTAAACCCTAGAAGCTAGCCTATGGTATGATGATGAATAATGATCGAGGTCCTACGGACTACAACCCTCCGGTTTATATCGACACCGGATAGGGTTAGGGTTACACAGAGTCGGTTATATTGGTAGGAGATCTTGAATATCCGCACGCCTAGCTTGCCTTCCACACCAAGGAAAGAACCTTCCGGACACGGGACGAAGTCTTCTATCTTGTATCTTCATAGTCCTGGAGTCCGGCTGAGAGTATAGTCCGGCTAGCCGAACACCCCCTAATCCAGGACTCCCTCAGTAGCCCCTGAACCAGGCTTCAATGACAACGAGTCCGACGCGCAAATTGTCTTCGGCATTGCAAGGCGGGTTCCTCCTCCAAGTTCTTCAAGAAGATAATGAACACCAGAAAATAGTGTCCGGCTCTGCAAAACAATTTTCCACGTATAGCCATATAGAGAATAATGCAAACACAATCAAATCTGCTGACGTATTCCACAGTGCGTCACAGCACCGCAACCAAGCCTTCTGCATAGAATATTTTTACTGTTCTACCGTAGCACGTTCAACGAGGCGGTTTCCTTGGCACGTCTTGTCGAAGCAGAGATCGTGTGCCCCTTTTAACGGGATTCTCATTAATACGGACGTGGGTAACCCAACCATGCCTGTTTAGCATGTCCTGCCTTAATTACAGGCTAGTCCAAGACGGTTACGGGGAGGGCTCTTGGTATTCTGCCTCTTTATAAAGAGACCAAGGCCCCGTTCCTTCTTCTATTCTCAAAGCGCGCTCACCCCTCGCCTCGAGTTCCAACACCCTAGGCTTCCAGATTCTAGGCGCACCGGATCTTCAACAATGTCCGGCTCCGACCTCCAGGGCCGATGGATGCCCTCCTCCGTTACAGAGGAGGACATATCAAAGTTGAGGGAAGCTAGGTTCATAACCAGCAAGATTTCGCATAGGCTACCTGTTCAAGGACAGGCGATCCCGAGCCCTCAGCCCGGTGAGAGCGTAGTATTCGTCTCCCACTTCCTTCGGGGTTTAGGCTTCCCAACGGATCCTTTGGTAAGGGGGCTGATGTTTTACTATGGGCTGGAGTTCCACGACCTGGCTCCGGAGTCCATCCTCCACATTTCCTCCTTCATAGTTGTGTGTGAAGCGTTCCTCCACGTCACCCCTCACTTCGGATTATGGCTCAAGACCTTCAAGGTAGAGCCGAAGATAATCGAGGGGCGTCACACAGAGTGCGGAGGCGCCGTTATAAAAAGAATTACCAATGCTCCGTGGCCCGAGGGCACCTTTCAAGAGGTGCTCGGTTTATGGCAACAGGAGTGGTTCTATATCACCTCTCCCTGGGGCACCACCTGGGTGGCGCCTCCGGCCTTTCGCTCGGGCCCCCCACCACGTTTAACATCGTGGATCAGCACGGGGTTAGATCGGGGCCTGCCTGGAGACGTTCCTCTGTTGCAGGGCCGCATAAGGGATCTCTTGAAAGGAGACCTCAACTTGATCAAGGTGACTCAAGTTATGCTGATTCGCCGGACTCTGCCCGGCCAACGCCGCCCTCTCCGCTTGTGGGAGTTCAACCCAGAGGGGCCGCGAGTTCTCCGAAATTTCATGGGCATGACGCCTACGGGGATGCATAAATAGTTCTTCGGACCACAAGAAGCGACTCCGGATGTGACCGAGGATGCTGGTTTAAGCCGCAATCGCCCGGACACCAAAGTAGGTGACCTTGTGTTCGGACCTCCTATCCGCATAATTAACTTTGCTTTTTAACAGCATTTCTTCTTTTGGCAGGAGTGGATAGCCAAGGCGAGGCTGATCCGGTGTCCGGCTCCCCTTCCCGAAACCAGGTTGGATCCTGTATTAGTCAGGATGCTAGAGGCGTTGCCTGTGGAGGGAGATGAGGGGACAAACAAGGAAACCATGGTCTCTTCGAAAGAGGCCATCCCGAGGGAGGGAATCGATAATTGCTCTCCTCGGGGGAAGAAAAGGGCCACCTCTGACGACCCGGAAGTCCAAGCTCCAAAGCGGGGGAAAACATCCACGTCAGAGGACCGGGAGCCGAGAAGCCCCTCGGCCGAACTAAATCCTCAAAAGGAACAGCCCTCTAACGAGCCGTAAGTAAAAAAGAGAGTTGTTCTTTTAAGAGAAGTCTTTGATTTATGCTTTAAGAAGCTTTAACCGAAATCTTACCTTGTAGTTCGGATCCCGATCCTTCTCAGCAGAACTCATCGTCGGGGGACCTTCTTCCGGAGATGATGGAGAGCGGAACGCCTCCCCCTTCTACACCGCCTAGCAAGGCAGGCGACGCCGAAGTGTCGTCACAGAGGGTTGCTCCGGATCAGCCAGAGGCAGAAGGTGATCATACGGCCCCCCGATGTTCGCCGTGTCCTGCCTCTGAAGAAGGCCATGGGACGAGTCCAGCACCATCTGGTGTTCGGTCGGAGGAGCTGAAGGTTCTGCTGGGCCGAGCCTCTGTTTCAGAGGAACATCGTGTGTTGATGCACACGGTGATTGAGAAGATTTCAGCCGCGGAAAGCGGGCTGAACGAGGCCGTCAAGAGTTTATTGGCGGGCCTAGAGGTACGTTTTTAAATAACGAACTTTGGTGTTAATTGCGCATAATAACATGCGCCCTGTGTAGATAGTAGCCCCTGAGACTCTGTGTGGCGCAAAGATGTGCGGCGCGCAGAGGATCTTAGTCCCAGGTCCTTTAAATGGCACCTTTGTATGCAGGTGGCTAATTGTCTGGAATCAAGCCGGACTCGAGAGTTGACCGAAATGAAACGGCAACTTGATGTGGCAGAAGCCGACATCATGCTTGTTAACAAGCGGCTTGATGATGCTCAAGGTGTGTAAGATTAATTGGCGATTGCGTAGTAAGAGTAGCTTTATGTCAATATCTTACCTTATGTATAATTGATGCAGATGGTGCGGCGGCCGTAGAAGGACTTAGAGCCGAACTCGCCAAAGCAAAGGAGCAAGCCAGAAAAAGCGATGCGGCTGCCGGAAGAGCCCGCGGAGAGCTGAAAGCCGAACAGGCTTCCCATTGCCGAAGCAAAGAAAAGATGGCTGATCTTTCTGAAAAATTAAAAAGTGCTACTGACGTTGCAAGCTTCTGGAAGAGGAAGGTCGAGCCAGGCAGACGGACTTAGAGAAGGCCGTTGCTGATGCCAAAAATGCCCGCTCTGGTATGAGAGCGGCAAAGGAAGAGCTACGTCAAGCCAGACTGATTGCGGATGGAAAGCCCTTCCTACTGCGAAGAAAATTCTGTGATCCGAAGTTCGCCTTGTTGGACCGAGCGTGGAGCGTGGAGGACACCTATCTGGATTTGGCGGCGAGTGCCGCTGATGCGACCAGGTACTTTCAAGAGAAGAAAGATCATGAAGTGGAAAAACTCTTCTGGTCATAGTTCACCAATCCAGAGCGTCCACTGGCAGTGGACGATCGCCTGGCCCAATGGGCCGAGCTGAATAGGTTGTCCGGACTCGCCATGAGCTATGCCATGGATCGCCTGTGTCCGGGGAGATCGAAGCCGAAGAGCTATTTTAGCTTGGTGCAGCAGTTCCTTGACGTGATGCCTCGGATTGAAGCTCTAAAGAGGTCAGCTTGCACGGAGGGCGCTCGGCTGGCTCTTGCCCGTGTCAAGACATACTGGGCGGATATGGAGCCCACCATTGTTGCGTCCCGTCATTCGGATAAAAGCCGACTGCCTGCCGAACACTATTTTGAGGAAGTCCTCGCAGGCGCTCGTATAATAGAGACACAGTGTTTGAAGGATGCTGTCTTATGATAGCATGTGTAATCATAGACTAGTAGTTATATGAATTGTAATGGCGTATTTTTAGACTTGTTCCTTCAAGTATGAATAACACCTCCTGTGCGGCCGTTTTAATTTAAATTCTGAAAGATTGCAGTCGTTGGCTTCAGCCCCCACGCATATAGTGCGGGGGTGCGCGCGGAAAACACATTCACACTTAACCCAACGTCTTGGTCCTACAAAGGAGGTGATTGTGCCGCGGGCCAGGCAACCGGACTATAATGCTTTAACACTTTCACTTAGCCATAGGAGCTTGACAGTGGGACTCTTTAGGTAGCCCTGAAGTGGCCACTGCGTTTATCCGAATTCGGGACGCATGCTTGCCTGACCGGGAAGCGGCCCTTCGTCAAAACGGAGGAGTTCGATAAACCCCTATGAGTCATCGAGTGGCGACCAGTCTCTCGCTACATCATGACAGTCGGTTTTCGGCTTTCTCTACTGAGGCGCTCGCCCGGCCGAACCGGGGCGCAATCGCAGTAGTTCTCCTGGTGCTACCTTAGCCGACAGAACGGAACTTAAGGCGGCCGAACTCAGGAGCCGGGCAACCCAACATATGACCAAAATCATGACTCGGAGCTGATGCATATAGTGCCAAAACTCGCGACGCCGAACACTCCCTAAGGTGTTCGGTCTTTTGCGGGCGTGTGCGGAACAACGCCCCTCCTTTTTATTGAAAAAAAGAAGAAAAAAGCCCCTCGTGTCCAGGTACGAGCAATAATCCTGATGTGGCCACATGCCAAGACGCCAGTCTCCTCCTTGGTTATAGTGAAATGAACCAGGGGATGTATAACAGCAAGAGACGGTAAAAAAGGTTTACGCAGGGTCTTAATCTAAAAAAGAATCCTTTTGGGCGGGTCCCTACTGCACGTCTGCGCCTGTGTCTCCGCTGTGCCGTGTCCTGGACGGGCGCCGTACGACGTTCATCTGTAAAGAGAGGAACTAATTTGAAAATGGGTCGTGCGGGACAAAAAGAGAATAAAAAACAGAATATAAAGTAAAGAATAAATGAAATCGAGCGTTATTGTCTCTGTGTACAGCCCCTGGTGTGGCGTAACAAGCCTACAATGATGACGGGCTCCTGCCAAACCCATGGGGTCCGGGTTCCTGGCCTGCGGTGACTTAAAGTCTTTTTGGCTGGCGAGGCCATTTTATTGTGCGGCTGTTTAAGCGGCCGCACAATCCTCCTTTTGAAGGAGGTGTATTTTATTGCGTTCCCTTTAAAGAGATGATGCCTCGAGGACCGGGCATCTTTAGCGTGAGGGATGCATAGTGTGGTATTGCGTTAAAGCGAGCGAAAGCTCCGCGTCCCATTAGTGCTTGATAGCGGCTTGAAAACGAGACTATGTGGAAGATGAGCTTTTCGCGACAAAAGTTATTGGCAGAGCCGAATATTACCGCAAGCCGGATAAAACCCATACAGTGGGTGTCCGGGTCGGGTGCTACCCCTTGAAAGGAGGTTTTACTGTGACGAATTCTTGTTGGGTTTATGCCCATGCTGCAAATTGTATCCTGATATATCAGGTTTAGTTCACTACCCCCGTCCATAAGGACATTGGTAAACTGGAATCCGTCTATTATTGGTTTAAGTACCAGGGCAGTCCGGCCTGCATATTTGATATTACGAGAATAATCAAACTGATCGAAAGTGATTGGTTTTAGAGACCAGTGGCGGGACTTCCTGGGGATAGGCTTGAACATGCGGACCTTTATGGGATCCGCATGCCTTGATATGTGAAGTGAGTTCACTGTTTTGACTTCTTGTGGGAAGTTCTTTTGCTTCCTGGTTTGCTGCTTTTGGGGTTCGTCCTCTTCCTCACTTGGTGCATCAAGCCCCTTGTGTTCGGCGTTAAGCCGTCCGGATTGTTTAAAAACCCAGCAGTCTCTGTGGGTATGATTAGCAGGCTTCCCAGGAGTACTGTGTATCTGACATATCCTGTCCATGATTCTCTTTAGGCTGGACGGATCCTCCCTACTATCCTCAGGGGGTGTCTTTGTCTGATTTTGCCGTGAGCCTTTGAATCCGGCATTGACTGTCGTGCTCTTCGGGCTTTTTCTTTTGACTCGGCGATGATCTTTATTTCGCCGTGGTTTCCCATTTCCATCCCTGGTTTCGGATGTACTTGGGTCGCTGGGGTTGCAACGTGCCAACCAGCTGTCCTCTCCAGCGCAAAAGCGGGTCATGAGGCTTGTGAGTGCGGCCATTGTTCTAGGCTTTTCCTGGCCGAGGTGTCTGACTAGCCATTCGTCTCGGACATTGTGCCTGAAAGCCGCTAGGGCTTCGGCGTCCGGACAGTCGACTATTTGATTCTTTTTAGTGAGGAATCTGTTCCAGAACTGCCGAGCGGATTCGCCGGACTGCTGAGTTATGTGACTGAGATCGTCTGCATCCGGGGGACGGACGTAGGTCCCCTGAAAGTTTGCTTGGAAAGCGTCCTCGAGCTCTTCCCAGCTTCCAATTGTGTTTTCGGGAAGGCTTTTAAGCCAGTGCCAAGCTGGCCCTTTAAGCTTAAGGGGTAAATATTTAATGGCGTGGAGATCATCTCCTCTAGCCATATGTATGTGGAGGATATAGTCCTCAATCTAGACTCCAGGGTCTGTTGTTCCATCGTATGCCTCTATGTTAACGGGTTTAAACCCCTCCGAGAATTCATATTCCAGGACCTCATCTGTTAAGCATAGAGGGTGTGCGGCACCCCTGTATCTGGGTGTGCCGGATTCTGACGGTGGATTTTTTGCGTTGCTTGCGAGAGCTTGCTTTTTTGGCCCGTAAATGGACCTGGCTGGGCCATGATGCGAGTCTTTGACTGGGTCGCATGCCGCATCTAGTGCGGCGCCGTTTGCCGTTTTGTAGTGGCCAAGAGGTCGTCTATCCGACCATGTAGCCTTTTTGTTTTTCGAGTTTGGGGGCTCTATGGCCTCCTGGTCGAATTCGGGCAGTAGCTTTCTTTTTGGGTAGCTTTTGGTGCGGCGGCTGCCGCCGTATTTGTCTGCGGTCTTGATTACTTTGCTCCGTCTTGTTTTGAGTGCATTTTCCGCCGTCTTTAGCTTTTGCTTCTGCTTTTTCAGGCTGCGTGCTGTAGCCACGAGCCTTTCTTGGAGACTTTTCTGCTCCATGATTTTGTCCGGCGTGGTATCGCCCGGAGTTCTGTTATGACCGGGGGAAGACTGTTCGTCCTCTCTTCCCGTGTTACCCTGTTCGGACGGCTGTTCGGAGACACGCTCGCCCTCTACTGGGTTGTCCTGCTCTATGGCTGGATCCTGATCGAGGTGGGGCTTAGCTCGGCGTTTGCGTCACCGTTTCGAGTGCTTCTCGGAGGGTTTACCCTTCTTTTCGCCCCCGTTTTCCTCATTGTTAATATTCTCCGGTGTGTCCACCATGAATACACCGTTGGGTATGGTGGATGTCCAGCGCCCTACAGGTGCTGGTTCCGGTTCGTCTCCATATTCGTCGTCCATACCGTCGAATTCTTCGGAGCCGAGGTCGAGCATGTCGGTCAAGTCTTCGACAGTGGCTATCAAGTGGGTGGTGGGTGGGCTTTGAATTTCTTCGTCGTCCGAATCCCAACCTCGCAGGCCATAGTTCGGCCTGGGCTCTCCTGATAGAGAGAGAGACTTAGGGGAGTTCAGTATATCACCAAAGGGTGAATGCTGAAAAACATCCGCGGCGGTGAACTCCATTACAGGCGCCCAATCTGATTCAATCGGCAGGGGCAAGGGAGTTTTGGAACTCGGGGAAGAGTCCGGCTCCTTGGAGTCGTGGGCCACGTGGAGTGCGGGGCTGTCGTTCGGCTCGATCGCCTTTGAGATCGCAGCCCCTGAGGTGACGTCCAACCGTTCATCCTCAACGAACGCAACGGGCTCTGAATCGAAGGTCGGGGCCGGAGCGTATGCGGCCTCCAGGACACTATTCAGGGGCGGAGCTATATCCTGCCCCTTGAGGTAGTGCAGCACGCTTGGCTGTGGCTCAAATCCGTCGAAGATCGAGTCTCCGCGGATATTTGCCGTGTAGTTTAAGCTTCCAAACCTAACTTGATGGCCAGGGGCGTAGCTTTCGATCTGCTCCAGATGGCCAAGGGAGTTGGCTCGCAGAGCGAAGCCGCCGAAGACGAAGATCTGTCCGGGGAGAAAAGTCTCACCCTGGACCTCGTCGTTGCTGATGATCAAAGGAGCCATCGGACCCGAAGGCGACGACACAGAGGAACTCTCAATGAAAGCACCAATGTCGGTGTCAAAACCGGCGGATCTCGGGTAGGGGGTCCCGAACTGTGCGTCAAGGTCGGATGGTAACAGGAGACAAGGGACACTTTGTTTTACCCAGGTTCGGGCCCTCTCGATGGAGGTAAAACCCTACTCCCGCTTGATTAATATTGATGATATGGGTAGTACAAGAGTAGATCTACCACGAGATCAAGGAGGCTAAACCCTAGAAGCTAGCCTATGGTACGATGATGAATAATGATCGAGGTCCTACGGAATACAACCCTCCGGTTTATATAGACACCGGATAGGGTTAGGGTTACACAGAGTCGGTTATATTGGTAGGAGATCTTGAATATCCGCACGCCTAGCTTGCCTTCCACGCCAAGGAAAGAACCTTCCGGACACGGGACGAAGTCTTCTATCTTGTATCTTCATAGTCCTGGAGTCCGGCTGAGAGTATAGTCCGGCTAGCCGAACACCCCCTAATCCAGGACTCCCTCAACCTAGTTGGGCCTGCGGACACCAGGGGCGTGTTTCCAATCCCTTCAGTATGATAAGGCCAGCACATTAGATATTAATTTGAAGAAACATGAAGGAAAAAGGTTAAAAAGGAGTAAATGCACTTACTTCTCCCCGTTAGGCTAAAATCAACCACCTCTGATCGCGGGTCGGCGGCATAGGCGGGAGCATTGTACCAACATGCAGATAGACCTTCTTACCCCCCTCAACCAGCTCGCCCTTGCTAAAGCTATCCTCGGAAAAGGTGTCCTCTCCACCATCAGCATGGCCACGAGCCTCCGGAGTCATGTGGGACGAAGACTCTGGGACCCGAGTCTCGTCGGACAAAGGCTCGGCGACCCGAGGCTCGTTGCCCCGAGGCTCGTGGACCAGAGTTCGAGATGGGTCCAAGTCAGACGGGTCCACCTGCGACAGAGCACTCTGGTGGTCCGAAGAATCAGCTGCGGGTGGTGGCGAGGAAGGCGCAACAGCCTTCCTACCTCTCCCGCCGCCACGTCCACCTCTAGCAGCCCTCTTCGTCTTCCCCCGACCTCTCCCGGCCAAAGAAGAAGTGCCCGCCGGTGTCTGCATACTGTCTGCCAGCGCTCTCAGAAGGTGCTGGGGTGGAATAATAGCACCCTCCAGCACGCGCCAAGGAAGGAGGCTCGGAGCACTCTCGATCCGCGCCCACCATTGTCAACACCTGCAATGACAAAGAGGAAACGAAATTAGTACAACATAAACATAATAAAAAAAATTAAGTGTGTATCATCATGATGAACATAATAAAAAATTGAATACCTAATAACATTAACTAGGGTGCTGTGTCGGAGTCGGGGGTGCGGTGTCGGGCTATCGTGTCGGGGTGTCGGGGGTGTTGTGTCGGGGTATGGGGTGCCGTGTCGGGGTCGGGGTGCTATGTCGGGGTCGCGGTGTCGGGGTGTCGACGCGGGTCAGGGTGTCGTTTCGTGTCGGGGAATCGGGGTCAAGGGGACGGGGTGTCGGGGTCGGGATGGCAAATCCTCGACCCTCGACCCCTCGATCCCTTTTCCCCTTTTCCCCTCAACCCTCGACACCTCGATCCTCGACCCGTAGACCCTCGACTCCTTTTGCCCTCGATCCTCGACCACTCGGCGACCGTCTTTTCCCTCGGCGACCCTCTTCTTCTTCTTCTTCTTCTTCTTCTTCTTCTTCTTCTTCTTCTTCTTCTTCTTCTTCTTCTTCTTCTTCTTCTTCTTCTTCTTCTTCTTCTTCTTCTTCTTCTTCTTCTTCTTCTTCTTCTTCTTCTTCTTCTTCTTCTTCTTCTTCTTCTTCTTCTTCTTCTTCTTCTTCTTCTTCTTCTTCTTCTTCTTCTTCTTCTTCTTCTTCTTCTTTCTTCTTCTTCTTCTTCTTCTTCTTCTTCTTTCTTCTTCTTCTTCTTCTTCTTCTTCTTCTTCTTCTTCTTCTTCTTCTTCTTCTTTCTTCTTCTTCTTCTTCTTCTTCTTCTTCTTCTTCTTCTTCTTCTTCTTCTTCTTCTTCTTCTTCTTCTTCTTCTTCTTCTTCTTCTTCTTCTTCTTCTTCTTCTTTTCTTCTTCTTCTTCTTCTTCTTCTTCTTCTTCTTCTTCTTCTTTCTTCTTCTTCTTCTTCTTCTTCTTCTTCTTCTTCTTCTTCTTCTTCTTCTTCTTCTTCTTCTTCTTCTTCTTCTTCTTCTTCTTCTTCTTTCTTCTTCTTCTTCTTCTTCTTCTTCTTCTTCTTCTTCTTCTTCTTCTTCTTCTTCTTCTTCTTCTTCTTCTTCTTCTTCTTCTTCTTCTTCTTCTTCTTCTTTCTTCTTCTTCTTTCTTCTTCTTTTCTCCTCTCTCCTCCTCCTCCTCCTCTTATTCTTCTTCTTCTTCTTCTTCTTCTTCTTCTTCTTCTTCTTCTTCTTCTTCTTCTTCTTCTTCTTCTTCTTCTTCTTCGTCTTCTTCTTCTTCCTACTTCCTCCTTCTTCCTCTTGTCTTATTTTTCTTATTCATTTTCCTTATTTTCCTTTTTCTTATTTTTTCCCCTTTTGATCTTTAACCTTGTCACTATGGAGTTTTTCCCCTAAGTGTGAACTTTTCAATTATGTTATTGGACTTGTTTAACCTCTCTAGAAAAACTTTAATTTTATCAGTACAACTAATTGCACAATTAATTTGCTTGATCTTCACTTTCTTGAAGATGGTTTTTCAAGGTTAAATGGCCATTTTTGAACTACAACCCATTTAAATATTTTATTCTAGCCTCTACCAAAATTATGGGATGTTAGTAATATCATATGATTCAACTTTATGCAAAAAACCAGTGATGTTATTTGCAAATTTTGAGTGAATCAGCATCATCTTCATTCTGGACCAGACTGGTGTTTTCTACTGCAACCCTATTATTTCTTGCTCCAGTGACCTTGTGTTTTCTCATGCTCATAGTCCTCCCTACCAAACCCCTAAGTCCAGGAGTATGCACCCTTTGGGGCAATTTTGGTTCATGAAATGATGCCATTTATTTCCTGTCCAGAATTGTAGTTTTGTAAAATTTGCACTAGCAAGTTCCTCTTTTTATCCAAATGACCTCACCACCCTCTTGTACATCCAAGGAGACACTGATCTGGAGAAATTGACCACTCCAAGTATTGCCTAAGTGCCCTTGGCATTGTGTCAAACACCTTATGGGCATGATCTGTTTTGGCATGAATCTTTGGTTGCACTGTGAACCAGATCCCCTGACCAAACCAGCGTGTCCACTGATCTCCTTGCAAGCCCAAACCTAGACCTGCTAAGTCCCAGCCTCACCCGAGACCTCTATCACGCCCTGGATTTTCGTCGAGCAGGTCCCGTGCGTGCTCCGGACGCGCCCAGAGCGCGCCTATTGCAGCCGCGTGCACCCGAGCCACCGCGTCTCACCCGCACCCGTTCCGGCACGTGACTACCTGCAGCTAGCTGCCACACGCTTGCCGCCTCACCACTACATGCCAGCCACCCCTGGCGCCCTACAGCGCCACCGCCAAAGCGTTTTGGCGGCACGCCGGCGTCGGCCGACAGCTTCTGCTCCGTGCAGCGCCGCCCAAGCCACCCCGGCTCGCCACCTGGCCCCTGGCACAGCCCGAGCTCATCCGTGAGCGTGTCCACTAGCGTTCGTCGCCGCCACGACGCCCTGCACGCTACAGAGAGGCGGTTCACCGGCGTCCTCATCCACCGCCGCGGAACCGACCTCGTCGCCCTATAAAAGTACGCCCCGAACCTCCCAAGCACGCAGGCGACTCCAAGCCATCCCCCTAGGACCCCCTTTGGGCAGCCAATCGACCCGGGAAGGTCATCTTCCCCATCTCCGGCAGCTTCGGCCGCCGCCATGGCTCGAGCTCTCACAACTCCACGAGGGCCTCCCCCACCCATTTCTCTCCACCAGGAACCCCCTCACACTCCCGCAAACCTTTCCCATTACTCGATTTTGATCGGGGCTCACTACGAGAGAACTTTCACTTTACCCGATGGCCGCGGTCCGCCGCGAAGCTCGCCGCCGGCGAATCACTCAACCCCGCCAACAAAGCAACCACCGGAGTGACCGCCTTGGTCTCGCGGATCCATCCAGACCCTCTGGAACCCGCGGGGAGCCGCCGTTCGCCGGCGACGACCACCGTTACCCCGCCTCCGTTCGGGCAAAGGAAGGGGAGGGAGGGATAGACCGGTCAAACCTGACCAGTGGGCCAGGCGGGCCCACTGTCAGTGACTCGCGAGCCGTCCGCGCTGTAATAAGTGAAAGCGCAAAATGCCCAGTACGTATCTCCTACTTAGAAAGCGTATTTTCCCCGAAACGTTTTCTTTTCTGTTTTGTTTTAAAACAGATTTTGACCACAACTTTGACTGCCTATAACTTTTAAAATACAACTCCAAATGAGTTGATTCTTTTTCCTACCTTCCTAAAATTTGATCTAGTTTATTTTAAGATTTATTTGAAAATTTTTCCAAAACCACTTTTTGTACTGTTTTGAGATGTGTGTTAATTCAAATATATTTTAAATAGGATTTTGGAAAGAGGGAAGAAACTTTCAAAAGTTTCGGAGAGCACCTCACCCTTCCAAAACTTAAAGGCAAGCATCTTGAACCCTGGCATAATATTTTTGATGTGTTGGTTGACACGTTTATAACACCACCTTATTTCGGAGGACTTGATATTTCATGTGACATGATCATTTGCATGGAAGCATATCAACGATTTCCTTGCTATTGGAAATGAAAATGATTGTGATGGTAATCATCCTCATGTGCCTTGCATGCATACCGGAAAGGAATCCGAGAAAGCCTCGGCCTTGGGTAGGCGTGAGCTTGTTGCCGGTCCTCGTCGGGACGGTTATGTCCGGTATGGCATGGTAAGGTACATTGAGTGGTAATTTCTTCAATTGTATTATATTTGATATACATGTCATGCAGGCACTTATAACCTCCTGAGTCGACCGCGGATCGAGTCTTGTTCCAGTAACCCCCATACTTGCCTCGTACTACCACTCGTCCCTGCCGCAGGTAGGGTACGGTTCAGTAAGTTGTCAACCCCTTTCCAGCACACACCATACAGAGAGGCCATGGTGGAAGATATCGGTTGTAGCTGGTAGGCATGCCACCTGGTCAGGGGGCATGGGTGTTTCCGGTTGGGACCGAGAGGGGAGGCCACCCCTTAGAGCGCGCGATATAAATTTGATCCCATGCTACGCGAGGTTGTAGCCTCCCCATTTAGAGTTTTGCTTGACAAGTGTCGTGGGTGATTCCAGACACCGATGAGTTAAGCTGGTGTGTCCAAGTTAGGCGTGTTTTCAACTAAAAGGCCGTAGGCGGAATTAGTCCCGATGGACTAAAGGAATCCGTTACTCGTGGGTAAAGAGTACACCCTCTGTAGAGATTAAACCTATTCGAATAGCCGTGTCCATGGTTAAGGACTACAGTCTGGGATGGGTCAAGCGTCGGTCTTAGTGTCGGTCTTCGGAGGTGAAACGGTTAAACCAGAACGGGAACTACTACTTGAGACTAGTGATGATTATGATTATTACTATTGTTGACTAAACCGTGATATTATTGTTATCATCGAATATCTCTGGGATGGTTCTACCTCCGGGATATTTCACTATGATTATTTAATTTTTAGCCCTTTATGTGGTGTCACTCAGACGCCCGACTGTGGCATTTCTTTTAAAGCCCTTTATGTGGTGTCGCTCAGACGCCCGACTGTGGCATTTCTTTTAAAGCCCTTTATGTGGTGTCGCTCAGACGCCCGACAGTGGCATTTCTTTTAAAGCCCTTTATGTGGTGTCGCTCAGACGCCCGACTGTGGCATTTCTTTTAAGCCCTTTATGTGGTGTCTCTCAGACGCCCAACTGTGGCATTTCTTTTAAGCCCTTTATGTGGTGTCGCTCAGACGCCCGACTGTGGCATTTCTTTTAAGCCCTTTATGTGGTGTCGCTCAGACGCCCGACTGTGGCATTTCTTTTAAGCCCTTTATGTGGTGTCGCTCAGACGCCCGACTGTGGCATTTCTTTTAAAGCCCTTTATGTGGTGTCGCTCAGACGCCCGACTGTGGCATTTCTTTTAAGCCCTTTATGTGGTGTCGCTCAGACGCGCGACTGTGGCATTTCTTTTAAGCCCTTTATGTGGTGTCGCTCAGACGCCCGACTGTGGTATTATTATTACTCTGCATTTTCCGCTCGAGGAGTCTTTCAGACACTCGTTTGGCACCAGTATTTATTATTCCGCATTTTTTTTCCGCTCGAGGAGTCATTCAGACCCTCGCTTGGCACCCAGTATTTATTACCTCTATGTGGCCATTGCATAAATTTCCGGTTGCATATGAATAACCTGTTTACATGCATCAAGATATTTATTTATGACTAACTAAGTGAGTATAAGGATATTGCAAAGCATGAGCATCAATGGTTATATTATACCTGTGTTCTTAATGTTTGCGAGTACATTCAAAGTACTCACTGGCTTGTCCCTGGCTATTGTCTTGGCCAGATTTATTGCTTGGGGAGGAGCATTGCGACGATCGCCTCGGAACCTGAGCAACGGTGATAGCAGCCTCGTGAAGATAGGAGTTAACCTGGTCAGCTGTTCCCGTGGGAAATGGAGTCCCATAGCCGTGGTGATCCACAAACCGCTTCCGCCCTCAACCACTAGAAACCATTTGTTGTACTCATAGGCCACAATGGTCTTGTACTGCATATTTTGTACCTTTGCTTGGAATTTCTGTAACAAGTTGGTGCCTCATCAGCTAACAGAAATCCTGGGGCTAATGAGCTCGACGGCCATTTTCTGGAATTTAATGTCTGGAAAACCGGTCGCGACAGACTTGGTATCAGAGCTAGGCTGACCATTGGCTAATCATATCCTAGCCAGGTCAATAAACTTAGGCATGCCAAACCACCGAGCCATAACCAAACCCACAGCCAAGCTTCTCCTGCAAGATAGCCCCACAGTGACCCGACACCTTTTGGCAGTCGGTGCCCAACCTACCAGCCTAGCCGTCGATCACGCGCCAGTGACCGGCCCCCCTAAATAGTCCTTTATCGCAAGCGTGCGAAGGAAGACTCCGACCCCTTTTTCCTATAAAAAGGGCACGCTAGTATCAACCCAGCACAGCCCGGCCGCTATCCTAAACCAAGCCACTATGCCTGGTCCTATTGTGCACCATGAGACCACAGCGACCAACCTTGGAGGTTTTGTGACCATACTCGCAAACCTCACCCGTCGTGCCTATGCATTAGAAGAACCCCCAGAATATGTTGTGTACCAAGGGCCCGTAAGCGGTGAAAGCCGTCAATTCTGGGCCACTGTACACATCTACGGTAGGGGTCTCGCACCCGAACGCCCCTACAGGTTCACCGGAAGAACAACTTCCTTTGAGCCACAAGCCATCCAACTAGCTGCTCGAGAAGCTATAGTTCATCTCCGGCACTTGTCACCAAGAGTTGACTGTCGCTCGTTCCACTACTACCCCAGGCGTAAAGGGTATGGTAGACCACCCCAAGTTGCCAACGGAGATCACGAGACAGATCCTGCATTGTTGCACCTGGTGCGCTATGTAAGTACACTAGAAGAACTGTGCGATCAGGTCACAATTGATCTTATCGCAGCTCGTGGAGAGCTGGTTCGTCGAGCCCCGGCAAGAGAAGAGGACGAGCCCAATGCCGACAACCCAGTCGTGCTGTTTGGACAACCGATCGAGCCCCTGAGGTCTACCCCAGCCATCGGCCAACGTGTTGCGATAACCCCAGAAGTGCTACATCGCATTTTGGGAACACACTCCAACGGAGTTGTGGCCAGCAATCCCCGAGATGGCCACCATCGCTACCCCGAGCCTGCAGCCCCTCAACCCACTCCAGTCAATTCCGACGGCGAGACCCGTGGAGAAGCCTCGACATCCACAAGGCACGCCCGCATGGATGTAAACGAGGTAGACTAAGTAACCCGAGCTGTATCGAGTCCCAGTGTACCCTCGCTTTGTAATCGTGTGGACTGGTATTTAAACGCTGCTTGTTGTCATGCCTCTGCTTTAATGATAACCTTGACTAAACACCCAGTACGCAGTGTGAGATTGCTACCCCTGGCGTAGCTACCAAAAACCTTCCCGACAGCCCCCACAGTGACATGTCACCTCGGTGGAATAAGTGTATCTATGGCATTGACTTCGAATCCCGGATCAGAGCTGGAAATTTCATTACCCTTCACCACGGTAAAAATGATCCAGCTCCAGTGCTATAAAAGGGCCACGGCGTGACCTTGCCAAGCACCTCTCACCATGTGCATCACCCTCACAACCATTTCTTGCCATGCCGAGCCCCAGCATTCATCTGAGAACCCCAGATGCAACCCCGGGTAGTTTTTTCAAGATATTGTGGGATTTTACCTGCAGTACCATGGGCGCTACCCAGCCACCCCAGTACGAGCTGTTCAAATCGAGGATCACCTCTTTCACCTCGAGATACTGGGCAGCAGTGCACATTCCTCCCGTAAACTCAGCCCAAGACCCAACAGAGGTCTCCTTCGTGGGGAAACCTATGCCAACCCCACAGATGGCCGTGGAAGCTGCGGCTTGTGAAGCACTTGCTCGCCTTCGATTTGCGGTACCCTATGCCAGCGAACGTGGGTATTATTACTTCCCGAGCCGTGCAGCACCCGGAGGAGTAACATCGTTTCCCGGTGTGCGAATCGAAAGAGACCCCGTCCTAGCCAACCTTGTCCAGTATGTCATCACTCAAGAGAGTTTGATCCAACGCGTGATGGGTTATCTCCAGAGCCTCGCACACTTAAATCCTCAGATCGCCATCGGCAGATCACTAAGGCCCGACCAGGAGAGACACATGCATCGACTAGTCAATCCGCTTTCTCCGATAGAGGAAGAATGTGTCTTAGTACCAGAAACATTTTCTCGGGACCCCATCCAGTTACCGTTTGCATTATAGACGTCGCTGCTATGTTATTTATTGCAACCTTTATTTGCGTGTTGTAACTTGTGCGTGGAGCTTAGTGTGTGCTTTAAGTGTGTTATTTTGTTAATTTCGATTAATATGAGTGATTCTGTTGCATTACTGTTTTCTTCCGCGAATAATCCTGGAGTGAGACATCTTTTTCTGAGTCGATACTTCGGCACTTTCTCATGACGTGGATTTCACGCAAGCACAACGACAACAGCTGACCGACAACCGCAAACACTCGGACACACACACGTACACCGTTTACAAAACTTTGGAACAGTGTTGCAGCTGGCTAACCCCTCTCCTAACCCTGGTTAGCACCCGGCATCCCACCTACTCCTCGTGATCACCACCGCCGTGGAGAGCCAACACCCGAGCAGAAGCATCGCGACGATCATCGAGGATCATCGCACACAGGAGCACGGAGAGCCCCATCAGTGTCGCCAGCCCTCCGCATATCAAGATCGCGTACCAGTCCGGCATCGCCTCCGCCATTAGAGCCTCGCCCGAGCTTCTGTAAGCAGTAATGGAGGAGGAAGTAGGGGGAGAAGCAAGGCCAGAGGTGAGGAGAAGAGAGAAACACCTCGGCCGTTTTATAGCTCGAGCTCGGTGCACGGTGAGCGAAGTCCACCAACGCCGCTCGTCGCCCGATCGCCGGTGTTCGGAGTCGAATCCGCGAGCAGTGCCGACAACGCGCTGGCCTGCGAGGTGAGTGCATGCTGCTCCGGCAGCTAGGACGCCGCGCACTACCGCGGTACGGCCTAGATGCCCTACGCGCTAGGCGTCGCCGGTGGAGAAAGCACGGGAAAGCGCGCAGGAGAGAGGAAGAAGAAGAGCCAGAGGGAGAAGAAGAGGCTGACTGTGGGCCCCGGGTCCACCTGTCGGCCAGAGAGAGCACTGTGCTCCCGGGTACGACCAGCATATATTTAAATTTAGACTTTATTCTAAATTTATACCCAGCGTAGAAATCTCACGTTTTTGTCTCAGACCATAGATTTTTCCATGCAGCACCAGTATTTCACACTGTGGTTTTCATCACTTATTGCCCTCTTACTGTAGCCACATTTTCGTTGCATGCAATTTTTCTTATACAACTTTTAACAAATCTCGAGGACGAGATTTTTCTTAAGGGGGGTAGTATTGTGACACCCCAAAAAAAAATTTGACCTTGTTTTATTAATTAAAATTTTTGCCAGGACTTAAAACCTTTATTTTATGAGCTCCCTTTTGATCTTTAACCTTGTCATTATGGAGTTTTTCCCCTAAGTGTGAACTTTTCAATTATGTTATTGGACTTGTTTAACCTCTCTAGAAAAACTTTACTTTTATCAGTACAACTAATTGCACAATTAATTTGCTTGATCTTCACTTTCTTGAAGATGGTTTTTCAAGGTTAAATGGCCATTTTTGAACTACAACCCATTTAAATATTTTCTTCTAGCCTCTACCAAAATTATGGGATGTTAGTAATATCATATGATTCAACTTTATGCAAAAAACCAATGATGTTATTTGCAAATTTTGAGTGAATCAGCATCATCTTCATTCTGGACCAGACTGGTGTTTTCTACTGCAACCCTATTATTTCTTGCTCCAGTGACCTTGTGTTTTCTCATGCTCATAGTCCTCCCTACCAAACCCCTAAGTCCAGGAGCATGCACCCTTTGGGGCAATTTTGGTTCATGAAATGATGCCATTTATTTCCTGTCCAGAATTGTAGTTTTGTAAAATTTGCACTAGCAAGTTCCTCTTTTTATCCAAATGACCTCACCACCCTCTTGTACATCCAAGGAGACACTGATCTGGAGAAATTGACCACTCCAAGTATTGCCTAAGTGCCCTTGGCATTGTGTCAAACACCTTATGGGCATGATCTGTTTTGGCATGAATCTTTGGTTGCACTGTGAACCAGATCCCCTGACCAAACCAGCGTGTCCACTGATCTCCTTGCAAGCCCAAACCTAGACCTGCTAAGTCCCAGCCTCACCCGAGACCTCTATCACACCCTGGCTTTTCGTCGAGCAGGTCCCGTGCGTGCTCCGGACGCGCCCACAGCGCGCCTATTGCAGCCGCGTGCACCCGAGCCGCCGCGTCTCACCCGCACCCGTTCCGGCTCGTGACTACCTGCAGCTAGCTGCCACACGCTCGCCGCCTCACCACTACACGCCAGCCAGCCCTGGCGCCCTACAGCGCCACCGCTAGAGCGTTTTGGCGGCACGCCGGCGTCGACCGACAGCTTCTGCTCCGTGCAGCGCCGCCCAAGCCACCCCGGCTCGCCACCTGGCCCCTGGCACAGCCCGAGCTCATCCGTGAGCGTGTCCGCTAGAGTTCGTCGCCGCCACGACGCCCTGCACGCTACAGAGAGGCGGTTCGCCGGCGTCCTCATCCACCGCCGCGGAATCGACCTCGTCGCCCTATAAAAGTACGCCCCTAACCTCCCAAGCACGCAAGCGACTCCAAGCCATCCCCCTAGGACCCCCTTTGGGCAGCCAATCGACCCGGGAAGGTCATCTTCCCCATCTCCGGCAGCTTCGGCCGCCGCCATGGCTCGAGCTCTCAAAACTCCACCAGGGCCTCCCCCACCCATTTCTCTCCACCAGGAACCCCCTCACACTCCCGCAAACCTTTCCCATTACTCGATTTCGATCGGGGCTCACTACAGGAGAACTTTCACTTTACCCGATGGCCGCGGTCCGCCGCGAAGCTCGCCGCCGGCGACTCACTCAACCCCGCCAACAAAGCAACCACCGGAGTGACCGCCTTGGTCTCGCGGATCCATCCAGACCCTCTGGAACCCGCGGGGAGCCGCCGTTCGCCGGCGACGACCACCGTTACCCCGCCTCCGTTCGGGCAAAGGAAGGGGGGGAGGGATAGACCGGTCAAACCTGACCAGTGAGCCAGGCGGGCCCACTGTCAGTGACTCGCGAGCCGTCCGCGCTGTAATAAGTGAAAGCGCAAAATGCCCAGTACGTATCTCCTACTTAGAAAGCGTATTTTCCCCGAAACGTTTTCTTTTCTGTTTTGTTTTAAAACAGATTTTGACCACAACTTTGACTGCCTATAACTTTTAAAATACAACTCCAAATGAGTTGATTCTTTTTCCTACCTTCCTAAAATTTTATCTAGTTTATTTTAAGATTTATTTGACAAATTTTCCAAAACCACTTTTTTTACTGTTTTGAGATGTGTGTTAATTCAAATATATTTTAAATAGGATTTTGGAAAGAGGGAAGAAACTTTCAAAAGTTTTGGAGAGCACCTCACCCTTCCACAACTTAAAGGCAAGCATCTTGAACCCTGGCATAATATTTTTGATGTGTTGGTTGACACGTTTATAACACCACCTTATTTCGGAGGACTTGATATTTCATGTGACATGATCATTTGCATGGAAGCATATCAACGATTTCCTTGCTATTGGAAATGAAAATGATTGTGATGGTAATCATCCTCATGTGCCTTGCATGCATACCGGAAAGGAATCCGGGAAAGCCTCGGCCTTGGGTAGGCGTGAGCTTGTTGCCGGTCCTCGTCGGGACGGTTATGTCCGGTATGGCATGGTAAGGTACATTGAGTGGTAATTTCTTCAATTGTATTATATTTGATATACATGTCATGCAGGCACTTATAACCTCCTGAGTCGACCGCGGATCGAGTCTTGTTCCAGTAACCCCCATACTTGCCTCGTACTACCACTCGTCCCTGCCGCAGGTAGGGTACGGTTCAGTAAGTTGTCAACCCCTTTCCAGCACACACCGTACAGAGAGGCCATGGTGGAAGATATCGGTTGTAGCCGGTAGGCATGCCACCTGGTCAGGGGGCATGGGTGTTTCCGGTTGGGACCGAGAGGGGAGGCCACCCCTTAGAGCGCGCGATATAAATTTGATCCCATGCTACGCGAGGTTGTAGCCTCCCCACTTAGAGTTTTGCTTGACAAGTGTCGTGGGTGATTCCAGACACCGATGAGTTAAGCTGGTGTGTGCAAGTTAGGCGTGTTTTCAACTAAAAGGCCGTAGGCGGAATTAGTCCTGATGGACTAAAGGAATCCGTTACTCGTGGGTAAAGAGTACACCCTCTGTAGAGATTAAACCTATTCGAATAGCCGTGTCCATGGTTAAGGACTACAGTCTGGGATGGGTCAAGCGTCGGTCTTAGTGTCGGTCTTCGGAGGTGAAACGGTTAAACCAGAACGGGAACTACTACTTGAGACTAGTGATGATTATGATTATTACTATTGTTGACTAACCCATGATATTATTGTTATCATCGAATATCTCTGGGATGGTTCTACCTCCGGGATATTTCACTATGATTATTTAATTTTTAGCCCTTTATGTGGTGTCGCTCAGACGCCCGACTGTGGCATTTCTTTTAAAGCCCTTTTTGTGGTGTCGCTCAGACGCCCGACTGTGGCATTTCTTTTAAAGCCCTTTATGTGGTGTCGCTCAGACGCCCGACTGTGGCATTTCTTTTAAGCCCTTTATATGGTGTCGCTCAGACGCCCGACTATGGCATTTCTTTTAAGCCCTTTATGTGGTGTCGCTCAGACGCCCGACTGTGGTATTATTATTACTCTGCATTTTCCGCTCGAGGAGTCTTTCAGACACTCGTTTGGCACCAGTATTTATTATTCCGCATTTTTTTCCGCTCGAGGAGTCATTCAGACCCTCGCTTGGCACCCAGTATTTATTACCTCTATGTGGCCATTGCATAAATTTCCGGTTGCATATGAATAACCTGTTTACATGCATCAAGATATTTATTTATGACTAACTAAGTGAGTATAAGGATATTGCAAATCATGAGCATCAACGGTTATATTATACCTATGTTCTTAATGTTTGCGAGTACATTCAAAGTACTCACTGGCTTGTCCCTGGCTATTGTCTTGGCCAGATTTATTGCTTGGGGAGGAGCGTTGCGACGATCGCCTCGGAACCTGAGCAATGGTGATAGCAACCTCGTGAAGATAGGAGTTAACCTGGTCAGCTGTTCCCGTGGGAAATGGAGTCCCACAGCCGTGGTGATCCACAAACCGCTTCCGCCCTCAACCACTAGAAACCATTTGTTGTACTCATAGGCCACAATGGTCTTGTACTGCATATTTTGTACCTTTGCTTGGAATTTCTGTAACAAGTTGGTGCCTCATCAGCTAACAGAAATCCTGGGGCTGATGAGCTCGACGGCCATTTTCTGGAATTTAATGTCTGGAAAACCGGTCGCGACAGGGGCGCGGGCGCTGACCGTTTTTGGTTAGGTCAAAGCTCTTTGTCGTCTTCTAGCAGACGACAAAGGACCTAACTAGTGGGGTGGGGCCGGGGGAAACGGTCGTTAGATTGGCCATTTGCTTTGTCATCTGCTAGCAGACGGCAAAGAAAGTGGCCGTTAGGTGGTTCTCGTTAGTGGGCCACCCTCCCTCTTTGTCATCTGCTAGCAGACGACAAAGCTTCTATGTCGTATGCTAGCAGACAGGAAAGAGATGGCTGGCGGCAAACATCATCTTTGCCATCCGCTCTTTCTTTGTCGTCAGTTTTCTGTAAGCTGATGGCAAGGACCTTCTTTGCCGTCAGCTAGCAGACGGCAAAGATCTGGCTGACGGCAAAGATCCTGATTCCAGTAGTGAGGTACCAATATGAAGTTTTGAGACAAAGATCGGATACAAGAGATGAACTAGGGTTTGAGAGGAGATGGTGCTGGTGAAGATGTTGATGGAGATTGACCCCCTCTCGGTGAGAGGATCGTTGGTGATGACGATGGCTTTGATTTCCCCCTCTCGGAAGGAAGTTTCCCCGGCAGAACAGCTCCGCCGGAGCCCTAGATTGGTTCTGACCAAGTTCCGCCTTGAGACGGCGGCGCTTCGTCCCGAAAGCTTCCCTTCTTGTTTTTTCCAGGTAAGACACACCATATAGCAGAAGATGGGCGTCGAAGGCCTGCCAGGGGGCCCACAAGGACGAGGGGCGCGCCCTCCACCCTCGTGGCTGGCTGGTGGCCCCCCTCTGGTATGTTCTTCGCCCAATATTTTTTATATATTCCAAAAATATTCTCCGTGAAGTTTCAGGACTTTTGGAGTTGCGCAGAATAGGTCTCTAATATTTGCTCCTTTTCCAGTCCAGAATTCTAGTTGCCGACATTCTCCGTCTTCATGTAAACCTTATAAAATAAGAGAGAAAAGGCATAAGTATTGCGATATAATGTACAATAACAACCCATAACGCAATAAATATCAACATAAAAGCATGATGCAAAATGGACGTATCAACTCCCCCAAGCTTAGACCTCGCTTGTCCCCAAGCGAAAGCCGAAATCAAAAAATATGTCCGCATGTTTAGAGATAAAGGTGTCGATAAAATAAAATACTTACATGAGGGCATCATGATCATCTTTAGAAGAACAACACATAATGCCATATAATTTCTTATGCTAAAGTAAAAATTCGTTCACAGAGTAAAGTATGAATCAGAAACTTCATTGAAAACTAACAAACTATGATCTCAGTCATTGAAGCAATTGCAATTTATCATAACATCCGAAAGAGTCAATTCAAGAGCTTTTCAGCAAGTCCACATACTCAACTATCATTTAATCTTTCACAATTGCTAACACTCACGTGATATTTAATGGTTCAAAGTTTCAATCGGACATAGAGAAAGATAGGGTCTTATAGTTTCGCCTCCCAAAATTTTACCTCAAGGGTAAAGTCAACAATAGTACTTTATGATAACCTACATTCGAGTGGATATATATATATATCCGGATCTCTCGAACACATAGTGCTTGCCAAAGGAAAAAAGTGTAAAAAGGAAAGGTGATGATCACCATTGACTCTTGTATAAGGGTAGAAGATAAAAGTAAAAGATAGGCCCTTCGCAGAGGGAAGCAGAGGTTGTCATGCGCTTTTATGGTTGGATGCACAAAATCTTAATGCAAAAGAACGTCACTTTATATTACTGCTTATGATAAGGACCTTTATTATGTAGTCCGTCGCTTTTATTTCTTCCATATCACAAGTTTGTATAAAACTAATTTTCTTCACACTAATAGATCATACATATTTAGAGAGCAATTTTTATTGCTTACACCGATGACAACTTACTTGAAGGATCTTACTCAATCCATAGGTAGGTATGGTGGACTCTCATGGAAAAACTGGTTTAAGGGATGTTTGGAAGCACAAGTAGTATCTCTACTTGGTGCAAAGAATTTGGCTAGCATGAGAGGGTAAGGCAAGCTCAACATATTGGATGATCCATGAGAATATAGCTTCTATTCAATATAAGAAAACATAACTCATTATGGTGTCTTCCTTGTCCAACATCAACTTTTTAGCATGTCATATTTTAATGAGTGCTCACAATAACAAAAGATATCCAAGATAGTATATTTGTATGTGAAGCCTCTCTTTCTTTATTACTTCCTATTAATTGCAACAATGACCAAAACTATGTTTGTCAAATCTCAATAACTTTTATTCATCATACTCTTTATATGTGAAGTCATTACTCTCCATAAGATCAATATATGATCTTTTTATTTCTTTAATTTAATTACCTCAAGATCATAGCAAGAAAGCAAAGCCCTCAACTCAAGATTACTCTTTATCATATATAACTCACGGACTCGATTACATAGATAGAGATCGAAACAAAACTCAAAGCTAGATCATACTAAAAACTTTATTCTACTAAATCAAGATATAACCAAAAGGATCGAACTAAGAAAAACGATAAAGATAAAAGTGTGGTGGTGACACGATACCGGGGCACCTCCCCCAAGCTTGGCAGTTGCCAAGGGGAGTGCCCATACCCATGTATTTATGTCTCTTTCTTCGGAGGTGATGATGATGGAGTTTGTCGGTGTACTAAAGTAGGGGTACCTTAGTACCCCGAACTTGTGCACGGGCAGTAGTAGCACCCCGCGGCAAGGCTTGCCAGGGGAGCGCCAAGAATCTCCACGGCCCCTTCTGGGCCGAACGAAGACCAAGTATTCGAGTCAAGAAGACAAGGCCCCGGCAAGAGGAGCTTGCCGGGCCAAGGAGACAAGGCCCCGGCGAGAGGAGCTTGCCGGGCCAAGGAGGCAAGACCCCGGCAAGAGGAGCTTGCCGGGACGACCAAGTCGGAACACCAAGGCCCCGGCGAGAGGAGCTCGCCGGGAAGGCCAAACCAAGGCACCTCAAGAGAAGCTCGTCGCGGCGCACCGCGTTCCCCGGCAAGGCCTGACGAGCGGCTAGCTCTCAGGCGCGGCAAGACAGCCGCCGCGGCAAGACACTTGCCGCGGCAAGTCACCACCTCAGGCCTGCGCTCCAGCTCACCTGCCCACGCGTCACGATGGGGCTCTCCCAAAGGCACGTGGCGGGGCACCGCGCAGCCTGAGGCGTGCGGTGGCATGCAACACTGACAGGATCGCCGCCGTGGCAAACGGAGGCGCCCCTAACGGTCCGCCTCGGCACTGTTCGGGTGACCCAGACGGGCATTTAATGCCTTTGTCCCCCGCTGTCAGAGTTAGGTATGATAGCACTGTGCGGCCACTGTACGCATAGTCTTTTGCCATTTTTGCCCTCACCTACGTCGCCACCTGTGGGTAACCCCTTGAGCATATAAAAGGAGGCCCATGCGCACGTAGGATAGGGGAGGACCAGTAGACATCCATCCACGTCCAGCTCCAAGCTTACTGTAGCTTCTTGCGTTCCAGAGCAAGAACCCGAATCAACCAGACAAGCAGCAGTAGGGTTTTACGCATCCGTGCGGCCCGAAGCTGGGTAAAATCGTTGTGTGTGTCGCCTCGATCTGCTCTTTGCGCAGCCTCCGCTCCCCGCCGAACCGAAAAGGGGCTCCGTCCCCATAGGTGTTCGAGGAGGCCGATTTCCCCCGACATCTTTGGCGCGCCAGGTAGGGGGGCGTCGAGGTTGTGTGAACCAGATCCGGCGTCCACGCAAGCCCGACCTTCATCGTTTTCGCCAGCATGCCGCCGAAGAAGAAAGCTCCGGAGGTGACCGGTCCGTCTGCGTCGAACCCACCGCCCCTGGAGCAGACGGGTGGTGGGGAGGACGCCGGCGAAGGAACGGGCGTCGTCGAACCAGTTCATGGTCCCACGGCGTCCGAACTCGCTCCGCGCCCCTCCCAGGAGGCACGGAACCAGCAGCGTCTTGGTACCCACGGTACCATACGCTCGCTGGACCCAGATCGAGCTAGGGGGTCCCAAGGCGCTCAGGGCCAGCATGCGCGCCAGCATGCCGGAACGAGCGCGGCGCGGCTGCCTGGACCGGGTGCTGCTCCTTCTAACATGGTTAGGAGTTCGAGTACATCCCGCTCCACGCGGCATTCGCCGCCTCTGCCCGCCACCCCAGCGGAAGCTCTCGCACGGGCTCAGCTACTCCTAGACTACCCTCCGACGGCGGACAAGCTCGACGGCTGGAGGGCAACCATTCAGAGCCTCATCGGTTTCGCCAACGGCGACACTCCGCGGCAGCCCAGCGCGTCGCAGCCGCGGCCAGTCGCCCAGGCGAAGACCGATGGCGCCAAGACTGGCGGGGGTGTGACCACCGTACACTCCCCGCACCAGAGGCAACGGTCGCCGACTCGCCGGACCCACCACGACAACGACTCCACCGCGTCGTCGAATCCGCGAACTCGTCGCGACCAACGCCAAGTCCTTCACGAACGGAAGGAAGAAGACGCTCGAACCCGCATCGAGCGCAGAAGAGAAGCGCGGCGTCAATCAGACCAGCGCGCTGAGCCCTCTGGCGACATGCATGCATCGGGGGAGCCAGGCGACCTACCGTATTCGGTAGGCTGCCCTGCGTTTACCCGCGAGCTGCTACAAGTCCAGTGGCCCAGCACGAAGAACTTCAAGCCTGACGTGCCCGAGAAGTACGACGGCAAGTCGCATCCGTCGGAGTTCCTCAGCATCTACACCATTGCGGTGCAGGCTGCCGGGGGGCGAGACGACAAGATCCTTGCCAACTACTTCCCGCTGGTACTCAAACCCAACGTCAGATCCTGGCTCATGCACTTGCCGGACGGCTCCATATCTTCCTGGCCAGATCTATGCCATCAGTTTGTTGGCGCCTTCACGGGTGGCCACAAACCCCATGGCCAGGCGAGCGACCTTCATCTGCTCGTTCAGAAGGAAGGGGAGTCTTTGTGCAAGTTCATCCAGAGATTCAGCCGTGTGCACTACAACATCCCAGACGTCCACCCCGCCGCGGTAATCAGCGCGTTCCACCAGAACGTGCGTAACCGCAGGATGCGGGAGGAGATGGCGATGTGCAAAATCAAGGAGGTCAACGAGCTTTATGCCCTGGCCGACAAGTGTGCGCGCGCTGAGGAGGGGAGGAAACTCCCCGGAGAAAGTGCCGGAGAAGGAGAATCCGACAGTGAAGGTACCGCCCCGGCAAGAAAAGTCCGGCGGCGGAACAACAAAAAGAAGAAGAACCAAGAGGTACTGGTTGTCGAGAAGTCCGGCAGCGAGGGCACCGCCAAGAAAGCCCAAGCTGGTGACTCCGGCAAGGAAGTTGCCGGGTGCGCCAACTGCCAGGCTGTGGCAGTTGCCGATAAGCGGGACGGTACCGACAAGAAGTACTGCAAGATCCACCGCACCAAGGGCCACGACCTCCAGAATTGCAAGCAGGTCGAGCGACTCGTCGAGCTGCAGAAGGCCGAGTACGAACAGCGCGACAAGGAGAGGGCCCAAGCAGGCGGCGGGGGATCCGGCACGAAGCGTCCCGGCCAGGGGGAGCGCCGCGGCAACGATAAGCGGCGGCAAGCAGATAGACCTCCCCGAGGCCGCGACAAAGACGAAGACGACGACGACGACGAAGACATGGAAGACCCCGAGACCAGCGAGCAGGAGTTTCAGAAAGCCACTGAGGTCTTGTGTGTGGACGGCGGTGCTTCTCTGCACACTTCTCGCCACAAGCTTAAACAGTGGGCGCGGGAAGTCAATGCAGCGGAACCGCCCGTCAAGTCACGCAGACCTCTGAAATGGTCCAGCACGCCTATCATCTTTGATATTGAGGACCACCCTGATCGCACCACCGCGGTCGGGTGCTTGACGATGTTGGTTTCCCCAACAGTCCGCAACCTCAAGGTCACTAAGATGCTAGTTGACGGCGGGGCCGGCTTGAATCTGATCTCCTCCGCTGTTCTCCGGAGGCTCCAGGTTCCCGACAGTGAGCTCGAAGAGACCAGCACGTTCCAAGGAATCAACCCGGGAAGGAGCAAGCCGAAGGGAAAGATCACGCTGCCGGTAACATTTGGCAGCGAGCTGAATTTCAGGACTGAGAGGGTCACCTTTGACGTCGCCGATTTTCCGTTGCCTTACAATGGAATCCTCGGCCGACCAGCGCTCGCCAAGTTCATGGCGGCCTCTCATTATGCATACAACATGCTCAAGATGCCTGGCCCGATAAGCGTCATCTATGTCCCCGGCGACAAGAAGGATGCCCTTATCTGCGCCGACCAGATATACCGGGACGCAACAGCGGCAACGGCCCGCAACCCACTTGCCGCTGGAGCTCCCGGGGGAAAGAAGAAGACCAAGTCCGGCGAGTGCTCTGGTGCCCACTCCGGCAAGCGCGCCTCTTCGGAGTGCTGCGCTGCCGTCGAGGACGTGCCATCGAGCTCCACCGGCAAGAAGACCAAGCCCGGCAAGTGCTCTGGTGCCCACTCCGGCAAGCGCGCCTCTTCGGAGTGCTGCGCTGCCGTCGAGGACGCACCATCGAGCCCCGCCGGCAAGTACAAGAAGACGACGGCTGCTCCGCCAGCGACCAAGAAGGTGCCCGCCAAGGAGGACGGCACTGGTGGTACCTTCACCATCAGTGCCACTCTCGACTCCAAATAGGAAAGCGCGCTCGTTACTTTCCTGCGGGCGAATGTCGATGTGTTTGCTTGGCAGCCATCTGACATCCCCGGTGTTCCCAGGAAAGTGATTGAGCACCACCTTGCCGTTTGTCCTCATGCGCGGCCCGTCAAGCAAAAAGTCAGAAAACAAGCGGTGGAGCGCAAAGAGTTCATCGCGGAGGAAATCAGGAAGTTGGAAGCAGCAGGCCTCGTCAGAGGCGTGCTTCATCCGACGTGGTTGGCCAATCTTGTCGTCGTGCGCAAAGCAAATGGGAAATGGAGGCTTTGCATCGACTTCACCGATGTTAACAGAGCTTGCCCCAAAGATCCATTTCCTTTGCCGCGCATTGACCAGATTGTTGACTCCACGGCTGGATGTGACCTGCTTTCGTTTCTTGACGCCTACTCCGGGTACCACCAGATTTTCATGGCTGAAGAAGATGAAGAGAAGACTGCGTTCATCACTCCATGCGGCACGTACTGTTTTGTACGGATGCCTTTTGGACTGAAGAACGCAGGTTTGACGTTTGCGAGGGTTGTCCACACTGCTTTTGAGCCATAGATCCACAGAAATGTGGAGGCCTACATGGATGACATAGTGGTCAAAAGCAGAGACAAGGCGACCCTGGTTCAAGACTTAGAAGAGACCTTTGCGAACTTGCGCAAGATCAGCCTCAAGCTCAACCCCGAGAAGTGCGTGTTCGGAGTCCCCTCCGGCAAGCTTCTCGGGTTCTTCGTGTCTCAGCGTGGGATCGAAGCCAACCCCGACAAGATCAAGGCCATCGAGCAGATTGAAGCACCAACACGTGTCAAGGATGTGCGAAGACTTGCCGGCTGCGTGGCGGCTCTCAGCAGGTTTATTTCCAAGTCTGCGGAACGCGCCCTGCCGTTTTTCAAAATCTTGAAAAAGGCGGGTCCAGTAAAATGGACTCCGGAAGCGGAGGCTGCGCTGCAAGACTTGAAGAAATATCTGTCCTCCGCCCCAATACTTGTCGCGCCTAGACCACAAGATAAGTTGCTGCTCTATCTGGCGGCAACCAATCAAGTGGTTAGTGTTGCGTTAGTAGCAGAGAGGGAAGCTGATGACGAGCCAGCAGCCGCGGCAAGCGCGTCCGACGACAAGCAGGGGACTTCCCCGACAAGCTCTGGCCCCGACAAGGTTGGATCCGCGCAAGCGCAAGGGGAAGTGCATAAGAAGAAAATGGTGCAGCGCCCAGTTTATTTCATCAGTTCCCTCCTGCAGGGGGCTAGATCGAGGTACTCTGGCGTGCAGAAACTGCTTTTCGGCCTCCTCATGGCCTCGAGGAAGCTGCGCCATTACTTCCAAGCACACGAGATCACAGTGGTCACTCGCTTTCCGCTTAAGAGGATACTGCAGAATCCCGAAGCAACAGGCAGGATTGTCGAGTGGGCACTAGAACTGTCAAGCTTTGGCCTCAAGTTCGAAAGCACTTCGACCATCCAGAGCAGAGCATTGGCAGAGTTCATAGCAGAATGGACGCCGACACCGGACGAAGAAATTCCAGAGACAAGCATCCCCGGCAAAGAAGCAAGCAAAGAGTGGCTGATGTACTTTGATGGTGCCTTCTCGCTGGAAGGTGCCGGCGCTGGCGTACTGCTTATCGCGCCCACCGGAGAGCACCTCAAGTACATCGTCCAAATGCACTTCCCCAAGGAGCAGGCAACCAACAATACAGCAGAGTATGAAGGTTTGCTCGCCGGCCTCCGGATCGCGGCGGAACTTGGGATCAAGAAGCTTATTGTCAGGGGTGACTCGCAGCTCGTCGTCCGCCAAGTGAACAAGGATTACCAGAGCCCGTTGATGGAGGCTTACGTTGATGAAGTGAGAAAGCTGGAAGAGCGCTTTGACGGCCTGCAAATGGAACACGTTCCAAGAGCAGGGAACAACATTGCCGATGGCCTGTCAAAGTGCGCCGCACTGAAGCTACCTGTGGAACCAGGGACTTTTGTGCTCAAGCTGACTCAGCCATCCGTGACACCGTCAACTGGGCCAAGCAAGAAGAGGAAGTCAGTCTCCGGCGACTATCTCCCGGCAGAGCTTCCCGAAGCCGCCGCCAAGAGAGTCCCCAAGATCGGCGCCAAGAGTGCTGAGGAGCATCCTGCTCCGGCGAACCCCAGGGTTTGTCCCGACGAAGCAGGCGCTCCCAACAAGCTCCGCCCCGGCAAGCTTGCCGGGGAACATCAAGCTCCAGCCGAGCCCCAAATCCTCGCCGTAGAAGCTGATGTTCCCACAGCCGCAGACATGCCTTTAGTCCTCGTCGTCGAGCCACAGGCTCCGGCGTGGGCACAGCAGATTGTCCGTTTCCTCCAGACAGGAGAGCTTCCCGCAGAACAAGAAGAAGCGGAAAGAGTAGCCCGGCAGTCCAGTATGTACCAGTTCGTCGACGACGCACTGTACAGAAGAGGACGCAATGGGGTGAAATTGAAGTGCATTCACCGGGAAGACGGGCAGAAGCTGTTGGCGGAGATACATGGAGGCATATGTGGACATCACATTGGCGCCAGAGCACTTGCCGGCAAAGCATTCCGGCAAGGTTTCTTCTGGCCAACAGCCCTCCAGGATGCGACTCCACAAGTAAACAAGTGTGAAGCGTGCCAGTTCCATTCCAAGCAGATACACCAACCAGCTCAAGCTCTCCAGACGATCCCTTTATCCTGGCCCTTCTCGGTCTGGGGGCCCGATATCCTCGGCCCCTTCCCCCGAGCAGTCGGGGGCTTTGAGTACTTGTTCGTTGCAATCGACAAGTTCACAAAGTGGCCAGAAGTGGAACCAGTGAGGAAGGTGACGGCCCAGTCCGCGATCAAATTCTTTAGGTCGATTGTTTGCCGCTTCGGGATCCCTAACAGGATCATCACCGACAACGGCACGCAGTTCACAAGCCACGCCTTCATGCAGTATACCCAAGACCTCGGCACCAAGGTCTGCTTCGCTTCTGTTGCTCATCCCAGGAGCAACGATCAAGCGGAAAGGGCCAACGCCGAGGTGCTGCGCGGGCTCAAGACCAGAAGTTTTGACAAGCTGCTCAAGCGCGGACGGAACTGGATCGAGGAGTTGCCAGCGGTTCTTTGGTCGGTCAGAACGACGCCAAATCGAGCCACCGGCCAGACACCATTTGCTCTAGTCTATGGAGCAGAAGCAGTTACCCCCACGGAACTCGTATACGGGTCACCTCGAGTGCTCGCTTATGATGAGCTTGAGCAAGAGCGGTCGCGTGAAGATGACGCGCTGCTCCTCGAGGAAGATCGTCTCCAGGCTGCTGTGCAAGCCGCTATCTACCAGCAAGCTTTGCGTCGCTACCATAGCCGCAAAGTTAAAGCCAGGAGCTTCGAGGAAGGCGACCTTGTTCTTCGGCGCGTTCAGTCGGCCAAGAATCACAACAAGTTGACGCCAAAGTGGGAAGGCCCTTACCGGGTGAAACGAGTCACGAGGCCCGGCGCCGTCCGCCTCGAGACCGAAGATGGCACTCCGGTGAGCAATTCCTGGAACATTGAGCATCTTCGTAAGTTTTACCCGTAAGGCGCGGTTGTCGGACCCCGTCCGGCAACCAACCTTTTGTACAAGTCTTGCCGCTGTTGCATGTAATCCTTTGTACAAAGCCAGGCGCAGACCCTGGCAGCAGATAATGAAGCGCTGGCGCCCCAAGTTTTAGCATGCATGCTGAGTCGAGTCTCGTCCTTGGTTAGGGTTGATAGTGCCTAACAGTCGCTAACCCCTAACTTAGAGGTCGAGTCTGCGTCTTTTTCCCGTCCTTTCCCTTTGTCCCGCAGGAATTGCATATCCTAGCCGAGCCGCTCAAGGACGAAGAAGGGGAGAAGGACGAGCCAGCACCTACACCCCGGCAAACCAGAGTCGCCGGGGGCTGCAACCTCAGATAAGTCTTCGCATCCCTTATCATGCATTCTCTTATGAACTGCGGAATACGAAAACCTTGCTTCCTCTTAAAAGCTACCGTGCTCTCTTAAAGCGACAAGCCCCGGAGCGCGTTCCCGGGGCTCGCTTCTGATAGTAGTCACGGCAGCAAGCGGAGGAAGCGAGGGGCCAGAACCCGCCTTCTCCCTGCCTCCGCCAAGAGCGCGAAGAGGGCCAAGGGGGCGCGGGAAGACGGCAGGGCCTGTTGCCGGGCAGGGAAGTGTCTATCCTAACGATGCAAAGGGTTCGCCCCTTGCCGTGGGTTGTACCCGCGAGACAAATGATCCGGCAAACATCCCCTTTTCATTAAAAGCATTCCACTCAGGTACAGTTCAGAGAGAATGAAAAACATGAAAGATGGGATTACAAGATTTAAACGCAACTAAGGCCCAAGGGCTTACAAGATAAAAAGAGATAAGGTGCCCGTAATCCTTTTCTTGTCTCTCTCCCCAGGAGGTAGGGCAAGGAGGCGAGAAGGGCAAAAGGGGCGCCTAGGCGAGCTACGGGTGGCAGAAGGCACCAAAGGAACATCCGGGGCTCCGCCCGGGGGCTCCGGAGGCTGGATGGAGACGGCGGCGCCGGAAGTGGAGCTCGAAGATGAGGCAGCGGGACGTCAACACGCTGTCGAGGGCATCTAGCCCTCGTACTCTGAGTTGGCGGCCTTGCCGCCAGCCTCTTCCCCTTCCGCAGCCTCGCCACTCCGGCCGCCCGAGAAGACAAAGCCCCGGCAAGAGGAGCTTGCCGGGCCAGAGAGAAGACCCCGGTGGCCGTCGCCGCGAACAAGGGTGATGACGGCGTCTGGAGCAAAGCTGGGAGATGAGGTGGCGGAACGTCAGCACGCTGTCGAAGACGACACGTACTCCGACTTCGCGGCCTTGCCGCCCGCCCTCTTCCTCTTCCGCAGCCTCCCTACGCCAACCGCCCAAGGAGACGACCCCGGGGAGTTCACGGAGCCACCGACGCGGATGATGGGGTCGCCGGTGCCACACGGAGCTGCGACCGGCGCCTAGTCGGACCCGTCATCCCGGCGACCACTTCCCTCGTCGTCGCTGTCGCTCCCCTCCTCGTCACTCTCGCTCGAGGAGGAGCCTTCGCTATCGGAGGAGCTATCCACGCAGCACCGGGCCCGGGTGCCGAAGTCCCCGGAGACCTTGACGGAGAGGAGGTCGCCCTCCATCAGCTTAAAATGGAGGGTGAACCCCTCCATCAAGCTGCGGATCCGGGCGAACGACTTCCACCCTCGGCCAAGATACATCACGCCGGGGGCTCGGGATTCGACGTGGACTCGCGTACCACTGATCCCGCAGCCCCTCATGCGCAGTCTCAGCGTCTCGGGTTGCTCCTACTCCAACACGCTCACAAAGGGAGCCAGGAGGCGGAGGCGATGGCGAGGCGCCCGGCGCAGCCTGATGATGAACTCACAGGGGTCGTCCCCAAGATGAACCGCCGTGAGAAGGGGAGCCGCTGGCGGAGGCGAGGCCGGCGCGCCGTCCCGTCCGCCTCGAGCGCCTCGGCCCTGTCCACGGCCTCGTCCACGACCTCGCCCCCTCCCCCTTCCCCTTACGGCTGGCTCCGCCACCACGGGTGCAAGGGGAGGAGGGGCGCGCTGCCTAGCAGCAACTCTCGCCGCCACCGACGAAGAACCAGGGTTCCCTTTCTCCATGGCAGTCGGAGAGAGGGGACCAGGGATCAAGGAGAAGAAGGGATGAAGGAATGCGGTTTCCCGTCGCCCCCATCTGCTCCTTATAAAGGAGTGGAGTGGGGGCTCGGCCGCCCCGCCCAACCAATAGAAGCGGAGGAAGGGCAGGCGACGGGGGCCGACCCACTACCTCGAACCGTGTCGGCCCGGTTTCCTGCCTCCACCGCCGCGACCCCAAGTGCATGAAGACCGCGTGGCAGGCGCGCAGGGCCGAGGCGACCTCTCCCCACCCCGTGATCGTGGGGAGCGGACACCCCGAAAGCCGCGCCTCGACCCCGTTCGTTCACCGAACCGCGCCTCCACATCTCCCCCCATTTATGGCGGGAGCGGGCGTTTCGCCTTTCCGAATAAAGAAATTGTGCCCGACGTGACGCATGCCTGCGGGATGCAACCCCGCGCACGCCACCCACGTCACGCACGCCTCGCACGCCTCGCCCCCACGCCGCCGCAATAAACGCGCGCCACTTGGGGAAGGCGCGACGGGCACGGAGTTAAGAAGCAACGCGACCCAGGCCACGCGTGCCCGTGCACTGTTTGGGCCTGGCCCAACAACGCTCGGCACCGTGTATGGCCCAGGCCCGGGGGCTCCTGTCGGTGTACTAAAGTAGGGGTACCTTAGTACCCCGAACTTGTGCACGGGCAGTAGTAGCACCCCGCGGCAAGGCTTGCCAGGGGAGCGCCAAGAATCTCCACGGCCCCTTCTGGGCCGAACGAAGACCAAGTATTCGAGTCAAGAAGACAAGGCCCCGGCAAGAGGAGCTTGCCAGGCCAAGGAGACAAGGCCCCGGCGAGAGGAGCTTGCCGGGCCAAGGAGGCAAGACCCCGGCAAGAGGAGCTTGCCAGGACGACCAAGCCGGAGCACCAAGGCCCCGGCGAGAGGAGCTCGCCGGGAAGGCCAAACCAAGGCACCTCAAGAGAAGCTCGCCGCGGCGCACCGCGCGCCGTGGCAAGGCCTGACGAGCGGCTAGCTCTCAGGCGCGGCAAGACAGCCGCCGCGGCAAGCCACTTGCCGCGGCAAGTCACCACCTCAGGCCTGCGCTCCAGCTCACCTGCCCACGCGTCATGATGGGGCCCTCCCAAAGGCACGTGGTGGGGCACCGCGCAGCCTGAGGCGTGCGGTGGCATGCAACGCTGACAGGATCGCCGCCGTGGCAAACGGAGGCGCCCCTAACGGTCCGCCTCGGCACTGTTCGGGCGACCCAGACGGGCATTTAATGCCTTTGTCCCCCGCCGTCAGAGTTAGGTATGATAGCACTGTGCGGCCACTGTACGCACAGTCTTTTGCCATTTTTGCCCTCACCTACGTCGCCACCTGTGGGTAACCCCTTGAGCATATAAAAGGAGGCCCATGCGCACGTATGAGAGGGGGAGGACCAGTAGACATCCATCCACGTCCAGCTCCAAGCTTACTGTAGCTTCTTGCGTTCCAGAGCAAGAACCCGAATCAACCAGACAAGCAGCAGTAGGGTTTTACGCATCCGTGCGGCCCGAAGCTGGGTAAAATCGTTGTGTGTGTCGCCTCGATCTGCTCTTTGCGCAGCCTCCGCTCCCCGCCGAACCGAAAAGGGGCTCCGTCCCGATAGGTGTTCGAGGAGGCCGATTTCCCCCGACAGAGTTGTTGATGAATTAGTGCCACACATCAAGCATAGGAGATGCTCCAATTTACGAATAATGCCCTTGAGTGCGGTGATATGCTCTTGCAATAGAATATTTTCACGGGTGAGATATTTATTTTGCACACAAACTATTTCAATGATCTTGAAAGCTTCAATTTCAGTAGGGGTAAGACGATTGTAGTATGGTTGAAGGATGTCTTCTTCTTCTGTTGCCGGAACTTGATCTTCAGCGGCCTTCTTGATCTTATCACCCTCGTTGATTTCCCCAGGTTCTTCTCTCTTCATCTCTATCTTCATTAGCAAAGCATCGTCGCCCGCATTGTTGGAGGAGGGGGACAACATGATACATGGCCTTGAATGCTCTGGCAGAAAACAGCTAAAAAATGAAAACAGGGGATTTTGACATGGTACGATGGTCAAAACCTTCGGGAGATTATATAATGAATTTTTATCGACCAAAAGAAGTATTGTGTAAGAAAACATAGTCCGGAGGGCACATGAGGTGGCCACAAGGTCAGGGGGCGCACCCTCCACCCTTGTGGAGGCCTCGTGTCTCTTTCGGACTACTTTTAATTTTCCTAATTTTTTAAATATTCCAAAACGGAGAAAATTTGCTATTAGAACAGTTTTGGAGTCAGTTTACTTACTGTACCACATACCTATTCCTTTTCGGAGTCTGAAACGTTATGGAAAGTGTCCCTTATGTACTCCTCCGGTGTTATGGTGTCAATAATATTGTCTCAACATTTATGGGAGTACCTAAGATATAAAGTTTGATTCTTTGACCGTTTACCACCTTCGTATTTGTGCCTTCAGTGTTGTTTATTTTCATGGCACTGGAATGATAGACCTCCTCGATAATGTAAGGACCTTCCCATTTAGAGAGAAGTTTTCCTGCAAAAAATCTTAAACGAGAGTTGTATAGCAAAACATGATCACCTACATTAAGCTCACGCCTTTGTATCCTTTTGTCATGCCATCTTTTAACTTTTTCTTTAAACAACTTGGCATTCTCATAGGCTTGGGTTCTCCATTCACCAAGCGAGCTAATGTCAAATAACCTCTTCTCACCGGCAAGTTTGAAATCATAATTGAGCTCTTTAATAGCCCAATATGCCTTATGTTCTAGTTCAAGAGGTAAGTGACATGCTTTTCCATAAACCATTTTATACGGAGACATACCAATAGGGTTCTTGTAAGCAGTTCTATAAGCCCATAATGCATCATCAAGTTTCTTAGACCAATTCTTCCTAGATCTATTAACAGTCTTTTGCAAAATCAATTTAATCTCTCTATTGCTCAATTCTACTTGACCACTAGACTCGGGATGATAAGGAGATGCAATTCTATGGTTGACATCATACTTAGCAAGCATTTTATGGAAAGCACCATGAATAAAATGTGAACCACCATCAGTCATTAAATATCTAGGGACTCCAAACCTCGTAAAAATAACTTCTTTAAGCATCTTAATAGAAGTGTTATGATCAGCACTACTAGTTGGAATAGCTTCTACCCACTTAGTAACGTAATCAACACCAACTAAAATATGTGTATACCCATTAGAGGAAGCAAAAAAGGTCCCATATAATCAATGCCCCAGACATCAAATGGTTCAATAACAAGTGAGTAATTCATAGGCATTTCCTGACGTCTACTAATATTACCAATTCTTGGGCATTCATCACAATACAAGACAAACTTACGAGCATCCTTAAAGAGAGTGGGCCAATAGAAACCGGATTGTAATACCTTCTGTGCAATTCTATCTCCAGCATGGTGTCCTCCGTAAGCCTTGGAGTGGCACTTGCATCGGATCTGTTCCTGTTCATGCTCAGGTACACAACGTCTAATAACACCATCTACTCCTGTATAAAGGTGTGGGTCATCCCAAAAGTAATGTCTTAAATCATAGAAAACTTTTTATTTTGCTGGTATGTGAAACTAGGCGGTATAAATTTAGCAACAATGTAATTAGGATAATCGGCGTACCATGGAGTATTACGAGAAGCATTTATGATAGTTAATTGTTCATCAAGAAAGCTATCATCAATAGGTACTGGGTTATCAAGAATATTTTCTAACCTAGACAAGTTGTCTGCAACGAGGTTCTCATCTCCCTTTCTATCAATAGTATGCAAATCAAATTATTGTAGCAAGAGAACCCATCTAATAAGTATAGGTTTAGCATCTTCTTTTCCATAATATATTTAATAGCAGCATGATCAGTATGAACAGTTACTTTGGAATCAACAATATAAGGTCTGAACTTATCACATGCAAATACAACTGCTAAAAATTCTTTTTCAGTAGTAGCATAATTTCTCTGGGCACTGCCTAAAGTTTTACTAGCATAATGAATAACATTCAATTTCTTATCAACTCTTTCCTAGAACAGCACCAATAACATAATCACTAGCATCAGACATAATTTCAAAGGGTAAATTCCAATCAGGCAGCTGAACAATAGGTGCAGAAATCAAGGCCTTCTTAAGTATTTCAAATGCTTCTACACAATCATCATCAAAAACAAAAGGAACACCTTGTTGCAAGAGATTAGTGAGTGGCCTAGAAATTTTAGAGAAGTCTTTAATAAACCTCCTATAGAAACTAGCATGACCAAGGAAACTTCTTATACCTTTGATATCTTTAGGACACGACATCTTTTCAATAGCATCTACTTTAGCTTTATCAACTTCAATACCTCTTTCAGAAATTTTATGCCCTAGGGCAATACCTTCATTAACAATAAAGTGGCACTTTTCCGTAAACAAGATTAGTTTCTTCACATCTCTGCAAAACTCGATCAAGGTTGCTTAAGCAATCATCAAAAGAAGTTCCATAAACGGATAAATCATCCATGAAAACCTCAACAATCTTTTCACAAAAATTAGAGAATATAGTTTTCATACATCTTTGAAAGGTAGCAGGTGCATTCCATAAACCAAAAGACATACGTCTACAAGCAAAGGTACCGAAAGGGCAAGTAAAAGTGGTTTTCTCTTGATCATCTTTTGACACAGGTATTTGAGAGAAACCAGAATAACCATCTAGAAATAAAAAATGTGTATGCTTGGATAATGTTTCTAGAATTTGATCAATAAAAGGTAGAGGGTAATGATCTTTTGTAGTATATTTATTTAATTTATGAAAATCAATTACCATTCTATAACCTGTAACAGTTCTTTGTGGAATCAATTCATTGTTATCATTAGGAACAACAGTAATACCTCCTTTCTTAGGGACACAATGAATAGCACTTACCCATTGACTATCAGCAATAGGATAAATTATACCTGCCTCCAGAAGCTTTAGTATTTCATTTCTTACGACTTCTTTCATCTTAGGATTTAACCATCGTTGATGACCAAAAACTGGTTAACATCACGCTCCAAATTAATTTTGTGCTGACATAGAGTGGGACTAATGCCCTTAAGATCATCAAGAGCATATCCAATAGCAGCAAGGTGCTTCTTTAGAATTTTCAATAATTTCTCTTCTTCATGTTTTGAAAGGTTAGCACTAATAATAACAAGATTTATCTTCTTTTCATCAACATAAGCATATTTAGAGTATTAGGTAATTGTTTAAGCTCAAACACGGGATCACCCTTGGGTGGATGAGGATCCCCAAGGATTTCAATAGGCAAATTGTGTTTCAAAATAGGCACTTGATTAAAGAATACTTCATCTGTTTCCCTTCTTTCATTCACAAAACATATCATTTTCATGGTCTAGCAAATATTGTTCTAAAGGATCAGTAGGAGGCACGACAATAGAAGCAAGACCAATAATTTCATCCTTACTAGGCAATTCTTTATCATGGGGTTGACTACGAAATTTAGAGAAATTAAAATCATGAGACATATCCCCTAAACCAACAGTAACAATATATTTCTCGCAGTCTATCTTAGCATTAACAGTGTTCAAGAAAGGTCTACCAAATATAATGGGACAAAAATTATCTTGTGGGGAACCAAGAACAAGAAAATCAGTAGGTTATTTAATTTTTCCACACAAGACTTCAACATCTCTAACAATCCCAATTGGTGAGATAGTATCTCTATTGGAAAGCTTAATAGTAACATCAATATCTTCTATCTCAGCAGGTGCAATATCATTCATAATTTCTTCATACAAGGTATAAGGAATTGCACTCACACTAGCGCCCACATCACATAAGCCATGATAACAATGATCTCCTATTTTAACAGAAACAACAGGCATGCCAACAATAGGTCTATGTTTATCTTTAATATCGGGTTTAGCAATCCTAGCAGCTTCACCATAGAAATAAATAACATGCCCTTCAATATTATTAACAAAGAGATCTTTACCCATAGCAATACTAGGTTCTAGTTTAATTTGTTCAAGGGGTGTAAGTGTTCTAGTATAACTCTTACGAACCACAGTTGAAGCTTTAGCGTGATTCTTTATCCTAATAGGGAAAGGTGGTTTCTCAATATAAGCAATAGGACCAATAGGATCAACATTATAAGTAATAGTTTCTTCTTCAACTTTAATAGGTTCTACTACTTTAACTTCAATGGGAGGATGATATTTAAACCACATCTCCTTAGGGAGATCAACATGAGTAGAAAAAGATTCATAGAAAGAAGCTACTATCTCGGAGTCAAGTCCATATTTAGTGCTAAAATCACGAAAAGCATCGATATCCATAAAATATTTAACACAATCAAACTTAAGGTTTATACCTGACTCCTTTCCTTCGTCGAGTTCCCAATCTTCAGAGTTGTGCTTAATTCTTTCCAATAAATCCTGTTTAAATTCAATATCCTTCTTCATAAAAGACCCAGTACAAGAAGTATCGAGTATGGATCGATCATTATGAGAAAGCCAAGCATAAATTTTTTGAATAATATTTTATCTTGAGAGCTCATGATTGGGGCATGAATATAACATTGACTTAAGCCTCCCGCAAGCTTGAGCAATACTTTCTCCTTCACGAGGCCAAAAATTATATATATAATTCCGATCACGATGAGCCGGATGCATAGGATAAAACTTCTGATGAAATTCCAATTTCAATCGGTTGTAGTTCCATGATCCAATACCATCACATAGCCTATACCATGCCAATGCCTTTCCATTCAAAGATAAAGGGAATACCTTCTTATTGAAAACATTCTCGGGCATACCTGCAAGCTTAAATAAACCACAAACTTCATCCACATAAATTAGGTGCATATCAGGTTGTAATGTTCCATCTCCTGCATAAGGATTAGCTAGCGGTTTCTCTATCATACCCGAAGGAATTTCGTAATAAATATTTTCAGTAGGTGCAGTAGGTTGAGGAGCAACTCTTTGCTCTTCTGGTCGAGGTGAAGATACCCCTAACAAGCCCCTCAAAGGATTACTTTCCATGGTAACAAGTGACAGTAAATTTCAGCACACTATATAAATGTTTCCTTGCCAAATTCCTCTTACCAAAGGCGCTTCACTCTTCGGCAATGGCGCCAGCAAAGAGTATTGATGACCCACAAGTATAGGGGATCTATCATAGTCCTTTTGATAAGTAAGAGTGTCGAACCCAACAAGGAGCAGAAGGAAATGACAAGCAGTTTTCAGCAAGGTATTCTCTGCAAGCACTGAAAGTATCGGTGACAGATAGTTTTGTGATAAGATAATTTGTAATAGGTAACAAGTAACAAGTGTAACTAAGGTGCAGGAAGGTGGCTCAATCCTTTTTGTACCAAAGGATAATCTTGGATGAACTCTTATATAAAGCAAAGCGCTCCCGAGGACACATGGGAATTGTTGTCAAGTTAGTTTTCATCATGCTCATATGATTCGCGCTCGTTACTTTGATAATTTAATATGTGGGTGGACCGGTGCTTGGGTGATGCCCTTCCTTGGACAAGCCTCCCACTTATTATTAACCCCTCTCGCAAGCATCCGCAACTATGAAAGAAGTATTAAGGTAAACCTAACCATAGCATGAAACATATGGATCTAAATCAGCCCCTTACGAAGCAATGCATAAACTAGGGTTTAAGCTTCTGTCACTCTAGCAACCCATCATCTACTTATTACATCCCAATGCCTTCCCCTAGGCCCAAACAATGGTGAAGTGTCATGTAGTCGACATTCACATAACACCACTAGAGGAAAGACAACATACATCTCATCAAAATATCGAACGACTACCAAATTCACATGATTACTTATAACAAGATGTCGGTGTCAAAACCGGCGGATCTCGGGTAGGGGGTCCCGAACTGTGCGTCAAGGTCGGATGGTAACAGGAGACAAGGGACACTTTATTTTACCCAGGTTCGGGCCCTCTCGATGGAGGTAAAACCCTACTCCTGCTAGATTAATATTGATGATATGGGTAGTGTCGGGGATATACCCCGCGGTGTAAACCAGCCGGAAGTTAACCCGGCCGGACTTGGCGGTTTATCTGAAGACCCGCCCAGGCCTTGGCGGTTTACAAGCAACCCGCTTGGTCGTTATGACTCACTGGTAACTCGGCGGGCTCATCGATGGATGACAAGGCTCAAGGCCCAGAAGGCCGGTTCAACTACTATGGGTCGGTTTAAGAGGAAAGGAATATTTTCCTTACAAGGAGTTAAGGCCAGGACTTGTATCCGGTTTGTATTAGAGATAGACTAGTCCTAATCCTAATAGGACTCCACATGTAAACCGCCCCTTCAGCATATATAAGGAGGGGCAGGGCTCCCCAAAGAGGGAGAAGTTAGAGAGAACAATCAATAATCTCTAGGGCTAGACACAAGAGCCGGTTTACGGCGTCTCCCTCGTGATGATAATGAGACCTAGCCTCAAACAGCATGTAGGGTTTTTACCGAATGATGTTTCCCGGGGCCCGAAGCTGTCTAAATCCTCGTCTTGCGTGTTGATCCGCCCTGCATCTCTTGTCCCACTCAACCCCTCTCAAGCTACCACATAGATGCGTTGGCCTCACGACTAAGTCCTGACACTAAGGACATCTGCCGTGACAAATCCACGACAGTTGGCGCCCACCGTGGGGCCTGCGCACGGTGATGTTGAGTTCTTGGAGGGATATCTCCTAAGATCATGGAGTTGCGATCCAAACCGATGAAGAAAAATAATGGCTCAAGAAGATGCTGAAAGATTGCATGGACAGATCCAGCAAAATTTATCGTGGGAAGATGAGAATTATGGTTAAAAAAATTTAGGAGCCTGCAGATACGAGGTTTGTTGAGTCTTTAGGGTTTATGTGCGTTGCACAGCGACCCGTAGATCGGACAAGAATCTGATTCGACGTCACCAGTATTTGGAAATCCAAGGAATCAACTAGTACTTGCACTCAGCAATCTGCAATCTGCTAGTCGTGTTCATCGAGACCTGGTCATAGAAGGAAAAGTCAAAACAACCACGACCTGGAGAGACGGGGACTCAGAGTAATCAGCCGCCGTGGTTTCTGCCTCCACTACAGCTGCAACAGCACCCCGTGCCCCCAGCTTCTTCCTCAATTCTGCTGTGGCTTCTGCGGCAGACCACCTCGCCCTGCGCGTAGCCTGTCCACCAGATGAGCCGTACCGTAACCAGGTTATCTACGGACGCTGAATACGGATCATCCGTTGTCCGAACAAAAAAATCAAGTGATATCCATCTAAATTTAGTTTCTTGGTATATATTGTTTTTATCAAGAAAACAATTACTTTGGACCGGATATTTTGATATGCAGGACAATTATTCATTATAAACATGGTTTATACCATGGGTACGGAGTACGCGCTGGCAACGTCCTGCCCGGTGTTCGTCCGTGCCACATTACACGGTGAATGGATGCGTGCAAGACGCCGCCCTTACGGCCCGGTTTACATCAGCTTGCCGGGACCGCGCATGCGTTTGTCTCGCCCGTCCGAACCGGTTTACAACGCCGCGGCCGACTCATCTGTCGGTGCCGCCTCTGATTCTGCGGTCGTATTTTCTGCCCGTCTCTCGCGGCCTGGTCTACATCAACACGCCAGGCCGCACCTGTCTGCATGAGCTGTTTATTGAGTATAATGCCAGTCACTGCTTGGGTAGCCCGGTTTTCTTTCAACAAAACGAAGGCAAAATATCATATATTATCAACCGCCGTCTGCACTGGATGGTTCAACGGGAAGGTGCACAAATTGCTGTCACTACAGTTTGGTCAACTTCAAACAGACAGTTGGAAGGAACCATTGGCCGAGTTGCTGACACGGCTCATACGGGATCGTTTATAACCCGCCACAATCATCTCAATCTTCTGTGGATTTACGTCGCGTTATTAACACTGATGATATATACCTTCTGCTATGGTCAAGTACGGAGAATCTCAAGACAACTCTTTGAGTCATCTTAAGACTCGGGGGCTATGATGATATGACGCAGCAAGTCTTGCCAGTTTTAGCCGGTTTAAGAAACCCAGGACACGGAGGGAAAGATAACCCGGTCCCGGAGGCTACTGTTATATTGATGAAAATTTAAAGGCCGTCAGAAAATTTCTGGCTTAGAAAGTATATGATAGTTACAAAATCCCGGCTCAATGAAGAAGTTCCGCATCATCAGAAAGGATTCCGGTTTGAAATCTGGCTCAAGGGAAGTCAGTCTCACTGAAGCTCTCAAATATCCGGTTTACAATCCAGTTCAAGAGAAATCTATTCTCCCACAAAGCTCTGAAGCGCTCAGATCCGGTTTAAATGTCCGGTTCAAAAAGGAATTAACTTCTCGCAAGTTCGAGTTTAAAGGCCGTCAGAAAATTTCCGGCTGAAAATGAAGATTCCGGTTTAAGATCCGGTTCAAGGGAAGGATGTCTCCCACAAAGCTTTGAAGCTCTCAATATCCGGTTTAAAATCCCGGTTCAAGAAGGATTTATCTCTTGCAAAAAGTTAAATGGTGCCAAAGAGGACCTGTTGCCATGATGCGCGGTTCAAACATGGGTATCATGCCTTATTGGCCTGACATATTATTGATCACATGGGGGCTTCTGCTTCATAAAGCGGGGTCTCTGTTCTTTTTATATCATGTGTGGTTGCATGGAGTTGTTTTAAAACAACATCTGGTTTACCCCTTGCAAGTGTTAACAAGATCACTTGAGGCTTCCTGTTCAAACATAGGTCGTATTCGAACCAAAGAGAACATAGCTGTCCTTATAAGGCCACTTGGGGGCCCGGTCATGTTTGAACCGATGCAATGCCTCTTGGCCGGCGAAAGCCACCAGGTCACTTGGGGGCTCGGTCGTGTCCGAACTGATGCAATACCTCTTGGCCGGCGAAAGCCACCAGATCATTTGGGGACACGGTCACGTCTGAACCGGTCACGCCTCTTGGTCGGCCTACGGGCCTTAGAGTCATTTGGGGGCTTGGTCGAACCCGAACCATAGCAATGCCACTTGGCTGGCATAACGCCACGCGTCATTTTGGGGGCTTGGCTGACTGGCACCATCGCTACGCCTTCGGGGGGCTTGGTTGCGTCTGACCATGGTAACTCCATATGACCAGCTCAGTAGAGCTCTTCTTTTGCAAAAAGTTGTTGCCATTACTTTTGCTTCAATTGCCTTTCTTGAGGAGTTGTTTTTATCTTGGTTGCATTTTTAAACCGACAATTCTTAAACCGGTTCGACTGTCAAATTACAAATTGACGAAACACGATCAAATCTTAATCCGGAGGCTATCTGCCCGGTTTGATTTTCTGTTACCATCCTATAATGGAGTAAACCGGTGTTTATCAACCCGGCTCGGTTTTCAACTACAAGTTGTCAGTACACGATCAAGTTATAATCCGGAGACTATCAGCCCGATCTGGTTTGACTACAAGTCACCAGTATATATATGGTTAATCCGGTGTTTATCACAACCCGGTACGGTTTTATCATAAATCGGCGCAATATGGAAGGAGTTATCATTACTCAAGATTGGGGTTATCACTCTTACTACAAAAAGTTGGTAAACCAACGATGTGATTCAATGTCACAGGTATGATAAATTTCATATTTTTAAGTGCAGCCTTGGTTATAAACCCAGGTTATATGTTGGGCATTATGACCCGTCCGGCGGTAAACCGCCAGGACACTTTAAACTTGTTGTATGCAGAAACAGGTTGAATAAAGCATGATTATAAATTATCCGGTGTTTATTAAACCGGCCTGGCTTTAAGACGATAAGTCGCCAGTATGATGATAAATTATCCGGTGTTTGTTAAACCGGCCTGGCTTTAAGACGATAAGTTGCCAGTATGATGATAAATTATCCAGTGTTTATTAAACCGGTCTGGCTTTGGACTATAAGTCGCCAGTATATATTTGGATTGCGCCATTGGAATCATGCGCTTATAAATTATTGGATTATATTATTCAAATAGCCAAACTTGGCTGAATTTTCATTTTGATATTGGATGAATAAGGTTTTCATACCAGATTATATTATCTTGAATAGCCAACATGGCTGGATTTTTATGATGGTTATTAATATTATGATTAAGGTTTTCAAAGTCGCTTTAGCGCAATGGTTATCATTTTCTACAATTGAAGGAATAGTCCCGAGTCGCTGCAGGCTTACAACCCGGCACTTGGGGGCTACATTATTCAAAATTGAGATTATATCAAATATGCAAGTCTCATGTCGCTGCAAGCATGCACCATGACACTTGGGGGCTAATGCAAAGTCTTTTTTGCTCATCTTATTGAAGACCCAACTCATCACATCGTAATGAGCTGGCCCTTGGGGGCTACCAATTGCTCCTGTCAACAATTCAAGTATATATCAAAGTCCCAGCTCAATATTATCTTACTGAGCCGGCCCTTGGGGGATACACGTTGCTGTTCAAAGCTTACAAGGTTATATTTACAAAGTCCCTACTGATTATTATATAATGACCCGGCCCTTGGGGGCTACATTGGTTGAAGTTTTATGGGCATCAGTCAATTACAAGTCCCAGGTTGCTGCGAGCATGACAACCCCGCACTTGGGGGCTACAGGTAATATGGATATAAGGGAGAAATATCTTCTAATTTTCTGTTTTGAGCCAAACATTATGACCCGGTGTCTACAACAATCATGAACCGGCATTAGCAACAATCATGAACCGGCGTTGGAAACAATCATGACCTGGAATTCAGTTTTTATAAACCGGCAATCTTGACAATGAACCGACGAGTCTACGTTTTCAAACCGGCTGAATATCAGATGAGTATTACAAGAACAATATTTCTTAAACCGACACTTTGGAAGCCGACTCAAGTGGATTATTCTTCACAATATTTTTCTATGAGAAACCAATGTTAGCAATTGGAGTATGAAGCTGGTTATTGACCCGGATTTTCTAGAAGGAGGAATGATAAGGACTTAAGGATGATCAAGCGCCGGTTTACAAGAATTCTTAACCCGGAGCGCAACCTGTCAAATTTGTTCTTATGTTTATTTTGCAGCATAAGTTTACCATGGATGAATCCAAGCTAAACTTGGGGGCTAATGTCGGGGATATACCCCGCGGTGTAAATCGGCCGGAAGTTAACCCGGCCGGACTTGGCGGTTTATCTGAAGACCCGCCCAGACCTTGGCGGTTTACAAGCAACCTGCTTGGTCGTTATGACTCACTGGTAACTCGGCGGGCTCATTGATGGATGACAAGGCTCAAGGCCCAGAAGGCCGGTTCAACTACTATGGGTCGGTTTAAGAGGAAAGGAATATTTGCCTTACAAGGAGTTAAGGCCAGGACTTGTATCCCGTTTGTATTAGAGATAGACTAGTCCTAATCCTAATAGGACTCCACATGTAAACCGCCCCTTCAGCATATATAAGGAGGGGCAGGGCTCCCCAAAGAGGGAGAAGTTAGAGAGAACAATCAATAATCTCTAGGGCTAGACACAAGAGCCGGTTTACGGTGTCTCCCTCGTGATGATAATGAGACCTAGCCTCAAACAGCATGTAGGGTTTTTACCGGATGATGTTTCCCGGGGCCCGAAGCTGTCTAAATCCTCGTCTTGCGTGTTGATCCGCCCTGCATCTCTCGTCCCACTCAACCCCTCTCAAGCTACCACATAGATGCGTTGGCCTCGCGACTAAGTCCTGACACTAAGGACATCTGCCGTGACAAATCCACGACAGGTAGTACAAGAGTAGATCTACCACGAGATCGAGGAGGCTAAACCCTAGAAGCTAGCCTATGGGTATGATTGTGTATGATGATGTATGTCCTACGGACTACAACCCTCCAGTTTATATAGACACCGGATAGGGTTAGGGTGACACAGAGTCGGTTACATTGGTAGGAGATCTTGAATATCCGCACGCCTAGCTTGCCTTCCACGCCAAGGAAAGAACCTTCCGGACACGGGACGGAGTCTTCAATCTTGTATCTTCATAGTCCTGGAGTCCGGCTGAAGGTATAGTCTGGCTATCCGAACACCCCCTAATCCAGGACTCCCTCAGTAGCCCCTGAACCAGGCTTCAATGATGACAAGTCCGGCGTGCAAATTGTCTTCGGCATTGCAACGCGGGTTCCTCCTCCAAGTTCTTCAAGAAGATAATAAACACCAAAAATAGTGTCCGGCTCTGCAAAACAAGTTTCCACGTATTGCCATATGGATAATAATGCAAACACAAATCAAATCTGCTGACGTATTCCGCAGTGCGTCATAACACTGCGACCAAGCCTTCTGTATAGAGTATTTTTACTGTTCCTCCGCGGCACATTCAACGAGGCGGTTTCCTGGGCACGTCTTGTCGAAGTACAGATCGTGTGCCCCTTTTAACGGGATTCTCATTAATACGGACGTGGGTAACCCAACCGCGCCATTTACCACGGCGCTTGACCGGCAAGCGAGTTTTATTAGGTAGGTGGGGACGCATAACGGCATCAGCCCATATAAGGGGATAAAGATCCACCTCTTTCACCTATGCCTTCTTCCTCCTTTGCCCATCCATCTCTTGTGCACTCAAGCTCCAACGCCCAAGTCCGCTCTTTCTTCCTCAACCTACTCCAGCGATGTCCGGAGCGGGAGGCAAGTGGATGGCTTCCTCCGTCACGAAGGGTCAAATCAAAAAGCTTAGGAAGGCCGGATATCTGTCCAAGGACATCCCGCACCGGCTTCCTGAGGCAGGGCAGCTTCTTCCAACCCCGAGGCCCAATGAGAGGGTAGTTTTTCTTCCCCATTTCCTCCGCGGACTGGGTTTTCCACTCCACCCTTTTGTCCGGGGGCTCATGTTCTATTATGGCCTGGATTTCCACGATCTGGCCCCAAACTTCGTCCTCAACATCTCGGCGTTCATCGTCGTGTGCGAGGCCTTTCTCCGCATCCGCCCCCACTTCGGCCTCTGGCTCAAGACCTTTAACGTCAAGCCTAAGGTGGTGTCCGGCACCCAGGCGGAGTGCGGAGGTGCTATGGCTGGCCGAATGGCCAACGCCCTCTAGTTCGATGGCTCCTTTGTGGAGACCTTAAAGGGGTGGCAGGCAGGGTGGTTTTACATCACCGGGCCACGCGACTCGAAATGGGTCGCGGCCCCTGAGTTCCGATCCGGACCCCCCACGCGACTCAAGTCCTGGCAAGAGACGGGCCTATCATGGGGCAACGAGAACGAAGTGACCGGATTGCAAACTTGCATCCAGTCCCTGGTGAACAAGCCGATCCGGCATGTCAACATAATCCAGGTTATGCTCGTTCGCCTGATCCTCCCGTGCCAACAACGGGATTTCACTTTGTGGGAATTCGACCCGGCGCAACACCAGACCCTCAATAGGCTCTTCGATACGACGTATGAAGACGTCTGGAAGATGCTGACCAAAGGCGCCGAGTGCCCCACATCCGCCTCCGAAGATCGCGGATACAGCTCGCAGCGTGATGCTGGCGAGGTAAGCCATCTATACCTTTGACAGGTTCATTAAGCTTTTCTTTATAGATTAACTCTATGCGGGATCTAAAAACTCCCTTTGCCTTTGACATGAGTGGCTGAAGATAGCCGGACCAATCAACTGTCCGGCTCCTCTGCCCGAAGACCAAGCCCCATCTCTCCTAGAGAAGCTGCTGGCTCCGGCGCCTTACGTGGTGCCGGAAAAGAAGGTCAAGAAGAAGAAGACCACCGGGACTCGAAAGAGTGCCCGCAATATGGTGGTGTCGAGCTCGTCATCTGGCGAGTCTGCGACGCCCTCCTCTCGTGAGAACACGGAGGGACAAGAAAGCTCTCCCCCCCCCAGTGGGGGGAGAGAAGAAGAAGAAGGCCGCCCCAACGGGGGAGGCCGGGGGGTCGAGGAAAAGGATGACCCCTCCGCCGGACTACTCCAACGACGCCGAAGAGGGCGGAAAGGAGTGGCCGGACAGGACCAAGCGTCCGGCGGTATCGTAAGTGTTTACATACCGGAATGACTCCTAGTATTTCTTGACGCGCGGCTTTCCCTAACATCGAACGTTACTTGTGCAGCCCGCCCCGGGCCGCACTCGACGATTCGTCGAGCGGCTCCCTGGATTCGTCGGACATGGACTCTGTCCTGCCCGCGATCTCCCCCAGCAGAGCGGGCGACGCCGAAGCGGCGTCCCGCCGAACAGGGCAGGAGGAGGTGGTCCTGGAGGAGCCGCAAGGCAATCCTCCGGACCCCAGGAGTAAAGGGGATGAAACCCCCCAGGGCTCCAAGTCCGGCTTTGTGCCGGACACCGCGCCGGACTCAACCGTCCTGGCTCGCGGTGGGCGAACTCCTTCCAAGAGGAGTAAGCCGTCTGAGCCGGCGACCTCTGTCCAACTAGAGGCGCCGGATAATCTGCTGGAGGCGCTTGAAGGCGCCACCATCGACGAGGAGCACTGTATTGTTATGAGTACGGTGGTCCAAAGGGTTCAGTCCGCCAAGAGCGGACTGAATGAAGCTTGCGCTAGCCTTCTAACAAGCTTCCAGGTAAGCAAAAAATATGCTAAATTCATTACCGCATAGACAGTAGCCCCTGATGCTCTGTTTGGTGTTCGGAAAGAAAAGCCGAATAGAGGATCTAATAATTTTCGCAGGAGTCTAACAATAAAAAGTCGAATATGCGTATGCAGGCTTCCCTGCTGTCCACCGCCGCACTAACTGCGGAGGTGGAAGTCCTGAAAAAGGACTTCGAGCGGTCCGAGCAAGAGCTCGGCCTTGCCAAAAGGCAGCTCGAGGAAAAGGAAGGTAAGAAATACCCTCAATAATAAAATGTGCCTATAGAGAGGCTTGATTGCAAAAAATAACAGGATTGCACTGCCTATTGTAGGGGCCGCAACAGAGGTGGCAACCCTGAGGCAGGCGCTTTCTGAGGCCAAAAAGAAGACGGCCGAGGAGCGCGCCGAGCGAGAGAAGCTTGGGGTCCAATGCGGCGAGGTGCAGCAGGAGCTGCAAGCTCTCATGAAAAAACATGAGGGTTTGGAGCTTGAGGCGAAAGCGCAAGCGACCGAACTTGCCTCTGCCCTTGAGACCGCCAAGAGTGCCAAGGCCGAAGCCCAGAAGGCCCTCCAAGAGTTGGAGGATGTGAAAAAGATAGCAGCGGGTAAGGCATTCTCAATGCAAAGTAGGAATATAAAAGTGAAATACCTATTACTTACCCGAATCCGGAGTTCTCCAGGGGCGTTCTTCGATCTTCCCCGCAGCGCATCCGACGCCGCCGCATTCTACCGAGCTGAAGAGGACAGCTCGACAGAGAATGTGTTCTGGTCTCAGTATTCTGAGGCCGGACACCCTGTGCCCTTGAGCGATCAGCTGAAGCAGCTGGTCGAGCTCCACAAGGCGGCCGAACAGGCCATGAAGGGCTTACTAGTTCGGCTGTGGCCTGGAGAGGCCCTGCCTGGGAGCTACTTCGGGCTGGTGCGGCGGCTAGTGGAGGCATGTCCACGGCTGGAGGTCATCAAGCGCTCTGTCTGCATTGAAGGTGCCCGGATGGCCCTTGCCCGTGTAAGGGTACACTGGGGCAAGCTAGACGGAGAGAAGCTAGTGCGGGACGGGCCGCCAGCGGGGAAGGAGCATCGCAAGCCCGAGAACTACTACAAGGAAGTTCTTGCTGGAGCTCGCCTTGTAGCGGATGAGTGTACCAAAGATGTAATATTTCAATGAACTCGCTCGTTTGTATCCTGTGCGCTGAAAACTTGTTCATATGCGCTTAAGCAATGCTTACTGAATTTAAAATATTATTTTCTGTGCGGCCGTTTATCAATAATTGAGAGATGGCGAGTCGTCGGCTTCTGCCCCCATGCAACTAGTGTTGGGGTGTTCGGGATAAACCTGAGGGCTCTTGTTCCCATAGTTGGGTCCTTCGAGGGAGGCGCTCAGCACAGCGAACCAGGCAATCGGACTATAATGCTTGAACACTCTCACTTAGTCATAGAACTTTATAATTTTAAATTTTGGCAAAGCCCCTAGTTCGAAAGGCCGAATTCGGGGCACTATCCACGCCTTTAGCCGGACTTAACCAGCTCTCCGCTCTAAGCGGCATAAGCCTTTAAGGACTCGAAAAACCTCTCGAACAACGACCGGTCTCACGCCTTATCATGACAGTCTGTTTTAGCTTTCTCCACTGAGGTGCTCACCCACATGATCTGGGGCACAATCGCAGTGGTTCTCCTAGTGCTACCTTAGCCGATAGAGCGGAACATAAGGTACCAAAACATAGGAGCCGGGCAAACCCAACATATGACCAAAATCATGACTCAGAGCCGATGCATATAGTGCTATAAGTTCGGGGTGCCGCACTTGTGAAAGTGTACGGACTTCTCACACCCGATAAAAGGGTAATAAAGCCCCTGGCGTGGTTTGCCGTACCATGGTGTACGGGTGCAATCATGTTATGGAATGAACATATATATTAAAAGATGATAATGCAAAAAATAGACAAAAGCTATGCATTGTTTATAAGAAGGTTGTTTATTCAAGCCGAACGATACAAGTAGTGCGATAAGCAAAAAAATATTTTAGACTATTAACATGTCCTGACCAGGCGCAGGCCGCGGAATTTAGAAACAGATATATCGCTCGAAATAGAGACCACCTGAGAGTTCCATGATGCGGCGTTGTTTTGTCTGCTTTCCTGGGTCTTGCATCGTCTGTGCGGCAGCGAAGCCGAACAGTTTATTCAGAGTATGGAGTCCTGAAAGGAAAAAAGGAAAAAATTTGGCAGCCCCTAGTGCGTTTGACGCCGTACTATAGGCATGTCGGTGATGTGCCCCTTCCCCTGTGCCCATGGAATTTTAAGGGCGTAATTGTGTACTCTAGGTACTAGCTCCGCTATGTAGCGATGGCTGGGGTTGGGGCCGTATTGCTACGCTTGCTCCGAACGCGCCAGTCGGTCTTGCTGCAGATTACTCCGGGCGCGCTTTGTATTGTCCGGCTTTTTAGCGGCCGGACTAGAGAGTTGCCTTAACAGGCTGCTTTGTACCTCCGCTGCGAGGGCCGCCGTGTGCTCCTCCGTACGGATGGAGCGTTCGGTGTATCCGCTAACCGTGATTACTCCTCGAGGGCCTAGCATCTTGAGCTTGAGATATGCATAATGCGGCACCGCATTGAATTTAGCGAATGCGGTTCGTCCGAGCAGGGCATGATAGCCACTGCGGAACGGGACTATATCGAAGATTAACTCTTCGCTTCGGAAGTTATCCGGAGATCCGAAGACCACATCAAGTGTTATGGAGCCTATACAGTTGGCCTCTACACCTGGGATGACACCTTTAAAGGTTGTCCTTGTGGGTTTGATCCTTGATGGATCTATGCCCATTTTCCGCACTGTATCCTGGTAAAGCAGGTTCAGGCTACTGCCGCCGTCCATGAGGACTCTTGTAAGGTGAAATCCGTCAACGATCGGGTCGAGAACCAATGCGGCGAAACCGCCATGACGGATGCTAGTGGGGTGGTCCCTTCGATCGAACGTGATCGGGCAAGAGGACCATGGGTTGAACTTTGGGGCGACTGGCTCCATCGCGTATACGTCCCGTAGTGCACGCTTCCTCTCCCGTTTGGGAATATGGGTCGCGTATATCATGTTCACCATCCGCACTTGTGGGGGAAACCCCTTCTGTCCTTTGTTGTTCGGCGGTCTGGGCTCCTCCTCGTCGTCGCTGTCTAGCCCCTTGTCTTTGTGTTCGGCTCTTAACTTGCCTGCCTGCTTGAACACCCAACAATCCCTGTTGGTGTGATTGGCTGGCCTTTCGGGGGTGCCGTGAATCTGGCACGAGCGGTCGAGTATTCGGTCCAAACTGGACGGGCCCTGGGTATTCTTTTTAAATGACTTTTTCCGCTGACCGGATTTATGGCCTCTGAATCCGGCATTTACTGTCGTATCTTCATTGTTGTCGCTGCTGACGCGGCGTTTCTGTTTATTCCGTCGTGACCTGCCACCTTTGTCCTTGGTATCTGAATTACCTTGCTTCTTTGATAAGTTGTTGCTGCGAGCTAGCCAGCTATCTTCGCCCGCGCAAAAGCGGGTCATGAGTGTCGTGAGGGCTGCCATGGATTTCGGCTTTTCCTGTCCCAGGTGCCGGGCAAGCCACTCGTCACGGATGTTATGCTTGAAGGCTGCTAGGGCCTCTACATCCGGACAATCGACTATCTGATTTTTCTTTGTTAGGAACCGTGTCCAGAATTGCCTGGCCGATTCTTCTGGCTGCTGGATTATGTGGCTTAGGTCGTCGACGTCCGGTGGCCATACATAGGTCCCCTGGAAGTTGTCGAGTAATGCGACCTCCAGGTCCTCCCAAGAGCCGATCGAATCTGCAGGGAGGCTGTTAAGCCAGTGCCGGGCTGGTCCCTTAAGCTTAAGGGGTAAATATTTGATGGCGTGCAAATTATCGCCACGTGCCATGTGGATGTGGAGAAGATAGTCCTCAATCCATACTGCCGGATCTGTCATACCATCGTACGACTCGATGTTGACGGGTTTGAAACCCTCTGGGATTCTATGATCCATCACTTCATCTATGAAGCATAGTGGGTGTGCGGCGCCCCTGTATTGGGCTATGTCACGACGTAGTTCGGAGGAGCTGGGCTTGTTGTGTTCGGCCCGGCCGGATTTATTGTGTCCGGAGTGAAAATTATCACGTGTCGTCGGGCGTCCGCGCGATCCATAGATCGATCTTGCTTGCCTTGCTTTGTCCTCCAGGACGTCTCGCAGGTCTGGTTCGTGTTCCCGTGCCTTGGTGAAGCGGCTGCGGGGCATGGCTTGTTTGGATGTTCGACAGGCTTCTCTGTCGCGGTCGCGAGGTGGCCGATCTGCCATGTATTGTGCTTCCTCCTCTGATTGGGGTAGCGGCCTACGCTTAGGATAGTTTTTGGAGGGGCGTCAGAGTTCATACTCTTCGGCCGCAAGGACTTCAGTCCATCTGTCAGCTAGCAAATCTTGATCAGCTCTAAGCTGTTGCTGCTTTTTCTTTAGGCTGTTCGCCGTGGCTAAAAGCCTGCGTTGAAAGCCCTTTTGTTCAGCGGGGTCTGATGGTACGGCGAATTCATCGTCGCCGAGGCTTGCCTCGTCTTCGGAGGGAGGCATGTAGTTATCATCCTCGACCTCTCGCTCTGCCGCTCTCTCATGGGGGCGGTCTTCTCCGTCTTCCTGTGCCAAATCTTGCTGGTTTTGGTGTTCTTTGGCGCTGTCCGGGGTAGTATTATCTCTCGTGCCGGAATCACCATTTCTGCTGTGGCGGGATTTAGAGCGGCGCCGCTGACGCCGGCGTCTTGGAGGCTTTTTCGAAGTGCCATCCTCCGCTGTTCCATCGCCATCTCCATCTTTTGGAGCATCCACCATGTATATGTCGTATGACGAGGTGGCGGTCCAGCGCCCTACAGGTGCTGGTTCTTGCTCGTCTCCTCCTTCGTCATCCATACCGTCGAAGTCTTCGGAGCCGAAGTCGAGCATGTCGGATATATCGTCTACAGTGGCTATTAAGTGGGTGGTGGGTGGGCTTTGAATTTCTTCGTCGTCCGAATCCCAACCTCGCAGACCATAGTTCGGCCTGGGCTCTCCTGACAAAGAGAGAGACTTGAGAGAATTCAGAATATCACCGAAAGGTGAATACTGAAAGATGTCCGCGGCGGTGAACTCCATTACAGGCGCCCAATCGGATTCGATCGGCGGGGGCGCGGACGACCCGAAGTTCGGAGAAGAGTCCGGCTTCCCGGAGTCATGGGCCATGCAGAGTGCGGGGCTGGCGTTCGGCTCGATCGCCTTTAAGATCGCAGCCCCTGAGGTGACGTCCAACCGTTCATCCTCAACGAACGCAGCGGGCTCCGAATCAAGGATCGGGGCCGGAGCGTATGCGGCCTCCAGGACACTGTTCGGGGGCAGAGCTATATCATGCCCCTCGAGATAGTGCGACGCGCTTGGCTGTGGCTCGAATCCTTCGAAGATCAAGTCTCCGCGGATATCTGCCGTGTAGTTTAAGCTTCCAAACCTGACTTGATGGCCAGGGGCGTAGCTTTCGATCTGCTCCAGATGGCCAAGCGAGTTGGCCCGCAGAGCGAAGCCGCCGAAGACGAAGATCTGTCTGGGGAGAAAAGTCTCACCCTGGACCTCATCGTTGCTGATGATCAAAGGAGCCATCGGGCCTAAAGGCGACGACACAGAGGAACTCTCAATGAAAGCACCAATGTCGGTGTCAAAACCGGCGGATCTCGGGTAGGGGGTCCTGAACTGTGCGTCAAGGTCGGATGGTAACAGGAGACAAGGGACACTTTATTTTACCCAGGTTCGGGCCCTCTCGATGGAGGTAAATGAAGGAAATATGCCCTAGAGGCAATAATAAAGTTATTATTTATTTCCTTATATCATGATAAAGGTTTATTATTCATGCTAGAATTGTATTAAACGGAAACATAATGCATGTGTGAATACATAGACAAACAGAGTGTCACTAGTATGCCTCTACTAGACTAGTTCGTTAATCAAAGATGGTTATGTTTCCTAACCATGAACAAAGAGTTGTTATTTGATTAACGAGGTCACATCATTGGTTGAATGATCTGATTGACATGACCCATTATATTAGCTTAGCACCCGATCGTTTAGTATGTTGCTATTGCTTTATTCATGACTTATACATGTTCCTATGACTATGAGATTATGCAACTCCCGTTTGCCAGAGGAACACTTTGGGTACTACCAAACGTCACAACATAACTGGGTGATTATAAAGGAGTGTTACAGGTGTCTCCAATGGTAGATGTTGGGTTGGCGTATTTCGAGATTAGGATTTGTCACTCCGATTGTCGGAGAGGTATCTCTGGGCCCTCTCGGTAATGCACATCACTTAAGCCTTGCAAGCATTGCAACTAATGAGTTAGTTGCGGGATGATGTATTACGGAACGAGTAAAGAGACTTGCCGGTAACGAGATTGAACTAAGTATTGGATACTGACGATCGAATCTCGGACAAGTAACATACCGATGACAAAGGGAACAACGTATGTTGTTATGCGGTCTGACCGATAAAGATCTTCGTAGAATATGTAGGAGCCAATATGGGCATCCAGGTCTCGCTATTGGTTATTGACCGGAGACGTGTCTCGGTCATGTCTACATTGTTCTCGAACCGTAGGGTCCGCACGCTTAACATTACGATGACAGTTATTATGAGTTTATGCATTTTGATGTACCGAAGGTTGTTCGGAGTCACGGATGTGATCACGGACATGACGAGGAGTCTCGAAATGGTCGAGACATAAAGATTGATATATTGGAAGCCTATGTTTGGACATCGGAAGTGTTCCAGGTGAAATCAGGATTTTACCGGAATACCGGGTGGGTTACCGGAACCCCCCGGGAGCGATATGGGCCTTAATGGGCCTTAGTGGAAAGGAGAAAGGGGCAGACCTAGTGGCCGCGCGCCTCCCCCCTTCCCTAGTCCTATTAGGACTAGGAGAAGGTGGCCGGCCCCCCTCTCTCTCTTTCGCCCCCTTGAGGAATCCTATTCCAACTAGGATTGGGGGGGGGATCCTACTCCCGGAGGGAGTAGGACTCCCTGGCGCGCCACCCCTTGGCCGGCCAGCCCCTCCCCCTTGGCTCCTTTATATACGGGGGCAGGGGAGCACCCTAGGACACACAAGTTGATCTACGGATCGTTCCTTAGCCGTGTGCGGTGCCCCCTTCCACCAAATTCCACCTCGGTCATATCGTTGCAGTGCTTAGGCGAAGCCCTGCGCCGGTAACACATCAAGATCGTCACCACGCCATCGTGCTGACGGTACTCTTCCCCGACGCTTTGCTGGATCGGAGCCCGGGGATCGTCATCGAGCTGAACGTGTGCTAAGAACTCGGAGGTGCCGGAGTAACGGTGCTGTGATCGGTCGGATCGCGAGGAGAACGTACGACTACTTCCTCTACATTGAGTCAACGCTTCCGCTTCAGTCTACAAGGGTATGTAGACAATACTCTCCCCTCTCGTTGCTATGCATCACCATGATCTTGCGTGTGCGTAGGAAATTTTTTGAAATTACTGCGTTCCCCAACAGTGGCATCCGAGCCTAGGTTTTTATGGTTTGATGTTATTTGCACGAGTAGAACACAAGTAAGTTGTGGACGATACAAGTCATACTGCCTACCAGCATGTCATACTTTGGTTCAGCGGTATTGTTGGACGAGACGATCCGGACCAACCTTACGCGTACGCTTACGCGAGACCGGTTCCCTCGACGTGCTTTGCACATAGATGGCTTGCGGAAGACTGTCTCTCCAACTTTAGTTGAACCGAGTGTGGCTACGCCCGGTCCTTGAGAAGGTTAAAACGGAGTCTATTTGACAAACTATCGTTGTGGTTTTGATGCGTAGGTAAGATGAGTTCTTGCTTAAGCCCGTAGCAGCCACGTAAAACTTGCAACAACAAAGTAGAGGATGTCTAACTTGTTTTTGCAGGGCATGTTGTGATGTGATATGGTCAAGGCATGATGCTAAATTTTATTGTATGAGATGATCATGTTTTGTAACCGAGTTATCGGCAACTGGCAGGAGCCATATGGTTGTCGCTTTATTGTATGCAATGCAATCGCGATGTAATGCTTTACTTTATTACTAAGCGGTAGTGATAGTCGTGGAAGCATAAGATTGGCGAGACGACAACGATGCTATGATGGAGATCAAGGTGTCGCGCCGGTGACGATGGTGATCATGATGATGCTTCAGAGATGGAGATCACAAGCACAAGATGATGATGACCATATCATAATCACTTATATTGATTGCATGTGATGTTTATCTTTTTATGCATCTTATCTTGCTTTGATTGACGGTAGCATTATAATATGATCTCTCACTAAATTATCAAGAAGTGTTCTCCCTGAGTATGCACCGTTGCAAAAGTTCTTCGTGCTGAGACACCACGTGATGATCGGGTGTGATAGGCTCTACGTTCAAATACAACGGGTGCAAAACAGTTGCACACGCGGAATACTCAGGTTATACTTGACGAGCTATGCATATAAGATATGACCTCGGAACACAGAGACCGAAAGGTCGAGCGTGAATCATATAGTAGATATGATCAACATAACGATGTTCACCATTGAAAACTACTCCATATCACGTGATGATCGGTTATGGTTTAGTTGATTTGGATCACGTGATCACTTAGAGGATTAGAGGGATGTCTATCTAAATGGGAGTTCTTAATTAATTTGATTAACTGAACTTAAACTTATCATGAACTTAGTATCTGATAGTATCTTGCTTGTTTATGTTGATTGTAGATAGATGGCTCGTGTTGTTGTTTCGTTAAATTTTAATGCGTTCCTTGAGAAAGCAAAGTTGAAAGATCATGGTAGCAATTACACGGACTGGGTCCGTAACTTGAGGATTATCCTCATTGCTGCACAGAAGAATTACGTCCTGGAAGCACCGCTAGGTGCCAAGCCTGCTGCTAGAGCAACACCAGAAGTTATGAACGTTTGGCAGAGCAAAGGTGATGACTACTCGATAGTTCAGTGTGCCATGCTTTACGGCTTAGAACCGGGACTTCAACGACGTTTTGAACGTCATGGAGCATATGAGATGTTCCAGGAGTTGAAGTTAATATTTCAAGCAAATGCCCGGATTGAGAGATATGAAGTCTCCAATAAGTTCTATAGCTGCAAGATGGAGGAGAACAGTTCTGTCAGTGAGCATATACTCAAAATGTGTGGGTATAATAATCACTTGATTCAATTGTGAGTTACTCTTCCAGATGATTGCGTCATTGACAGAATTCTCCAATCACTGCCACCAAGCTACAAGAGCTTCGTGATGAACTATAATATGCAAGGGATGACCAAGACTATTCCCGAGCTCTTCGCAATGCTAAAAGCTGCGGAGGTAGAAATCAAGAAGGAGCATCAAGTGTTGATGGTTAACAAAACCACTAGTTTCAAGAAAAAGGGCAAAGGGAAGAAAAAGGGGAACTTCAAGAAGAACGGCAAGCGAGTTGCTGCTCAAGAGAAGAAACCCAAGTCTGGACCTAAGCCTAAAACTGAGTGCTTCTACTGCAAGCAGACTGGTCACTGGAAGCGGAACTGCCCCAAGTATTTGGCGGATAAGAAGGATGGCAAGGTGAACAAAGGTATATGTGATATACATGTTATTGATGTGTACCTTACTAATGTTCGCAGTAGCACCTGGGTATTTGATACTGGTTCTGTTGCTAATATTTGCAACTCAAAACAGGGACTACAGAATAAGCGGACACTAGCAAAGGACGAGGTGACGATGCGCGTGGGAAATGGTTCCAAAGTCGATGTGATCGCAGTTGGCACGCTACCTCTACATCTACCTTCGGGATTAGTATTAGACCTAAATAATTGTTATTTGGTACCAGCGTTGAGCATGAACATTATATCTGGATCTTGTTTGATGCGAGACGGTTATTCATTTAAATCAGAGAATAATGGTTGTTCTATTTATATGAGTAATATCTTTTATGGTCATGCACCATTGAAGAGTGGTCTATTTTTGATGAATCTCGATAGTAGTAATACACATATTCATAATGTTGAAGCCAAAAGATGCAGAGTTGATAATGATAGTGCAACTTATTTGTGGCACTGCCGTTTAGGTCATATCGGTATAAAGCGCATAAAGAAACTCCATACTGATGGACTTTTGGAGTCACTTGATTATGAATCACTTGGCACTTGCGAACCGTGCCTCATGGGCAAGATGACTAAAACACCGTTCTCCGGAACTATGGAGAGAGCAACAGATTTGTTGGAAATCATACATACGGATGTATGTGGTCCGATGAATGTTGAGGCTCGTGGCGGATATCGTTATTTTCTCACCTTCACAGATGATTTGAGCAGATATGGGTATATCTACTTAATGAAACACAAGTCTGAAACATTTGAAAAGTTCAAAGAATTTCAGAGTGAAGTTGAAAATCATCGTAACAAGAAAATAAAGTTTCTACGATCAGATCGTGGAGGAGAATATTTGAGTTACGAGTTTGGTGTACATTTGAAAAATTGTGGAATAGTTTCGCAACTCACGCCACCCAGAACACCACAGCGTAATGGTGTGTCCGAACGTCGTAATCGTACTTTACTAGATATGGTGCGATCTATGATGTCTCTTACTGATTTACCGCTATCGTTCTGGGGATACGCTCTAGAGACGGCCGCATTCACGTTAAATAGGGCACCATCTAAATCCGTTGAGATGACGCCTTATGAACTATGGTTTGGCAAGCAACCAAAGTTGTCGTTTCTTAAAGTTTGGGGCTGCGATGCTTATGTGAAAAAGCTTCAACCAGATAAGCTCGAACCCAAATCGGAGAAATGTGTCTTCATAGGATATCCAAAGTAAACTGTTGGATACACCTTCTATCACAGATCCGAAGGCAAGACTTTTGTTGCTAAGTTCGGAAACTTTCTAGAGAAGGAGTTTCTTTCGAAAGAAGTGAGTGGGAGGAAAGTAGAACTTGACGAGGTAACTGTACCTACTCCTTTATTGAGAAGTAGTACATCACAGAAAACTGTTTCTGCGACACCTACACCAATAAATGAGGAAGCTAATGATGATGATCATGAAACTTTAGATCAAGATACTACTGAACCTCGTAGATCAACCAGAGTGAGATCCGCACCAGAGTGGTACGGTAATCCTATTCTGGAAATCATGTTACTAGACCATGATGAACCTACGAACTATGAAGAAGCAATGGTGAGCCCAGATTCCGCAAAGTGGCTTGAAGCCATGAAATCTGAGATGGGATCCATGCATGAGAACAAAGTATGGACTTTGGTTGACTTGCCTGATGATCGGCAAGCAATTGAGAACAAATGGATCCTTAAGAAGAAGACTGACGCTGATGGTAATGTTACTGTCTACAAAGCTCGACTTGTCGCAAAAGGTTTTCGACAAGTTCAAGGGATTGACTACGATGAGACTTTCTCACCCGTAGCGATGCTTAAGTCTGTCCGAATCATGTTAGCAATTGCCGCATTTTATGATTATGAAATTTGGCAGATGGATGTCAAAACTGCATTCCTGAATGGATTTCTGGAAGAAGAATTGTATATGATGCAACCGGAAGGTTTTGTCGATCCAAAGGGAGCTAACAAAGTGTGCAAGCTCCAGCGATCCATTTATGGACTGGTGCAAGCCTCTCAGAGTTGGAATAAACGCTTTGATAGTGTGATCAAAGCATTTGGTTTTATACAGACTTTCGGAGAAGCCTGTATTTACAAGAAAGTGAGTGGGAGCTCTGTAGCATTTCTAATATTATATGTGGATGACATATTACTGATTGGAAATGATATAGAATTTCTGGATAGCATGAAGGGATACTTGAATAAAAGTTTTTCAATGGAAGACCTCGGAGAAGCTGCTTACATATTAGGCATAAAGATCTATAGAGATAGATCAAGACGCTTAATTGGACTTTCACAAAGCACATACCTTGACAAGATTTTGAAGAAGTTCAAAATGGATCAAGCAAAGAAAGGGTTCTTGCCTGTGTTACAAGGTGTGAGATTGAGTAAGACTCAAAGCCCGACCACTGCAGAAGATAGAGAGAAAATGAAAGATGTTCCCTATGCTTCAGCCATAGGCTCTATCATGTATGCAATGCTGTGTACCAGACCTGATGTGTGCCTTGCTATAAGTTTAGCAGGGAGGTACCAAATTAATCCAGGAGTGGATCACTGGACAGCGGTCAAGAACATCCTGAAATACCTGAAAAGGACTAAGGATATGTTTCTCATATATGGAGGTGACAAAGAGCTCACCGTAAGAGGTTACGTTGATGCAAGCTTTGACACTGATCCGGACGATTCTAAATCGCAAACCGGATACGTGTTTACATTAAACGGTGGAGCTGTCAGTTGGTGCAGTTCTAAACAAAGCGTCGTAGCGGGATCTACATGTGAAGCGGAGTACATAGCTGCTTCGGAAGCAGCAAATGAAGGAGTCTGGATGAAGGAGTTCATATCCGATCTAGGTGTCATACCTAGTGCATCGGGTCCAATGAAAATCTTTTGTGACAATACTGGTGCAATTGTCTTGGCAAAGGAATCCAGATTTCACAAAAGGACCAAACACATCAAGAGACGCTTCAACTCCATCCGGGATCTAGTCCAGGTGGGAGACATAGAGATTTGCAAGATACATACGGATCTGAATGTTGCAGACCCGTTGACTAAGCCTCTTCCACGAGCAAAACATGATCATCACCAAAACTCCATGGGTGTTAGGATCATTACAGTGTAATCTAGATTATTGACTCTAGTGCAAGTGGGAGACTGAAGGAAATATGCCCTAGAGGCAATAATAAAGTTATTATTTATTTCCTTATATCATGATAAAGGTTTATTATTCATGCTAGAATTGTATTAACCGGAAACATAATGCATGTGTGAATACATAGACAAACAGAGTGTCACTAGTATGCCTCTACTAGACTAGTTCGTTAATCAAAGATGGTTATGTTTCCTAACCATGAACAAAGAGTTGTTATTTGATTAACGAGGTCACATCATTGGTTGAATGATCTGATTGACATGACCCATTATATTAGCTTAGCACCCGATCGTTTAGTATGTTGCTATTGCTTTATTCATGACTTATACATGTTCCTATGACTATGAGATTATGCAACTCCCGTTTGCCAGAGGAACACTTTGGGTACTACCAAACGTCACAACGTAACTGGGTGATTATAAAGGAGTATTACAGGTGTCTCCAATGGTAGATGTTGGGTTGGCGTATTTCGAGATTAGGATTTGTCACTCCGATTGTCGGAGAGGTATCTCTGGGCCCTCTCGGTAATGCACATCACTTAAGCCTTGCAAGCATTGCAACTAATGAGTTAGTTGCGGGATGATGTATTACAGAACGATTAAAGAGACTTGCCGGTAACGAGATTGAACTAAGTATTGGATACTGACATCGAATCTCGGACAAGTAACATACCGATGACAAAGGGAACAACGTATGTTGTTATGCGGTCTGACCGATAAAGATCTTCGTAGAATATGTAGGAGCCAATATGGGCATCCAGGTCCCGCTATTGGTTATTGACCGGAGACGTGTCTCGGTCATGTCTACATTGTTCTCGAACCGTAGGGTCAGCACGCTTAACGTTACGATGACAGTTATTATGAGTTTATGCATTTTGATGTACCGAAGGTTGTTCGGAGTCCCGGATGTGATCACGGACATGACGAGGAGTCTCGAAATGGTCGAGACATAAAGATTGATATATTGGAAGCCTATGTTTGGACATCGGAAGTGTTCCAGGTGAAATCAGGATTTTACCGGAATACCGGGTGGGTTACCGGAACCCCCCGGGAGCGATATGGGCCTTAATGGGCCTTAGTGGAAAGGAGAAAGGGGCAGCCCTAGTGGACGCGCGCCTCCCCCCTTCCCTAGTCCTATTAGGACTAGGAGAAGGTGGCCGGCCCCCCCCTCTCTCTCCCCCCCCCTTGAGGAATCCTATTCCAACTAGGATTGGGGGGGATCCTACTCCCGGAGGGAGTAGGACTCCCTGGCGCGCCACCCCTTGGCCGGCCAGCCCCTCCCCCTTGGCTCCTTTATATACGGGGGCAGGGGAGCACCCTAGGACACACAAGTTGATCTACGGATCGTTCCTTAGCCGTGTGCGGTGCCCCCTTCCACCAAATTCCACCTCGGTCATATCGTTGCAGTGCTTAGGCGAAGCCCTGCACCGGTAACACATCAAGATCGTCACCACGCCGTCGTGCTGACGGTACTCTTCCCCGACGCTTTGCTGGATCGGAGCCCGGGGATCGTCATCGAGCTGAACGTGTGCTAAGAACTCGGAGGTGCCGGAGTAACGGTGCTGTGATCGGTCGGATCACGAGGAGAACGTACGAATACTTCCTCTACGTTGAGTCAACGCTTCCGCTTCAGTCTACAAGGATATGTAGACAACAGTCTCCCCTCTCGTTGCTATGCATCACCATGATCTTGCATGTGCGTAGGAATTTTTTTTGAAATTACGGCGTTCCCCAACAGGGCCTCCCCACGGTCGGCGTCAACTTGTTGTGATCTTGGCGGACTGAGCGCGCCGAAGAACAAGGTCGCCTTTCTCGAAACTTCCGGCGCTAACCTTGCAGCTCTAGAAGCGGCGCAAGTCTTGCTGGAGGCGAGCAGCTCGCACAACGGCCTGAAGACGGTCCCCCCTCAAGGAGCAGCTGCTCTGGCTCGAGCTCGGCGTGAGCGAGTACTCGAGGTGGGCCGTATACGAGTCCGTGAGGAGAATTGCCTCCGCTCCATGGGCTGGAGCGGAAAGATATCTGGTCGTACCTGGGCTTACCTGTGTCCACCCTTGCGCCGCCCCCTACCTGGCGCGCCAAAGATGTCGGGGGAAATCGGCCTCCTCGAACACCTATGGGGACGGAGCCCCTTCTCGGCTCGGCGGGGGCGGAGGCTGCGCGAAGAGCGGATCGAGGCGACACACACACACAAACGATTTTACCCAGCTTCGGGCCGCACGGATGCGTAAAACCCTACTGCTGCTTGTCTGATTGTATTGGGTTCTTGCTTGAGAGCGCAAGATGCTACAGTAAGCTTGGAGCTGGACGTGGATGGATGTCCTCTAGGTTCCTCCTCCTCTCTCTCTACGTGCGCATGGGCCTCCTTTTATATGCACAAGGGGTTACCCACAGGTGGCAGCGCAGATGAGGGTAAAAATGGTAAAGAACTGTGCGTACAGTGGGTGCACAGTGCTATCGCACCTAACTCTGACGGCAGGGGACAAGGGCATTAAATGCCCGTCTGGGTCGCCCGAACAGTGCTGAAGTGGACCGTTAGGGGCGCCCCCGTTTGCCATGATGGCAATCTTGTCAGCGCCGCATGCCACCGCATGCCTCCGGCTGCGCAGCGCCCCGCCACGTGCCTCTGGGAGAGCCCCAGAGTGACGCGTGGGTGGGTGAGCTGGAGCGCAGGCCCGAGGTGGTGACTTGCCGCGGTGGCTGTCTTGCCGCGCCTGGGAACTTGCCGCTCGCCAGGCCTGGCCGGGACGCATGGCGCGTCGCGGTGAGCTTTCTTGAGATGCCTTGGTTGGCCTTCCCGGCAAGCCCCTCTTGCCGGGGTCTTTGTTCTTTAGTTGGTTGTCCCGGCAAGCTCCTCTTGCCGGGGTCTTGTCTCTTCGGCCCGGCAAGCTCCTCTTGCCGGGGCCTTGTCTTCTTGGCTCAAGTACTTTGTTCTTGAATGGCCCAGAAAGGGACCGTGGAGGGTCTTGGCGTTCCCCTGGCAAGCCTTGCCGCGGGGTGCTGCGACTGCCTGTGCACAAGTTCGGGGTACTAAGGTAACCCTACTTTAGTACACCGACAGAAAGTTTTACAAATCTTGAATACCAAGCATATTATTGTTAAGCAATTTACCAGGCTATTTAAGACTCTCAAAATAATCTAAGTGAAGCATGAGAGATCAATAGTTTATTTAAAACAAATCCACCACGTGCTCTAAAAGATCTAAGTGAAGCACATAGAGCAAAATTATAAAGCTCAAAAGATATAAGTGAAGCACAAGAGCAAAACTACAAAGCTCAAAAGGTATAAGTGAAGCACATAGAGTATTCTAACAAATTTCAATTCATGTATGGCTATCTCAAAAGGTGTGTACAGCAAGGATGATTGTGGTAAACTAAAAAGCAAAGACTCAAATCATACAAGACGCTCCAAGCAAAACACATATCATGTGGTGAATAAAAATATAGCTCCAAGTAAAATTACCGATGGAAGTAGATGAAAGAGGGGATGCCTTCCGGGGCATCCCCAAACGTTGACTTTTTGGTGTCCTTGGGTTATCTTGGGGGTGCCATGGGCATCCCCAAGCTTACGCTCTTGCCACTCCTTGTTCCATAATCCATCAAAAGATTTCACCCAAAACTTGAAAACTTCACAACACAAAACTCAACAGAAATCTCGTGAGCTCCGTTAGCGAAAGAAAACAAAAGACCACTTCAAGGTACTGTAATGAACTCATTCTTTATTTATATTGGTGTTAAACCTACTTTATTCCAACTTCTCTATGGATTAAAAACTATTTTACTAGCCATAGATTTATTAAAATAAGCAAACAACACATGAAAAACAGAATCTGTCAAAAACAGAACAGTCTGTAGTAATCTGTAACTAACGCAAACTTCTGGAACTCCAAAAAAGCAGAAAAAATAGGAAGACCTAGGCAATTTGTTTATTGATCAGAAGAAATTGGAATCAGTATTTTATCACGTTCTGGTGATTTTTAACAATTGTTTTAGTGAACAGAAAGTTTCTGGAAATTACAGCAAGATCAAATAACTATCATCCAAGAAGATCCTATAGGTTTAACTTGGCACAAACACTAATTAAAAGATAAAACAACATCTAAACAGAAGGTAGATGGATTATTTATTCCTAAACAGAAACAAAAAAAACTAAAATAAAATTGGGTTGCCTCCCAACAAGCGCTATCGTTTAACGCCCCTAGCTAGGCATAAAAGAAAGGATAGATCTAGGTATTGTCATCTTTGGTAGGCAATCCATAAGTGGCTCTTATGATAGATTCATATGGTAATTTTATTTTATTTCTAGGGAAGTGTTGCATTCCTTTCTTTAATGGAAATTGGAATCTAATATTCCCTTCCTTCATATCAATAATTGCACCAATCGTTCTAAGGAAAGGTCTACCAAGAATAACAGGACAAGAAGGATTGCAATCTATATCAAGAACGATAAAATCTACGGGCACATAATTCCTATTTGCAACAATAAGAACATCATTAATTCTTCCCATAGGTTTCTTAATAGTGGAATCCGCAAGGTGCAAGTTTAGAGAGCAATCATCAAAATTACGGAAATCTAGCAAATCACACAAAGTTTTGGGAATAGTGGAGACACTAGCACCCAAATCACATAAAGCATAAAATTCATGATCCTTAATCTTAATTTTAATAGTTGGTTCCCACTCATCATAGAGTTTTCTAGGGATAGAAACTTCCAACTCAAGTTTTTCTTCATAAGATTGCATCAAGGCATCAACGATATGTTTAGTAAACGCTTTATTTTGACTATAAGCATGAGAAGAATTTAGCACGGATTGCAACAAGGAAATACAATCAATTAAAGAGCAACTTTCATAATTAAATTCCTTGAAATCCAATATAGTGGGTTTAGCAATATCTAGGGTTTTATTCTTTTCAATCCCACTTTTATCAATTTCATCATCGAGATCTAAATACTCCGAATTTTTGGAACGCCTTCTAGGTAAAAGTGGATCATATTTAGTTTCATCAAGATTCATATTGCAAAACAAAGATTTAATAGGGGACACATCAATAACTTTTAGATCTTCATCTTGATTTTCATAGGAATTGGAAGAACACGCTTTAATAAAGGCATCTTTCGTAGCACGCATCCTAGCGGTTCTTTCCTTGCACTCATCAATGGAAATTCTCATGGCTTTGAGAGACTCATTGATATCATGCTTAGGAGGAATAGATCTAAGCTTTAAAGAATCAACATCAAGAGAAATTATATCAACGTTCCTAGCCAATTCATCAACTTTAAGTAATTTCTCTTCAAGCAAAGCATTAAAATTCTTTTGTGAATTCATAAACTCTTTAACACTAGTCTCAAATTCAGAGGGCATCTTATTAAAATTTCCATAAGAGTTGTTGTAGGAATTTCCATAATTATTAGAAGGATTACTAGGATAAGGCCTAGGATTAAAATTCCCTCTATACGCGTTGTTACCAAAATTATTCCTACAAACAAAATTCACATCCATAGATTCATTATTATTCTCAATCAAGGTAGACAAAGGCATATCATTAGGATCAGAAGAAACACTCTTATTAGCAAATAATTTCATAAGTTCATCCATCTTTCCACTCAAAACATTGATTTCTTCTATCGCATGCACTTTTTTATTAGTAGATCTTTCAGTGTGCCATTGAGAATAATTAACCATAATATTATCTAGGAGTTTAGTAGCATCTCCTAAAGTGATTTCCATAAAAGTGCCTCCCGCGACCGAATCTAAAAGATTTCTAGAAGCAAAATTCAATCCAGCATAAATTTTTTGTATAATCATCCACAAATTCAAACCATGAGTAGGGAAATTACGTATCATTAATTTCATTCTCTCCCAAGCTTGTGCAACATGTTCATGATCAAGTTGCTTAAAATTCATAATATTGTTTCTAAGAGAGATGATCTTAGCGGGAGGAAAATACTTAGGGATAAAAGCATCTTTGCACTTGTTCCAAGAATCAATACTATTTTTAGGTAAAGACGAAAACCAAGCTTTAGCATGATCTCTAAGCGAAAAAGGAAAAAGCTTCAATTTAACAATATCATTATCAACATATTTCTTCTTTTGCATATCACATAAATCAACGAAGCTATTTAGATGAGTAGCAGCATCTTCACTACGAAGGCCGGCGAATTGATCTTGCATAACAAGATTCAACAAAGCAGTATTGATTTCACAAGATTCAGTATTGGCAAGAGGAGCAATCGGAGTGCTAAGGAAATAATTATTGTTGGTATTGGTATAGTCACACAATTTATTATTATCTTGAGCCATCGTGACAAGCAAGCAATCCAACACACGAGCAAACAAAAAGCAAGCGAGAAAAAGGCAAACGGAAAAGAGAGGGCGAATAAAACAGAAGGGTGAAGTGGGGGAGAGGAAAACGAGAGGCAAATGGCAGATAATGTAGTGCGAGAGATAGGGATTGTGATGGTACTTGGTATGTTGACTTTTGCATAGACTCCCCGACAACGGCGCCAGAAATTCTTCTTGCTACCTCTTGAGCACTGCGTTGGATTTCCCCGAAGAGGAGAGGATGATGCAGCAAAGTAGCATAAGTATTTCCCTCAGTTTTTGAGAACCAAGGTATCAATCCAGTAGGAGGCTACGCGCGAGTCCCTCGTACCTACAACAAACAATAGCTCAACGCAACCAACGCGATTAGGGGTTGTCAATCCCTTCACGGTCATTTACGAGAGTGAGATCTGATAGAGATGATAGATAATATTTTTAGTATTTTTGGTATAAAGATGCAAAGTAAAATAAAAGGCAAAGTAAAAAAGCAAAGCAATAATAAAGTGATTGGAGATTGATATGATGAGAATAGACCCGGGGGCCATAGATTTCACTAGTGGCTTCTCTCAAGAGCATATGTATTTCTACGGTGGGTGAAAAAATTACTGTTGAGCAATTGACAGAATTGAGCATAGTTATGAGAATATCTAGGTATGATCATGTATATAGGCATCATGTCCGATACAAGTAGACCGACTCCTGCCTGCATCTACTACTATTACTCCACTCATCGACCGCTATCCAGCATGCATCTAGAGTATTAAGTTAATGAAAACAGAGTAACGCCTTAAGCAAGATGACATGATGTAGAGGAATAAATTCATGCAATATGATAAATACCCCATCTTGTTATCCTCGATGGCAACAATACAATACGTGCCTTGCTGCTCCTTCTGTCACTGGGTAAGGACACCGCAAGATTGAACCCAAAGCTAAGCACTTCTCCCATTGCAAGAAAAACCAATCTAGTAGGCCAAACCAAACTGATAATTCGAAGAGACTTGCAAAGATAACCAATCATACATAAAAGAATTCAGAGAAGATTCATATATTGTTCATAGATAATCTTGATCACAAACCCACAATTCATCAGTCTCAACAAACACACCGCAAAAATAAGATTACATCGAATAGATCTCCACGAGAGAGGGGGAGAACATTGTATTGAGATCCAAAAAGAGAGAAGAAGTCATCTAGCTACTAACTATGGACCCGAAGGTCTGAGGTAAACTACTCACACTTCATCGGAGAGGCTATGATGATGATGTAGAAGCCCTCCGTGGTGGATTCCCCTTCCGGCGAAGCTCCGGAACAGGTGCCAAGATGGGATCTCGTGGGTACAGAAGGTTGCAGCGGTGGAGTTAGGTTTTTGGCTCTGTATCTAATCGTTTGGGGGTACGTAGGTATATATAGGAGGAAGGAGTACGTCGGTGGAGTTTCGAGGGGCCCACGAGGCAGGGGGTGCCCTAGGGGGGCGCCCTCCACCCTTATGACCGCCTCGTGGCTTTCTTGACGGAGGGTCCAAGTCTCCTGGGTCTTATCTGATGAGAAAATCACGTTCCGGAAGGTTTCATTCCGTTTGGACTCCGTTTGATATTCCGTTTCTTCGAAACACTGAAATAGGCAAAAAACAGCAATTCTGGGCTAGGCCTCCGGTTAATAGGTTAGTCCCAAAAGTAATATAAAAGTGGAAAATAAAGCCCAATATAGTCCAAAATAGTAGATAATATAGCATGGAGCAATCAAACATTATAGATACATTGGAGACGTATCACTCGACGCTGCCATCGGCCTCTCCTCCCTCGCCACCTCCGCCCTCACCTCTGTCGCTCCACCGGCGGCAAGCCCTGCGTGCCCCACAAGACTGCGGCGCCACCCAAGAAGAAGCAGTTGACGCCCAAGCAGCGGGTTGTGCAGTCGGCCAAGAGGAAGGGTCGGAGGCACGCGCAGGACCGCAAGCTCAAAGCCGCGGCCACCGCCGCCCTCTCCGCAGCCACACAGCAAGAGGAAACCAATGCCCAAGTCGCCGCGACGACGAGGGAGGCCCTGCTCTACCTAAGGTTAAACCTTAGCAATCACGGGCTCGTCGGCGTCGCCGTAGCCGCGGCCAACACGGCTCCTCGGCATGTCCTCGGGTGGGAGTAATAGAGTCGCCGCACGTGTCTACTACTCATCCGACTCCCGGCTTCCATGTCTACTCGCAAGCCTCTCGCTTCTCCGGGGAATGCTTGTCGAAGGTGAGCATGGTGGCGCCGTCCATGCCCGCGCCCATGGCCATCGACCTCAACGCCACACCAGTGGCTGGTGGATCATCCTCTGGAGGGGCGAGGAAACGCCCGTGGGAGATACCAGCCGACATGCATCCTGATGCCCACAACCTGTTCGACGGAATGCCGCCCATCGGTGACGACAAGACGGCCAACTGTTTCATCATCGAGAACATCATCTTCGAAGGCGGTGCAGGAGCCGCTACCTTCTTAGGCGGTGCGGGCACGGCTGCCCTCGATCTCGACGAGACCCAAAGCCAAGACGACCGAGCGCCCTTCATGCCCGCCACCTTTGATCAAGCTGGCATGGACGAGCCCCTCGTGCAAGATCAAGTCGGCATGGGCAGCACCTTCCCGCTCGACCATGAATTCCTGGAGAACTACGACCTTGAGGAAGAGGATGAAGTGGACATCGACGGGGAGATTTGTTCAAGGACGAGCTCGCCAACCAACCAACCTGGCGCAAACAAGAAGCACAAAATCAAGCGAAAGAAGGCATACGCTCAACCGGAGGACAAACTCCTTTGCGAGTGTTGGAGGGACATTGGACAAAACCCCAAGGTTGGCACTAAGCACAGTGCATCTACCTTTTGGCTTCGTGTTCATCGTGAGTACCATGAACGCAAGTATTTTGCGCCGTACCAAATGGAGAGCAAGCATTGGTGGGTGTCTCTCGCGAAGCGATGGAGGTGATACAACAAGAATGCAATAAGTTTTGTGCAACCCTTGAGAGCATCCAGGCACATGTCGTGAGTGGCCTCGGCCTCAAAGATATGGTATACATGCGCCCCTCTTCATATCTGTTTCTGTTGTGCTTGCATGTCCATTTGCTCATATGCTTGCATGCTATTCATTTGTAGGCCTTCCAAGCTTTGGAGGCATTCAAGGCCCAACATGACAGCAAGTCCTTCAACCTCACCCATTGTTGGATGGTCCTCAACAGGGAGGATAAGTTCAAGGCGCAATATGCCATCGCCAAGGTGCGTGGGGGGAGCGAGAAGCCACGGCCGGTGGGAAGACCAACTCTAAGAAGGAGGACAAGCGTGATGCGGCGTCGATCGCCTTGCATGCCACTTTGGAGGTCATGATGAGCAAGAAGGGAACAAGGGAGGAGAAGCACCGACAAGACAAGGAAGAGCAAATGAACGCCTTCATGGAGATCCAAAGGAGGAGGCTTGAGCTTGATGTGGAGAAGCAGGCCAAGATGCTTGATATGGAGGTAGAGAAGCAAGCGAACATGCTCGAGATCGAGGCCGCCAATGCCAAGACCAAGGCAAAAGAAGTGATGCTCGCTAGCATGATGATGGGGGTTGAGATCATGAAGGTGGACTTAAGCACGGTGTTGCCGAGGAAGAGGCCATGGCTCGAGAAGATGCAGGCCGACATGCTCAAGTTCGATAAGGAGCGATCTATGGTGGAGAGTGCCATCTTTTTTTGTATGCCGGAAAGTGTGTGGGCATGACCATGGCCGAGATGGCGTGGTTGAACTCCCGCCCCTTTTTTGTGTGCTAGCATGTGTGCCAGTCGCTGGCAAGTGTGCCAGCATGAACTTTGTGGTGGGTTTTTTGGAGGCTAGCATGTCGTCGGCATGAACTTTGGGCGATGGCATGGCCACTGGCATGATCTATGGTCACGAGCGTTTTAAAAATTGTGTGCGGACATGAAATGGGTCGGCGCATTGGGCACACGGCCGACCCAAACACAAAACAGGGCGGACGATGAGCGGGTGGCCAACCCAAACGCAGGAAAAGCGGACAATTCGCGTGTCCATTTGGGCCGGCGCGTTGGAGTTGCTCTTAATGGCCGGACCCATTTTTGTCCTCGCTGCCAGTTTGCGGCCATTTTTTCTCTCTTTCTGTGACATATCAATGGCCCAAGTCAACATAATTCAAACAAAATACAAATATATCATAGTTACACAAACGAATAAATATCTCATATTTTACAAGCCAAAAAAATTAAATTGTCTCAAATACATTTGAAAGAAAAGATAGCCGATGTATCTATTGGTTGTCAATGTGAGCCCACATATGCTCAACCAAATCATCTTGCAGTTGAATGTGAGTTTCCCGATCACGCACTTGATGATGAAATGCGACGAACTGTGGAAATGTTGCCGCTCCTCCATGTCAGGCACAACATTGTCAACCTAAAACTGAAACCCTTGATCATACATTTCATCTGGATGCTCATTGATATGTCCATTTTGCATCATGCTTTATGTTGATATTTATTGCATTATGGGCTGTTATTACACATTATATCACAATACTTATGCATTTTCTATTTTATTTTATAAGGTTTAAATGAAGAGGGAGAATGCCGGCAGCCGAAATTCTGGACTGGAAAAGGAGCAAATATTAGAGACCTATTCTGCACAATTCCAAAAGTCCTGAAACTTCACAGAGAATATTTTTGGAATATATAGAGAATATTGCTCAAAGAAAGTACCAGAGGGGGCCACCAGCCAGCCACAAGGGTGGAGGGCGCACCCTGCCGCGCGCCCCCCGTCCTTGTGGGCCCCCTGGCAGGCCTTCGACACCCATCTTCTGCTATATGGTGTGTTTTGACCTGGAAAAAATAAGAAGGAAGCTTTCGGGACGAAGCGCCGCTGTCTCGAGGTGAAACTTGGGTAGAACCAATCTAGGGTTCCGGCGGAGCTGTTCTGCCGGGGAAACTTCCCTCCGGGAGGGGGAAATCGAAGCCATCGTCATCACCAACGATCCTCTCGTCGAGAGGGGGTCAATCTCCATTAACATCTTCACCCAAGTATCCGATCTTTGTCTCAAAACCTCAGATTGGTACCTGTGAGTTGCTAGTAGTGTTGGTTACTCCTTATAGTTGATGCTAGTTGGTTTATCCGATGGAAGATTATATTTTTAGATCCTTATTGATAATTAATACTCCTCTGATCTTGATCATGAATATGCTTTGTGAGTAGTTACGTTTGTTACTGAGGACATGGGAGAAGTCTTGTGAGGGAGTCCTGGATTAGGGGGTGTTCGGATAGCCGGACTATACCTTCAGCCGGACTCCAGGACTATGAAGATACAAGATTGAAGACTCCGTCCCGTGTCCGGAAGGTTCTTTCCTTGGCGTGGAAGGCAAGCTAGGCATGCAGATATTCAAGATCTCCTACCAATGTAACCGACTCTGTGTAACCCTAACCCTATCCGGTGTCTATATAAACCGGAGGGTTGTAGTCCATAGGACATACATCATCATACACAATCATACCCATAGGCTAGCTTCTAGGGTTTAGCCTCCTCGATCTCGTGGTAGATCTACTCTTGTACTACCCATATCATCAATATTAATCTAGCAGGAGTAGGGTTTACTGTTGGGGAACGCAGTAATTTCAAAAAATTTCCTACGCACACGCAAGATCATGGTGATGCATAGCAATGAGAGGGGAGAGTGTTGTCTACATACTCTTGTAGACTGAAGCGGAAGCGTTGACTCAACGTAGAGGAAGTAGTCGTACGTTCTCCTCGCGATCCGACCGATCACAGCACCGTTACTCCGGCACCTCCGAGTTCTTAGCACACGTTCAGTTCGATGACGATCCCCGGGCTCCGATCCAGCAAAGCGTCGGGGAAGAGTACCGTCAGCACGACGGCGTGGTGACGATCTTGATGTGTTACCGGCACAGGGCTTCGCCTAAGCACTGCAACGATATGACCGAGGTGGAATTTGGTGGAAGGGAGCACCGCACACGGCTAAGGAACGATCCGTAGATCAACTTGTGTGTCCTAGGGTGCTCCCCTGCCCCCATATACAAAGGAGCCAAGGGGGAGGGGCTGGCCGGCCAAGGGGTGGCGCTCCAGGGAGTCCTACTCCCTCCGGGAGTAGGATTCCCCCCCCCCCCCCCCAATCCTAGTTGGAATAGGATTCCTCAAGGGGGGGAGAGAGAGAGAGGGGGCCGGCCACCTTCTCCTAGTCCTAATAGGACTAGGGAAGGGGGGAGGCGCGCGGCCACTAGGGATGCCCCTTTCTCCTTTCCACTAAGGCCCATTAAGGCCCATATCGCTCCCGGGGGGTTCCGGTAACCCACCCGGTATTCCGATAAAATCCTGATTTCACCTGGAACACTTCCGATGTCCAAACATAGGCTTCCAATATATCAATCTTTATGTCTCGACCATTTCGAGACTCCTCGTCATGTCCGTGATCACATCCGGGACTCCGAACAACCTTCGGTACATCAAAGTGCATAAACTCATAATAACTGTCATCGTAACGTTAAGCGTGCGGACCCTACGGTTCGAGAACAATGTAGACATGACCGAGACACGTCTCCGGTAAATAACCAATAGCGGGACCTGGATGCCCATATTGGCTCCTACATATTCTACGAAGATCTTTATCGGTCAGACCGCATAACAACATACGTTGTTCCCTTTGTCATCGGTATGTTACTTGTCCGAGATTCGATCGTCAGTATCCAATACTTAGTTCAATCTCGTTACCGGCAAGTCTCTTTACTCGTTCCGTAATACATCATCCCGCAACTAACTCATTAGTTGCAATGCTTGCAAGGCTTAAGTGATGTGCGTTACCGAGAGGGCCCAGAGATACCTCTCCGACAATCGGAGTGACAAATCCTAATCTCGAAATACGCCAACCCAACATCTACCATTGGAGACACCTGTAATACTCCTTTATAATCACCCAGTTACGTTGTGACGTTTGGTAGTACCCAAAGTGTTCCTCTGGCAAACGGGAGTTGCATAATCTCATAGTGATAGGAACATGTATAAGTCATGAATAAAGCAATAGCAACATACTAAACGATCGGGTGCTAAGCTAATATAATGGGTCATGTCAATCAGATCATTCAACCAATGATGTGACCTCGTTAATCAAATAACAACTCTTTGTTCATGGTTAGGAAACATAACCATCTTTGATTAACGAACTAGTCTAGTAGAGGCATACTAGTGACACTCTGTTTGTCTATGTATTCACACATGCATTATGTTTCCGGTTAATACAATTCTAGCATGAATAATAAACCTTTATCATGATATAAGGAAATAAATAATAACTTTATTATTGCCTCTAGGGCATATTTCCTTCAGTCTCCCACTTGCACTAGAGTCAATAATCTAGATTACACTGTAATGATCCTAACATCCATGGAGTTTTGGTGTTGATCATGTTTTGCTCGTGGAAGAGGCTTAGTCAACGGGTATGCAACATTCAGATCCGTATGTATCTTGCAAATCTCTATGTCTCCCACCTGGACTAGATCCCGGATGGAGTTGAAGCGTCTCTTGATGTGTTTGGTCCTTTTGTGAAATCTGGATTCCTTTGCCAAGGCAATTGCACCAGTATTGTCACAAAAGATTTTCATTGGACCCGATGCACTAGGTATGACACCTAGATCGGATATGAACTCCTTCATCCAGACTCCTTCATTTGCTGCTTCCGAAGCAGCTATGTACTCCGCTTCACATGTAGATCCCGCTACGATGCTTTGTTTAGAACTGCACCAACTGACAGCTCCACCGTTTATTGTAAACACGTATCCGGTTTGCGATTTAGAATCGTCCGGATCAGTGTCAAAGCTTGCATCAACGTAACCTCTTACGGTGAGCTCTTTGTCACCTCCATATATGAGAAACATATCCTTAATCCTTTTCAGGTATTTCAGGATGTTCTTGACCGCTGTCCAGTGATCCACTCCTGGATTACTTTGGTACCTCCCTGCTAAACTTATAGCAAGGCACACATCAGGTCTGGTACACAGCATTGCATACATGATAGAGCCTATGGCTGAAGCATAGGGATCATCTTTCATTTTCTCTCTATCTTCTGCAGTGGTCGGGCTTTGAGTCTTACTCAATCTCACACCTTGTAACACAGGCAAGAACCCTTTCTTTGCTTGACCCATTTTGAACTTCTTCAAAATCTTGTCAAGGTATGTCTTTGTGAAAGTCCAATTAAGCGTCTTGATCTATCTCTATAGATCTTTATGCCTAATATGTAAGCAGCTTCTCCGAGGTCTTTCATTGAAAAACTTTTATTCAAGTATCCCTTCATGCTATCCAGAAATTCTATATCATTTCCAATCAGTAATATGTCATCCACATATAATATTAGAAATGCTACAGAGCTCCCACTCACTTTCTTGTAAATACAGGCTTCTCCGAAAGTCTGTATAAAACCAAATGCTTTGATCACACTATCAAAGCGTTTATTCCAACTCCGAGAGTCTTGCACCAGTCCATAAATGGATCGCTGGAGCTTGCACACTTTGTTAGCTCCCTTTGGATCGACAAAACCTTTCGGTTGCATCATATACAATTCTTCTTCCAGAAATCCATTCAGGAATGCAGTTTTGACATCCATCTGCCAAATTTCATAATCATAAAATGCGGCAATTGCTAACATGATTCGGACAGACTTAAGCATCGCTACGGGTGAGAAAGTCTCGTCGTAGTCAATCCCTTGAACTTGTCGAAAACCTTTTGCGACAAGTCGAGCTTTGTAGACAGTAACATTACCATCAGCGTCAGTCTTCTTCTTAAAGATCCATTTGTTCTCAATTGCTTGCCGATCATCAGGCAAGTCAACCAAAGTCCATACTTTGTTCTCATGCATGGATCCCATCTCAGATTTCATGGCTTCAAGCCACTTTGCGGAATCTGGGCTCACCATTGCTTCTTCATAGTTCGTAGGTTCATCATGGTCTAGTAACATGATTTCTAGAATAGGATTACCGTACCACTCTGGTGCGGATCTCACTCTGGTTGATCTACGAGGTTCAGTAGTATCTTGATCTAAAGTTTCATGATCATCATCATTAGCTTCCTCATTTACTGGTGTAGGTGTCGCAGAAACAGTTTTCTGTGATGTACTACTTCTCAATAAAGGAGTAGGTACAGTTACCTCGTCAAGTTCTACTTTCCTCCCACTCACTTCTTTCGAAAGAAACTCCTTCTCTAGAAAGTTTCCGAACTTAGCAACAAAAGTCTTGCCTTCGGATCTGTGATAGAAGGTGTATCCAACAGTTTCCTTTGGATATCCTATGAAGACACATTTCTCCGATTTGGGTTCGAGCTTATCTGGTCGAAGCTTTTTCACATAAGCATCGCAGCCCCAAACTTTAAGAAACGACAACTTTGGTTTCTTGCCAAACCATAGTTCATAAGGCGTCGTCTCAACGGATTTAGATGGTGCCCTATTTAACGTGAATGCGTCCGTCTCTAGGGCGTATCCCCAGAACGATAGCGGTAAATCAGTAAGAGAAATCATAGATCGCACCATATCTAGTAAAGTACGATTACGATGTTCGGACACACCATTACGCTGTGGTGTTCCGGGTGGCGTGAGTTGCAAAACTATTCCACAATTTTTCAAATGTACACCAAACTCGTAACTCAAATATTCTCCTCCACGATCTGATCGTAGAAACTTTATTTTCTTGTTACGATGATTTTCAACTTCACTCTGAAATTCTTTGAACTTTTCAAATGTTTCAGACTTGTGTTTCATTAAGTAGATATACCCATATCTGCTCAAATCATCTGTGAAGGTGAGAAAATAACGATATCCACCACGAGCCTCAACATTCATCGGACCACATACATCCATATGTATGATTTCCAACAAATCTGTTGCTCTCTCCATAGTTCCGGAGAACGGTGTTTTAGTCATCTTGCCCATGAGGCACGGTTCGCAAGTGCCAAGTGATTCATAATCAAGTGACTCCAAAAGTCCATCAGTATGGAGTTTCTTTATGCGCTTTATACCGATATGACTTAAACGGCAGTGCCACAAATAAGTTGCACTATCATTATCAACTCTGCATCTTTTGGCTTCAACATTATGAATATGTGTATTACTACTATTGAGATTCATCAAAAATAGACCACTCTTCAATGGTGCATGACCATAAAAGATATTACTCATATAAATAGAACAACCATTATTCTCTGATTTAAATGAATAACCGTCTAGCATCAAACAAGATCCAGATATAATGTTCATGCTCAACGCTGGTACCAAATAACAATTATTTAGGTCTAATACTAATCCCGAAGGTAGATGTATAGGTAGCGTGCCAACTGCGATCACATCGACTTTGGAACCATTTCCCACGCGCATCATCGCCTCGTCCTTTGCTAGTGTCCGCTTATTCTGTAGTCCCTGTTTTGAGTTGCAAATATTAGCAACAGAACCAGTATCAAATACCCAGGTGCTACTGCGAACATTAGTAAGGTACACATCAATAACATGTATATCACATATACCATTGTTCACCTTGCCATCCTTCTTATCCGCCAAATACTTGGGGCAGTTCCGCTTCCAGTGACCAGTCTGCTTGCAGTAGAAGCACTCAGTTTCAGGCTTAGGTCTAGACTTGGGTTTCTTCTCTTGAGCAGCAACTCGCTTGCCGTTCTTCTTGAAGTTCCCCTTTTTCTTCCCTTTGCCCTTTTTCTTGAAACTAGTGGTTTTGTTAACCATCAACACTTGATGCTCCTTCTTGATTTCTACCTCCGCAGCTTTTAGCATTGCGAAGAGCTCGGGAATAGTCTTGGTCATCCCTTGCATATTATAGTTCATCACGAAGCTCTTGTAGCTTGGTGGCAGTGATTGGAGAATTCTGTCAATGACGCAATCATCTGGAAGAGTAACTCCCAATTGAATCAAGTGATTATTATACCCAGACATTTTGAGTATATGCTCACTGACAGAACTGTTCTCCTCCATCTTGCAGCTATAGAACTTATTGGAGACTTCATATCTCTCAATACGGGCATTTGCTTGAAATATTAACTTCAACTCCTGGAACATCTCATATGCTCCATGACGTTCAAAACGTCGTTGAAGTCCCGGTTCTAAGCCGTAAAGCATGGCACACTGAACTATCGAGTAGTCATCACCTTTGCTCTGCCAAACGTTCATAACTTCTGGTGTTGCTCTAGCAGCAGGCCTGGCACCTAGCGGTGCTTCCAGGACGTAATTCTTCTGTGCAGCAATAAGGATAATCCTCAAGTTACGGACCCAGTCCGTGTAATTGCTACCATCATCTTTCAACTTTGCTTTCTCAAGGAACGCATTAAAATTTAACGGAACAACAGCACGAGCCATCTATCTACAATCAACATAAACAAGCAAGATACTCTCAGATACTAAGTTCATGATAAGTTTAAGTTCAGTTAATCAAATTAATTAAGAACTCCCACTTAGATAGACATCCCTCTAATCCTCTAAGTGATCACGTGATCCAAATCAACTAAACCATAACCGATCATCACGTGATATGGAGTAGTTTTCAATGGTGAACATCGTTATGTTGATCATATCTACTATATGATTCACGCTCGACCTTTCGGTCTCTGTGTTCCGAGGTCATATCTTATATGCATAGCTCGTCAAGTATAACCTGAGTATTCCGCGTGTGCAACTGTTTTGCACCCGTTGTATTTGAACGTAGAGCCTATCACACCCGATCATCACGTGGTGTCTCAGCACGAAGAACTTTTGCAACGGTGCATACTCAGGGAGAACACTTCTTGATAATTTAGTGAGAGATCATCTTATAATGCTACCGTCAATCAAAGCAAGATAAGATGCATAAAAAGATAAACATCACATGCAATCAATATAAGTGATTATGATATGGTCATCATCATCCTGTGCTTGTGATCTCCATCTCTGAAGCATCGTCATGATCACCATCGTCACCGGCGCGACACCTTGATCTCCATCATAGCATCATTGTCGTCTCGCCAATCTTATGCTTCCACGACTATCACTACCGCTTAGTAATAAAGTAAAGCATTACATCGCGATTGCATTGCATACAATAAAGCGACAACCATATGGCTCCTGCCAGTTGTCGATAACTCGGTTACAAAACATGATCATCTCATACAATAAAATTTAGCATCATGCCTTGACCATATCACATCACAACATGCCCTGCAAAAACAAGTTAGACGTCCTCTACTTTGTTGTTGCAAGTTTTACGTGGCTGCTACGGGCTTAAGCAAGAACTCATCTTACCTATGCATCAAAACCACAACGATAGTTTGTCAAATAGACTCCGTTTTAACCTTCTCAAGGACCGGGCATAGCCACACTCGGTTCAACTAAAGTTGGAGATACAGTCTTCCGCAAGCCATCTATGTGCAAAGCACGTCGAGGGAACCGGTCTCGCGTAAGCGTACGCGTAAGGTTGGTCCGGATCGTCTCGTCCAACAATACCGCTGAACCAAAGTATGACATGCTGGTAGGCAGTATGACTTGTATCGTCCACAACTTACTTGTGTTCTACTCGTGCAAATAACATCAAACCATAAAAACCTAGGCTCGGATGCCACTGTTGGGGAACGCAGTAATTTCAAAAAAAAATCCTACGCACACGCAAGATCATGGTGATGCATAGCAACGAGAGGGGAGAGTGTTGTCTACATACCCTTGTAGACTGAAGCGGAAGCGTTGACTCAACGTAGAGGAAGTAGTCGTACGTTCTCCTCGCAATCCGACCGATCACAGCACCGTTACTCCGGCACCTCCGAGTTCTTAGCACACGTTCAGCTCGATGACAATCCCCGGGCTCCGATCCAGCAAAGCGTCGGGGAAGAGTACCGTCAGCACGACGGCGTGGTGACGATCTTGATGTGTTACCGGCGCAGGGCTTCGCCTAAGCACTGCAACGATATGACCGAGGTAGAATTTGGTGGAAGGGGGCACCGCACACGGCTAAGGAACGATCCGTAGATCAACTTGTGTGTCCTAGGGTGCTCCCCTGCCCCCGTATATAAAGGAGCCAAGGGGGAGGGGCTGGCCGGCCAAGGGGTGGCGCGCCAGGTAGTCCTACTCCCTCCGGGAGTAGGATTCCCCCCCCCAATCCTAGTTGGAATAGGATTCCTCAAGGGGGGAGAGAGAGAGGGGGGGCCGGCCACCTTCTCCTAGTCCTAATAGGACTAGGGAAGGGGGGAGGCGCGCGGCCACTAGGGCTGCCCCTTTCTCCTTTCCACTAAGGCCCATTAAGGCCCATATCGCTCCCGGGGGGTTCCGGTAACCCACCCGGTATTCCGGTAAAATCCTGATTTCACCTGGAACACTTCCGATGTCCAAACATAGGCTTCCAATATATCAATCTTTATGTCTCGACCATTTCGAGACTCCTCGTCATGTCCGTGATCACATCCGGGACTCCGAACAACCTTCGGTACATCAAAATGCATAAACTCATAATAACTGTCATCGTAACGTTAAGCGTGCGGACCCTACGGTTCGAGAACAATGTAGACATGACCGAGACACGTCTCCGGTCAATAACCAATAGCGGGACCTGGATGCCCATATTGGCTCCTACATATTCTACGAAGATCTTTATCGGTCAGACCGCATAACAACATACGTTGTTCCCTTTGTCATCGGTATGTTACTTGTCCGAGATTCGATGTCAGTATCCAATACTTAGTTCAATCTCGTTACCAGCAAGTCTCTTTACTCGTTCCGTAATACATCATCCCGCAACTAACTCATTAGTTGCAATGCTTGCAAGGCTTAAGTGATGTGCATTACCGAGAGGGCCCAGAGATACCTCTCCGACAATCGGAGTGACAAATCCTAATCTCGAAATACGCCAACCCAACATCTACCATTGGAGACACCTGTAATACTCCTTTATAATCACCCAGTTACGTTGTGACATTTGGTAGTACCCAAAGTGTTCCTCTGGCAAACGGGAGTTGCATAATCTCATAGTGATAGGAACATGTATAAGTCATGAATAAAGCAATAGCAACATACTAAACGATCGGGTGCTAAGCTAATATAATGGGTCATGTCAATCAGATCATTCAACCAATGATGTGACCTCGTTAATCAAATAACAACTCTTTGTTCATGGTTAGGAAACATAACCATCTTTGATTAACGAACTAGTCAAGTAGAGGCATACTAGTGACACTCTGTTTGTCTATGTATTCACACATGCATTATGTTTCCGGTTAATACAATTCTAGCATGAATAATAAACCTTTATCATGATATAAGGAAATAAATAATAACTTTATTATTGCCTCTAGGGCATATTTCCTTCAGGCCCTTGCCAGCGCGGTTGTCGGAACCCATTCCGTCAACCACCCTCTTTGTCCAAGTCTTGCCGTTGTTGCTTGTAATCCTTGGCACAAAGTCGGGCGCAGATCCCGCGCATAGCCCATGTGCTTCGCACATCTTGTCAATTTCATGCTTTCTACGCTATGCATGTCTCGTCTGACACGTTGTGCAGCACTTACCCCTGGCGAGCAGTAACGAGTCGCGAAGCCCCGCACCTTTATTTTCCCTTCTCTCTCTTTTCTCTTGCGAAAAGGGAGGGCCCCTCACCCACAGGTTTACCATGGAGGGGGGAGGAGGAGATAATGGTGTGGGCCAGGCATCGTCCAAGAGAACCCCGCCTTGTCGGGCAGCAAACGACAGAAAAGCTAAGTTGCCAAAGTTTGAGAAATTAAGCTTTTTTAAATTCTTATGTTATCTTCCTCGAACGACCGAGCTTTGTATGGAAAACCTGTGTGCAGAGGGACCGGCTCGTGGCTAGCTGCGCCCTTACTTCGTTTCGAGTCTGCTCAACGACCTAAGTGTGCTACAACCAGAGTAGCATCCTTATTTTTTTTCGAGCTCGCTCGACAGCTTGAGTGTGCTGCGACTGCAGTCGCAACACTTACTTTGTCCAGAGCCTGCTCAACAATTTAAGTGAGTTGCAGCTAGCCACGGCAAGGTTTCTTGCCGGTGGTGGCGCCGCTGGCGGGCTGCTGATGTCCCGCACTCAGCGCCCGCGGCAAGGCGGAGGCCTAAGCCGGCAAGTCCCCAGAAGCGTAGGGCAAAAACATACAAAGCAAGGAATCAAGTAGAGGAAATAACAATGCAATCGCCACCTAAGATAAAGTTATATTACAGAATAACTTGTCGCAGCTCTAACCAACTGTTTCCATGACACGGACAGCAGCGACGAGGAAAAGAAAGAAAGAGACGAGCGGCCTAATCTACTCGGTCGCCCTCGATCCTCTTGATCCCGGCCACCCTCTCCACGATGGGTGCGACGAGGGCCCTGATCTCCTCCAGATCAGCGTCTTCCGGCAAGGACTTGAGGACGTTGGTGAGCCTAATGGTGGGGTTGCGGAAGACGATCTTCACCAACACCTTCTCAAGGGCACCGGAGATAGCTTCGCGCGTCTCGTTGGCCAGCTGCTCTGGGATCGCTTTCCGGAGATGCTGAAGTGCCACCGCCACGCCTTTGAAGAACGAAGTGAGCTTGGCGCTGGGTGGGACGTTCTCGCCGGAGGGATACTCGTGGCCCTCCATCCCCAGCAGCGTCAGCTCCTTGTCGATGATGGCGGCGATGTCGACGAGACCCTCGGTCCACTGCTCCACCGTCGCCCTGAAGTTGTTCTGGGTGACCGCGGCGCTCTTCAGAAGCTCCTCGTTGTCCGCGACCTCCTTCCGCAAGGTCGCCTCCTGCTCCTTGGCGCTCTCCAGCGCCTTGGCCAAGGTGTCCAGCTTCACCTCGAGATCAGCCTTGGAGTCCTTGGCGGCATCGAGCTCCTTGATCTTCTCGGCGAAGCGGCCCTGCAGCTCACCGAGGGTGTGGGCACCCTTCTTGCGCTCCTCTTTAAGCGTGGCGAGCTCCTCGCCGCTTGCCTTGAGATCGATGTCGAGCTGTGCCACTTTCGCCTCCAGCTCCTTGGCGGTCTCGGCAGCCGCGGCAGCATCCTGCGCTTTCTGGAGGGCCCCGCCGAGCGCTTGCTCGCGCGCGGCGACCTCCTCCTCGTGGCTGGCGAGGCTGGCTTTCTGCTGCACCAGCTCGCCTTCCCGCGCAGACAGCCGCGCAGCGGCAAGCCTTTGCTGCTCTTCGGCTTCTGCCTTCTCGAGGATGAAGGCCGTCCGCGCCTCGTCGAGCTGCCTTCACTCCTCCGCCAAGGACTGGAGAGCCTCCTGGTTGAGCTCCCGGAGCTCCCCGGCGCGTTTCTCCATGTCTACTCCCGCCTTCGCAACGAGCGCCTCCTGGCGCTCCACCTTAGCTTGTCGGGCGCGGTAGAGCGACACAAGCTTTCGAAGCAGCCGCTCCTCCTCGGGCTCGCCGCCGCTGCTGCTTGGCGTGTCGACCAGTGTCAGCCCGGCAGAGGCGAGCACCTCTCCGTCCAAGACCTCTCCCTCGACCGGCGCCCTGGAGCTCGACTCCCAGGGAAGCTTGATGAAGACGTCGTCGCCGGCCTTCAGGTAGACGCCTGGCTGGGGCTCCTCGGGGGCCGACGTGGCGGCAGCGGCAGGATCGCCGGTCGGTGAAGTGCTTGACGCCCCTGCGGCCCCGGGGCCGTCGGTACGGTCGCCGGTCCCCTCGCCAGCTGCTGCAGCGGCGGCCTTGGCGGCCTCGGCATCCCCGTCGCCTACGGGATCATCAGCGCCGTCCACTTCTTCGGTGACAACGACGTCGTCAGCATCGCCGCGCGCGCCCTCCTCGACGACGACCTCGGTCTCCATCGAGTCCGTGGCGGGCGGGTCTGATGGCCGGAGAAGGGAGAGAAGTCAAGCAACTACCCAACAAGAAGATCAAAAGAGAGAAGAGCCAAGGGAAGTTTTCCGTGCGGGAAGGATTACCGGTGGCAGGGTCTGTGGCCGCGGCCTCCGTTGCCGGGGGGTCGTTGGTACCGTCCCTTGCCGGGGAGCTCCCCCTTGCCGGAGAGCTCCCCCTTGCCGGAGAGATCTCCCCTGCCGGGGGCTCCTCCCTTGCCGGAGAACTTCCCCTTGGCGGTGTGGTCGACGCGGACGGCGCGGCGGGAGTGCCCTCCGGGCGCTCCTGCTGGGGCTGCTCTGCTCCTACACAAACCAGCAGCCAGATGTTAGCAACAAAAGAGAAGAAAAACTCCCACGCGCGCCAAACAGCGGAAGTGAACCATATGCTTACGCTGGGGGCTGCGCTGGGGGCTGCTCTGAAGACCGGCTGCCGGGTCCGGCAAGGTCGTCTCAGGCACACCCCATGTTGCCGGGGCGGGCTCGTCCTCAAGGACGACCAACGGGACCTTGGCCCTCTTGGCCTTTCTCTGGATCAGAGTCCTGGAAAGGAACAAATTCGGAGAAAGGCAAATGAGCTGCGAGACAAGACAACAGGAAATTGAAAGGATACAAGCTCGACAAGGGACTTACTCTTCTTCCTCCTCTTCGTCATCGGAGCTAAGCGCGGAGAAATCAAAGACCGGCTTGCTCCCGGCGCGAGGAGGCGGGGGAGTGGGCTCCCGCGGCCGCTTGGCGGGGGCAGTGGACGACCCCGTTCCCGCTGCCACCGCGGAGCGAGAAGCGGCAGGAGCAGAAGCCGTGACCCGCGAAGACCCCGCTCCTGCTGCCTCAGAGGAGCGTGTCACGCGGCACGGCGGTTGTTGGCTCGCCTGCCGCACCACCTCCCCAGCCTTGCGGAGACGCCTCCTCGGCTGGGCAGGGGGCTCTGCTTGCAACGAGCTGCCTGGAAGTTGCGAGGAAGAGGCGTCAACCTCCGGCGAGCCACTCGTGTCCTGGGCGGGCTCGCCCTCGACGCCGTGCTCGGCAGGCTCTTCCTCGTCGACGAGCTCCGCTTGCTCGGCAAGGCTCGCCACCTCCGCCGCGTCTGCCTCAGCCGCGGTGAAACCAAATTCACCTGCGGCTGCGGCGGCCGCCACCTCCTCCATCCTGGAGGCAATGTACGCCAGCTCGTCGGGGGTGGTGTCTCAAGTGAGGCCCCTCTTATCGTCGGCGTTGACTGGCACCTCCTCCAGGTCGTCGAAAAACGCTCGCACGACGTCATCTGCAGGCTCCTGCCAGGTCGCGTCGATCCCATGCGAGTCGCACAACAGCATCATCGCGACGATGCGGTTGAGCGATGAGTTATTGCATAAGGGAACGATGCCCTGCGGCAGCCTGAACCATTCGGGATGCTCAGGGTCATGCTTGAACAGCTCCCTGAGCGTCCCGTCAAGCTCCAAGACAGTAAAGTTGAAATTAAGGCCCGGACGCAGCCTCATGATGTCCGCCCCGTTCTGGAACTCCCAGGCAGGTCTCCCTTTCTCCTGCAGGGGGGCGATGCGGCGGCGGAGGAAGTCCGCGCCAACAGCGCCGATAGTGAGCCCGGCAAGCCTGAGGCGCAGGATCCGGGTGACGGCAATCTCCAGCTTGGCGTCGTCCGGAGCCACGTCGCCCCAGTCGCGGCCGCGCACCACTGGAGCTCGGCGCACGACGGTGAATGGCTGCGGCTGATCCTCGACAATCAAGCACCAGTCCGCCCTCCACTTCCATCTGCTGCGGAGCTCCCCCTCTAGATAAGCCTCCTTCTTGCCGGTCCTGGAGATCCAGGCGACCCCGCCGGATAAAGGCTCTCCTTTCTCCACCCGAGGAGAAAAGAAATGGCGGAAGAGGGCTACGTTGGGGTGGACTCCGACAAAGTTCTCGCAGAGGTGTGCGAAAACCGCCATTGTCAGAACAGCATTGGGAGTGAAGTCGAGGAGGTGGAAGCCATAGGTGTTCATGATGTCGCAGAAGAATTGAGAAAAGGGCGGGCAAAGCCCGCAATAGAAGAACACAGCGAAGAAAGGGTACCCGGTCGGATACTTCTTCTAGGAAACGGCGGGAAGAACCCGCGTGCGCGGATGCGCTCGCGTCACCGTCGACTAGAAGAGGTAGAACCTGTCCCTCAGCTCCACCGCGTCGAGCTGAGGGGGGAAAGTCGCCCGCTCCCTCCGCATCGCTTCAAGCCGCAACGCCTCGGCCGACTTCACGGCCTTCCCTCTCCCGGTCTTCGGAGGCATGGCGGAGGTGGGGAGAGAGAGGTCGACGGCGATGGCGACGCTGGTGACGACGGGGGCGGAGCGCTGCTTTCTTTGGAAAGAAGGAAGTGGCGGAGATTTTTGAGGAATGGCAACCGGCGGGATGGCGAACTGCCTCTGTATCCCCCGCTTATAAGGGGGGGAAGGTGGGTGTTTTGCCTTTCCGAATAAAGAAATCGGCTGCGACATGATGCACGCCTGCGGGGCTCAGCCCCGCGCACGCCACCCACGTCACGCACGCCTCTCCCCACGACGCCGCGTTCGACGCGTGCCACTTGGGGAAGGCGCGATGGGTGCGGAGTTAAGATGCAGCGTGACCCAGGCCGCGCGTGCCCGTGCACTATTTTGGGCCTGGCCCAACAGCGCTCGGCACCGTGTATGGCCCAGGCCCGGGGGATCCTGTCGGTGTACTAAAGTAGGGGTACCTTAGTACCCCGAACTTGTGCACGGGCAGTCGCAGCACCCCGTGGCAAGGCTTGCCAGGGGAACGCCAAGACCCTCCACGGTCCCTTTCTGGGCCATTCAAGAACAAAGTACTTGAGCCCAGAAGACAAGGCCCCGGCAAGAGGAGCTTGCCGGGCCGAAGAGACAAGACCCCGGCAAGAGGAGCTTGCCGGGACGACCAGCTAAAGAACAAAGACCCCGGCAAGAGGAGCTTGCCGGGAAGGCCAACCAAGGCATCTCAAGAAAGCTCACCGCGACGCGCCACGCGTCCCGGCCAGGCCTGGCGAGCGGCAAGTTCCCAGGCACAGCAAGACAGCCACCGCGGCAAGTCACCACCTTGGGCCTGCGCTCCAGCTCACCCACCCACGCGTCACTCTGGGCTCTCCCAGAGGCACGTGGCGGGGCGCTGCGCAGCCGGAGGCATGCGGTGGCATGCGGCGCTGACAAGATTGCCATCGTGGCAAACGGGGGCGCCCCTAACGGTCCACTTCAGCACTGTTCGGCCGACCCAGACGGGCATTTAATGCCCTTGTCCCCTGCCGTCAGAGTTAGGTGCGATAGCACTGTGCAGCCACTGTACGCACAGTTCTTTACCATTTTTACCCTCATCTGCGCTGCCACCTGTGGGTAACCCCTTGTGCATATAAAAGGAGGCCCATGCGCATGTAGAGAGAGGAGGAGGAACCCAGAGGACATCCATCCACGTCCAGCTCCAAGCTTACTATAGCATCTTGCGCTCTCAAGCAAGAACCCAATACAATCAGACAAGCAGCAGTAGGGTTTTACGCATCCGTGCGGCCCGAAGCTGGGTAAAATCGTTTGTGTGTGTGTGTGTCGCCTCGATCCGCTCTTCGCGCAGCCTCCGCCCCCCGCCGAACCGAGAAGGGGCTCCGTCCCCATAGGTGTTCGAGGAGGCCGATTTCCCCCGACACTTTCTTTTGAGTGCGTTGAATACTAAGAAAAGTTTGATGCTTGATAATAGTTTTGAGATATGAAGATGGTGATATTAGAGTCATGCTAGTTGAGTAGTTGTGAATTTGAGAAATACTTGTTCTAAAGTTTGTGATTCCCGTAGCATGCACGTATGTTGAACCGTTATGTGATGAAGTCGCAACATGATTTATTTATTGATTGTCTTCCTTATGAGTGGCGGTCGGGGACGAGCGATGGTCTTTTCCTACCAATCTATCCCCCTAGGAGCATGCGCGTAGTACTTTGCTTTGATAACTTCTAGATTTTTGCAATAAGTATATGAGTTCTTTATGACTAATGTTGAGTCCATGGATTATACGCACTTTTCCCATCCTTCCACCATTGCTAGCCTCTCTAATACCGCGCACCTTTCGCCGGTATCATCCAACCACCATATAGCTTCCTCAAAACAGCCACCATACCTATCTATCATGGCATTTCCATAGCCATTCCGAGATATATTGCCATGCAACTTTCCACCGTTCCATTTATTATGACACGCTCCATCATTGTCATATTGCTAGCATGATCATGTAGTTGACATCGTATTTGTGGCAAAGCCACCGTTCATAATTCTTTCATACATGTCACTCTTGATTCGTTGTATATCCTAGTACACCGCCGGAGGCATTCACATAGAGTCATATTTTGTTCTAAGTATTGAGTTGTAATTGTTGAGTTGTAAGAAAAATAAAAGTGTGATGATCATCATTTTTAGAGCATTGTCCCAAGTGAGGAAAGGATGATGGAGGCTATGGTTCCCCATAAGTCGGGATGAGACTCCGGACGAAAAATGAAAAAAAGAGGCCATAAAAAAGAGAAAAGGCCCAAATAAAAAAATGAGAGAAAAAGAGAGAAGGGACAATGTTACTATCCTTTTACTACACTTGTGCTTCAAAGTAGCACCATGATCTTCATGATAGAGAGTCTCTCATTTTGTCACTTTCATATACTAGTGGTAATTTTTCATTATAGAACTTGGCTTGTATATTCCAATGATGGGCTTCCTCAAATTGCCCTAGGTCTTCGTGAGCAAGCGAGTTGGATGCACACCCACTTAGTTTCTTTTGTTGAGCTTTCATATACTTATAGCTCTAGTGCATCCGTTGCATGGCAATCCCTACTCACTCACATTGATATCTATTGATGGGCATCTCCATAGCCCGTTGATACTCCTAGTTGACGTGAGACTATCTTCCTCTCTTTTTGTCTTCTCCACAACCACCATTATATTCCACATATAGTGCTATATCCATGGCTCACGCTCATGTATTGCGTGAAGATTGAAAAAGTTTTGAAAATGTTAAAGTATGAAACAATTGCTTGGCTTGTCATCGGGGTTGTGCATGATTTAAATACTTTGTGTGGTGAAGATAGAGCATAGCCAGACTATATGATTTTGTAGGGATGACTTTCTTTGGCCATGATATTTTGAGAAGACATAATTGCTTTGTTAGTATGCTTGAAGTATTATTTTTTTATGTCATTATGAACTTTTGTCTTGAATCTTTCGAATCTGAATATTCATACCACAATTGAGAAGATTTACATTGAAATTATGCCAAGTAGCACTCCGCATCAAAAATTCTCTTTTTATCATTTACCTACTCGAGGACGAGCAGGAATTAAGCTTGGGGATGTCTGATACGTCCCCAACGTATCTATAATTTTTTATTGCTCCATGCTATATTATCTACTGTTTTGGACTATATTGGGCTTTATTTTCCACTTTTATATTACTTTTGAGACTAACCTATTAACCGGAGGCCCAGCCCAGAATTGCTGTTTTTTGCCTATTTCAGTGTTTCAAAGAAACCGAATATCAAACGGAGTCCAAATAGAATGGAACCTTCGGGAAGATGATTTTCTCATCAGATAAGACCCGGGAGACTTGGACCCTCCGTCAAGAAAGCCACGAGGCGGTCACGAGGGTGGAGGGCACGCCCCCTGCCTCGTGGGCCCCTCGAAGCTCCACTGACGTACTCCTTCCTCCTATATATACCTACGTACCCCCAAACGATTAGATATGGAGCCAAAAACCTAATTCCACCGCCGCAACCTTTTGTACCCACGAGATCCCATCTTGGGGCCTGTTCCGGAGCTCCGCCGAAAGGGGAATCCACCATGGAGGGCTTCTACATCATCATCATAGCATCTCCGATGAAGTGTGAGTAGTTTACCTCAGACCTTTGGGTCCATAATTAGTAGCTAGATGGCTTCTTCTCTCTTTTTGGATCTCAATACAATGTTCTCCCCCTCTCTCGTGGAGATCTATTCGATGTAATCTTCTTTTTGTGGTGTGTTTGTTGAGACCGATGAATTGTGGGTTTATGATCAAGATTATCTATGAACAATATTTGAATATTCTCTGAATTCTTTTATGCATGATTGGTTATCTTTGCAAGTCTCTTCTAATTATCAGTTTGGTTTGGCCAACTAGATTGGTTTTTCTTGCAATGGGAGAAGTGCTTGGCTTTGGGTTCAATCTTGCGGTGTCCTTACCCAGTGACAGAAGGGGCAGCAAGGCACGTATTGTATTGTTGCCATCGAGGATAACAAGATGGGGTATTTATCATATTGCATGAATTTATTCCTCTACATCATGTCATCTCGCTTAAGGCGTTACTCTGTTTTCATTAACTTAATACTCTAGATGCATGCTGGATAGCGGTCGATGAGTAGAGTAATAGTAGTAGATGCAGGCAGGAGTCGGTCTACTTGTCTCGGGCGTGATGCTTATATACATGATCATACCTAGATATTCTCATAACTATGCTCAATTCTGTCAATTGCTCAACAGTAATTTGTTCACCCACCGTAGAAATACATGTGCTCTTGAGAGAAGCCACTAGTGAAATCTATGGCCCCCGGGTCTATTCTCATCATATCAATCTCCAATCACTTTATTATTGCTTTGCTTTTTTACTTTGCCTTTTATTTTACTTTGCATCTTTATACCAAAAATACCAAAAATATTATCTATCATCTCTATCAGATCTCACTCTCGTAAGTGACCGTGAAGGGATTGACAACCCCTAATCGCGTTAGTTGCGAGGAGCTATTGTTCTGTGCAGGTACGAGGGACTTGAGCATAGCCTCCTACTGGATTGATACCTTGGTTCTCAAACAAAGAGGGAAATACTTACGCTACTTTGCTGCATCATCATGTCCTCTTCGGGGAAATCCAACGCAGTGCTCAAGAGGTAGCATCGAGGGCTGGCACCTTGTCCATGCCTAGCGACCGGGAGCATGGGCGGTTTTTCGAAAAGTGGGAGGAAATGGTGGTGGTTGTGTCGACTGGCGGGCCAGGGGGAGGAGTAGGCGGCGTCGCACGTGTCTGTTTCGTGTCCGCACAGATGCAAATAAGGCCAAAATTTGTGCCGAGAATGAGTCGGTAGGCGGACAAAAAATGGATGCGCGTCCGTTTGGATCGGCGCGTTGGGCCGACTTTTATGTCCGTCTTGACCCAAATAAAAATGCGTGGATGAAATGGATCAACGCGTTGGAGTTGCTATAAGCGGCCGACCCAAACACAGAAGGAGAGGGGCGAGCCAACACAAATGAACGAAAAGTTGCCAAAACGCACAAATGAACAAAAAGCGGCCAAAACGCATGTCCGGCTGAGAGTTGCCTTAGGCCTTGTACAATGCTAGGTGCTTAGAAAAATAAACCGGGTTTTTTTGAAGCACCGGTGCCTATTTCTACAGAAGAGACAACTGATTAAGCATCTGTCCTGTACAAATAAGCATCGTGCTTAAGGAAAGCATGGTTTATTTCTCGAAGCACCTTGCATTATACAAGGCCTTAGGCCAACTCTAGCGCGCGAGCCCATCATGTCCGGGTGCATCCGTTTGGGGCAAAACGGACATACCAGACGGCCCAGCGCGCGGGCGCAAACGGGCTTTAGTCCGTTTTATGTCCGCTTTCGACCCATCCCCGGCACAAGTTTGGGCCGCTTTTGAGGTGAAACTGACAACGCGCGGATGGGCGGGACGCACGCGCTTGTCCTTGCTACCTCTTGAGCACTGCGTTGGATTTCCTCGAAGAGGAAAGGATGATGCAGCAAAGTAGCGTAAGTATTTCCCTCAGTTTTTGAGAACCAAGGTATCAATCCAGTAGGAGGCTACGCGCGAGTCCCTCGTACCTACACAAAGCAAATAACTCCTCGCAACCAACACGAATAGGGGTTGTCAATCCCTTCGCGGTCACTTACGAGAGTGAGATCTGATAGAGATGATAGATAATATTTTTTGTATTTTTGGTATAAAGATGCAAAGTAAAATAAAAAGCAAAGTAAAAAAGCAAAGCAATAATAAAGTGATGGAAGATTAATATGATGGAGATAGACCCGGGGGCCATAGATTTCACTAGTGGCTTCTCTCAAGAGCATAAGTATTCTACGGTGGGTGAAAAAATTATTGTTGAGCAATTGACAGAATTGAGCATAGTTATGAGAATATCTAGGTATGATCATGTATATAGGCATCACGTCCGAGACAAGTAGACCGACTCCTGCCTGCATCTACTACTGTTACTCCACTCATCGACCGCTATCCAGCATGCATATAGAGTATTAAGTTCAAGAAAACAGAGTAACGCCTTAAGCAAGATGACATGATGTAGAGGGATAAATTCATGCAATATGATAAAACCCCATCTTGTTATCCTCGATGGCAACAATACAATACGTGCCTTGTTGCCCCTGCTGTCACTGGGAAAGGACACCGCAAGATTGAACCCAAAGCTAAGCACTTCTCCCATTGCAAGAAAAACCAATCTAGTAGGCCAAACCAAACTGATAATTCGAAGAGACTTGCAAAGGTAACCAATCATACATAAAAGAATTCAGAGAAGATTCAAATATTGTTCATAGATAATCTTGATCATAAACCCACAATTCATCGGTCTCAACAAACACACCGCAAAAAGAAGATTACATCGAATAGATCTCCACAAGAGAGGGGGAGAACATTGTATTGAAATCCAAAAAGAGAGAAGAAGCCATCTAGCTACTAATTATGGACACGAAGGTCTGAGGTAAACTACTCACACTTCATCGGAGGGGCTATGGTGATGATGTAGAAGCCCTCCATGGTGGATTCCCCTTCCGGCGGAGCTCCGGAACAGGCCCCAAGATGGGATCTCGCGGGTACAGAAAGTTGTCGCGGTGGAATTTGGTTTTTGGATCCGTATCTGATCGTTTGGGGGTACGTAGGTATATATAGGAGGAAGAAGTACGTCGGTGGAGCTTCGTGGGCCCCACGAGGGTGGGGGCGCGCCCCCTACCTCGTGCCCACCTCGAAGCTTCCTTGGCGTAGGGTCCAAGTCTCCTGGGTCATATTCGGTGAGAAAATCATGTTCCCGAAGGTTTCATTCCGTTTGGACTCCGTTTGATATTCGGTTTCTCCGAAACTCTGAAATAGGCAAAAAACAACAATTCTGGGTTGGGCCTCCGGTTAATAGGTTAGTCCCAAAAATAATATAAAAGTGGAAAATAAAGCTCAATATGGTCCAAAACAGTAGATAATATAGCATGGAGCAATCAAAAATTATAGATACGTTGGAGACGTATCAGTCCTCACCTGGCCTGCCCGTCGATGGCACAAAGCACCTGCCCGACACCCCATTTCACGCCATTTCCCCCCAAACCCTCCCATGTCCCGACCTCCCCTCCACCCACCACCATCCTGAAGGAAATATGCCCTAGAGGCAATAATAAAGTTATTATTTATTTCCTTATTTCATGATAAATGTTTATTATTCATTCTAGAATTGTATTAACCGGAAACATAATGCTTGTGTGAATACATAGACATACAGAGTGTCACTAGTATGCCTCTACTTGACTAGCTCGTTGATCAAAGATGGTTATGTTTCCTAGCCATAGACATGAGTTGTCATTTTATTAACGGGATCACATCATTAGGAGAATGATGTGATTGACTTGACCCATTCCGTTAGCTTAGCACTTGATCGTTTAGTATTCTGCTATTGCTTTCTTCATGACTTATACATGTTCTATGACTATGAGATTATGCAACTCTCGTTTACCGGAGGAACACTTTGTGTGCTACCAAATGTCACAACGTAACTGGGTGATTATAAAGGTGCTCTACAGGTGTCTCCGAAGGTACTTGTTGGGTTGGCATATTTCGAGATTAGGATTTGTCACTCCGATTGTCGGAGAGGTATCTCTGGGCCCACTCAGTAATGCACATCACTATAAGCCTTGCAAGCATTGTAACTAATGAGTTAGTTGCGGGATGAGGTATTACGGAACGAGTAAAGAGCCTTGCCGGTAACGAGATTGAACTAGGTATTGAGATATCGACAATCGAATCTCGAGCAAGTAACATACGATGACAAAGGGAACAACGTATGTTGTTATGCGGTTTGACTGATAAAGATCTTCGTAGAATATGTGGGAGCCAATATGAGCATCCAGGTTCCGCTATTGGTTATTGACCGGAGACGTATCTCGGTCATGTCTACATTGTTCTCGAACCCGTAGGGTCCGCATGCTTAAAGTTCGATGACGGTTATATTATGCGTTTATGTGTTTTGATGTACCGAAGGTAGTTCGGAGTCCCGTATGAGATCGGGGACATGACGAGGAGTCTCGAAATGATCGAGACATAAAGATCAATATATTGGACGACTATATTCGGACATCGAAAAGGTTCCGAGGGATTCGGGTATTTTTCGAAGTACGACAGAGTTACGGAAATTCGCCGGAGAGTATATGGGCCTTATTGGGCTTTAGGGGAAAGAGAGAGGAGAGGCTGGGCGCCCCCCCAAGGCCTAGTCCAAATTGGACTAGGGGGAGGGGCTGCGCTCCCTCCTTCCTTCTCTTCTCTCTCCCCTTTCCTTGACTCCTACTCCTACTACTTGGAAGGGGGGAATCCTACTCCCGGTGGGAGTAGGACTCCTCCTAGGGCGCGCCATAGAGAGGGCCGGCCCTCACCCTCCTCCACTCCTTTATATACAGGGAGGGGGGCACCCCTTGGAGACACAACAATTGATCCCTTGGATCTCTTAGCCGTGTGCGGTGCCCCTCTCCACCATAGTCCACCTTGATAATATCGTAGCGGTGCTTAGGCGAAGCCCTCCGTCGGTAGAACATCATCAGCAGCAGCACGCCGTCATGCTGACGGAAATCTTCCTCAAAGCTCGGCTGGATCGGAGTTCGAGGGACGTCATCGAGTTGAACGTGTGCTGAACTCGGAGGTGCCGTGTGTTCGGTACTTGGATCGGTCGGATCGTGAAGACGTACGACTACATCAACCGCGTTGTCATAACGCTTCCGCTTTCGGTCTACGAGGGTACGTGGACAACACTCTCCCCTCTCGTTGCTATGCATCACCATGATCTTGCGTGTGCGTAGGAATTTTTTTAAAATTACTACGTTCCCCAACAGTGGCATCCGAGCCAGGTTTTATGCGTAGATGTTATATGCACGAGTAGAACACAAGTGAGTTGTGGGCAATACAAGTCATGCTGCTTACCAGCATGTCACACTTTGGTTCGGCGGTATTGTTGGATGAAGCGGCCCAGACCGACATTACGCGTACGCTTACGCGAGACTGGTTCTACCGACGTGCTTTGCACACAGGTGGCTGGCGGGTGTCAGTTTTTCCAACTTTAGTTGAACCGAGTGTGGCTACGCCCGATCCTTGCGAAGGTTAAAACAGCACCAACTTGACAAACTATCGTTGTGGTTTTGATGCGTAGGTAAGAACGGTTCTTGCTCAGCCCATAGCAGCCACGTAAAACTTGCAACAACAAAGTAGAGGACGTCTAACTTGTTTTTGCAGGGCATGTTGTGATGTGATATGGTCAAGGCATGATGCTAAATTTTATTGTATGAGATGATCATGTTTTGTAACCGAGTTATCGGCAACTAGCAGGAGCCATATGGTTGTCGCTTTATTGTATGCAATGCAAACGCCCTGTAATGCTTTACTTTATCACTAAGCGGTAGCGATAGTCGTAGAAGCATAAGTTGGCGAGACGACAACGATGCTACGATGGAGATCAAGGTGTCGCGTCGGTGACGATGGTGATCATGGCGGTGCTTCGGAGATGCAGATCACAAGCACAAGATGATGATGGCCATATCATATCACTTATATTGATTGCATGTGATGTTTATCTTTTATGCATCTTATCTTGCTTTGATTGACGGTAGCATTATAAGATGATCTCTCACTAAATTATCAAGGTATAAGTGTTCTCCCTGAGTATGCACCGTTGCAAAAGTTCTTCGTGCTGAGACACCACGTGATGATCGGGTGTGTTAGGCTCTACGTTCAAATACAATGGGTGCAAAATAGTTGCACATGCGGAATACTCAGGTTAAACTTGACGAGCCTAGCATATAACCGATATGGCCTCAGAACACTGAGACCGAAAGGTCGAGCATGAATCATATAGTAGATATGATCAACATAGTGATGTTCACCATTGAAACTACTCCATCTCATGTGATGATCGGGCATGGTTTAGTTGATTTGGATCACGTGATCACTTAGAAGATTAGAGGGATGTCTATCTAAGTGGGAGTTCTTAAGTAATATGATTAACTGAACTTAAATTTATCATGAACTTAGTCCTGGTAGTATTAGCATGTCTATGTTGTAGATCAATAGCTTGCGTTTAGCTCCCCTATTTTATTTTGATATGTTCCTAGAGAAAAATATGTTGAAAGATGATAGTAGCAATGATGCGGACTTGGTCCGTGATCTGAGGTGTATCCTCATTGCTGCACAGAAGAATTATGTCCTTGATGCACCGCTAGGTGACAGACCTATTGCAGGAGCAGATGCAGACGTTATGAACGTTTGACAAAAGCTCGGTATGATGACTACGTGATAGTTTAGTGCACCATGCTTTACGACTTAGAACCGGGACTTCAAAAATGTTTTGAAATGCCACGGAGCATATAAGATGTTCCAAGAGTCGAAATTGGTATTTCATACTCATGCCCGTGTCGAGAGGTATTTGACCTCTGACAATATTTTACCTACAAGATGGAGGAGAATTGCTCAGCTAGTGAGCATGTGCTCAGAATGTCTGAGTACTACAATCACTTGAATCAAGTGGGAGTTAATCTTCCATATAAGATAGTGATTGACAGAGTCCTCTAGTCACTATCACCAAGTTACTAGAACTTCGTGATGAACTATAATATGCAAGGGATAACGGAAACGATTCCCAAGCTCTTCATGATGCTGAAATCGACGAAGGTACAAATCAAGAAAAACATCAAGTGTTGATGGTTGACAAGACCACTAGTTTCAAGAAAAGGGCAAAGGGAAGAAGGGGAACTTCAAGAAGAACGGCAAGCAAGTTGCTACTCAAGTGAAGAAGCCCAAGTCTGTACCTAAGCCTGAGACTAAGTGCTTTTACTGCAAAGGGACTGGTCACTGGAAGCGGAGCTGCCCCAAGTATTTGGCGGATAAGAAGGATGGCAAAGTGAACAAAGGTATATTTGATATACAGATTATTGATGTGTATTTTACTAGTGTTCATAGCAACCCCTCGGTGTTTGATACTAGTTCAGTTGCTAAGAGTAGTAACTCGAAACAGGAGTTGCAGAACAAACAGAGACTAGTTCAGGGTGAAGTGATGATGTGTGTTGGAAGTGGTTCCAAGATTGATATGATCATCATCGCAGACTCCCTATACTTTCAAGATTAGTGTTGAACCTAAATAAGTGTTATTTGGTGTTTGCATTGAGCATAAATATGATTTGATCATGTTTATTGCAATACGGTTATTCAACTAATTTTGAGAACAATTGTTGTTTTGTTTACATGAATAAAACCTTCTATGGTCATACACACCAATGAAAATGGTTTGTTGGATCTCGATCGTAGTGATACACATATTCATAATATTGAAGCCAAAAGATGCAAAGTTAATAATGATAGTGCAACTTATTTGTGGCACTGCCGTTTAGGTCATATTGGTGTAAAGCGCATGAAGAAACTCCATGCTAATGGGATTTTGGAATCACTTGATTATGAATCACTTGATGCCTGCGAACCATGCCTTATGGGCAAGATGACTAAAACTCCATTCTCCGGAACAATGGAGCGAGCAACTGACTTATTGGAAATAATACATACTGATGTATGCGGTCCGATGAGTGTTGATGCTCGCGGCAGGTATCGTTATTTTCTGACCTTCACAGATGATTTGAGCAGATATGGGTATATCTACTTGATGAAACATAAGTCTGAAACATTTGAAAAGTTCAAAGAATTTTAGAGTGAAGTGGAGAATCATCGTAACAAGAAAATAAAGTTTCTACAATCTGATCGTAGAGGAGAATATTTGAGTTACGAGTTTGGACTTCAGTTAAAACAATGTGAAATAGTTTCGCCACTCACGCCACCTGGAACACCATAGTGTAATGGTGTGTCCGAACGTCATAACCGTACTTTATTGGATATAGTGCAATCTATGATGTTTCTTACCGATTTACCACTATAGTTTTGGGGTTATGCATTAGAGACAGCTGCGTTCACGTTAAATAGGGCACCATCTATATCCGTTGAGATGGCACCGTATGAACTGTGGTTTGGCAAGAAACCAAAGTTGTCATTTCTTAAAGTTTGGGGCTGCGATGCTTATGTGAAAAAGCTTCAACCGGATAAGCTCGAACCCAAATCGGAGAAATGTGTTTTCATAGGATACCCAAAGGAGACAGTTGGGTACACCTTCTATCACAGATCCAAAGGCAAGATATTCGTTGCTAAATTTGGATCCTTTATAGAGAAGGAGTTTCTCTTGAAAGAAGTGAGTGGGAGGAAAGTAGAACTTGATGAGGTAACTGTATCTGCTCCCTTATTGGAAAGTAGTTCATCACAGAAATTTGTTCCTGTGACTCCTACACCAATTAGTGAGAAAGCTAATGATGATGATCATGAAACTTCATATCAAGATACTATCGAACCTCGTAGGTCAACCAGAATACGTTCCGCACCAGAGTGGTACGATAATCCTATTCTGGAGGTCATGTTACTTGACCATGACGAACCTACGAACTATGAGGAAGTGATGTTGAGCCCAGATTCTGCGAAATGGTTTGAGGCCATGAAATCTGAGATGGGATCCATGTATGAGAACAAAGCATGGACTTTGATTGACTTGCCCAAATGATCGGCGAGCCATTGAGATTAAATGGATCTTCAAGAGGAAGACAGGCGCTGATAGTAGTGTTACTATCTACAAAGCTAGACTTGTTGAAAAAGGTTTTGACAAAGTTTAAGGAGTTGACTACGATGAGACCTTCTCACTCTTAGCGATGCTTAAGCCTGTCCGAATCATGTTAGCAAATTGCCACATTTTATGAAATCTGGCAAATGGATGTAAAGACTGCATTCCTGAATGGATTTCTGGAAGAAAAGTTGTATATGATGCAACCTGAAGGTTTTATCGATCCAAAGGATGCTAACAAAGTGTGCAAGCTCCAGCGATCCATCTATGGACTGGTGCAAGCATCTCGGAGTTGGAATATACACTTTGATGAGTTGATCAAAGCATATAGTTTTATACAGACTTGCGGTGAAGCCTATATTTACAAGAAAGTGATGGGAGCACTACAACATTTCTGATAAGTATATGTGAATGACATATTATTGATCGGAAATAATGTAGAATTATTCTGCAAAGCATAAAGGAGTGTTTGAGAGGAATTATTCAAAGAAAGACCTCGGTGAAGCTGCTTACATATTGAGCATCAAGATCTATAGAGATAGATCAAAACGCTTGATAAGTTTTTTCAATGAGTAAATACCTTGACAAGATTTTGAAGTAGTTCAAAATGGAACAGTCAAAGAAAGAGTTCTTGCATGTGTTACAAGGTGTGAAATTGAGTAAGACTCAAAGCCCAACCACGGCAGAAGATAGAAAGAGAATGAAAGTCATTCCATATGCCTCAGCCATAGGTTCTATAAAGTATGCCATGCTATGTACCAGATTTATTGTATACCCTACACTGATTTTGGCAAGGGAGTACAATAGTGATTTAGGAGTAGATCACTGGACAGCGGTCAAAATTATCCTTAGTGGAATAAGGATATGTTTCTCGATTATGGAGGTGACAAAAGGTTCATTGTAAAGGGTTACGTCGATGCAAGTTTTGACACTGATCTAGATGACTCTAAATCTCAATCTGGATGCATATTGAAAGTGGGAGAAATTAGCTAGAGTAGCTCCGTGCAGAGCATTGTTGACATAGAAATTTGCAAAATACATACGGATCTGAATGTGGCAGACCCGTTGACTAAACTTCTCTCACAAGCAAAACATGATCACACCTTAGTACTCTTTGGGTGTTAATCACATAGCGATGTGAACTAGATTATTGACTCTAGTAAACCCTTTGGGTGTTGGTCACATGACGATGTGAACTATGGGTGTTAATCACATGGTGATGTGAACTATTGATGTTAAATCACATGGCGATGTGATCTAGATTATTGACTCTAGTGCAAGTGGGAGACTGAAGGAAATATACCCTAGAGGCAATAATAAAGTTATTATTTATTTCCTTATTTCATGATAAATGTTTATTATTCATGCTAGAATTGTATTAACCGCAAAACATAATACTTGTGTGAATACATAGACAAACAGAGTGTCACTAGTATGTCTCTACTTGACTAGCTCATTGATCAAAGATGGTTATGTTTCCTAGCCATAGATATGAGTTGTCATTTGATTAACGGGATCACATCATTAGGAGAATGATGTGATTGACTTGACCCATTCCGTTAGCTTAGCAGTTGATCATTTAGTATTCTGCTATTGCTTTCTTCATGACTTATACATGTTCCTATGACTATGAGATTATGCAACTCCCGTTTACCGGAGGAACACTTTGTGTGCTACCAAACGTCACAATGTAACTGGGTGATTATAAAGGTGCTCTACAGGTGTCTCTGAAGGTACTTGTTGGGTTGGCGTATTTCGAGATTAGTATTTGTCACTCCGATTGAGGGAGTGGTATCTCTGGGCCCACTCAGTAATGCACATCACTATAAGCCTTGCAAGCATTGTAACTAATGAGTTAGTTGCGGGATGAGGTATTACGGAACGAGTAAAGAGACTTGCCGGTAACGAGATTGAACTAGGTATTGAGATACCGACGATCGAATCTCGGGCAAGTAACATACCGATGACAAAGGGAACAACGTATGTTGTTGTTCGGTTTGACCGATAAAAATCTTCGTAGAGTATGTGGGAGCCAATATGAGCATCCAGGTTCCGCTATTGGTTATTGACCGAAGACGTGTCTCGGTCATGTCTACATTGTTCTCGAACCCGTAGGGTCCGCACGCTTAAAGTTCGATGACGGTTATATTATGAGTTTATGTGTTTTGATGTACTGAAGGTAGTTCGGAGTCCCGTATGAGATCCGGGACATGACGAGGAGTCTCGAAATGGTCAAGACATAAAGATCGATATATTGGACGACTATATTCGGACATCAGAAAGGTTCCGAGTGATTCGGGTATTTTTCGGAGTACCGGAGAGTTACGGAAATTCGCCGGGGAGTATATGGGCCTTATTGGGCTTTAGGGGAAAGAGAGAGGAGAGGCTGGGCGCCCCCCCAAGGCCTAGTCCGAATTGGACTAGGGGGAGGGGCTGCGCCCCCTCCTTCCTTCTCTTCTCTCTCCCCTTTCCTTGACTCCTACTCCTACTACTTGGAAGGGGGGGTCCTACTCCCGGTGGGAGTAGGACTCCTCCTAGGGCGCGCCATAGAGAGGGATGGCCCTCCCCCTCCTCCACTCGTTTATATACGGGGAGGGGGGGACCCCTTGGAGACACAACAATTGATCCCTTAGATCTCTTAGCCATGTGCGGTGCCCCCCTTCATCATAGTCCACCTCGATAATATCGTAGCGGTGCTTAGGCGAATCCCTGCGTCGGTAGAACATCATCATCGTCACCATGCCATCGTGCTGACGGAACTCTCCCTCAAAGCTCGGCTAGATCGGAGTTCGAGGGACGTCATCGAGTTGAACGTGTGCTGAACTCGAAGGTGCCATGCGTTCGGTACTTGGATCGGTCGGATGGTGAAGACGTACGAGTACATCAACCGCGTTGTCCTAACGCTTTCGCTTTCGGTCTACGAGGGTACGTGGACAACACTCTCCCCTCTCGTTGCTATGCATCACCATGATCTTGCGTGTGCGTAGGAATTTTTTTAAAATTACTACGTTCCCCAACACCTCCCGCCATGGCCGATGCCCCGCCAAATTTCGGCGACCAGGCCATCAACCCACCCGGAAAGGTGAAGAAGAAGGCTGCCAAGGGTCCGAAGAAGCCACGGTCAGAACTCACGCCGGCGGAGCTTGCAAAGCTGGATGCGGAATCGGCCAAGAGGAGGAACCGGCGAGCGGCGGCCAAGGGCAAGAACATCGCGACCATGTTCGCTGCCGAGCGTGCTGCGTTGGAGGCTGCGTGATGCAAGGCTGACGTCGACGAGAAGGATGACATCGTCAACAAAGCGCACACCCTCCTCATTCTTGGGATTTTCCATCCGACGAGTTTCTCGGCAGCGCCCGTCGGCCCAGCGAGCACAGGCTCGTCGGTCTCCCTGCCTTCGCAGTGCCCCTCGCCGACGTCGAGGACCACGCCTTTGTCGCCTGGTTTTACTCCGCCAAGGTACGAAGGCCAGACCTGTTTCTCGTGGTCGTCGGACGTTGGCATGATCGCGCCGTCCACCCCGCGCCCCTCGGCCGTCACTGAACTCAATATCACGCGGGGGTCCAGCAGTGGTAGCCGCCCGTCCGTCGAGATGCAAAGAAAGCAAGCACGGCCGCCATCTACGGCCTCCATGTCGTCGCTCCGCGTCCTGTTCCGCGAAATGCCAACACCAATGCCAACGGTCGACGACCCCTTCTACAACCAGTTCATGGAGAATGTCATCTACGAGGGCGTGGCAAGGTCTTCCAGATGGGTGGGCATGGCGATGCCTACGATCTCGAGGAGACCCAAAGTCAGGATGCCGTGGCCAGTACGTTGCCGATGAAGACATTGAGGCCCACGACCATGGTGACTCGTGGCATGAAGATGATGACATCTATTCCGAAGGTGAAGGTGATGAGGAAGAGGAAGGCACTGATATTGGGGGCGAGCCATTGTTCATCGACGAAATCACCCAAAGAGCGGAAGCACAAAATAGGAAGAAGAGCATTCGTACGGGATCATACTCATAAGAGGTGGGTAAGGTGATTTACCAAAGTTGATGGAGGTTGGCCAGGATCCAAGGATTGATGCACAACAAAAGGGACTTGTTTTTTGGACAAGAGTTCACAAAACATTCCATGAAAGAACGGTGTTTCTGCCCTACCAAATTATGAGCCGTGCGCGTTCTTTTTGGAGGCTGGCATGAGTGCTGACCGCTGGCTGTGTGTCGGCTACAAACCTATTCATTTTGAAGGCTGGCTGTGTTGCCGGCACTAAAACTATTTTTTAGGCTGGTTGTATTGCCGGCCGCTGGCTGTGTTGACGGCGAGGTCGTGTAGGCTCACTGTGTTGTCAGCGTGAACTAGGGACACTGGCGTGAACTACAGGCTGTGTCTATTCGAATATTTGCGTTTGAAAAAGAAGGCGAATAGAATGCGGCCAAAAGATGCATTCGCACGTTAAACACATGACCGTCGCATCCCAGAAAAGGTCCGGACACAACCTCATTCCTTTCCCCAAACGGACAGAATCCGGGCCAAACGAACGTCCATTGGGGTCGTGCGCTAGAGTTGGCCTTAGAGCATCTCCAACCACGCCCCCAACATGTCCCCCAGGCAATTTTTGCGCCGATGCCCAAAATCGGCCAAAACCCGTTTTTCACCGGTTTGGGCCGAAATTGGCGCCAGCGGACCCAGGCCGAACCCGGCGTGCTGGGGGCGCCTGGGCGCCGGACCACGCGTTTTTGGCGCGAACGAGGATGGGCCCGCCGAGTCAGCGAGACACCGATTCGTCGTCCTCATCGCCTCGGTTCCCGCGGAAATCAATGCCAGGGATGGCCAAGGCTGCCGCACTGCCGCACCGGTCAGCCTCCATTGATGCCTCACGGGCGACGCAGTGAAGGCGCCACCGACGCGCGTCCCGCCCGCTCCCGCCACGCGTCGTCCGGCATGCAGCTTCTCGCCGCCCCGCTGCGGCTATATAAGGCGACCTCCCCGCCGGTGGACGCCATAACTCACATCCCCTCTCGCATCCGCCGCACAAAGCAACGCTCTCCCCTCTTCCCGCCGACAAGAAAATGGCTGAGAGGTTCCCAGGCGACGGCGAACGGCTTCGGCCACCGCCATCTCGAGGAGCCGGAGGCGCGCCTCCTTTACGAGGCCGAGTACCCGACGCCCCCGGACATGCGCGTGCCGGGGAACTGGAAGTTGAGCGCCGGCGGCGTCCCGGTGCCGCCAGTGCCCGAAGGAGCGGCACGGCAGGCCGAGATCGCCCGCATCCGCTCGTCGATGCCGGAGGAGCAGCGGAACGAGCCGAGGTACGCCGCCGACAGCCACACGCTGTGGACGATGTTCTTTGAGCGCCGCCGCGAAGACCAGATCATCTCCGCCAACGACATCATCCCCCGCGGACGCCTCAACGCCGACGAGCGGCGCGAGTGGTGGGGCGTACCCGGCCGCACCCTCGAGGCCGTCCTCAATCACATCGAGACCGGCAACACGCCGTGCCTCGAGTACCCGCCGCGTCCGTCGTTCTCTCGCCGCCGTGGCAGCTCTTGAATGTCGCGGCGGATGGAGTCGGGGACGTCCTCGTCGTTGGGCTCCGGCTCGCCGGCGCTCCGCCCCGTCAAGCCCGAGCCGGAGGAGACACTGCTGTGGCGACGCACCCGCAGCGGCGCCGTCATCATCAACGAGGGTGCCCGCCCCTCCCCGCGCTCCCTCCCGCCTGGTCCGGCTGAAGCCCGAGCCGGGCGTGCTCCCCGTGAAGCCGGAGCACATTGACATGGTGGCCCCCGACGACGAGGCTGCCCTCAAATGGGCGAAGGAGGACTACGTCCGCGAGCAAGTGTGCCGCCAGCGCCGGGCTTACGCGGAGCTCCAGGCCCGGCGTCGCGGGCGCGAGGAGGACGACATCATCGTCCTCGACAGTGACGAAGAGGACGAGGCCGGCCGTCCAGCGCGCCATCGCGCGTCAGCGACCCTAGCCAGGGGTGCAGCTGGGACGGCGGCGGCTCTGGCAGGGCGGGCCGAGACGACGACGGCAACGACTACACCCGTTTCGACAGGCTTCTCGGCATGTAGATGGCGGACGGTGGCCGCGGCGCAGTGGCTAGGCGTAGTTTGGCGTACCAGTAGGCGTAGTTTGCATGTTTTTCTTTTTTTACAAATTTTCAGTCGTCGCCCCACGCGCCAAGTTAGCGTCGGTTTGCCTTCAGACGGCTCTTTTTTGGCGCCTCGACTGGAGATGCTCCTACCCACCCGGAGTCTGGTTTCCACCGCCGTACGGGCGGCAGAGTATCCCCATACCGTCTGGCTGGCAGGGCCCGTGGCCTCCGGAGTCGGTCGGGCGAGACTGCTGGAGGCAAAATTTCGTGTTTTGACCCTTTTCGCGTCTAAAATCGAGATCTGACCCCGGTTTGAAGTTATTTCGACATTTGACCCTTATGCTACCGCCGGGCTCCGTGGCGGTAGATATGTGCAGGCTACCGCCGCTCCTTCCTGACACCGTCTGGCCGTTAACGGCCGTGTACACGTGGCAAAGGGACCTACCGCCACACCCTATGGCGGTAGGCTCTTGCAACCTACCACCGGGATGGCTGGCGGTAGGTTCCTGGATAAGGTTGTGAAGGAGGGGGCTGTGCTGCTCCCCCACCCACTCATTCACCCCACTCTTCTTTTGAGCTAAAGCTCTCTCCCCCTCTTCTCCCCCACCAAATCACCCACTAGATCCCCCTCCATTGCTTGAGATTTGGCCGGTGGATCGAGCTCATTTGCATCACCCAAGGTACCTCCCCCATCCCCCCTTCATTTGGTTGGTTCAAATCATGCATTTTGCTCATTTTGTTGGAATCACTAGTTCATGGTTTTGTTGTGGTGAAATCATTGTATATGATGCATTTAGGGTAATGTTTGTGCTTTGACAATGTATTGTGTCAGTAGCATTGTTTGGGTAGTAAGAAATATCATTTAGGGTTTTGTTAGGGTTAATGACATGGCTAGGGTTAAGATTGGGTTTATGGTTATGCTTAAGTAAATGCCTATATGACGAATGTTATGGTTATAGTTCAATTAGGGTTTTGTTAGAGTAGTTTGAATTATAGCTCGATCTACTCCTAGGGTTCAAGTTTTTGTCGAGACACGGTTAGGATTTTTACCTTGGATGATCATTATAGTAATACCTCGACTTGTAGGATGGGATCGATCATCTTTGTTGAGAGTTCCGCGGAGGCGGCGGTGAAGCGTGAACGTGTAGTCATTGAGGAAAAGATGGACTTGTGGGTCAAAGCCGTTGATGCATTGAATGTGGCTTGTAGAAAATTTTCAAAGTATTATGTGTCGAAGTGTGACGATGCCAGAGTTAAGTTATACGAAGCTAAAGAGAAAAACATAAGCAACCTCAAGAAGGAAGAGAAAATTCATAGACGCGCTCTTGCAAGGAAAATTGCATTGTGTGGAACAAGGGATGAAGTGAATGAGATGGACTTTAACAACCCTGGCCAGATCATTGATTGGCTAGTTAGGCAACCATCATCGGCGATACTTAGTCAGGCAACTCGTTGGGCTTGTGTCCGTGAAAGAAATGATGTCATTTGTTGCAACCCCGGGCCGTACGACAAAGATGTCTTGTTGATGGACTAGTAGAGGGGGTTGAAACAAATGATGTTGTAGTGTCATTTAGACTGTAATGGCATGTACCCTTATCGTTTATGTAACCTATGTCATTTGAACCAGTGAGAACATTATGTAGCCTAAATAAGTTATGCTTTGTGTTTGTATTGTATCATTTGATTTGAGTTTTGGTTTGTTCCATTTCATGTAGCATGGAAAACATGATGGAAAACATGACCCCGGAGCAGTTGAAGAAAGTATATGAGAAGTGTTGTGGCATTGCATCTAAGAGTTTGGCTGCAGCGTCTAAGAAGATTGTACCGGAGCGAGAACTTGCTATCAAAAGGGAGGTTGAAGCATGGTTAAAGAGCAATGAGGAGGAGTTTGTTGCCATGAAGTATACATTCATGGAGGAACCTTCTGATCTTAAGGAGAGAAAAGTTTTTCGTAGGGTTGTGAAAGAAAAACAGAAGATACTTGATATGCTGCATGAGAAGGCATATGCTAGCAGGCATTCTTTGGCAACGGAGATCTTTTTCTCTGCGAACATAGAAGAATTCCGCGAGCTGGACTTGAGGAAACCCGGACAGGTCATTGGATGGGCAATCACACAAGGCAAGTCAGAGATTCCGGAACGCCGTGCTCGATGGGCCTGGTTCGGCGAAACGAAAGGTGTGTTGGAGAATTGGGCGGGTTCTCAGGATTATCAACTGAAGCCTAATCCTGATCATGACGCACAAATTGAGCGTGTTATGAGTTTTAGATCTAATTTTCCGAAGTAGAAAGTGTATGCTCGTGTTTGAGCTTTGTATTTTGAACTCATGTCATTCGAGTCTCTAGATGTTTTAAGTCAGTTGAACTAGTGTCATTTGTGGATGTAATGAACTATGCTCAGTTATGTATGTCTTCGCTACTCCATCATTTTTGCATGTCATTTTGGATGCTTAGGTCACAGAAATTTGTAAGAAATGCAAAGGCAAAGGGCTAAAAGGAACATCACCCAACAAATTGCCCGATTAAGCCACAGAAGAAGCAGCATACCAGGCATTTGGGTGCCCAACCCTACCGCCATAGGCCCTGGCGGTAGGGTGGCCAAACCTACCGCAGAACAGGGGACCGTTTCGGCCACAGTACATTTCGTCACCCTACCGCCATAGGCTCCGGCGGTAGGTTGACCAACCCTACCGTAAAAACAGTGGCTGAATTGGTCACAGAAAAATGGCTGGTATGGCCAACCCTACCGCCATGATCCCTGGCGGTAGGACATACCACCGAGATGCTTGGCGGTAGGGTGGCCAACCCTACCGCGGGACAGGGGACCGTTTCGGCCACAGTACATTTCACCAACCTACCGCCGTAACCTCCGGCGGTAAGTTGTCAAATCCTACCGCCATGTGGTCTGGCGGTAGGGTGCAAAGCAGAGCAGTGTCTGCTCTGTTTTTCCTCTTCTTCACTTCAAGACAAATCAGGTCACAGCAACAGAAAAACAAACATAGTTCATGACATAGTTTCACCAAATCGAAGACGTAGTTCATCACAGGTTTCACAAATAAAGTACATAGTTCATGATAGGTATCACAAATCAAAGACATAGTTCATCACATGTTTCTCGAATCGAAGGCGTAGTTCGTGACTAGATTTTTGAAACAAAGGCCTTATTGGGTCACACGAGGCCATTTTCCTTTTTTGTCGCGTGCCTCATCCTCCTCTTGGGCTTCACGAGCCCTTGCAAGCTTTCTTGCTCTCTCCTCTGGACGAGCAATCTTCTCCTTGTGTGCCCTCTCCTCTTCACGCTTCTTGCGCTCCATCCTCTCCTTTTCACGACGCTCTTCATCCAAGCCTCTCTGAAATGCTTCTTCAAACAACCGCTGCCTCCGTAGACAATCTCGAAGTTGATCTTTCTTAACATCTTCTGGCACATCTTGATCTATCCATGTGAAGTACTTACAAAGTGGAGGCGGCGACTAGGTACGAATAAAGAACAAATGTGGTCATTAGTAAGATAGATTCAATGGTTGACGACATGTTTGAACTTGAACAACTCACCAGCGGTACATCATAGGCGTGAGCTGGACGAGGACGATCGTAGGCATAGTTGGGACAAACAAAATATCTTCTTCCTTCCGTCCATGATTTGTTGCGGTCGGTGGATACCTTAACTTTGCAAACATCTCCACACCAACATGATGGAGTTCTCATATCTTTGTCCTTCACCTTATCCAACTCGGCGTCTGTCTACTTGTCCGGCATATCCTCGCGGTTAGCACACGGTGGCCTCGTCACGGAACCGGAAGAAGCCATGCCTATAAAGACAAACTTGGTAGTTAGTAAAGTAAAAAACATGTATGTATGCAAAAAAAATAAACAAGACCAAATAACAAATACCATTCACCTTATTTCAACCATGTGGGTTAAGCAAGATGTCAATAGGCCTTCCTCTATCAACCCTTCTCGTCCTACGACCACGGCCACCGGTACCCGACCGCCCCCCACGCCCTCTAATAATGTCTCCTCGTCCACTACCGCCAAGATTCGTCCGTCCTCCACGCGCACCACTCCTGCCTCCTCGTCCACTACCACTCCTACCTCCTCGTGTGCCACCGTTACCTCCTCTTCGGGTACCACTTTGACTAGGATCCGGAGTGTTGGCATCGGTCCGTGGCTTTTTGGTGCATTTCCTAACATTGTGTCCCGGCTCGTCACATTTACCACAGCTGTTGATCTCCGGTGCCTCCATGAAATGGCCGCTACCAAATTGTTTCATTCCGGTGTATCCAGCTAGGTCATCCATGTCACCCCTAAACCTCTTCTTTCTTCTTCTTCCCTTTGTAGGCACCATGAGTTCGGGGTCGGGGACGATGTGTGGTCCATGATACTCAGGCCACTGTGACTGATCTAGGAAGGGATGAAACCTAGGAGCCCATGTCAACCTCGTTCGTTCCAATGTGAACTCATGCAACCGCAAGGTGGTACCATCGGATACTTTCAAGTTTCTGAACCTTGCGACGGTCATCACATGCGAGCAAGGCCAATGATACTTGTGAGGTCTCTCGCACTGACACTACCGGGTCTTGAGGTGCACCTCATATGCTACTCCACCGTATGTCATGCCATCCCTTGTTGTGCCACCCGGCTCATCGACTTGGTAGATTTGTTCTTTTTCATTGAAACTAATGATTTGTTGACGCCAAGACTTGCGCGCTTGATGCTTCAACCAATCCTCAACTTTGAAGGGAAATTCCATTTTCTCACCTATCCATTTGGCCGTCTCTTCGGAATGCCTCAGAAAGTACTCGTTGAGCTTGAAGAAGGTATATTTCACTATTGCAGTGACCGGCAAAGAACGGACACCCTTGAGCACATTGTTGAAGCATTCCACCATGTTACTTGTCATGTCTCAGTATCGCAAACCTCCTTCGTCGTAAGCACGTGACCACTTATGCTTCTCCGGAAAATTCCTTGTCAAGAATTCTCTCCCTCCTTTGTTCTTTTTCAAAGCCTTGAATAGCTTATCATAGAGGCTTTCGAATGTGTCGGTGTTGAATGCCACACAAACATGGGTAAGATCTTTGCAAAACTCCTTACTCTTGCATGCACGGTAAAAGTTTGCCACGAAATGCCTCATGCACCAACGGTGTTGGAGCTTTGGATAGCCTGGAATACCAACTTCTATTGCTTTGAGAATCCCATGATATCTGATATGATGCACACCTCTCTTTTGGGGCCAATCACCTTCGTCCTCACATGATCCATAAACCACTGCCAATTATCATCGTGCTCGGAAGGCACCAACGCGAATGCCACCGGCAACACATTGTCATTGGACGAGTGGGCCATTGCTACCATCAACGTGCCCTTGTACTTTCCGGTCAAGAACGTGCCATCAATTGACAACACGGGGCGGCAATTCCTAAATGCATCGATGCATTGACCAAAGCTCCAAAAAGCTCGATGAAACACTCCCTCAATTGACTCCACCCGATGGCGCATTCCCGGGTTCCGATGAGCAATGGCTGCCAACATCTTGGGAAGAATGTTATATGCAGCCTCATAGTCACCATGCAACATCCTTATAGTGTTTGCCTTCGCCATCCATGCCTTTCCATACTTGACCGGGTACCCGAATCTTTCGAAGACCGAACTCATGAGGAACTTCACCTTCATGGTTGGATCATGGGATATCTCATTCAACAATTTATAGCCTAGATACTCGGACGTGAGTTGGCGGTGTCCCTTGCTTCGGTCCGCTTTCTCCGGCGGTATGCACTTGTGGGTGGCCACACAACTCTTCAACTCCCATTGTCCGGTTTCCTTGATCTTTCTTCCACGGACCTTCCATGGGCAACCTTCTTTGTCACATTTGATTGTGTAGCGCAATTTTTTGTTGGAATGGCCAACAACGAACGGCCTATGATTCCGAATGGCATAGTCACTCAACCATATCTTGAACTCTTGCAAACAACCAAACTTGATCCCTTTCTTCAAATGAGCATTCTCGTCCTCACCCGGTGGCCTTGGATCACCCATCCTCGGGCAAGGCGATGGTTCGATCAAGCCCAACCTCATGCCACCATCAACAACGGCCTTGTCGGCAAGGCTTAGATCACGGAACAAAGAGGGTCCTCTTTCCTTGCCATTGACCTTCTTGTAAATTTGATTTTCTTGCGGCGTGAATCCATCCTCATCCAATTCTTCCGGTGGACCCTCATCATCCGACTCATACCTACACATACGGCTATAAGGTAGGTTCCGGTCCATGTCTTGTTGATGAACAATGACATCCAAGTCACCAATGGGATTGTAATGAATCTCTTCTTCTTCCGCATACACATCATCTTGAGCAATAGCATCTCCATCAACATGAGCAATGGCATCTCCATCAACATGAACATTTGCATGTTCATCAGCATGAACAATTGCATGTTCATCAACATGAGCAACGGCCTCATCTTCGACATGATCATCACTTACAAGAACTATAGCTCTAGCATTGATGATGTCCTCTTCATTTGGTTGGCTACTTGGTGGTTGGCTAGCCGCATTGTGGTCAAACACCACGACAGCATCATGTATTGGGGAGGACACATTCCGGTTCAAGTCAAGTAGTGGCCGAGGAACTTCAACCTTGAATTGTCTTGTGGCAAATAACTAAAGTGACTTGTCTTGTGATCCCTCAACTTTCTCCTTATACACATCCCAATGCAATTGAGAGGTGATGGGCATACTCTTTAATCGGGATCTTACTCCCACTCCCACATCATAACGTCCAATAAGCTTCACACCATCACTTGGGTTAATCCAATTGAGGACGTTTCTCACTTTCACGACAATATCATCATAGCTCGGGCTTGTGTCAAAAACCATGGCCTCCTCCCCTTCGTCGGCATTTCCATGCATGAAAGCCGCCTTGTCCAAATAATGCACATTCACTAGTTTATCCATCTAAAAACAATGGAACAAAATTGAGTCATCCATAGACCCGTCATTTCATATGGATGAACCATCTAAAATATAAGGTTTTGAATCTAACAACTTGTTTACCTTAATCATAGCACTAACCCTAACCCTAACCTAAATATACCCCTAACCCTAACTCTTAAGCTAGCTTGCCACAACAAAGAGTGACACATATTACTTAGATCAACCATGAATACACCATAAATGCCCCATAAATGTGCCATAAATGCACAATAAATGCTAAAGTAGAGGAAGAACTAGGGGGTTGCAAAACTAGTTCATCCCAACAAAAGTAGATGATTTGAACAAACCAAATAAAGGGGGGATGGGGGAGGTACCTTGGGTGATGCAAATGAGCTCGATCCACCGGCCAAATGTCAAGCAATGGAGGGGGATCTAGTGGGTGTTTTGGTGGGGGAGAAGAGGGGGAGAGAGTGTGAGCTCGGGAGGGAGGAAGAAGATGAGTGAAGTGGGTGGGTGATGAGTGGACCCCACCAAACATTATCTCCAGGACCCTACCGCCGGAGACCTCGGCGGTAGGGTGTTGGAGCCTACCGCCGAGCCCTGTGGCGATATGTCCCTTTGCCACGTCAGCCCCCGTTAACGGTCAGACGGCCGTCAAAGTACCCTACCGCCAGCAAGCATGGCGATAGCCTGCACACATCTACCGCCACGAAGCCCCGCGATAGCTAAAAGGGTCAAATGTCGAAATAATTTCAAACTGGGTTAGATCCTGATTTTAGACGTGAAAATGGTCAAAACACGAAATTTTGCCGCCGCTGGACCCCCACGCGGCACACCAGCCAAGGACGCGCGGGGCGAGCCGAGGAAAAGGCGGGGGCAAGACACAAACCGCGCGTCGTCAGGCGTACGACAACCCCCACATCGCCCGCGAGAATCCAAACCGAATCACGCCTCACGCTAAACTAAACTAAACTAAACCGAGCTACGCTAAGAACCCTAATCCGCTGCTGCAATCTCGCTCTCCGTCCCCAACGGCAAGGAACACTAACCACCACTACTACCATCACCCATCCAGTGGTTGCATCAACAAAAGCACCCACGAAGGCTACAAGGCAGTCCTAGTAGTATACTGTACGACAGACAAGGAGAGGACCGCGGAGCGTCGGCTCGGCGATTCGAGCTGCCCGGGCGGGAAGGAAGGAAGGAGCGAGGCAACGCCGGCCGGCGGCGACCACCATTGATGCGGTGCTGGTGAGTGTGCGCCTCGGGTTCCCGCTCGCTGCATTTATTTTAGTTGCGGGAATGGGAAAGAGCCGCTTTGGATTCTTGCTGCGTCTGCGAGCATTTATTTCTTCCTCCGATGCACAGCACTCACTCCTCCTTCACTTGGGAACTGGAAAGTACTCGTACTATAGTATAGGACCATGGCATCTCACATGGCCAAAGCTGCAAGAGGCGGTGGGGGTGGTGGTGGCCAAGCTGTTGCAGCAGCAGTGCCGACGCCCATGGCCACCTCCTCTCCAGCTCCCCTCCCTCCCGCTCCCTTTTTCCCCACTCCGCTTTTCGGCTCGTCTTCTCTCGCTCCGATCTGCGTCCGTCTGTGCGACTGCGTGAGCTGACGCTTCTCGCTTTCCGTTCCTAGCCCAGCCTGCACACCCATCCAGTATCCTAGAGAGAGAGAGAATATAATCCTAGTGAGAGAGAGAGGGAGAGAGAGAGAGAGAGAGAAAATAAAAAGAGAAACATTGAAGAAAAGAAGTGGAGTGTTGTGTTCACGGAGTTCTTGCACTCGATGCGGGGGCATTGCTCCGTGTGATGCTTAAATAGCAGGTATTAATGCAGCCCATTCCCTCCTGCCTTACTCTCCGGGACCGGGACTCGTCCTTCTTGGTTTCCGCCATGAAGTTTCTCTAGCTGCTCTGCTTTTCTTCTTTCCCCGCTTCCCCGGGGCTGGTCTTTGCCGGTTTCTCTTCAAGTTAGCTCTGGATTTGGGGGTTTCAGCATATTTGCGCGGGGCTTAGCTTTAGGTTTAGGTGATTGGCGAGGAGGAATTGGGTATTTAGGGATTGTGCCTCTTGTTCTTTGCCCAAGGATTTTATTCCCTTGGTTGCTCGAAGGAGAAAAAAAAGCATATTTTATTTATTCCTCGTGTGCTTCTATTCTATTTGGGGGAGTTGAGAGCAGTCGGTGGCTACAACTTTTGGAGTGACGCGTTGCAGGTTTTTTGCTACTATTTTGCTCTCACCTTCTTCTCCTGATGTTAAGGCAGAAGAGCAATCTCTTTTTTCGGGTGGGCTGTTCTTAGTTGGAATTTCTGGACAGGACATAGTTGGGACTTTGTGTTGGTCAGTATTGGTCTTGCCCACTTTTGACTCGTTTTTTCTGAATCCAACCTAGTTCCTGCTTGGTCTCAGTCGTTGCAAAATTAGTTCGTGTCAATCGTGACTACAGTTCCGGGTTGGTGTCATTAACTGGGAGTTGCATCTTTTCCTACCTGTCGGTCGGTATCATAAACGAGTGATCACTGATACTAGCAATTTTCAACTGGCTGCTGTTTGATACAGATTAGTCATCTTCAGCGCAGCACTGCATGAGGAGATCTTTCTGCATCGCTTCCTGTGCCAATGTTGATTGATCAAAACTGCTTATGCTGGTGGTAGCTGAGAAAGGAGAACCACCTTTTCCATCTTTCGGATAGTTGATGGTTATGGACCGCACGGGTTGGCTCTGGAGGCGCAAGCCTTCGGATAATAGTCCTGGGGCAAGTGAGAGCTCTGTGCCCGTGTCATCGCATCCTCAGTGCTGCTCCGGCGATCAGGTTCTACCCACATGCCTTCATTTTGTATCCTGCAAATCTTTTCACCTCAGCATGAGTGTAGGGTAGTTAGCACATTCTTATCATGGGGAGCCGTTTTGTTGAATGTGGCTCTTTCTTGAGGTTTGGGCAATGAATTCTAGTATTAGGAAAGTTCTGAACTTTACATTATAAATAAAGAATTTATAGGCTTGCTGCCTTGGACAGATTGATAAAGCATACAAACTCATAGTTTGATCAGATTCAAGTAGGACAGGTGTTCAGATGCTAATGTTTGTTGAGTACATTGCCATTGCCCATTAGTGGGAAATCTTGTGATAGAGAAAGGCCAACAGCTTTCAACCTATCAAGTGTAAGTTTAGTTCCAGTTGTGTAAGATTTACTTGTTGAGCCACAACTATGATACTTTAGGCTCTATGTCTCTCCATAAGAGGATTTTAGCAATTTCTGAATGTTCGCCAATACTGGTAAAGTCTGTTCTTGATTTTCGATGAAACAAGTGTATTTCCTAATAGTTGAATATCAGCAGTACCTTGCAAAGGACGTAAATGTTTAAGTGATGCTTCCCTAGTCCTCAGACCTCGCAACAACTATAGGGCATAGGCTACTCTGAATGGTTGGCAAACAAATGCAATCGAAAGCCTGAAGAACATATGTCGTTCGTTTTCTAGAAAAAATGGTTTCACATAGATGGTTAAAGAAAATGGCTCTGGTAGCTACCAGAAGGACTTGATTGATGATGTGAATACAGTATGCTTACAATTTTGTAATACATAGATCAGGTCTTCTCCGGATTTTATCATCTAGTTCATTAATTCAAACAACTTGACTTCTGTTGATGCTCAAAAAGTTACTAAAACGTGGTACTAGGTACTGCTTTTGAAATTTATACTTCACTTCTCTTTTTTCAAAGGTATTAAGTTCTGCAATAGTCCATGTGTATGTTTCCTCCCGCCTTTGGTGAATAATTGACTTCCTAAAATTCGTGCAGTCAAACTATCCTAACTTTGACTACTACTAGTAGATACAGATATATTTGGATTGGTAAGGTGAAAATAGTACCGTTTGGTTTGTCCTACAAATACATTCATGATTTTCTATTAGCATGCTCCTACAAAAACGAATGGTTGAACATCCATATTGAAGAGCCTGTCAATGTTTAAATGTCATCTATTTATAAACAGGCGGGGTACTTTTTCATGTGATGTAGTATGTGCAGATGGCATCTATTACTAACTCTGCACACGTCTTTTACACATATTTTCATTTTTGAGAGAAAAGATTATTTAAGCATTTAAAATTTCTGCTCCTGTTTAAGCAGGAGGTTCTGAGGCCTGTCTCAAACAATGCTTCAGCACATCATGGTCAATCACCCAAAGTCTCGTCGAGGGTTAGGCATGATGAGACCCAAGAAACTGGAGTACCAAAATTGTCGAATGAGAAGCTAGCATCAAGAGTTAATTTAAATGATTTTTCTCCACAGCATGGTCAGTCACTAGAATCATACCTATCATCAAATGGAGATGAAGAGACTAAGGAGACCATGAAGAGTCTGAATGAAAAACTCGCTGCTGCCCTTTTGGCTATTAGTGATAAAGAGGATCTGGTTAAGCAGCATGCTAAAGTCACAGAAGAGGCTGTTGCAGGTAAGCTTCAAGGGAATCGAACGATTCCCTCATTTGTTCTTGTGCATTTATATACTCTATGATCAGAAAATGGAAAGGACTGTTCTGTTTCTGTATTAGCCCCTGGGGTGTAGATAGAATTAGGTAAAAATAAAATAAATGGGGAAGTCCTAAACTAGACCAACAGAATTCTGTCAGCTAGAATAAGAAAAGGCGCTTACAAATTAATCTCATCCTTTATATAATATAATAATGCAGTTTTTCTTTGTTCAGAAGCTCATAACATCAGTCCTGATAAGCCCCAATTTGCTTTTTCTTCTCCACTAATAAAACCTACTCCTTCTACTCTTTCTAAAAGATGGGATTTGTAATAAGTTGATATTCAACAACTCCGGTGGAGGACTCATAGAAATACCTCGGATAGTACCACAATCTCTTCTACGCACACCGGTCTGACGCACTCTCAGAGGCCGCCGCCGCCGTCTTCCACCAATCCATCTCTAGAGCAGGTACTGACGCACTGACCTTGCCAGGCCTGCCGTCGACGCCAGACAACGCCATCATTTTGCACGTATCCATCCACACGCGCCCGTCGTCGAAACTCCGCAGCGCCATGCCGCCGGGATCCGTCGTCGGCCTTGCGGTAGATGTAACACCGCTCCTCTTGTCCCCTCCGGCCAGCTCCTGCTCCAAAACGATGCCCCCAGGAGGGAGAGCGACATTGAAGGCGCCGTCATCGTCTGATCCGGTAGACCCAGATCTAGGGTTTTCCTTGGAACATCCCGATCATGTCGACGCAACTTGCAAAGACGATGCCTCAACAGGGGAATGACGTCGGAGACGCCGTCATCATCCGCCATGACTGAAGTCGGTGCGATTTTCACCGGAAGTAGCGTCCCCATGATCTCGCCGCTGACTGGATCCACGCACACCCTCGCCATGTAGACGTACGGTGTCGTCGGAAAGCCGGTTGAGGACCTCCGACCGCCCCATCCCGGCCCCATCACGCGCCGCCGGCCGGCCAATGCCGAACCACGAAGGATCTGGCCGGGATGCCAGATCCACGGCCACCACCGCCGCCCATCGCATAGCGGAGGATCCCAACGGAGCAGCTCGCCAGCCATGGGTTCATTGGCTGCCGCCGCACAGCCAGGACGCCGCCGTGGCTGCCACGCGAGGACACCCCGCACGAGGCACCCCAGCCGCCTCATGGGAGATCCGGCGCAACCCTCCCGCCCTAGCCCTTTTGGCGTTGTGCGCCGCCACCACCGCGGCCAGTGCCGGCGGCAGCGGCGGCAGGGATCTGCCTCGCGGGAGGGCTGGCGGCATGAAGGAGTTGGTCCCCCCCGGCGTTGCTCTGGGTGGCGGCGCGAGGGGGTCGGGAGCGAGGGCGAGGGCTAATTTTCCTTGTTCTGAATTCCCCTCCCATGTACTTCTATTTTCTATATATACCCCATATGAGGGTCAGATCAATACAACTGAACAACACAAATTGCCATCCTATAATTTCCACAACATCAACAAAGCCTTTCAGTTCCAAATAAGTTGGGGTAGGCTAGTGTTGAAACCCATAAGATCTCGAAACCAAGTCATGGTTCTGGCATGTGGATAGCTAACTTCCACACACAGACACACCCCTGTCCATGGCTAGTTCTTTGTTGATATTTGATTTATTAGCTTAAATTTTAATTTGTTGATGGATTGTATTTCTGCAAGTATTGTTCAGCTTTATTTCTGCAAGAGAGGAGAGGAAGATACTTTCAGCTTTATTATTCTATGTAGTAATGTTCACAACCATTTTGTTGATAACCTTTATGTAGGTTGGGAACAAGCTGAAGTCGAAGCTACTGCCATCAAGAAGCTGCTTGAAGCTGCTTCCCATAGAAATGATTATCTCGAGGGTCAAGTCAGCCACCTAGACAAGGCCCTCAAGGAATGCGTGAGGCAGCTGCGCCTGGTACGGGAAGAACAAGAGGAGATAATACGTGATGCACTTACCAAGAAGTCCCAGGAGTTGGAGTTTGAGAACTCCAAGCTGCAAAACCATATTGCTGAGCTGAAGAAGCAGCTGGCAGCAACCAAATCAGAAGCCTCCACCGTGTCTGCACAGCCTGATTTACAAGAGAAGCTTCAGACAATCGAGAAAGAGAACTTGGATCTCAAGGCCGAGCTCCTTGTACAGTCCAAGGATCTGAAGATACTCTCACTGGAAAAAGACTTGAGCAATCAAGCAGCAGAGACAGCTAGCAAGCAGCACCTGGAAAGTATAAAAAAGATTGCTAGGGTTGAGGCAGAATGCCGCAGGTTACATCATCTAGCTCAGAAAACAGCATTGGTCAATGATTCTAGACCTCCGCCAAGCGCAGAATCACTAACTGACAGCCACTCTGACAGTGCAGAATGTATGGTTGCTGTTGATAGTGAATTGAGAAATTCTGACTCGTGGGCATCTGCTCTGATTACGGAGCTTGATCAGTTCAGGAATGCGAAGGCTAGTGCAACAAATATTATGAATAGTCCTGTTGAGATCGACCTAATGGATGATTTCCTTGAGATGGAAAGGTTGGCTGCATTGCCTGAATCAGACCAGACAAGCTCTACCTTTGATATGGAGACAGATTCAGACAAGGCTGTGACGAGAAACAACTCTTCTAAAATTGAAAATGAAGAATTGCGGCGCCATGTTGCAGATTTGCATTCGAGGGTTGAAATAGTTGAAAGCGATAAGAAGGAGCTTGAGATAGCTCTGATAGAGGCTAGAAATCAGCTTGACATCTCCTGTGACGCACTAGTGGCAGCAAGGAACAGGCTGGTTGAAATGCAAATGCAATTGGATTTGGCAAATGACTCCCAATATGCTGCTCTGGGAGATGTGGACCGATTGGACTCGGAGAAAAAGGCTTTGGAGTTTCAACTGGAGTCCAAATCTGTAGAAGCTGAGGAGCTACATGCGATTGTTGCTTCATTGGGAGAAAATGCAGAAAAGAAGGAATTTGAGTCACAGTTAGAACTGGTGTCAGCGGAAGCCGCAGAGCTTCGGGTGACTGTGGCATCATTGGAAGAGAGGATTGAAACTGAGACTGCTCTTTCTGTGCAGCACAAAGAAAAATCAGATGCTGCATGCAATGCTAAAGAATTGTTGGAGACACAGCTGTATTCCGCAAACGCTGAAGTGCAAAATCTGCATGACATCATCAAATCACTAGAGAATCAGGTAGAAGAACAGAAGGCACTGCGCGACGAACTCATGACACAATCATTGCTGAAGATTGAAGCAGCTGTTGAGGCTGTTAAAAAACCATTGGAGGCACAGCTGTGTTCCGCAAACACCGAAGTAGAGAAACTGCATGGCATTATCGAAGCATTAGAGAATGAGATAGAAAATGAGAGGACAGTGCATGAAGAACTGACAGCACAGCTAGACATGAAGATTGAAGCAGAGAGAACTCATTCTGAGGCTGTTAAGGAATCATTGGAGGGACAGCTATGTTCAGCAAATAGTGAGGTAGCGAAACTGCGTGATATCATTAAAGCCCTAGAAAATGAGGTAGTTGAAAAAGAGAAGGCATTGCATGAAAAATTGGCAGAAGCAGAGAAATCTCTTTCTGTGGAGTCTGTTAAAGAATCATTGGAGGCAGAACTCCAGTTAGTGAACTCTGAAGTTGTGAAACTGCGTGATATGGTGACGGCGCTTGAGCATGAAGTGGTAAAGGAAAAGGAGTTCTCTGACGAGCTCCAGCTGCAGCTAGAAGCTCTAGAGGCCATAAAAAGGGTGTTGGAGTCAGAGGTTGAGTCTGCACATCAGGATGCCTGGAAGCTTAAGGAGAAGGTTGAGTTGTTTGAAGCAAAACTGCAGGAACAGATGTTGTCAGCAGCGGAGTTCACTGCCAAGGAAGAGTCTGTGCAGTCACAAAGAACGGCAATAGAGCATCAACTTGAAGCATCAAAGGCCGATGTTGTGAAACTGACGAACATGGTGAGCTTCCTCCAAGGGGAGGTTGTGCAGGAAAGGTTGCTGTCAGAAGATTATGAACAGAAATGCCGAAAGCTGGAGGCTCAGTTGTCAAGGGATATTCGGGACGCGAAACTCTGGAGGCTTGCAAACTCAAATGGAGACCTAAAGACCAAGCAGGTAAATTTCTCTTTATACTGAATCTGGTGATTGCGGCTCTGATAACATTTATGAACTTGTGTTTTGTCGATTATCGATCCAGAGTAGAAAGAGGGCCACTAAAGTTGTTGCAGCTCAAACATCACGCCTCTTAACCTGAATGCATATAAATTAAGAGAATCAATATTCTATGTCTAAATATGAATCATGATCTTTGTTATAGGAGAAGGAGCTTGCTAATGCAGCCGGGAAGCTTGCAGAGTGCCAGAAGACCATTGCTTCACTCGGACGCCAATTGAAATCACTGACAGAGATTGACAACGTGGTGCTGGAGCCTGGACTAGGACTACTGCTGGAACCCAGGGACATAGCACTAGACTTGAGAGCCAGTGATCCTGGCCTCCTTCAAAAAAGAAGCACTGGTTCGAACTTTGCAGTCTTCGCTGATGAGTTATACGATCTTGACCTTCCGGATGGCGATGTGGGCTGCTTTTCGCCACTCCCATCGATGATTCGACCGTCATCACCCCCTCCCTCGGAAATGTCGGTGTTTGCAGGGGGGCTGTCGTCGCTTAGTAGCTACAGGGGCAAGAGAAGAAAGTAAGAACTGATGGATGATTAGAATGTCAAGATTGATTGCCGCTAACGGTTTATGGACAGCTCTCATGTGTAGGAGCAGGAGAAGGAAGTAGAGATTGCCCGCATTGCTCGGCTAACAGTCCATTAATGCTCTTATCTGTAGAGGTAGTAGATCAGTGTACATTTACAGAAACTGATTGGTAGATTTGTGTGCCGAAAATTCCATTCTAGCAAGCTCAGTTTTTTCACAGCCTGCTTGATGAAAAGTCTTACTGTATTGTATCGGTGCTGGCTGTTTGCTTCAAAATATAAACTCGATAGTACTCAGCGTACTGGCTGTGTTGAATACGCATTTATGGTGGTCTGGTGCGGTTTCTACTAGCTGTGTGCTCATGAATAGTTAGTTCTGTTTGAGCCTGATTCAGACAAAAGGTGCAGGTTTTTGCCAAGCTTTCCTTAATCAACAAGGGGGCTAGCTAACATTTTTGAGATTTCTCGACAAACACCATTAGCCATGTTTAGAAATCGGAAGTTGCAAAGACTTGATGCATGTTCTGCTTATTTAAGCATGTTCAAAATGAAATTACATGTTCAAAATCATTATAAAGTGTTTATGTATCTAATTTTACTATTAACTTGACTGGAGAGTGAAGAGTATAGCGTAGACAATGAACTTTTTGTGTAAAATTTGCATCACGAGGGATGATCATGCTAGCTTGAAAGAAATAAAAATAGTTGTGCCAATAAATTATTTTGATATGACTCCCGATCTTGATTATGAATCTGTGTTAAATGACATGCTGCATGTTTGCTTATTTAAGTAGTATGTGGTATCATGTAATTTTGAAATAATTAAAATTTATTCATCAATGGTGGGTTGGTTTAATGATGAACATTGTTAGTCTTTGAATCTGAATAAGAGCTTCATTTATATACACAAACTAAGTTACAATATTTTCACGAGGTTCATTTTTGTTATAATACTTTGACTGTATATTTCATGACATTTGAGAATTACTTATGTATAAGTGTCATATGTGCAACACCTGAGAAAACTAAATATAAATGATATATACCATGTTTCAAATTCAGCAACGCCGAGGGTGACTTTGTTTATAAAAAGGGAAGGATGATGAAGACATGACTACCTTAGATACGATCAAAAGTATTATGTACATATATATTTTTAGGTGATTTATAATAAAATATATGCAATAATTTATTTATGTTATCCACGATAAAAATACTTTATCTTTTATTTTTATTTTATGTCTAATTGCATACTTACTGGACACTCATTCAAGCCATGTGGAGGATAAAGCAAAGAGTCATGATTAGGTGTTGTATAAGAAGTTCTCTCAAGTCACTTTGGGTTCAAGAGAAGCCATAGATCATGTTTCCCATGTTCTGGGTTCAGATTTGGACTGTACTAATACATTTGACTTCAAATATCTTTAACTTTTGCATCCCTACTCCGAATTGGATGAATCATTTTTTGTTGAAAAGCTTATCTCGTGGACTTTCTAACCTAATGGATTCACATTCAAATCCCACTCCCACCGAGCACAGAGATAAAGGAAAAATGATGCAATGCTGTTGTAGAATCCGAGTCAAAATCCAAGTCAAAAGTTGTTGCTTCACCTTCACTTGGGCCCATGGGTCGAGGGTTAGGCTTTGGCTGCCTTGGGACGTCGTCCACCCCCTTAGCCGGCACCCCTTAATCCCATATAACTTAATCCTATATTTTAGGGGGACTTAATTCTCTATAAGTAGATCAATCTCCTAGCGCTTTCTTTGAGTTTTGTTTAGTTAAAAGCTGACCATTGCAACTTCATGTACCTTGTTTGTGTCCGACGACATGTCAAGACCGCTACCGGAACCCCACTTTTATCAATACTTCATCTATATTTGTAATATTTATTTTTTAATCGTATTCTTGCTCGTTCTTCGATTGCTTGTAGGAATAGACCTTTGTGGTCAGACTGATAGTGCTTCTGGCGTCGTCAATAACCTCCAAGAAATTGGCTAGCGATTTCTAAGGTGCGACGTGGTCGCACGTTGTAGTCAGATTGTCAAAGTCAACTTCACCTAATCGATATTTATTATCTCATCGAAAGATCAGGACAACCTTGCTCTATCACCTGCTCAATCAGATGGCTTATGTTGTTGGGGAACGTAGCATACAATTTCAAAAAAATCCCTACGCTCATGCAAGATCTATCTAGGATATGCATAGCAACGAGAGGTGGGGAGTGTGTCCAGGTACCCTCGTAGACCAAGAGCGGAAGCGTTTGACAACGCGGTTGATGTAGTCGAACTTCTTCAAGATCCGACCGATCAAGCACCGAACTTACGACACCTTCGAGTTCTGCACACGTTCAACGCGATGACGTACATCGCCTTCTTGATACAACAAGGTGTCAAGGAAGTAGATGAGTTCCGTCAACATGACGGCGTGGTGACGATGATGGTGAAGTGATCCGCGCAGGGCTTCGCCTAAGCTCCGCGAGAATATGACCGGGTTTGTAAACTGGGGGGGGGGGGAGGGGTGCCGCACACGGCTAACAATTGATGTTGTGTGTGTTCTAGGCACCCCCTCCCCACATATATATAGGTAAGAGGGGAGGAGAGGCAGCAAGGGTGCCCTAGGGTTGGCGGCCGCCCCCTAGAGGCCCTGCCTTGCCCTGCGCCCCCCTTTCCATGTATGCATGAAGGGGAAGGAAAGAGGGGGGGGGGGTGAGCGAAGGAAGTGGGAATCCTAATCCACATTTTCCTTTCCCTTCCCCCTTTTCCTTCTCCTCCTCCTATAGCCTTATAGGGCGCACCAGCCCCTTGTGGGCTGGTGTGTTCCTTCACAAGGCCCATATGGCCCATAGGATTGCCGGGGGTACCCGAAACACCTTCCGGTGACCCGATAAGTACTCAATACCCTCCCGAACACTTTCAGTGTCCGAATACCATCGTCCTATATATCAATCTTTACCTCTCGACCATTTCAAGACTCCTCGTCATGTCCGTGATCTCATCCGGGACTCCGAGCAAGGTATTCCTCTGGTAGCACACAAGGTATTATTGTCAAATACATATTCCTCATCATGAACGTTAAGTTTTGATAGCACACAAGGTATTCCTCTGGTATCCGGGAGTTGCATAATCTCACAGTCGAAGGAATATGTATTTGACATGAAGAAAGCAATAGCAATAAAACTGAATGATCATTATGCTAAGCTAACGGATGGGTCTTGTCCATCACATTATTATCCCGTTATCAAATGACAACTCATGTCAATGGTTAGGAAACCTTAACCATCTTTGATCAACGAGCTAGTCTAGCAGAGGCTCACTAGGAACACGGTGTTTTGTCTATGTATCCATACATGTATCAAGTTTCCGGTTAATACAATTCTAGCATGAATAATAAACATTTATCATGATATAAGGAAATATGAAATAACAACTTTATTATTGCCTCTAGGGTATACTTCTTTCAGTCTCCCACTTGCACTAGAGTCAATAATCTAGTTCACATGGCCATGTGATTAACACCAATAGTTCACATCGCCATGTGATTAACACTCAAAGGGTTTACTAGAGTCAATAATCTAGTTCACATCGTCATGTGATTAACACCCAAAGAGTACTAAGGTGTGATCATGTTTTGCTTGTGAGAGAGGTTTAGTCAACGGGTCTGCCATATTCAGATTCGTATGTATTTTGCAAATTTCTATGTCTACAGTGCTCTGCACGGAGCTACTCTAGCTAATTGCTCCCACTTCCAATATGTATCCAGATTGAGACTCAAAGTCATCCGGATCAGTGTCAAAGCTTGCATTGACGTAACCCTTTACGACGAACTCTTTGTCACCTCCATAACCGAGAAACATTTCCTTAGTCCTCTTTAGGTACCTAAGGATAATTTTGAGCGCTGTCAAGTGATCTACTCCTAGATCACTATTGTACCCCCTTGCCAAACTCATGGCAAGGTATACAATAGGTCTGGTACACAACATGACATACTTTATAGAACCTACGGCTGAAGCATAGGGAATGACTTTCATTCTCTCTCTATCTTTTGCCGTGGTCGGGTTTTGAGTCTTACTCAACTTCACACCTTGCAACACAGACAAGAAACCTTTCTTTGACTGAACTATTTTTGAACTTATTCAAAAAATGCCAAGGTATGTGCTTTGTGAAAGTCCTATTATGCGTCTCGATCTATCCCTATAGATCTTGATGCCCAATATCTAAGTAGCTTCAGTGAGGTCTTTCATTAAAAAAATTCTTATTCAAGTATCCTTTTATTCTATCCAGAAATTCTATATCATTTCCAATCAATAATATGTCATCCACATATAATATAAAAAATGCTACAGAGCTCCCACTCACTTTATTGTAAATACATGCTTCACCGTAAGTCTGTATAAAACCATATGCTTTGATCACCTCATCAAAGCGCATATTCCAACTCCGAGATGCTTGCACAAGTCCATAGATGGATCAGTGGAGTTTGCACACTTCGTTGGCACCTTTAGGATCGACAAAACCTTTTTGGTTCCATCATATACAACTCTTCTTTAAGAAATCCATTAAGGAATGCAGTTTTGACATCCATTTGCCAGATTTCAAAAAATGTGATAATTGCTAACATGATTCAGACAGACTTAAGCATCGCTACGAGTGAGAAAATCTCATCGTAGTCAACACCTTGAACTTGTCAAAAAATTTTTGCAACAAGTCAAGCTTTGTAGATAGTCACACTACCATCACTGTGCGTCTTCCTCTTGAAGATCCATTTATTCTCAATGGCTTGCCGATCATTGGGCAGGTCCACCAAAGTCCACACTTTGTTCTCAAGCCATCTGTCAGAATCTGGGGTCATCATAACTTCTTCATAGTTCGTAGGTTCTCCATGGTCTAATAACATGACTTCTAGGACATGATTACCGTGCTCTGTTCGACCTACGAGGTCCAGTAGTAGCTTGATCTGAAGTTTCATGATCATTATCATTAGCTTCTTCTCTAGTTGGTGTAGGCATCAAGGGAACAGATTTCTCTGATGAGCTACTTACCAATTCAAGAGAAGGTACAAATTACCTCATCAAGTTCTACTTCCCTCCCACTCACTTCTTTCGAGAGAAACTCCTTCTCTAAAAAGGTTCCATTCTCGGCAACAAAGATCTTGCCTTCAGATCTGTGGTAGAAGGTGTACCCAATTGTTTCCTTAGGGTATCCTATGAAGACGCACTTCTCCGATTTGGGTTCGAGATTATCAGGCTGAAGCCTTTTGACATAAGTGTCGCAACCCCAAACTTTAAGAAACGACAGCTTAGGTTTCTTGCCAAACCACAGTTCATACGGTGTCGTCTCAACGGATTTAGAGGGTGCCCTATTTAACATGAATGTAGTTGTCGCTAATGCATAACCCCAAAACGATAGTGGTAAATCGGTAAGAGAAATCACAGATCGCACCATATCTAATAAAGTATGGTTACGACGTTCGGACACACCATTATGTTATGGTGTTCCAGGTGGTGTGAGTTGTGAAACTATTCCAGATTGTTTTAAGTGAAGGCCAAACTCATAACTCAAATATCCGCCTCCGCGATCATATCGTAGAAACTTTATTTTCTTGTTACGATGATTCTCCACTTCACTCTAAAATTCTTTGAACTTTTCAAATGTTTCAGACTTGTGTTTCATTAAGTAGATATACCCATATCTACTCAAATCATCTATAAAGGTCAAAAAATAACGATACCCGCCGTGAGCCTCAACACTCATCGGACCGCATACATCGGTATGTATTATTTCCAACAAGTCTTTAGCTTGCTTCATTGTTCCGGAGGACGGAGTTTTAGTCATCTTGCCCATGAGGCATGGTTCGCAAGTATCAAGTGATACATAATCAAGTGATTTCAAAAGCCCATCTGCATGGAGTTTCTTCATGCGCTTTACACCAAAATGACCTAAATGACAGTGCCACAAGTATGTTGCACTATCATTATCAACTTTGCATCTTTTGGCATCAATATTATGAATATGTATATTACTACGATCGAGATTCAATAAACCATTCACCTTGGGTGTATGACCACAGAAGGTTTTATTCATGTAAACAGAATAACAATTATTCTCTGACTTAAATGAATAACCGTATTGCAATAAACATGATCTAATCATATTCATGCTTAACGCAAACACCAAATAACATTTATTTTAGGTTCAACACTAATATCGAAGGTAGAGGGAGTGTGCGATGGTGATCGTATCAACCTTGGAATCACTTCCAACGTACATCGTCACCTCGCCCTAACTAGTCTCTGTTCATTTTACAACTCCTGTTTTGAGTTACTAATCTTAGCAACTGAACCAATATCAAATACCCTGGGGTTACTATGAACACTAGTAAAGTACACATCAATAACATGTATATCAAATATACACTTGTTCACTTTGCCATCCTTCTTATCTGCCAAGTATTTGGGGTAGTTCCGCATCTAGTGACCCTTCCCTTTGCAGTAGAAGCACTCAGTTTCAGGCTTAGGTCTAGCTTTGGGCTTCTTCACGGGAGTGGCAACTTGCTTGTCATTCTTATTGAAGTTCCCTTTCTTTTCCTTGCCTTTTTTCTTGAGACTAGTGGTCTTGTTAACCATCAACACTCGATGCTATTTCTTGATTTCTACCTTCACCGATTTCAGCATCGCGAAGAGCTTGGGAATCATTTTCGTCATCCCTTGCATATTATAGTTCTTCACGAAGTTCTAGTAACTTGGTGATAGTGAGTAGAGAACTCTGTCAATCACTATCTTATCTGGAAGATTAACTCCCACTTGATTCAAGCGATTGTAGTACCCAGACATTCTGAGCACATGCTCACTAGCTAAGCTATTCTCCTCCATCTTGTAGGAAAAGTACTTGTCAGAGGTCTCATACCTCTTAACACGGGCATGAGTCTGAAATATCATTTTCAGCTCTTGGAACATCTCATATGCTCCATGGCGTTCAAAACATTTTTGAAGTCCAGGTTCTAAGCCGTAAATCGTGGTGCACTAAACTATCAAGTAGTCATCATACCAAGCTTGTCAAACATTCATAACATCTGCATCTGCTCCTGCAATAGGTTTGTCACCTAGCGGTGCATCAAGGACATAATTCTTTTGTGCAATAATGAGGATAATCCTTAGATCACGGACCCAGTCCACATCATTGCTACTATCATCTTTCAACTTAGTTTTCTCTAGGAACATATCAAAAATATATGGGAGCTAAAACGCGAGCTATTGATCTACAACATAATTTGCAAATACTATCAGAACTAAAGTTCATGATAGATTTAAGTTCAATTAATCAAATTACTTAAGAACTCCCACTTAGATAGACATCCCTCAAGTCATCTAAATGATATGTGATCCAAATCAACTAAACCATGTCCGATCATCACGTGAGATGGAGTAGTCATCAATGGTGAACATCTCTATGTTGATCATATCTACTGTATGATTCACGTTCGACCTTTCGGTCTCCAGTGTTTTGAGGCCATGTTTGTACATGCCAGGCTCGTCAAGTTTAACCCGAGTATTCCGCATGTCCAAAACTGTCTTACACCCGTTGTATGTGAACATAGAGTCTATCACACCTGATCATCACGTGGTGTCTCAACACGACGGACTGCCGCAATGGTGCATACACAGGGAGAACACTTATACCTTGAAATTTTATTTAAGGTATCATCTTATAATGCTACCGCCGTACTAATCAAAGTAAGATGCATAAAAGATAAACATCACATGCAATCAGAATATGTGACATGATATGGCCATCATCATCTTGTGCTTTTGATCTCCATCTCCAAAGCATCATCATGATCTCCATCGTCACCGACTCGACACCTTGATCTCCATCGTAGCATCATGGTCATCTCGCCAACTATTGCTTCTACAACTATCGCTAATGCATAGTGATAAAGTAAATCAACTACATGGCGTTTGCATTTCATACAATAAAGAGACAACCATAAGGCTCCTGCCGGTTGCCGATAACTTTTACAAAACATGATCATCTCATACAATAACGTATATCACATCATGTCTTGACCATATCACATCACAACATGACCTGCAAAAACAAGTTAGAGGTCCTATACTTCGTTGTTGCAAGTTTTACGTGGCTGCTACGGGCTTCTAGCAAGAACCGTTCTTACCTACGCATCAAAACCACAACGGTGATTTATCAAGTTTTTGTTTTATCCTTCAACAAGGACCGACCGCAGTCAAATTCGATTCAACTAAAGTAGGAGAAACAGACACCCGCCAACCACCTTTATGCAAAACTAGTTGCATGTCTATCAGTGGAACTGGTCTCATGAACGTGGTCATGTAAGGTTGGTCCAGGCCGCTTCATCCAACAATATCACATAATCAAAATAAGACATGGGTGGTAAGCAATATGACGATCACCGCCCACAACTCTTTGTGTTCTACTCGTGCATATCATCTACACATAGACCTGGCTCAGATGCCACTGTTGGGGAACGTAGCATGCAATTTCAAAAAAATTCCTACGCTCACGCATGATCTATCTAGGAGATGCATAGCAACGAGAGGTGGAGAGTGTGTCCACGTACCCTCGTAGACCGAAAGCGGAAGCGTTTGACACGCGGTTGAGGTAGTCAAACTTCTTCTAGATCCGACCGATCAAGCACCGAACGTACGACACCTTCGAGTTCTGCACACGTTCAGCGCGATGACGTCCCTCGCCTTCTTGATCCAGCAAGGTGTTGAGGAAGTAGATGAGTTCCGTGAACACGACGGCGTGGTGATGGTGATGGTTAAGTGATCCGTGCAGGGCTTCGCCTAAGCTCCACGAGAATATGACCGGGGTAGTAAACTGTGGAGGGGGGGGGGGGTGCCGCACACGGCTAACATTTGATGTTGTGTGTGTTCTAGGCACCCCCTCCCCACATATATATAGGTGGGAGGGGAGGAGAGGCAGCCAGGGGTGCCCTAGTGTTGGCCGCCGCCCCCTAGAGGCCCTACCTTGCCCTGTGCCCCCCTTTCCGTGTATGCATGAAGGGGAAGGAAAGAGGGGGGGGGTGAGGGAAGGAAGTGGGAATCCTAATCCCCAGTTTCCTTTCCCTTCCCCCTTTTCCTTCTCCTCCTCCTATAGCCTTATAGGGCGCACCAGCCCCTTGTGGGCTGGTCTGTTCCTTCACAAGGCCCATATGGCCCATAGGATTGCCGGGGGTACCCCAAACACCTTATGCTGACCCGATAAGTACCCGATACCCTCCGGAACACTTCCAGTGTCCGAATACCATCGTCCTATATATCTATCTTTACCTCTCGATCATTTCAAGACTCCTCGTCATGTACATGATCTCGTCCGGGACTCTGAACAACATTCGTTTACCAAATCACAAAACACATATAATACTATATCGTCATCGAACGTTAAGCGTGCGGACCCTACGGGTTCGAGAACTATGTAGACATGACCGAGACACCTCTCTGGCCAATAACCAATAGCGAAACCTAGATGCTCATATTGGCTCCTACATATTCTACGCAGAGCTTTATCGATCGAACCATTATGAGAACATACATTGTTCCCTTTGTCTATTGGTATGTTACTTGCTCGAGATTCGATCGTCGGTATCCACATACCAAGTTCAATCTCGTTACCGACAAGTCTCTTTACTCGTTTGTAATATATCATCTTGTAACTAACTCATTAGTCACTTTGCTTGCAATGCTTCTTATGACGTGCATTACCAAGAGGGCTCGGATATACCTCTCCGATACTTGGAGTGACAAATCCTAATCTCGATCTATGCCAACCCAACAAACACCTTCGAAGATACCTGTAGAGCATCTTTATAATCACCCAATTACGTTATGACATTCAATAATACACAAGGTATTCCTCCGGTATCCGGGAGTTGCATAATCTCATAGTCGAAGGAATATGTATTTGACATGAAGAAATCAATAGCAATAAAACTGAACGATCATTATGCTAAGCTAACGGATGGGTCTTGTCCATCACATCATTCTCCTAATGATGTGATCCCATTATCAAATAAAAACTCATGTCAATCGTTAGGAAACCTTAACCATATTTGATCAATGAGCTAGTCTAGTAGAGGCTCACTAGGGACATGGTGTTTTGTCTATGTATCCACACATGTATCTAGTTTCCGGTTAATACAATTCTAGCATGAATAATAAAAATTTATCATGATATAAGGAAATATAAAATAATAACTTTATTATTGCCTCTAGGGCATATTTCCTTCATATGTGTGGTAAAAAACATGTCATATATATTAACATGCCAAATCAAATGTAATATAATTTGCTTAACTTCTTGGTTGCATTTGGCATTTGCACCACAGAAGCAACATGTCATCTGTCTATTTTATAAACGACACATGTTTATGCATGAGCATGACATCTTTATTCTAACTCACAGATAAATTGATGTGAGTAGAAACACTTATCATTATGTGTCATTAGTAAGTACAACACACAAGAAAACATAATATGAACATAGTCATTTGCTGATAATTTAGAAATAGCATCCTTTAAATAGCTCACCGAACTTCTTGGTTGCATTTGGTTTTTGCGCCAAGGGCGCAATGAGTCATCTACTAACAGTAAGTTTCAGTGTCAAATATTTGACACAAGAATTTTTTACATACACGTAATTGATGTCTACTACGCAACTTTATTCTTGTAGACACGTGTTGGGCCTCCAAGCACAGAGTTTTATAGGACAGTAGCAATTTTCCCTCAAGTGGATGACCTAAGGTTTATCAAGCCGTGGGAGGCATAGAATGAAGATGGTCTCTCTCGAACAACCCTGCAACGAAATAATAAAAAGTCTCTTGTGTCCCAACACCCCCAATACAATGGCAATTTGTATAGGTGCACTAGTTCGGTGAAGACATGGTGATACAAGTGTAATATGTATAATAGATATTGATTTTTGTAATAAGAACAATAAAAAACAACAAGGTAGCAAGTAACAAAAGTGAGCACAACGGTATTGCAATGCTTTAAAATGAGGCCTAGGGTCCGTACTTTCGCTAGTGCAATCTCTCAGTAGTTCTAATATAATTGGATCATATAACCACCCCTCAAAGGGCGATGAAGAATCACTCCAAATTTCCTATCTAGCGGAGAACATAAGAAGAAATTATTTGTAGGGTATGAAACCACCTCGAAGCTATTCTTTCCGATCAATCTATCCAAGATTTCGTACTAAAATAACACCAGATAATTTCAGATTCATAATACTCAATCCAACACAAAGAACCTCAAAGAGTTCCCCAAGATTTCTAATGGAGAAACAAAGACAATAACGTGCATCAACCCCTATGCGTAGATTACCCCAATGTCACCTCGGGAATCCGCAAGTTGAGTGCCAAAACATATATCAAGTGAATCAATACGATACCCCATTGTCACCACATTTACTCATAGCAAGACATACATCAAGTGTTCTCAAATCCATAAAAGTATTCAATCCGATAAAATGAAATCTCAAAGGTAAAACCCAATTCACAACAAGATAGAGAGGGGAAAACACCATATGATCCGACTATATTAACAAAGCCCGTGATACATCAAGATCGTGACATCTCAAGAACATGAGAGACACAGAGATTAAACAGATAGCTACTGGTACAAACCCTCAGCCCCGAGGGTGGACTACTCCCTCCTCATCGTGGGGGCCGCCGGGATGATGAAGATGGCCATCGGTGATGATTCCCACCTCCAGCGGAGTGCCAGAATGGGGTCTAGATTGGTTTTCGGTGGCTACAGAGGCCTACGGCGGCGGAACTTCTGATCTAGCTTAACCCTGAGGGTTTTTGGAATATTTGGGAATTTATAGGGTAAATAGGGGGTGCGGGAGGCCACCGAGGTGGGCACAACCCACCTGGGCGCGCCTGGGACCCCAGGCGCGCCCTGGTGGGTTGTGCCCCCCTCGGGGCACCCCCAGGTGCTTCTCTGGCCCATTGGATGTCTTCTGGTCCATAAAAAATCCACAAAAGGTTTCACGGTGTTTGGACTCCGTTTGATATTGATATCCTCCGATATAAAAAACAAGCAAAAAACAACAACTGGCATTGGGCAGTGGGTCAATAGGTTAGTCCCAAAAAATGATATAAAGTTGCTATAAAAAGATTGTAAAACATCCAAGAATGATAATACAGCAACATGAATACTTCATAAATTATAGATACGTTGGAGATGTATCAACATCCCCAAGCTTAATTCCTACTCGTCCTCAAGTAGGTAAATGATAAAAGAAATAATTTATGAAGTGTGAATGCTAGCAAAGTGCATAAGTTTGATCAATGATAATTTAAATCACTTTTCCTAGCATCATAACATCAATTATTTCTTATAAAACTTTGCATATTTTAAGTAGCAACCAATTCACATGTTAAGGTTCAATGAATTCTCTTGAAACTCAACAACCTATGTTCTCAGTCACCAAGCAATTGCAATTCAACTTATTCAACAGGGTTTAAGTAAGAGCTCCACATACTCAGCCATCACATAGTCTTCTATGATTGCTAATATGAGCATCGAGGTTCCGCTATTGGTTATTGACCGGAGATGTGTCTTGGTCATGTCTACATAGTTCTCGAACCCGTAGGGTCCGCACGCTTAACGTTCGATGACAATTTGTATTATGAGTTATGTGACTTGATGACCGAAGTTTGTTCGGAGTCCCGGATGAGATCACAGACATGATGAGGAGTATCGAAATGGTCGAGAGGTAAAGATTGATATATTGGACGAAGGTATTCGTACACCGGCAAGGTTTCGGGACGTTTTGGATATTTATCGAGGAACCGAGGGGTTACCTGTAGCGACCCGACCTCAGACGGTCAAGTCTCTGTGCTTAAGTGTCATCCCTGGATCGGTATGCTGACACACACAGTACTCGAGGATTTATAATAGAGGTAAATCACATGTATAAAGTAACGTAAATACTACTACCTCAATCCAAATAGCGGAAGTAACAACAAGGTTGTGGATTCCCATCAACACCAACGGCAAAGTTGAGTGTAGAAATCGTAACCCTAATGTAGCACTTACTCATTGTAAGATTCCTGCAACATGAGACGTTGCAGCCATATAGGTCAGTACATTGAATGTACTGGCAATTTCACACTGTAGAGCAATGCTGAATAATGGCTATCACTACATGCATATTTGGCTGGTGGAGGCTCTAAGTTTAATTTTGCATAAAGCTAATTTTTCCTACAACAAAGGAATATATTTTATTTTAACTACAAAGTTTGTTAAAAATATTGAGAAGGTAACCCCAACTCAATCCCAAATTAACATCAATAACCCAACAAATTATTTAACTAACGTTATGAGATCAAACCAATAATTCAAGTACCAGATACTCAAGATGTCCATAACCAGGGACACGGCTAATCATGATTATTTGTACACTCTGCAGAGGTTTGCGCACTTTTCCCCACAAGACTCGATCTCCTCCGTTGTATTTCTCGCACTGCATGATGTTTGAGAAACGGTTGACCGAGACACAGTCTTTCCGAAGAGGTCCCCTTAACCGATAGATAGGCCGGTACACCTACAATCCCCTACATCTGCTAGCTCATCATGGAAAGGATTCCCACATCTTACTTAACTATGCCAGAGCCCATAATGGCTTGTGGCTGCACACGGAAGTTTCTAGCATGAATAATCTTATGATCCCTTTGAGCCTGGGTGGCGAACTAAGCAAACATATGGTACTACCTCATCAACTACTTCCCAATACCCACAAGTTATTAGTCCTACTCATGCAATGTTGGAGGGTTGAAACTAATGCATAAAACTGGGTAGTAAAAGGGATATGATCAAAGTGTGAACTTGCCTCATACTGTTGATGAAGATGATTTGCACTCATAACTCCTGATAGTTCTACTCGTCACACTCTGGTCAAATCAATCGTGAGCAAGCAATTGTGTCGGGGGAAATCGGCCTCCTCGAACACCTATGGGGACGGAGCCCCTTCTCGGTTCGGCGGGGGGCGGAGGCTGCACGAAGAGCGGATCGAGGCGACACACACACAAACGATTTTTACCCAGCTTCGAGCCGCACGGATGCGTAAAACCCTACTGCTACTTGTCTGATTATATTGGGTTCTTGCTTGGGAGCGCAAGATGCTACAGTAAGCTTGAAGCTGGACGTGGATGGATGGCTACTGGGTTCCTCCCCTCTCTGCGTGCGCATGGGCCTCCTTTTGTAGCACAAGGGGTTACCCACAGGTGGCAGCGCAGATGAGGGCAAAAATGGTAAAGGGATGTGCGTACAGTGGTTGCACAGTGCTATCGCACCTAACTCTGACGGCAGGGGACAAGGGCATTAAATGCCCGTCTGGGTCGCCCAAAAAGTGCAGAAGTGGACCGTTAGGGGCGCCCCCGTTTGCCACGATGGCAATCTTGTCAGCGTCGCATGCCACCGCATGCCCTCGGCTGCCCAGCGCCTCGCCACGTGCCTCTGGGAGAGCCCCAGAGTGACGCGTGGGGTGGGTGAGCTGGAGCGTATGCATGAGGTAGTGACTTGCCGCGGCGAGTGGCTTGCCGCGGTGGTTGTCTTGCCGCGCCTGGGAACTTGCCGCTCGCCAGGCCTGGCCGGGACGCGAGGCGCGTCGCGGTGAGCTTTCTCGAGATGCCTTGGTTGGCCTTCCCGGCAAGCTCCCCTTGCCGGGGTCTTGGTTCTTCAGCTGGTCGTCCCGGCAAGCTCCTCTTGCCGGGGCCTTGCCTCTTCGGCCCAGCAAGCTCCTCTTGCCGGGGCTTCGTCTTCTTAGCTCAAGTACTTTGTCCTCGTTCGGCCCAGAAAGGGGTCGTGGAGGTTCCTGGCGTTCCCCTGGCAAGCCTTGCCACGGGGCGCTGCGACTGCCTGTGCACAAGTTCGGGGTACTAAGGTACCCCTACTTTAGTACACCGACAGGAGCCCCCGGGCCTGGGCCATACACGGTGCCGAGCGCTGTTGGGCCAGGCCCAAAACAGTGCACGGGCACGCGCGGCCTGGGTCACGCTGCGTCTTAACTCCGCACCCGTCGCGCCTTCCCCAAGTGGCACGCGTCGGACGCGGCGTCGTGGGGAGAGGCGTGCGTGACGTGGGTGGCGTGCGCGGGGCCGAGGCCCGCAGGCATGCATCACGTCGCGATAAAGGGGACGATTCGCGCCATCTCCATAAGTGGGGGGAGACGTGGAGGCGCGGTTCGGCGAACGGGGTCGAGGCGCGGTCTTCGGGGCGTCCGCTCCCCACGATCATGGGGTGGGGAGAGGTCACCTCACCTGTTGCCTCGGCTCTGCGCGCCTGCCACGTGGCCTCCATGCACTTGGGGTCGCGGCAGTGGAGGCAGGAAGCCGGGCCGTCGTGGGTCAGGGTAGCGGGTCGGCCCCCAGTCGCCTGCCCTTCCTCCGCTTTGATTGGCTGAGCGGGGCGGCCGAGCCCCCACCTCGCTCGTTTATAAGGAGCGATAGGGGGCGACGGAAACCCGCACTCCTTCATCTCTTCTTCTCTTTGGCTTCTGGTCTTCTCTCTCCATCTGTCATGGAGAAAGGGAACCCTGGTTCTTCGTCGGTGGCGGCGAGGGTCGCCGCTAGGCAGCGCGCCCCTCCTCCCCTTGTACCCGTGGTGGCGGAGCCAGCCGTGAGGGGAAGGGGGAGGGGGCGAGGTCGTGGACGAGGTCGAGGCGCTCGGGGGCGAGGCGGACGGGGCGACGCACCGGGCTCGCCTCCGCCAGCGGCCCCTCTTCCCGTGGCGGTTCACCTCGGGGACGAGCCCTGCGAGTTCATCATCAGGCTGCGCCGGGCACCTCGTCGTCGCCTCCGCCTCCCGCCTCCCTTCGTGAGCGTGCTGGAGGTGGAACAACCCGAGACGCTGAGACTGCGCATGAGGGGCTGCGGGATCAGTGGAACGCGAGTCCACATCGAGTCCCCAGCCCCCGGCGTGATGTATCTCGGTCGAGGGTGGAAGTCGTTCGCCCGCATCCATAGCCTGATGCAGGGGTTCACCCTCCATTTCAAGCTAATGGAGGGTGATCTTCTCTCCGTCAAGGCCTTCGGGGACTTCGGGACCCGGGCCCAGTGCTGCGTGGATAGCTCCTCCGACAGCGAAGGCTCCTCCTCGAGCGAGAGTGACGAGGAGGGGAGCGACAGCGACGACGAGGGTAGCGGTCGTCGGGATGATGGGTCCGACTAGGCGCCGGTCGCAGCCCCGTGTGGCACCGGCGACCCCATCATCCGCGTCGCTGGCTCCGTGAACTCCCCAGGGTCGTCTCCTTGGGCGGCTGGCGTAGGGAGGCTGCGGAAGAGGAAGAGGGCGGGCGGCAAGGCCGCGAAGTCGGAGTACGTGTTGTCTTCGACAGCGTGCTGACGTTCCGCCGCCTCATCTTCTAGCTTCGCTCCAGACGCCGTCATCACCCTTGCTCTCGGCGACGACCACCGGGGTCTTCTCTCCGGCCCGGCAAGCTCCTCTTGCCGGGGCTTTGTCTTCTCGGGCGGCTGGAGTGGCGAGGCTGCGGAGGGGCAAGAGGCTGGCAGCAAGGCCGTCAACTCGGAGTACGAGGGCTAGATGCCCTCGACAGCGTGTTGACGTCCCGCTGCCTCATCTTCGAGCTCCGCTTCCGGCGCTGCCGTCACCATCCAGCTTCCGGAGCCCCTGGACGGAGCCCCGGATGTTCTGTTGGTGTCTTCTGCCACCCGTAGCTCGCCTAGGCGCCCCTTTTGCCCTTCTCGTCTCCTTGCCCTACCTCCTGGGGAGAGAGACAAGAAAGGGATTACGGGCACCTTATCTCTTTTTAGCTTGTAAGCCCTCGGGCCTTAGTTGCGTTTAAATCTTGTAATCCCAATTTTCATGTTTTTCATTCTCTCTGAACTATACCTGAGCGGAATGTTTTTAATGAAAAGGGGATGTTTGCCGGACCATTTGTCTCGCGGGTACAACCCGCGGCAAGGAGCGAATCCTTTACATCGTTAAGTTAGACACTTCCTCGCCCGGCAACAGGCCCTGCCGTCTTCCCGCGCCACTCGACCTTTCTCACGCCTTTGGCGGAGGCAAGGAGAAGGCGGGTTCTGGCCCCTTGTTTCCTTCCTTTGCTGCCGCGGCTACTATAAAAAACGGGCCCCAAGAACGCGCTCTGGGGCTTGTCGTTCGAGAGAGCACGGTAGCTTTTAGGAGGAAACAAGGTTTTCGTATTCCACAGTCCATAGGAGAATGCATGATAAGGGATGCAAAAACTTATCTGAGATTACAGCCCCCGACAATTCTGGCTTGCCGCGGGCGAATCTTCGCTCTTGCAGCCCCCGACAACTTTAGCTTGCTGGGGCGTTGGTGCTGGCTCGTCCTTCTTCCCTTCTTCGTCCTCGAGCGGCTCGGCCAGGATATGCAATCCCTGCGAACTAAGGGAAAGAACAGGAAAAGAGACGCAGACTCGACCTCTAAGTTAGGGGTTAGCGACCGTTAGGCACTATCAACCCTAACCAAGGACGAGACTCGACTCAGCATGCATGCTAAAACTTAGGGCGCCAGCGCTTCATTATCTGCTGCTCAGGGTCTGCGCCTGGCTTTGTACAAAGGATTACATGCACCAGCGGCAAGACTTGTACAAAAGGTTGGTTGCCGGACGGGGTCCGACAACCGCGCCTTACGGGTAAAACTTACGAAGATGCTCAATGTTCCAGGAGCTGCTCACCGGAGTTCCATCTTCGGTCTCGAGGCGGACGGCGCCGGGCCTCGTGACTCGTTTCACCCGGTAAGGGCCTTCCCACTTCGGCGTCAACTTGTTGTGATTCTTGGCCGACTGAACGCGCCGAAGAACAAGGTCGCCTTCCTCGAAGCTTCTGGCTCTAACTTTGCGGCTATGATAGCGACGCAAAGCTTGCTGGTAGCGAGCGGCTCGCACAGCAGCCTGAAGACGATCCTCCTCGAGGAGCAGCACGTCATCTTCACGCGACCGCTCTTGCTCAAGCTCATCATAAGCGAGCACTCGAGGTGACCCGTATACGAGTTCCGTGGGGGTAACTGCTTCTGCTCCATAGACTAGAGCAAATGGTGTCTGGCCAGTGGCTCGATTTGGCGTCGTCCTGATCGACCAAAGAACCACTGGCAGCTCCTCGATCCAGTTCCGTCCGCGCTTGTGCAGCCTGTCAAAACTTCTGGTCTTGAGCCCACGCAGAACCTCGGCATTTGCCCTTTCCGCTTGACCGTTGCTCCTGGGATGAGCAACAGAAGCGAAGTAGACCTTGGCGCCGAGGTCTTGGATGTACTGCATGAAGGCGTGGCTCGTGAATTGCGTACCGTTGTCGGTGATGATCCTGTTAGGGATCCCGAAGCGGCAAACAATCGACCTGAAGAATTTGATCTCGGACCGGGCCGTCACCTTCCTCACTGGTTCCACTTCCGGCCACTTTGTGAACTTGTCGATCGCAACGTACAAGTACTCAAAGCCCCCGACAGCTCGGGGGAAGGGGCCGAGGATATCGAGCCCCCAGACCGAAAAGGGCCAGGATAAAGGGATCGTCTGGAGAGCTTGAGCTGGTTGGTGTATCTGCTTGGAATGGAACTGGCACGCTTCACACTTGGTTACTTGTGCAGTTGCATCCTGGAGGGCTATAGGCCAGAAGAAACCTTGCCGGAATGCTTTGCCGGCAAGTGCTCTCGCGCCAATGTGGTGACCACAGATGCCTCCATGTATCTCCGCCAACAGCTTCTGTCCGTCTTCCCGGTGGATACACTTCAATTTCACCCCATTGCGTCCTCTTCTGTACAGTGCGCTGTCAACAAACTGGTACATACTGGACCGCCGGGCTACTCTTTCCGCTTCTTCTTGCTCTTCGGGAAGCTCTCCTGTCTGGAGGAAATGGACGATCTGCTGCGCCCATGTCGGAGCTTGTGGCTCGACGACAAGGACTAAAGGCATGTCTGCGGCTGTGGGAACATCAGCTTCTACGGCGGGAATCTGGGGCTCAGCCGGAGCTCGACGTTACCCGGCAAGCTTGCCGGAGCATAGCCTGTCGGGAGTGTCTGCTTCGATGAAACAAGCCCTGGGGCTCGCCGGAGCAGACGGCTCCTCAGCACTCTTGGCGTCGATCCTGGGGACTCTCTTGGCGGTGGCTTCGGGAAGCTCTGCCGGAAGATAGTCACCGGAGACCAACTTCCTCTTCTTATTCTGTCCGGTTGATGGTGTTACGGATGGCTGAGTCAGCTTGAGCACAAAGGTCCCTGGTTCCACAGGTAACTTTAGTGCGGCGCATTTTGACAGGCCGTCGGCAATGTCGTTCTCAGTTCTTGGAACGTGCTCCATTTGCAGGCCGTCAAAGCGCTCTTCTAGCTTCCTCACTTCATCAACGTAAGCCTCCATCAATGGACTCTGGTAATCCTTGTTCACTTGGCGGACGATGAGCTGCGAGTCACCCCTGACAATAAGCTTCTTGATCCCAAGTTCCGCCGCAATCCTAAGACCGGCGAGCAAACCTTCATACTCTGTCGTATTGTTGGTTGCCTGCTCCTTGGGGAAGTGCATTTGGACGATGTACTTGAGGTGCTCTTCGGTGGGCGCGACAAGCAGCACGCCAGCACCGGCGTCTTGCAGCGAGAAGGCTCCATCAAAGTACATCAGCCACTCTTTGCTTGCCTCTTTACCGGGAATGCTCGTCTCTGGAATTTCTTCGTCTGGTGTCGGCGTCCAATCTGCTATGAATTCTGCCAATGCTCTGCTTTGGATAGTTGAAGTGCTCTCGAACTTGAGGCCAAAGCTTGACAGTTCTAGTGCCCACTCGACAATCCTACCTGTTGCTTCGGGATTCTGCAATATCCTCTTAAGCGGAAAGCGGGTGACCACTGTAATCTCGTGTGCTTGGAAGTAATGGCGCAGCTTCCTCGAGGCCATAAGGAGGCCGAAAAGCAATTTCTGCACACCAGAGTACCTTGATCTATCCCCCTGCAGGAGGGAACTGATGAAGTAAACTGGGCGCTGCACCATTTTCTTCTTCTGCACCTCTTCTTGCATCTGCACAGATTCACCTTTGTCGGGGCCAGAGCTTGTCGGGGAAGCCCCCTGCTTGCCGCCGGACGTGCTTGTCGCGGTTACTGGCTCGTCGTCAGCCTCCCTCTCCGCTACTAGCGCAGCACTTACCACTTGATTGGTTGCCGCCAAGTATAGCAGCAACTTCTCTTGTGGCTTAGGCGCGACAAGTATTGGAGCGGAGGACAGGTATTTCTTCAAGTCCTGCAGCGCAGCCTCCGCTTCCGGAGTCCATTTTACTGGACCTGCCTTTTTCAAAATTTTGAAAAACGGCAGGGCGCGTTCCGCAGACTTGGAAATAAACCTGCTGAGAGCCGCTACGCAGCCGGCAAGTCTTCGCACATCCTTGACACGCGTTGGTGCTTCAATCTGCTCAATGGCCTTGATCTTGTCGGGGTTGGCTTCGATTCCCCGCTGAGACACAAAGAACCCGAGAAGCTTGCCGGAAGGGACTCCAAACACGCACTTCTCGGGGTTGAGCTTGAGGCTGATCTTGCGCAGATTTGCAAAGGTCTCTTCTAAGTCTTGAATCAAGGTTGCCCTGTCCCTGCTCTTGACCACTATATCATCCATGTAGGCTTCCACATTTCTGTGGATTTGTGGCTCAAAAGTGGTATGGACAACCCTTGCAAATGTTGAACCCGCATTCTTCAATCCAAAAGGCATCCGTATGAAACAGTACGTGCCACATGGAGTGATGAATGCGGTCTTCTCTTCATCTTCTTCAGCCATGAAGATCTGGTGGTATCTGGAGTAGGCGTCAAGAAAGGAAAGCAGGTCGCATCCGGCCGTGGAGTCAACAATCTGGTCGATGCGCGGCAAGGGAAATGGATCTTTGGGACAAGCTTTGTTAACATCGGTGAAATCGATGCAAAGCCTCCATTTTCCGTTTGCTTTGCGCACGACAACAGGACTGGCCAACCACGTCGGATGGAGCACGCCTCTGACGAGGCCTGCCGCTTCCAACTTCCCGATCTCTTCTGCGATGAACTCTTGGCGCTCCACTGCTTGCTTCCTAACTCTCTGTTTGACGGGCCGCGCATGAGGACAGACGGCAAGGTGGTGCTCAATCACTTTCCTAGGAACACCGGGGATGTCAGATGGTTGCCAAGCAAACACATCGACATTCGCCCGCAGAAAAGTAACGAGCGCGCTTTCCTATTTGGGGTCAAGAGTGGCACTGATGGTGAAGGTACCACTAGTGTTGTCCTCCTTGGCGGGCACCTTCTTGGTCGCTGGCGGAGCTGCCATCGTCTTCTTGCACTTGCCGGTGGGGCTCGATGGTGCGTCCTCGACGGTAGCGCAGCACTCCGAAGGGGCGCGCTTGCCGGAGTGGGCAACAAAGCACTTGTCGGGCTTGGTCTTCTTGCCGGTGGAGCTCGATGGTGCGTCCTCGACGGCAGCGCAGCACTCCGAAGAGGCGCGCTTGCCGGAGTGGGCATCAGAGCGCTTGCCATACTGGGTCTTCTTCTTTCCCCCGGGGGCCTCAGTGGCAAGTGGCCGCGATCCGCTGCGGTCACTGCTTCCCGGTAGATCTGGTCGGCACAGATAAGGGCGTCTCTCTTGTCGCCAGGGACAGAGATGACGCTTATCGGGCCTGGCATCTTGAGCATGTTGTATGCGTAGTGAGAGGCCGCCATGAACTTGGCGAGTGCTGGGCGGCCGAGGATTCCGTTGTAGGGCAACGGAAGATCGGCAACGTCAAAAGTAACCCTCTCAGTCCTGAAGTTCAGCTCGCTGCCAAATGTCACTGGCAACGTGATCTTCCCCTTCGGCTTGCTCCTTCCCGGGTTGATTCCTTGGAATGTACCGGTCTCTTCGAGCTCGCTGTCGGGGACTTGGAGTTTCCGGAGCACAGCGGAGGAGATCAGGTTCAAGCCGTCCCCGCCGTCAACTAGCATCTTGGTGACCTTGAGGTTGCGGACCGTTGGTGAAACCAACATCGGCAAGCACCCGATCGCGGTTGTGCGATCAGGGTGGTCCTCAATGTCAAAGACGATAGGCGTGCTGGACCATTTCAGAGGCTTGCGTGACTCGACCGGCGGTTCCGCTGCATTGACCTCCCTCGCCCACTGTTTGAGCTGGTGATGGGAGGTATGCAGAGAGGCACTGCCGTCAACACACAAAACCTCTGTGGCTTTCTGAAACTCCTGCTCACTGTTCTCGGCCTCGTCCATGTCTTCGTCGTCGTCGTCGTCTTCCTCTTTGTCGCGGCCTCGGGGAGGTCTATCTGCTTGCCGCTGCTTGTCCTTGCCGCGGCGTTCCCCCTGGCCGGGACGCTTCGTGCCGGATCCCCCGCCGCCTGCTTGGGCTCTCTCCTTGTCGCGCCGCTCGTACTCGGCCTTCTGCAGCTCGACGAGCCGCTCGACCTGCTTGCAACTCTGGAGGTCGTGGCCCTTGGTGCGGTGGATCTTGCAGTACTTCTTGTTGGTGCCGTCCCGCTTGTCGGCGAGCGCCACTGCCTGGCAGTTGGTGCACCCGGCAACCTCCTTGCCGGAGCCACCGGCCTGGGCTTTCTTGGCGGCGCCTTCACCGCCGGACTGCTCAACAACCATCACTTCTTGGTTCTTTTTCTTCTTGCTGTTCCGCCACCGGCCTTTCCTTGCCGGGGCGGTGTCGTCACTGTCAGATTCTCCTGCTCTGGTATTCTCTCCGGGGAGTTTCCTCCCCTCCTCAGCGCGTGCACACTTGTCAGCCAGGGCGTACAGCTCGCTGACGTCCTTGATTTTGCACATCGCCATCTCCTCCCGCATCCTGCGGTTTCGCACGTTCTGATGGAACGCACTAATGACCGCGGCGGGGTGGACATCTGGGATGTTGTAGTGCACGCGGCTGAATCTCTGAATGAACTTGCGCAGAGGCTCTCCTTCCTTCTGGACGAGCAGGTGAAGGTCGCTCGCCTGGCCATGGGGTTTGTGGGCGCCCGTGAAGGCGCCAACAAACTGATGGCATAGGTCTGGCCAGGAGGATATGGAGTTGTCCGGCAAGTGCATGAGCCAGGATCTGACGTTGGGCTTGAGTACCAGCGGGAAGTAGTTGGCAAGGATCTTGTCGTCTCGTCCCCCGGCAGCTTGCACCGCAATGGTGTAGATGCTGAGGAACTCCGACGGATGCGACTTGCCGTCGTACTTCTCGGGTACGTCTGGCTTGAAGTTCTTTGTGCTGGGCCACTGGACTTGCCGCAGCTCGCGGGTAAACGCAGGGCAGCCTACCGAGTACGGCAGGTCTCCTGGTTCCCCCGGTGCATGCATGTCGCCAGAGGGCTCAGCGTGCTGGTCTGATTGACGCCGCGCTTCTCTTCTGCGCTCGATGCGAGTCCGAGCGTCTTCTTCCTTCCGTTCGTGAAGAACTTGGCGTTGGTCGCGTCGAGTTCGCGGGTTCGACGACGCGGTGGAGTCGTTGTCGTGGTGGGTCCGGCGAGTCGGCGACCGTTGCCTCTGGTGTGGGGAGTGCACGGTGGTCGCACCCCCGCCAGTCTTGGCGCCATCAGTCCTTGCCTGGGCGACCGGCCGCGGTTGCGACGCACTGGGCTGCCGCGGAGTGTCGCCGTTGGCAAAACCGATGAGGCTCTGAATGGTGGCCCTCCAACCGTCGAGCTTGTCCGCCGTCGGAGGGTAGTCTAGGAGCAGTTGAGCTCGTGCTAGAGCTTCTGCCGGAGTGGTGGGCAGTGGTGGCGAACGACGTGAGGAGCGGGATGTGCTCGAACTTCTAACCACGTTAGAAGGAGCAGCACCCGGTCCAGGCAGCCGTGCCATGCTCGTGCCGGCACGTTGGTGAGCGTGCTGGCCTTGAGCGCCTTGGGTCTCGCCGGCTCGATCTGGGTCCAACGAACGTATGGTACCGTGGGTACCAAGACGCTGCTGGTTCCGCGCCTCCTGGGAGGGGCGCGGAGCGATTTCGGACGTCGTGGCACCACGAACTGGTTCAACGACGCCCGTTCCTCCGCCGGCGCCTTCCCCACCACCCATCTGCTCCAGGGGCGGCGGGTGATGTCTACACACGCTTCTAATCTTGTAGACTATGTTGGGCCTCCAAGCGCAGAGGTTTGTAGGACAGCAGCAATTTCCCTCAAGTGGATGACCTAAGGTTTATCGAACTCAGGGAAGTAGAGGTTGAAGATGGTCTCTCTCAAGCAACCCTGCAACTAAGATACAAGAAGTCTCTTGTGTCCCCAACACACCTAATACACTTGTTAGATGTATAGGTGCACTAGTTCGGCGAAGAGATGTTAAATGGCAAGTGATATGGATGGCAAAACAAAGTAATATAAATCTGTAATAAAAAGTGCAGCAAGCAAACAAGTGGTAAACGTGAGCACAAATGGTATTGCAATGGTGGAAACAAGGCCTAGGGTTCATACTTTCACTAGTGGCAACTCCCAACAACATTAACATAATCGAATCACATGATATTTCCCATAAAACATGCAAAGGGGACGCACCCGGAGGTCATTCCTTCGTGGTCAAGAGAGGACGAGAATTATGTAGGGCTACAAAAGCACACCTCAAAGTTCGTAGTTCTCAATCTAAGGATTTCCCAATGTCACCGCGGCCATCCAAAGAGAGTCCCACAATCACCACAACATATCTAAAGGATAGTCAAAGACAAGCACCAAGAGACTCTCAATCTTCAATCAACACATAAGAGAGGAAATCACTCATGAAAATATTTTTCTAATCCATGTCCAATAGACCGCTGTCACCTTGGTCTCGGGGATTATACTAGATAAAGACAAGTGAGTACATCAATCCAATACATAGAGGAAGGGGAAATATCATGGGATCACCCTAGATTAACATAGCCTATGATCACAACGAAGATCACATCATGGGAGAGAGAATTGACCACATAGCTACTGGTAGAAACCTCAGCCCCGAGGAGGAACTACTCCCGCATCATGAAGGGAGGAAGCAACGTCGATGGAGATGAATCCGGGGGCACTTCCCCGTCTCGGCAGGGTGCCGACACAGGAATTCTGGTCCCCCGAAGCTTGATGGCGATGGCGGCGGAGATCGGAATTGCGTCTGGAGAAAAGGGGTCCGGAATCAGGGTTTCTGCGACGGGTGTTAAATATATGCCAAAGGGGGGCATCAGCGGAGGCCTGGGGGGCCCAGGCGCCCCCCCGGCGCGGCCAGGAGGGAGGCCGCGTGCCTGGGCTGTCCCTGGCTCCCCTCTGGCCCCACTTCTGGCGCGTGGAAGCTTCTGGAGCGCTGATTTTTTATATATTTTTTCCGGAATTTTTCTGGCAATTTAAGTAATGGGAAAACCTGAAATACAAAAACAGCACAAAACAGAAACTGGCACTGGGGTGCACTGAGTTAATAGGTTAGTCCAAATATGATCAAAAGTGTATGGAAGTGCATAAATATCATAGCAATATCACCCAAAAGAGGCATGGAGCAAGCAGAAATTATAGATATGTTTTGGACGTATCAACATCCCCAAGCTTAATTCCTGCTCATCCTCGAGTAGGTAAATGATAACAAGAATAATTTCTGTGGTGACATGCTATTAACCATATAGGACTTTTTCATAGTCACATGACAAAAGCTTACTAAGACAATGAATCTGTAGTAATTAAGTTGCCTCATGAGAAAATCACAAAGAACTGAAAGTTTTACAATATGACACTGAAACATCAAATAGATTTGTAATGAACATGGTGTGCAAATATGATAAAGTGATATCTCGCTTGCCCCCTTTAGTGAAGCAAAACATAAATGCAGGGGCACCTCCAAGGTTTAAGTGATGACTAGATACAATGATTTCAAAATAAACGATATCATAATCATGCAAAAGACAATGCTACTTTGGGACAATGCACATTACACTCAGAATGACAATCATGCTCTCAGTAGTTGGTGCTTAAAGAGAAGGTGGAGACTCTCGAACCGTGGCTTTTGTTGGCAAGGTTGAAAACCCGTGGTCGGAAACAAAGACAAAGCATGTACCAGAGCTCTTGGTTTTAAAAACAGAGGTAATAATTATTTTTAGATTATGCATATTTCGTCAACGAATGCTAGCAGATAACTCAATTACTTCTTGAGATGGACAAGTTTCGAGGAACGGCTCCCGCATGAGGACGATCACATCCTCTTAATCTCCTTTGTTTATCACTGCCAAAGTCTTCTGATTTCTCATGAACAAAGCGTGAAGGAGGGTTTGTTTGTTGTATTATCTTTTATGAGCCGGGCGCACTCTAAGCCAGCTCCTTCTCATATTAAGGGTTTGCACATTAGACATGCAATCCCGGGGTGAAACTTGTCCAACTTAAAAAGATCATGAATTAACTACTACTTCCTCATGAGCTAAAACAGAGGCACAAAAATAGAAATGCTTTTGATTAATTTCGAGATGGTACACGAAAGTCTTCGTTAGGAATGGCAGGTAAATACCATGTATAGGCAGGTATGGTGGACTCATATGGCATAACTGATTTTAAAGATTTTGGATGCACAAGCAGTCAGTCCGCTTAGTACAGGTGGAGGTTAGCAAAAGACTGGGAAGCGACCAACTAGAGAGCAATAACAGCCATAATCATGCAGAGCGACAAAGCAACATTGAATCGGGCATGAAAGTTATATCGCTACTCAGAAATAAAAGATCATCAAGGCTTGACAGACTTTCTTTACAGTCTTAAATATGCCTGAGCATACGCCAAGTCAATCAAAATAAATTCTCGAAGGAGGATATTACTAAACCATACCACATCATAGGCAAACAAATCATGTTGGTACTCCAATAACACATTGGAAATCCCCCAGCTATTTGAGACTAACCATAAGAAAACATGAATTACCAAGCACCATTATGCACGTAGCATCTTTATCATAGACATATCAACCAATGCAACAGAAGCAAACTCTCTTAATAAGATAATCATGATAAATAAAGAGAGTTCAAGAAACCAACTAAACAAAAGCTCTTTAAAAAGATAAGCATGAAAACTAAGAGCTGAGCATGATAGTAGCTATTGAAAGACAAAGAACACACACAGCAAAGATAGACATGAAAATTCTATGTTGTGTTCTAGGTAGAAGTGGAGCGTGTTTCTCTCCCACACAAAGAAAGCTGAGTTCCGACTCGTTATGAAAGGCTAAGGAAAACTTAAAAGGAAACTAAAAGCAAGACGCTCCAAGCATAGCACATAACACATGAAGTGATAAAAATATAGTGAAACGAAAGATGAACTGATAATGTTGATGGAGAAGGGGATGCACGGGGGCATCCCAAAGCTTAGACGCTTGAGTCTTCTTGAATATTTCTTGGGGGTGCATGGGGGAATCCCCAAGCTTGAGCGTTTGACACTCCTGAATCTTTTTATCATCTTCCCTCACACACTTGAAAACTCCCTTCATACATAACTCATTCATAATCTGATTAGCGAGGTTAGTACCCATAATAGTATAATTCTTCCTTGATGGAAATAAGGATATTCTTGAAGGTCTACTGTTTGTCAAGATTGCCAAAAGGTTTTTGCAAAGAAAAAGCAAGCTCAAGGTTTGCAAAATGAAGGAAAGGCAAAATAGGACAGAATCTGTGAAATACAGACCAGCAGGTAGTAAATGATTTTTTCGGGGCACTTCTGCAACTCTAATCAAAAAACTCAGAACAGACGCCCGAAAGACAATTGTATAGAGCACGCTGTCGAAAATTCATACCAAAAAGATGATCTGGTGATTTTATACGAATTTTTCTGTCCAAGGACAGAATCTGTTTCCTGGACAGCACGTCACAACTTTTGAACTTTCTTGCAATCAGAGGCTACACTTGGCACAAAGTTGAAAAGTAAAGATACAATGATGTTGCTACAGTAGTAACAAACATCAAGACCACTAAAACTGAAAGAACAAACTGAAAGCAAATATAACAAGGGTTGTCTCCCTAGAGCTCTTTCTTTATAGCCATAAAGATAGGCTTAAGACTTTAATGATGCTCTCGTAGGAATAAGAGTTGAAGAACAAAAGAGAGCATCAAGAAGCAAATACCAAACACATTTAAGCCTAACATGCTTCCTATGCATAGGAATATTGCAATAGAATAATTCATTGAAGCACAAAGCAATAAGCATAGGAAGACAAAACAAGTGCAGCTTCAAAACCTTCAACATAAAGAGAGGGAACTTAATATTATTGAAATATCTATAAGCATATGTTCCCTTCTCATAATAATTTTCAGTGTGATCACGAATAAACTCAACAATATAAGCATCACATAAGGCATTATTTCCATGATCCAAAAGCATAAAAGTGTCATTACTCTTCATATAAGCAAAATCTTTCTTATTAGGAATAGTGAGAGTAAGACTATCATAACCATCATGGTAATCATCGTATTTAGGAGGCATATCATAATCATAATAAATTTTATCCTCAATAGTAGGTGGACTGAAAATATCATATTCATCATTGTAATCATCATATATAGGAGGCATAGTATCATCAAAGTAAATTTTCTCCTCAAAAGTTGGGGGACTAAAAATATCATGTTCATCAAACGTGTCATCCCCAAGCTTAGAGCTTTCCATGTCATTAGCAATATTGATATTAAATAAAAACATACTAATAACATCACCACCATCATGATTTTTATGCAAATAATAAAGTTCCAAAGGTTTTTTAATTTTCTCTTCGAACACATCATGTCCAAGTTCAAGGTAGAGCTTATAAAGCTCTCTCATATTTTTGTTGTTTTCCATTAAGCAAAACTAGTGAAAATAAAAACAAGAAACAAAAAGATTTAATTGCAAGATCTAAAGATATACCTTCAAGCACTCACCTCCCCGGCAACGGCGCCAGAAATAGCTTGATGTCTACACACGCTTCTACTCTTGTAGACTATGTTGGGCCTCCAAGCGCAGAGGTTTGTAGGACAGCAGCAATTTCCCTCAAGTGGATGACCTAAGGTTTATCGAACTCAGGGAAGTAGAGGTTGAAGATGGTCTCTCTCAAGCAACCCTGCAACTAAGATAAAAGAAGTCTCTTGTGTCCCCAACACACCTAATACACTTGTTAGATGTATAGGTGCACTAGTTCGGCGAAGAGATGTTAAATGGCAAGTGATATGGATGGCAAAACAAAGTAATATAAATCTGTAATAAAAAGTGCAGCAAGCAAACAAGTGGTAAACGTGAGCACAAATGGTATTGCAATGGTGGAAACAAGGCCTAGGGTTCATACTTTCACTAGTGGCAACTCCCAACAACATTAACATAATCGAATCACATGATATTTCCCATAAAACATGCAAAGGGGACGCACCCGGAGGTCATTCCTTCGTGGTCAAGAGAGGACGAGAATTATGTAGGGCTACAAAAGCACACCTCAAAGTTCGTAGTTCTCAATCTAAGGATTTCCCAATGTCACCGCGGCCATCCAAAGAGAGTCCCACAATCACCACAACATATCTAAAGGATAGTCAAAGACAAGCACCAAGAGACTATCAATCTTCAATCAACACACAAGAGAGGAAATCACTCATGAAAATATTTTTCTAATCCATGTCCAATAGGCCACTGTCACCTTGGTCTCGGGGATTATACTAGATAAAGACAAGTGAGTACATCAATCCAATACATAGAGGAAGGGGAAATATCATGGGATCACCCTAGATTAACATAGCCTATGATCACAACGAAGATCACATCATGGGAGAGAGAATTGACCACATAGCTACTGGTAGAAACCTCAGCCCCGAGGAGGAACTACTCCCGCATCATGAAGGGAGGAAGCAACGTCGATGGAGATGAATCCGGGGGCACTTCCCCGTCCCGGCAGGGTGCCGGCACAGGAATTCTGGTCCCCCGAAGCTTGATGGCGATGGCGGCGGAGATCGGAATTGCGTCTGGAGAAAAGGGGTCCGGAATCAGGGTTTCTTCGACGGGTGTTAAGTATATGCCAAAGAGGGGCATCAACGGAGGCCTGGGGGGCCCAGGCGCCCCCCCGGCGCGGCCAGGAGGGAGGCCGCGTGGGCAGGCCGCCTGGGCTGCCCCTGGCTCCCCTCTGGCCCCACTTCTGGCGCGTGGAAGCTTCTGGAGCGCTGATTTTTTATATATTTTTCCGGAATTTTTTTGGCAATTTAAGTAATGGGAAAACCTGAAATACAAAAACAGCAGAAAACAGAAACTGGCACTGGGGTGCACTGAGTTAATAGGTTAGTCCAAATATGATCAAAAGTGTATGGAAGTGCATAAATATCATAGCAATATTACCCAAAAGAGGCATGGAGCAAGCAGAAATTATAGATACGTTTTGGACGTATCAGCGGGTTCGACGCGGACGGACCAGCCACCTCCGGAGCTTTCTTCTTCGGTGGCATGTCGATGAAGGCGATGGAGATCTATCTCGCGCGGACGCCGGATCAGGTTCACACAACCTCGACGCCCCCTACCTGGCGCGCCAAAGATGTCGGGGGAAATCGGCCTCCTCGAACACCTATGGGGACGGAGCCCCTTCTCGGTTCGGCGGGGGGAGGAGGCTGCGCGAAGAGCGGATCGAGGCGACACACACACAAACGATTTTTACCCAGCTTCGGGCTGCATGGATGCGTAAAACCCTACTGCTGCTTGTCTGATTATATTGGGTTCTTGCTTGGGAGCGCAAGATGCTACAGTAAGCTTGAAGCTGGACGTGGATGGATGGCTACTGGGTTCCTCCCCTCTCTGCGTGCGCATGGGCCTCCTTTTATAGCACAAGGGGTTACCCACAGGTGGCAGCGCAGATGAGGGCAAAAATGGTAAAGGACTGTGCGTACAGTGGCTGCACAGTGCTATCGCACCTAACTCTGACGGCAGGGGACAAGGGCATTAAATGTCCGTCTTGGTCGCCCGAAAAGTGCCGAAGTGGACCGTTAGGGGCGCCCCCGTTTGCCACGATGGCAATCTTGTCAGCGTCGCATGCCACCGCATGCCCTCGGCTGCCCAGTGCCTCGCGGCGTGCCTCTGGGAGAGCCCCAGAGTGACGCGTGGGGTGGGTGAGCTGGAGCGTATGCATGAGGTGGTGACTTGCCGCGGCGAGTGGCTTGCCGCGGTGGTTGTCTTGCCGCGCCTGGGAACTTGCCGCTCGCCAGGCCTGGCCGGGACGCGAGGCGCGTCGCGGTGAGCTTTCTCGAGATGCCTTGGTTGGCCTTCCCGGCAAGCTCCCCTTGCCGGGGTCTTGGTTCTTCAGCTAGTCGTCCCGACAAGTTCCTCTTGCCGGGGCCTTGCCTCTTCGGCCCGGCAAGCTCCTCTTGCCGGGGCTTCGTCTTCTTAGCTCAAGTACTTTGTCCTCGTTCGGCCCAGAAAGGGGCCGTGGAGGTTCCTGGCGTTCCCCTGGCAAGCCTTGCCATGGGGCGCTGCGACTGCCCGTGCACAAGTTCGGGGTACTAAGGTACCCCTACTTTAGTACACCGACAAATTGCATACATAAGCACTCATGCAAAAGAATCAAAGAAAAGATCTCAGAAAACTTCGAAAACAAGAAATTAACTCTTGCAACATAAAACCATTTCTAACAATACCAAAATTGGGTGAATTTGGTCTTATCAGAAAGTTTAGGTCAAGAGCTTCATTTAGCAAAAAGAATCAATTAAATCGGAGTTATAAAACTCGAGTTATGAACAAAAGAAGTTTGAATTCAAATCTATTTGAAACCAAATTCTAAACTTTCAAAAATATGTTAAAGTTGGTTATATGGAAAGAGGGGATCATAACAAAGAAGTGGGCGTTGGTTTCATTGAATTTGGATAAACGGTTAAAAAGTTGTGATAGATAGAAAACCAGGGGCTAAACTATAAGAAATGATAATTACATCTGGGTCCCTGGCTACGTGACAGAAAACTATGGGACGAATGTCCGCTTTAAAAGCATAAACGATGAACACGTTCACTACTGAAGCTAACCTAGCGAACGCTCGCTAAATAAAAACAAAACAAAAAAAAGAAAGATATGGATTGTTGGATCCATATCCAACGGCGAGGGGAGGGGCGGCGGTTACCGCGACGCTTGGAGTCCCCGGCGACGGAGAAACGGCGGCGACGGTGTCGGCTGCGTGCGGGGAGGCGGCTCTGGTCGTCGAGGAAGGCGGCGAAAGGCACCGGAGGTGGCGGCGCGGAGCGGTGGGTGCGCTGGTGGCACCGGCGGCGGCGGTGGAGTGCGGGGCAGGGCGATGGAGCTGCAGCGGCGGTGGCAAGATCCGGCGGCAGCGGCTTGGGAGGAGAGAGGGGGTCGGGGCGGAGGAATTTATAGGAGGGAGAGGCGGCGGCGATTGCGTGGAGGAGGGGCAAAGGCGGCGGAGGAGTCTGGAGGAGGCACGGACGCCGAGGCGACGACGACGTGCAGCAGCAGGTCTCCTGCTTGGGGAGGGAGACGACGCGCGCCGGGCTGCGCGGTTGGCTGGGCCGTGGCCTGTTAGCTGGGCCGGCCCAGTCGGAGGAGAATGTTTTTTTTATAAAAAAAATTTGTTCAGACAACAAAAATAATAAAACGATATAAAAAATAAAAAATATACTATAGGCATATAAAATATCAAAATTTTCAGAAAAAGATTTTCTATAACTTGAACATTTTTCTAGCGTCAAATAAAATCCACAAAAATTTAAATAAATCAAAGAGTGCTACTTTTGCAATAAAAACCAATAAAAATCATTTTAAAAATACCAAAATGATTTCAAATTTATTTCTCTCCAATTTTCTACTGTAGGGAATCATTTTACCCTATTTTCCATATATTTATTTTTGGAGAAAAATAATTTGTATAAAAACCAAATAACTCCAAATTGAAAATAATTCAGAGGGACTTTAAATTTGATTCTCTTAAACTTCCAACTCATATTTCATATAATTTGAAGAAGTCATTTCATCTTCTCTCATGAAAATCATTGAGTTGCATAAAGTTTCAGAATTTGAAATATTTCCAAATGGAATTCAAATGTTTTCAACAACCCTTTTCATTTATTTAAATGGAAGAAGTCATGTCATCTTCTCTCTAGGGTTTTGTGATGAAATAGATTTGAATTCATGGAGATCATAAATGCAAAAATGAAAGTTTGGCAAAGTCCTTTTATTCCCTCTCATTCAACTTTCAAAAGTTACAAATTTTACTCAATTTCACACAAGCAATCAACCAATCAATCAAAACTATTTATTTAATATAACATTCCAAAATTTAGAATTTTGGGATGTTACATTACCGGAACCCCCCGGGGAAAGTTATGGGCCTAGATGGGCCATAAGGGAGTAGGAGAGGGCAGCCCACAGGGTGGCGCGCGCCCCCCAAGGGCAGTTCGAATTGGACTCGGGGGAGGGGGCGCGGCCCCCTCTTTCCTCTCCCTCTCCTTCCCTCCTTCCCCCTCTTGGAATAGGAAAGGGAGTCCAACTAGGATTGGGAATACTAGTTGGACTCCCCCTTGGCGCGCCCCCTCATGGCCGCCGGCCTCCTCCCTCTCCTCCTTTATATCGTGGCCAGGGGGCACCCCAAAGGACAACAGACAATCTCTTAGCCGTGTGCGGTGCCCCCTCCACAGTTTAACACCTCAGTCATATCGTAGTAGTGCTTAGGCGAAGCCCTGCGCAGGTAAATTCATCATCACCGTCGCCACGCCGTTGTGCTGGCGGAACTCTCCCTCGACCCTCTACTGGATCAAGAGCTCGAGGGGCGTCATCGTGCTGAACGTGTGCTGAACATGGAGGTGCCGTATGTTCGGTACTTGGATCGGTTGGATCGTGAAGACGTTCGACTACATCAACCGCGTTACTAAACGCTTTTGCTTTCGGTCTACGAGGGTACATGGACACACTCTCCCGTCTCGTTGCTATGCTTCTCCTAGATAGATCTTGCATGATCATCGGAAAATTTTGAATCACTACGTTCCCCAACAGGATCTTGCTCAATCCTTAGGTAGGTATGGTGGACTCCTGAAGATAAGATTTGGGCTTAAGGGTTTTTGTATGCACAAGTAGTATCTCTACTTGGTGCGGAACCTTTGGCTAGCAAAGTTGGGGGGCAAGCACCACATGTTGAAGGATCAATGACAATATAACTTCTATGTGAATATGAACAAACATAAATCATTACGTTGTCTTCCTTGTCCAACGTCAACAATTTTGGCATATAATATTTTGATGGGGGCTCACAATCACAAAAGAATTCCAAGATAGTGTATTTGCATGTGAAAGTTCTCTTCCTTCTACTAATCATTCATGAATTGCTTGTATGACCAATATTGTGATTGTCAAGCTTCAAAAGATTTCACTTTCTAAACCCAATGTGAAGCTACCACTAGGCATGATATGAACATATAATTTCAGCTTTATTATATTCAATTTATTGAACAATTTACTCATAGGATATAAGTGAAGTACAAGAGTAAATGACAAGCTACTCCAAAAGATATAAGTGAAGATCAATCGAGTAGTTAAGTAAATAGATAGCTATGCGAGGACTCTCTCTTATTTAAAACTTTTAGATCTAAGTATTTTATTAAAATAGCAAGCAAAAAGAAAATAAAATGGCATTCCAAGAATAGCACAACTAATGTGAAGAAGCAAAAACTTAGGCTCAACCGATACTAACCGATAATTGTTGATGAGGAAAGGTGGGATGCCTACCGGGGCATCCCCAAGCTTAGATGCTTGAGATTGTTGAAATATTGTCTTGGGATGCCTTGGGCATCCCCAAGCTTGAGATTTCGTGTCTCCTTAATTCCTTTTATATCACAGTTTCCCAAAATCTTAAAAACTTCATCCACACAAAACTCAACAAGAACTTGTGAGATAAGTTAGTATAAACCAATGAAAAAACCTTATCATTCTCTACTGTAGAAAATCACTAAAATTATTATTCAACATTGCATATTAAATGCCTCTGCATATTTAATACTACTAACCTCGAATAGAATCATTAAACAAGCAAACATATGCGAACAATGCAATAATCTGCCAAAATAGTACAGTTTGTAAAGAATGCAAGAGTATCAATACTTATTTAACTCCAAAAATTATGAACATTTACCACACCGTAGAAAATTTATCAAAGATTACTTTTCAAGAAGTTTCAACATTTTATCACATTCTGACTTTTCTAGGGAATTTTTGCAACATCGATTAACTTTTTGTTTTGAAACAACAACATGTATGTTTGCAAGATAAGCATGGCAAAGGCTATACTTGAGATTTTTATTAAAATAAAAGATGCAAAACATTATTCTAAATGACAGAAAGCAAATTCAAACAAAATAAAATGATGCTCCAAGCAAAACACATATCATGTGACGAAAAAATGTAACTCCAAGTGAGGTTACCGATAATGTTGGAGCAGAAAGAGGGGATGCCTTCCGGGGCACCCCCAAGCTTAGTCGCTTGGATCTTCCTTGGAGATAGGTTAGTATGATAAAGAGCAAACCATTTCACTTTGGTACTGTAAAAGACAAGATTCATAATTTTTTCGACACAATGCCCACTGTAGCATATCATTTCCACAATTTATATTGAGCAATATAAGTGTTGGGGAACGTAGTAATTTCAAAAATTTTCCTACGCACACGCAAGATCATGGTGATGCATAGCAACGAGAGGGGAGAGTGTTGTCTACGTACCCTCGTAGACCGAAGCGGAAGCGTTGACACAACGTAGAGGAAGTAGTCGTACGTTCTCCTCGCGATCCAACCGATCACAGCACCGTTACTCCGGCACCTCCGAGTTCTTGGCACACGTTCAGCTCGATGACGATCCCCGGGCTCCGATCCAGCAAAGCGTCGGGGAAGAGTTTCGTCAGCACGACGGCGTGGTGACGATCTTGATGAGTTACCGGCGCAGGGCTTCGCCTAAGCACTGCAACGATATGACCGAGGTGGAATTTGGTGGAAGGGGGCACCGCACACGGCTAAGGAAAGATCTCAATGATCAATTGTGTGTCTCTAGGGTGCCCCCTGCCCCTGTATATAAAGGAGCCAAGGGGGAGGGGCTGGCCGGCCAAGTCTGGCGCGCCAGGAGAGTCCTACTCCCTCTGGGAGTAGGATTCCCCCCCCCCAATCCTAGTTGGACTAGGATTCTCCAAGGGGGGGGGGAGAGAGAGAGGGGGCGCCCACCTCTCCTAGTCCTAATAGGACTAGGGGAAGGGGGGAGGCGCGCAGCCCATGAGGGCAGCCCTCTCACCTCTCCTCCAAGGCCCATGTTGGCCCATTATGCCCCCGGGGGGTTCCGGTAACCCTCCCGGTATTCCGGTAAAATCCTGATTTCACCTGGAATGCATCCGATGTCCAAACATAGGCTTCCAATATATCATTCTTTACGTCTCGACCATTTTGAGACTCCTCGTCATGTCCGTGATCACATCCGGGACTCCGAACTCCTTCGGTACATCAAAATGCATAAACTCATAATAACTGTCATCGTAACGTTAAGCGTGCGGACCCTACGGTTCGAGAACAATGTAGACATGACCGAGACACGTCTCCGGTCAATAACCAATAGCGGGACCTGGATGCCCATATTGGCTCCTACATATTCTACGAAGATCTTTATCGGTCAGACCGCATAACAACATACGTTGTTCCCTTTGTCATCGGTATGTTACTTGCCCGAGATTCGATCGTCGGTATCCAATACCTAGTTCAATCTCGTTACTGGCAAGTCTCTTTACTCGTTCCGTAATACATCATCTCGCAACTAACTCATTGGTTGCAATGCTTGCAAGGCTTTATGTGATGTGCATTACCGAGAAGGCCCTGAGATACCTCTCCGACAATCGGAGTGACAAATCCTAATCTCGAAATACGCCAACCCAACATGTACCTTCGGAGACACCTGTAGAGCACCTTTATAATCACCCAGTTACGTTGTGACGTTTGGTAGCACACAAAGTGTTCCTACGGTAAACGGGAGTTGCATAATCTCATAGTTTAAAGGAACATGTATAAGTCATGGATAAAAGCAATAGCAACATACTAAACGATCGGGTGCTATGCTAATGAAATGGGTCATGTCAATCAGATCATTCAACTAATGATGTGATCTCGTTAATCAAATAACAACACTTTGTTCATGGTTAGGAAACATAACCATCTTTGATTAATGAGCTAGTCAAGTAGAGGCATACTAGTGACACTCTGTTTGTCTATGTATTCACACATGTATTATGTTTCCAGTTAATACAATTCTAGCATGAATAATAAACATTTATCATGATATGTAAGGAAATAAATAATAACTTTATTATTGCCTCTAGGGCATATTTCCTTCAGTCTCCCACTTGCACTAGAGTCAATAATCTAGATTACAAGGTAATGATTCTAACACCCATGGAGTCTTGGTGCTGATCATGTTTTGCTTGTGGAAGAGGCTTAGTCAACGGGTCCGCAACATTCAGATCCGTATGTATCTTGCATATCTCTATGTCTCCCACCTGGACCGAATCCCGGATGGAGTTGAAGCGTCTTTTGATGTGTTTGGTTCTTTTGTGAAATCTGGATTCCTTTGCCAAGGCAATTGCACCAGTATTGTCACAAAAGATTTTCATTGGACCCGATATGCTAGGTATAACACCTAGATCGGATATGAACTCCTTCATCCAGACTCCTTCATTAGCTGCTTCCGAAGCGGCTATGTACTCAGCTTCACATGTAGATCCCGCCACGACGCTTTGTTTAGAACTGCACCAACTGACAGCTCCACCGTTTAATGTAAATACGTATCCGGTTTGCGATTTAGAATCGTCCGGATCAGTGTCAAAGCTTGCATCGACGTAACCGTTTACGACGAGCTCTTTGTCACCTCCATAAATGAGAAACATATCCTTAGTCCTTCTCAAGTACTTAAGGATGTTCTTGACCGCTGTCCAGTGATCCACTCCTGGATTACTTTGGTACCTGCCTGCTAAACTTACAGCAAGGCACACATCAGGTCTGGTACACAGCATTGCATACATGATAGAGCCTATGGCTGAAGCATAGGGAAATTTTTTCATTTTCTCTCTATCTTCTGCGGTGGTCGTGCATTGAGTCTTACTCAACTTCACACCTTGTAACACAGGCAAGAACCCTTTCTTTGCCTGATCCATTTTGAACTTCTTCAAAACTTTGTCAAGGTATGTGCTTTGTGAAAGTCCTATTAAGCGTCTTGATCTATCTCTATAGATCTTAATGCCCAATATGTAAGCAGCTTCACCGAGGTCTTTCATTGAAAAACTCTTATTCAAGTATCCCTTTATGCTATCCAGAAATTCTATATTATTTCCGATCAGTAATATGTCATCCACATATAATATCAGAAATGCTACAGAGCTCCCACTCACTTTCTTGTAAATACAGGCTTCTCCAAAAGTCTGTATAAAACCAAATGCTTTGATCACACTATCAAAGCGTTTATTCCAACTCCGAGAGGCTTGCACCAGTCCATAAATGGATCGCTGGAGCTTGCACACTTTGTTAGCTCCCTTTGGAACGACAAAACCTTCTGGTTGCATCATATACAACTCTTCTTCCAGAAATCCATTCAGGAATGCAGTTTTTGACATCCATTTGCCAAATTTCATAATCATAAAATGCGGCAACTGCTAACATGATTCGGACAGACTTAAGCATCGCTACGGGTAAGAAAGTCTCATCGTAGTCAATCCCTTGAACTTGTCGAAAACCTTTTGCAACAAGTCGAGCTTTATAGACAGTAACATTACCATCAGCGTCAGTCTTCTTCTTAAAAATCCATTTATTCTCAATTGCTTGCCGATCATCGGGCAAGTCAACCAAAGTCTACACTTTGTTCTCATACATGGATCCCATCTCAGATTTCATGGCCTCAAGCCACTTTGCGGAATCTGGGCTCACCATCGCTTCTTCATAGTTCGTAGGTTCATCATGGTCTAGTAACATGACTTCCAAAATAGGATTACCGTACCACTCTGGTGCGGATCTTACTCTGGTTGATCTACGAAGTTCAGTAGAAACTTGATCTGAAGTTTCATGATCATTATCATTAGCTTCCTCCCTATTTGATGTAGGTGTCACAGAAACAGATTTCTGTGATGTACTACTTCTCAATAAGGGAGTAGATACTGTTATCTCATCAAGTTCTACTTTCCTCCCACTCACTTCTTTCGAGAGAAACTCCTTCTCTAGAAAGTTTCCAACTTTAGCAACAAAAATTTTGCCTTCGGATCTGTGATAGAAGGTATACCCAACAGTCTCCTTTTGGGTATCCTATGAAGACACATTTTTTCCGATTTGGGTTCGAGCTTATCAGGTTGAAGCTTTTTCACATAAGCATCGCAGCCCCAAACTTTAAGAAACGACAACTTTGGTTTCTTGCCAAACCACAGTTCATAAGGCGTCGTCTCAACAGATTTTGATGGTGCCCTATTTAACGTGAATGCGGCCGTCTCTAAAGCATAACCCCAAAAAGATAGCGGTAAATCGGTAAGAGACATCATAGATCGCACCATATCCAGTAAAGTACGATTACGACGTTCGGACACACCATTACGTTGTGGTGTTCCGGGTGGCGTGAGTTGCGAAACTATTCCGCATTGTTTCAAATGTAGACCAAACTCGTAACTCAAATATTCTCCTCCACGATCAGATCGTAGAAACTTTATTTTCTTGTTACGATGATTTTCCACTTCACTCTGAAATTCTTTGAACTTTTCAAATGTTTCAGAATTGTGTTTCATTAAGTAGATATACCCATATCTGCTTAAATCATCAGTGAAGGTGAGAAAATAACGATATCCGCCACGAGCCTCAACATTCATTGGACCACATACATCAGTATGTATGATTTCCAATAAATCTGTTGCTCTCTCCACAGTACCGGAGAACGGTGTTTTAGTCATCTTGCCCATAAGGCACGATTCGCAAGTGCCAAGTGATTCATAATCAAGTGACTCCAAAAGTCCATCAGTATGGAGTTTCTTCATGCGTTTTACACCGATATGACCTAAACGGCAGTGCCACAAATAAGTTGCACTATCATTATCAACTCTGCATCTTTTGGCTTCAACATTATGAATATGTGTATCACTACTATCGAGATTAAGTAAGAACAAACCATTCTTTAATGGTGCATGACCATAAAAGATATTACTCATATAAATAGAACAACCATTATTCTCTGATTTAAATGAATAACCGTCTCGCATCAAACAAGATCCAGATATAATGTTCATGCTCAACGCTGGTACTAAATAACAATTATTTAGATCTAATATTAATCCCGAAGGTAGATGTAGAGGTAGCGTGCCGACCGCGATCACATCGACTTTGGAACCATTTCCCACGCGCATCGTCACCTCGTCCTTAGCCAATCTTCGCTTAATCCGTAGCCCCTGTTTTGAGTTGCAAATATTAGCAACAGAACCAGTATCAAAACCCAGGTGCTACTGCGAGAATTAGTAAGGTACACATCAATAACATGTATATCATATATACCTTTGTTAACCTTGCCATCCTTCTTATCCGCCAAATACTTGGGCAGTTCCGCTTCCAGTGACCAGTCTGCTTGCAATAGAAGCACTCAGTTTCAGGCTTAGGTCCAGATTTGGGTTTCTTCTCTTGATTAGCAACTTGCTTGCTATTCTTTTTGAAGTTCCCCTTTTTCTTCCCTTTGCCCTATTTCTTGAAACTAGTGGTTTTGTTAACCATCAACACTTGATGCTCCTTTTTGATTTCTACCTCCGCGGCTTTCAGCATCGCGAAGAGCTCGGGCATAGTTTTGGTCATCCCTTGCATATTATAGTTCATCACGAAGCTCTTGTAGCTTGGTGGCAGTGATTGGAGAATTCTGTCAATGACGCAATCATCCGGAAGATTAACTCCCAGTTGAATCAAGTGATTGTTATACCCAGACATTCTGAGTATATGCTCACTGACAGAACCGTTCTCCTCCATTTTACAGCTATAGAACTTATTGGAGACTTCATATCTCTCAATCCGGGCATTTGCTTGAAATATTAACTTCAACTCCTGGAACATCTCATATGCTCCATGGTGTTCAAAACGTCGTTGAAGTCCCGGTTCTAAGCCGTAAAGCATGGCACACTGAACTATAGAGTAGTCATCAGCTTTGCTTTGCCAGACGTTCACAACATCTGGCGTAGCTCTTGCACCAGGCCTGGCACCTAGCGGTGCTTCCAGGACGTAATTCTTCTGTGCAGCAATGAGGATAATCCTCAAGTTACGGACCCAGTCCGTGTAATTGCTACCATCATCTTTCAACTTTGCTTTCTCAAGGAACACATTAAAATTCAACGGAACAACAGCACGAGCCATCTATCTACACAACATAGACAAGCAAGATACTATCAGGTACTAAGTTCATGATAAATTTAAGTTCAATTAATCATATTACTTAAGAACTCCCACTTAGATAGACATCCCTCTAATCCTCTAAGTGATCACGTGATCCAAATCAACTAAACCATGTCCGATCATCACGTGAGATGGAGTAGTTTCAATGGTGAACATCACTATGTTGATCATATCTACTATATGATTCACGCTCGACCTTTCGGTCTCCGTGTTCCGAGGCCATATCTGTTATATGCTAGGCTCGTCAAGTATAACCTGAGTATTCCGCGTGTGCAACTGTTTTGCACCCGTTGTATTTGAACGTAGAGCCTATCACACCTGATCATCACGTGGTGTCTCAGCACGAAGAACTTTCGCAACGGTGCATACTCAGGGAGAACACTTCTTGATAATTTAGTGAGAGATCATCTTATAATGCTACCGTCAATCAAAGCAAGATAAGATGCATAAAAGGATAAACATCACATGCAATCAATATAAGTGATATGATATGGCCATCATCATCTCGTGCTTGTGATCTCCATCTTCGAAGCACCGTCATGATCACCATCATCACCGGCGCGACACCTTGATCTTCATCGCAGCATCGTTGTCGTCTCGCCAATCTTATGCTTCCACGACAATCACTACCGCTTAGTAATAAAGTAAAGCATTACATCGCGATTGCATTGCATACAATAAAGCGACAACCATATGGCTCCTGCCAGTTGCCGATAACTCGGTTACAAAACATGATCATCTCATACAATAAAATTTAGCATCATGTCTTGACCATATCACATCACAACATGCCCTGCAAAAACAAGTTAGACGTCCTCTACTTTGTTGTTGCAAGTTTTACGTGGCTGCTACGGGCTTAAGCAAAAACTCATCTCACCTACGCATCAAAACCACAACGATAGTTTGTCAAATAGACTCCGTTTTAACCTTCTCAAGGACCGGGCGTAGCCACACTCGGTTCAACTAAAGTTGGAGAGACAGTCTTCCGCAAGCCATCTATGTGCAAAGCACGTCGAGGGAACCGGTCTCGCGTAAGAGTACGCGTAAGGTTGGTCCGGATCGTCTCGTCCAACAATACCGCTGAACCAAAGTATGACATGCTGGTAGGCAGTATGACTTGTATCGTCCACAACTCACTTGTGTTCTACTCGTGCAAATAACATCAAACCATAAAAACCTAGGCTCGGATGCCACTGTTGGGGAACGTAGTAATTTCAAAAAATTTCCTACGCACACGCAAGATCATGGTGATGCATAGCAACGAGAGGGGAGAGTGTTGTCTACGTACCCTCGTAGACCGAAGCGGAAGCGTTGACACAACGTAGAGGAAGTAGTCGTACGTTCTCCTCGCGATCCAACCGATCACAGCACCGTTACTCCGGCACCTCCGAGTTCTTTGCACACGTTCAGCTCGATGACGATCCCCGGGCTCCGATCCAGCAAAGCGTCGGGGAAGAGTTTCGTCAGCACGACGGCGTGGTGACGATCTTGATGAGTTACCGGCGCAGGGCTTCGCCTAAGCATTGCAACGATATGACCGAGGTGGAATTTGGTGGAAGGGGGCACCGCACACGGCTAAGGAAAGATCTCAATGATCAATTGTGTGTCTCTAGGGTGCCCCCTGCCCCTGTATATAAAGGAGCCAAGGGGGAGGGGCTGGCCGGCCAAGTCTGGCGCGCCAGGAGAGTCCTACTCCCTCTGGGAGTAGGATTCCCCCCCCCCAATCCTAGTTGGACTAGGATTCTCCAAGGGGGGGGGGGAGAGAGAGAGAGGGGGCGCCCACCTCTCCTAGTCCTAATAGGACTAGGGGAAGGGGGGAGGCGCGCAGCCCATGAGGGCAGCCCTCTCACCTCTCCTCCAAGGCCCATGTTGGCCCATTATGCCCCCGGGGGGTTCCGGTAACCCTCCCGGTATTCCGGTAAAATCCTGATTTCACCTGGAATGCATCCGATGTCCAAACATAGGCTTCCAATATATCATTCTTTACGTCTCGACCATTTTGAGACTCCTCGTCATGTCCGTGATCACATCCGGGACTCCGAACTCCTTCGGTACATCAAAATGCATAAACTCATAATAACTGTCATCGTAACGTTAAGCGTGCGGACCCTACGGTTCGAGAACAATGTAGACATGACCGAGACACGTCTCCGGTCAATAACCAATAGCGGGACCTGGATGCCCATATTGGCTCCTACATATTCTACGAAGATCTTTATCGGTCAGACCGCATAACAACATACGTTGTTCCCTTTGTCATCGGTATGTTACTTGCCCGAGATTCGATCGTCGGTATCCAATACCTAGTTCAATCTCGTTACTGGCAAGTCTCTTTACTCGTTCCGTAATACATCATCTCGCAACTAACTCATTGGTTGCAATGCTTGCAAGGCTTTATGTGATGTGCATTACCGAGAAGGCCCTGAGATACCTCTCCGACAATCGGAGTGACAAATCCTAATCTCGAAATACGCCAACCCAACATGTACCTTCGGAGACACCTGTAGAGCACCTTTATAATCACCCAGTTACGTTGTGACGTTTGGTAGCACACAAAGTGTTCCTACGGTAAACGGGAGTTGCATAATCTCATAGTTTAAAGGAACATGTATAAGTCATGGATAAAAGCAATAGCAACATACTAAACGATCGGGTGCTATGCTAATGAAATGGGTCATGTCAATCAGATCATTCAACTAATGATGTGATCTCGTTAATCAAATAACAACACTTTGTTCATGGTTAGGAAACATAACCATCTTTGATTAATGAGCTAGTCAAGTAGAGGCATACTAGTGACACTCTGTTTGTCTATGTATTCACACATGTATTATGTTTCCAGTTAATACAATTCTAGCATGAATAATAAACATTTATCATGATATGTAAGGAAATAAATAATAACTTTATTATTGCCTCTAGGGCATATTTCCTTCAATAAGCCATAGAAATTACTCCCTCCGTAAACTAATATAAGAGCGTTTAGATCACTACTTTAGTAATCTAAATGCTCTGATATTAGTTTGCAGAGGTAGTAGAAAACAAGCAAACTATGCATTGAAAACAGAATCCGTCAAAAACAGAACAGTCTATAGTAATCTGTACTCCAACCATATTTGTGCTACTCAAAATTCTGAAAAATTAGGAAAACATAGAGAACTTGTACATCTATCACCTGTAAAAAATTTAGAATTTTTCCACATTCCAGTAAAATAAGAGAATTTCTGCACTAGACACAAAAGTTTTTGTTTTTGCACAGATTCAAGTCAACTATCGTCCACATTATCCCAAAGGCTTTACTTGGCACTTTATTGAAACAAAAGCTATAAAAATGATTACTACAGTAGCTTAATCATGTGGAGATGCAAAAACAGTAGGTAAAAGTGTTGGGTTGTCTCCCAACAAGCGCTTTTCTTTAGTGCCTTTTTAGCTAGGCATGATTATTCCAATGCTCATATAAAAGATAAGAATTGAAACATAAAGAGAGCATCATGAATCATAAGTTCCTCTCTCATAATAATTTTCAGTAGCATCATGAATAGATTCATCAATATAACCATCACATAAAGCATTCTTTTCATTACCCAAAAGCATAGAAAATTTATTACTCTCCATATAAGCAATTTTATTCTCATTCATAATAGTGGGAGTATCATAGGAAACTCGAATACTATAAATTGTTCCCACATTAAAAGAGTAATGTTCAGTAAAAGGATATTCAAAATTATGACAATAATTATCACTACTTTTTATAACATAAGTGTCATCACAATAATCATCATATGTGGGAGGCATGCAATCATCATAGCAAATTTGATCATTCAAGGTAAGGGGACTAAAAAGATCATCTTCATTAAGCATAGCATCCCAAAGCTTGGGACAAACATTAATTGCAGCAAATAAAATTCTCAAACATGTCATTCTCATCAAACATAGCATCCCCAAGCTTATGTCTTGGCATATCATAAGCATAATCACTCTCATCATTAATAGTATGAATAACACAAACGGTATAACAATTGCTATCATCATAATTTCCCAAGTTGGTGCCAAAAAGATTTCCAATATTATAATAAGTATCATTTTCTTCTCAATCATAATCATCACAACAAGAAATGGGCAAAACAAAATCATCATCAATAGTGCTCTCGGACATTGTGCCATAAGACATAGAAGCAATATCATCATCAAGTGCATCATCCTCCACAATTATTTTTGATTCATTTTCATGAGGCACAACAATAATAGGAGAAACATTATTTGGGAGAGATACCTTTTTACCTCTATTCTTTCTTCATCTTTTCTTCTTCTTCACCACATTATGTGTGGGTTTAATAAACGTTTTCAAGCTTCTTATTGATGAGATTGGTTGAATAGGGAGCTCCTCCTCGTCACCTATTTCATCATGAGAGACAATAGGAGGGAAAGTGGAAATATTTACCCTTTAATTAGTATTCCTTTTATATTCTATTAGTTTTCCCATCTTTCTATAGTTGGCAATATATGCATTCTCCTTGCAATTTACCATGCAAAACATATAGATATTTTTTAGTTTAGTTTCAATGTCGTCCGTGAGAATGAATACTTCAAACCAACTATTTTTATATGTCAATTATTCACTCCCAAAAAATAAACAAAGTTCACTATAAATTTCTAGGGTGATAAAGTTATTGCAATATTTGGACATGATTCGATCATGAAAGAGTTTGCATTGGAAATTAAGATGACCAACCTTATTAAGTGCATGAAAGAGTTTGCACGTTAATTTGGCTGTATATTAAGTGCATGCAGGTATTAACTACTACTCCCTCCGTCCATAATATAAGAGCGTTTTTGTCGGGGTACTAAAGTAGGGGTACCTTAGTACCCCGAACTTGTGCACGGGCAGTAGTAGCACCCCGCGGCAAGGCTTGCCAGGGAAGGGCCAAGAATCTCCACGGCCCCTTCTGGGCCGTACAAAGACCAAGTATTCGAGCCAAGAAGACAAGGCCCCGGCAAGAGGAGCTTGCCGGGCCAAGGAGACAAAGCCCCGGCGAGAGGAGCTTGCCGGGCCAAGGAGGCAAGACCCCGGCAAGAGGAGCTTGCCGGGACGACCAAGCCGGAGCACCAAGGCCCCGGCGAGAGGAGCTCGCCGGGAAGGCCAAACCAAGGCATCTCAAGAGAAGCTCGCCGCGGCGCACTGCGCGCCCCGGCAAGGCCTGACGAGCGGCTAGCTCTCAGGCGCGGCAAGACAGCTGCCGCGGCAAGCCACTTGCCGCGGCAAGTCACCACCTCAGGCCTGCGCTCCAGCACACCTGCCCACGCGTCACGATGGGGCTCTCCCAAAGGCACGTGGCGGGGCGCCGCGCAGCCTGAGGCGTGCGGTGGCATGCAACGCTGACAGGATCGCCGCCGTGGCAAACGGAGGCGCCCCCAACGGTCCGCCTCGGCACTGTTCGGGCGACGCAGACGGGCATTTAATGCCTTTGTCCCCCGCCGTCAGAGTTAGGTATGATAGCACTGTGCGGCCACTGTACGCACAGTCTTTTGCCATTTTTGCCCTCACCTACGTCGCCACCTGTGGGTAACCCCTTGAGCATATAAAAGGAGGCCCATGCGCGCGTAGGAGAGGGGAGGACCAGTAGACATCCATCCACGTCCAGCTCCAAGCTTACTGTAGCTTCTTGCGTTCCAGAGCAAGAACCCGAATCAGCCAGACAATCAGCAGTAGGGTTTTACGCATCCGTGCGGCCCGAAGCTGGGTAAAATCGTTGTGTGTGTCGCCTCGATCTGCTCTTCGCGCAGCCTCCGCTCCCCGCCGAACCGAAAAGGGGCTCCGTCCCCATAGGTGTTCGAGGAGGCCGATTTCCCCCGACATCTTTGGCGCGCCAGGTAGGGGGCGTCGAGGATGTGCGAACCTGATTCGGCGACCACAGGTAAGCTCAGGTATGGCCAGGTACCTTTTCCGCTCCAATCCGCGGAGCGGAGGCATTCCTCCTCACGGGCTCGTGCACGGCCCTCCTCGAGTACCCGCTCACGCAGAGCTCGGGCAAGAGCAGCTGCTCCTTGGGGAGGACCGTCTTCCGGCCGCTGAGCAAGTCTTCTCGCTTCCAGCAAACTTTGCGCCGCTCCAGTAGCCGCAAAAGTTAGCGCCAAAAGTTGCGAGAAAGGCGACCTCATTCTTCGGCGCGACTAGTCCGCCAAGATTTAAACGAGTCGACGCCGATCGTGGGAGGGACCTTGCCAGCGCGGTCGTCGGAACCCATTCCATCGACCATCCTCTCTGTCCAAGTCTTGCCGCAGTTGCATGTAATCCTTGGTACAGAGACGAGCGCAGATCCCGAGCATAGCTTATGTGCCCCGCACATCTTGTCGATTTCGCGCCTCTTTACTTTGCGCATGCATCATTTGACACATTGTGCAGCACTTGACTCCGGCGAGCGATGGTGGGCCGCGAGGCCCCACGCCCTCGTTTTCCCTTACCTCTCTTTTACCTCAAAAGTAAAGAGGAGGACCCCTCGCCCACAAGTTTGCCGGGAAGGGGGGAGGGGAGGGGGGGGGCAACAGGATGGGGTGGGCGTCGCCCGAGGAAGCTTCGCCTTGCCGGGCAGCGAGCGACAGGAAAGCTAAGTTGCCAAAGCTTGAGCAATTAAGCTTCTTTTTAATTCTTAAGTTATCTTCCTCGAACGACCGAGCTTCGTATGGGAAACCTGTGCGCAGAGGGGCCGGCTCATGGCTGGTTGCGCCCTTATTTCGTTTCGAGTCCGCTCAACGACTTAAGTGTGCTACACCCAGAGTAGCATCCTTACTTTGTTTCGAGCTCGCTCGGCAGCTTAAGTGTGCTGCGACTGCAGTCGCAATGTTTACTTTGCCCTGAGCCTGCTCAACAATTTAAGTGAGTTGCGACCAGCCGCGGCAAGGTTTTCTTGCCGGTGGCAGCACCGCTGGCGGATTGCTGGCGTCCCGCACCCAGCACCCGCGGCAAGGCGGAGGCTTGCGCCGACAAGTTCCCGAAAGTGTAGGGCGCGAACATACGAAACACAAAGTCGAATGGGGGAGATAACAGTGCAATAAACTGCCTAAGATAAAAGTTATATTACAAAATTACTTGCCGCTGCTCTAATCGGCTGTTTCTATGGCATGCTTAGCAGCGACAAGGAAAGAAAAGAAAAGGGCGGGCGGCCTAATCCACGCGGTCGCCCTCGATCCTCTTGATCCCGGCCACCCTTTCCACAATAGGGGCGACGAGGGCCCTGATCTCCATCAGATCAACGTCCTCCGGCAGGGACCTGAGGACGTTGGTAAGCCTAATGGTGGGGTTGCGGAAGACGATCTTCACCAGCACCTTCTCGAGGGCCCCGGAGATGGCTTCCCGCGTCTCCTCGGCCAGCTGCTCTGGGAGCGTTTTCCGGAGGTGCTGAAGTGTCGCCACCATGCCCTCGAAGAAGGAAGTGAGCTTGGCGCTGGGCGGGACGTTCTCGCCAGTGGGGTACTCGTGGCCCTCGATCCCCAGCAGCGTCAGCTCCTTGTCAATGGTGGCGGCAATGTCGACGAGGCCTTCGGTCCACCGCTCCACCGTCTCCCTGAAGGCATTCTGGGTAACGGCGGCGCTCCTCAACAGCTCCTCATTGTCAGCGACCTCCTTCCGCAAGGTCGCCTCTTGCGCCTTGGCGCTCTCCAACGCCTTGGCCAGGGTGTCCAGCTTCAACTCGAGGTCGGCGTTGGAGCCCTCGGCGGCGTCGAGCTCCTGGATCTTCTTGGCAAAGCGGCCCTGCAGCTCGCCGAGAGTGAGAGCACCCTTCTCGCGCTCCTGTTTGAGCGCGGCAAGCTCTTCGCCGCTCGCCTTGAGGTTGATGACGAGCTGCGCCACCCTCGCCTCCAGCTCCCCCTTGGCGGTCTCGGCGGCCGCGGCAGCATCTTGCGCCTTCTTCAGGTCCCCGCCAAGCGCCTGCTCGCGCGCGGCGACCTCCTCCTCATGGCTGGCAAGGCTGGTCTTCTGCTGCACCAGTTAGCTTTCCCGCGCGGATAGTCCCGCGGTGGCAAGCCTCTGCTGCTCTTCGGCCTCCGCCTTCTCGAGGATGAAGGCCGTCCGCGCCTCGTCGAGCAGCCTCCGCTCCTCCGCCAGGGACTGGAGGGCCTCCCGGTTGAGCTCCCGGAGCTCCCCGGCACGCATCTCCATGTCCGCGCCGGCTTTCGCAACGAGTGCCTCTTGGCGCTCCACCTTAGCCTGCCGGGCGCGGTAGAGCGATACAAGCTTTCGGAGCAGCCGCTCCTCCTCGGGCTCACCGCTGCTGGTGCTTGGCGCGTCGACCACTGTCAGCCCGACGGAGGCGAGCACCTCTCCGTCCAAGACCTCTCCCTCGACCGGCGCCCTGGAGCTTGGCTCCCAGGGAAGCCTGATGAAGACGCCGTCGCCGGCCTTCAGGTAGGCACCCGCCGAGGGCTCCTCGAGGCCTGACGTGGCAGCAGCGGCAGGATCGCCGGATGGCAAAGTGCTTGATGCCCCCGTCGCCCCAGGGCCGTCAGCACGATCGCCGCCCCCTCGCCATCCGCCGCCGCGGCGGCCTTGGCGGCCTCGGCTTCCCCGTCGCCTGCGGGATCATCGGTGCCGTCCGCCTCCTCGGTGACGACGACGTCGTCGGCGTCGCCACGCGCGCCCTCCTCGACGACGACCTCGGTCTCCATTGAGTCCGTGGCAGGCTGGTCTAATGGCCGGAAGGAGGGAGAAGGATCAACCGAACATCCAGCAAAGAAGATCACAAGAGAGAAGAGCCAAGGGAAGTTTTCCGTGCGGAAGGGATTACCGGTGGCAGGGTCTGTGGCCGCGGCCTCCGCTGCCGGGGGGTCGTTGGTCGCGTCCCTCGCCGGGGAGCTCCTCCTTGCCGGAGAGATCTCCCCTGCCGGGGGCTCCTCCCTTGCCGAAGATTTCTCCCTTGGCGGGGTAGTCGACGCAGACGGCGCAGCAGGAGTGCTCTCCGGGCGCGCCTGCTGGGGCTGCTCTGCTCCTACCCAAAAGCAACAGCCATACATCAACAACAAAAAGAAGGAGAGCTCGCACGCGCGCCAAACAGCAAGAATGAACCATGTACTCACGCTGGGGGCTGCGCTGTGGGCTGCTCTGGGGACCCAATGCCAGGTCCGGCAAGGTCATCTCCGGTACATCCCCAGTTGTGGGGGGAGATTCGTCCTCAAGGACGACCAGTGGAATCTTGGCCCTCTTCACCCTCCTCTGGGCCAGAGTCCTGAAAAGGAACGGATTCGGAGGAGGATGAGTGAGCTGCAAAACAAGACGAAGCGACGGAAATCAAAAAGATGCAAGCTCTACAAGGAACTTACTCTTCTTCCTCCTCTTCGTCGCCGGAACTGAGCGCGGAATAATAAAAAACCGGCTTGTTTCTGGCGCGAGGGGACAGGAGAGTGGGCTCCCGAGACCGCTTGGCGGGGACGGTGGACGACCCCGCCCCCGTTGCCGCCGCGGCGCGAGAAGCGGCAGGGGCAGAAGCCGCGGCCCGCGAGGACCCCGCTCCCGCTGCTTCCGAAGAGCGTGTCACGCGGGGCTGCGGTTGCTGGCCCGCCTGCCGCACCGCCTCTCCGGCCTTGCGGAGACGCCTCCTCGGCTGGGCAGGGGGCTCCGCCTGGGAGGAGCTGCCCGGGAGCTGCGAGGAGGAGGCGTCAACCTCCGGCAAGCCGCTCGCATCCTGGGCGGGCTCGCCTACGCCGCCGTGCTCGGCTAGTTCCTCCTCGCCGACAAACTCCATTTGATCGACGAGGCTTTCCGCCTCTGTCGCGTCTGCCTCGGCCTCGGTGAAGCCAGATTCGCCCGCGGCCGCGGCAGCCGCCGCCTCCGCCACCCTGGAGGCGATGTACGCCAGCTCCTCGGGGGTGGTGTCTCGGGTGAGGCCCTTCTTCTCAGTCGGGGTCGACTGGCACCTCCACCAAGTCATCAAAGAAGGCCCGCACGATGGCGTCCGCGGGCTCCTGCCAGGTCGCGTCGATCCCGTGCGAGTCGCACAGCGGCATCATCGCGAGGATGCGGCTGAGCGACGAGTTGTTGCACAAGGGGACGACGCCCGACGGTGGCCTGAACCATTCTGGGTGCTCGGGGTCGTACCTGAACAGCTCCTTCAGCATCCCGACGAGCTCCAGAACAGTGAAGTTGTAATTGAGGCCCGGGCGCAGCCTCATGATGTCCGCCGCATTCCGGAACTCCCAGGCCGGCTTCCCCCTCTCCTGTAGGGGGGCGATGAGGCGGCGAAGGAAATCTGCGCCAACGGCGCCGACGGTGAGCCCGGCAAGCCTGAGGCGCAGGATTCGGGTGACGGCAATCTTCAGTTTGGCGTCGTCCGGGGCTACGTCGCTCCAATCACGGCCGCGCACCACGGGGGTTCGGCGCTCGGCGGTGAATGGCTGCGGCCTCTCCTCGACGATCAGGCACCACTCGGCTCTCCACTCCTCCCATCTGCCACGGAGTTCCCCCTCCAAGTAAACCTCCTTCTTGCCGGTCCTGGAGATCCAGGCGACTCCGCCGGACAGCGGCTCTCCTTTCTCCACCCGAGGAGCAAAGAAGTGGCGGAAGAGGGCTACGTTGGGGCGGACTCCGACAAAGTTCTCGCAGAGGTGTGCGAAAACCACCATCGTCAGAACGACGTTGGGGGTGAAGTCGAGGAGATGGAGGTTGTAGGTGTACATGATGTCGCAGAAGAACTCGGAAAAAGGCGGGCAAAGCCCGCAGTAGAAGAACACAACAAAGAAAGGGTACCCGGTCGGGTACTCCTTCTGGGCAATGGCGCGAAGAACTCGCGTGCGCGGATGCGCTCGCGTCATCGTCGACCAGAAGAGGCGGTATTTGTCCCTCAGCTCCAGCGCATCAAGCTGAGGGGGAAACGTCGCCCGCTCCCTCCGGAGCGCTTCAAGCCGCAGCGCCTCGGCTGACTTCACGGCCTTCCCCTTAGCCTTGTCGCCCTTCGGAGCCATGGCGGAGGCGGGAGAGAAGTCATCGGCGTTGGCGGCACCAGAGGCTACGAGGGCGGATCGCTGCTTTCTCTGGATAGAAGGAAGTGGCGGAGATTTTTGAGGAGAAGCAACCGGCGGAATGGCGTGCTGCCCCTGTTCTCCTCCGCTTATAAAGGGGGAGCGGGCGTTTCGCCTTTCCGAATAAAGAAATCGTGCTTGACGTGACGCATGCCTGCGGGACTCAACCCCGCGCACGCCACCCACGTCACGCACGCCTCGCCCCCACACCGCCGCGATAAACGCGCGCCACTTGGGGAAGGCGCGACGGGCACGGAGTTAAGAAGCAACACGACCCAGGCCACGCGTGCTCGTGCACTGTTTGGGCCTGGCCCAACAACGCTCGACACCGTGTATGGCCCAGGCCCGGGGGCTCCTGTCGGTGTACTAAAGTAGGGGTACCTTAGTACCCCGAACTTGTGCACGGGCAGTAGTAGCACCCCGCGGCAAGGCTTGCCAGGGGAGCGCCAAGAATCTCCACGGCCCCTTCTGGGCCGAACGAAGACCAAGTATTCGAGCCAAGAAGACAAGGCCCCGGCAAGAGGAGCTTGCTGGGCCAAGGAGACAAGGCCCCGGTGAGAGGAGCTTGCCGGGCCAAGGAGGCAAGACCCCGACAAGAGGAGCTTGCCGGGACGACCAAGCCGGAGCACCAAGGCCCCGGCGAGAGGAGCTCACCGGGAAGACCAAACCAAGGCACCTCAAGAGAAGCTCGCCGCGGCGCACCGCGCGCCCCGGCAAGGCCTGACGAGCGGCTAGCTCTCAGGCGCGGCAAGACAGCCGCCGCGGCAAGCCACTTGCCGCGGCAAGTCACCACCTCAGGCCTGTGCTCCAGCTCACCTGCCCACGCGTCACGATGGGGCTCTCCCAAAGGCACGTGGCGGGGCACCGCGCAGCCTGAGGCGTGCGGTGGCATGCAACGCTGACAGTATCGCCGCCGTGGCAAACGGAGGCGCCCCCAACGGTCCGCCTCGGCACTGTTCGGGCGACCCAGACGGGCATTTAATGCCTTTGTCCCCCGCCGTCAGAGTTAGGTATGATAGCACTGTGCGGCCACTGTACGCACAGTCTTTTGCCATTTTTGCCCTCACCTACGTCGCCACCTGTGGGTAACCCCTTGAGCATATAAAAGGAGGCCCATGCGCGCGTAGGAGAGGGGAGGACCAGTAGACATCCATCCACGTCCAGCTCCAAGCTTACTGTAGCTTCTTGCGTTCCAGAGCAAGAACCCGAATCAACCAGACAAGCAGTAGTAGGGTTTTACGCATCCGTGCGGCCCGAAGCTGGGTAAAATCGTTGTGTGTGTTGCCTTGATCTGCTCTTCGCGCAGCCTCCGCTCCCCGCCGAACCGAAAAGGGGCTCCGTCCCCATAGGTGTTCGAGGAGGCCGATTTCCCCCGACAGTTTTTTATACTAGTGTAGTGTCAAAAACACTCTTATATTATGGGACGGAGGGAGTAGGATATTATTTGCGTGTTGTCATGTGATTAGCACTATTTTTGGCATGAAATTAACTACACGCTAAACGTGTTGAGCGCTCGACATTGAAGCAGTCTAGGTCGTTGGATGACAAGGAATACATGTGGCTTGATGACGTTTTATATTTAATTTGATACGGCTCTAGCAGAACATTGAATCGATCAAACCATACATTTCGTTCAGTCTGACTCCGACTTTAAATGATACGACGATCGATATAAAATAAACGGAAATGATAAACATTCGGTTTTTAAGCATGGCAATCGGAATGTTTTTCATGGCAAATTTAGATTACACAGCGGCGGCGGGGGCGTCTCGCGGTGGGAAGCGGCTCCTCTGCCGTGTTTTGTGTGTCATCGGGCCACTGACCGACGGCGACGGCGGCGTCTTGCGTCGTTGTTGGCGTACTCCTGGACGTTGGCCTAGCTTCAAGGAAGGCCAAAATGTTCTGGATTTCGGAGCGTGTCGACTGGCGGGAGGAGGCGACTGGCGTTGGTGCAAGGAAGCGGTCGACGGCGGCCATCCATGCCGCCGAGGGGGGCACTGGCACCCGCCCGGGGACAGGCGCTGTCAACGGCGCAGCGGAGACATTCGTGTGCACGGGCACCGGCACAGGCACGCACGTCAGTGCACACGCAGGCGCATGCGCTGGAAGGTGCACGGGCACCGGCACGGGCGTGCGCGTCAGTGCACGCGCAAGCGCATGCGCTGGCAGGTGCACGGGCGCGTGAAAGTCGGCGGGCACCTCGTGGAACCCCGTGGGATCAAGCTCGGCGACAATGTGCGGCTCCCAGCCCATCAATGCCACGGGGATGGGCGCTGGCGCAGTCGGGGCGACGGGAGCCGGAACGGGAGCGGGGTGTCGGTGTGAAACGACACCTATGGGATCACAAGAATCCCTACTACGGTTGCGGGGCGCGGGGGTTGTGAGAAGAGCGGATCAAACAGATAGCACACGATTCCTTTATCCAGGTTCGGGCCGCGAGGATGCGTAAAACCCTACTCCTGCTTTGGTGGATTGTATATCTGTGTTCCTGAGCTAGCTATGGGGCGTGAGGAGCTCCAAAAAGCCGAATCCTCCTCCTGGTCGCCTCGGGCCTCCTTTTATAGGAAAGGGGTTGCCACAGTGGCACATAGGAGGTGGAAAGGGTACAGTAATGCGAGGTTATCCCTCGCATTACATGACAAGGCGCATTTAATGCGCCTTGCTTAGGTGTCCTTGCTTTATCGGGGACGGGGGAGAGCCCTGTCCCGTTCGTCGTCGCTCCCTCTTGCGTTGACACGCGCCCTGGCCAGCGGTGCTTGTGGTGCCATGTAGGCAGGCAAGCAGCTGAGGTGGTGCAGTGGTGGGTCTCCACGAAGATCTGCACGCCGCCACGCAGGTGCCTGCCCAACTGGTTGGGTCGGCAGCTGCATGCGAACGGCGGTGGAGGCGCGACTGGTGCGGGCCTGATGGTGGCCCCACGGGTGTCCTTGGCAAGGGCCTTGCCGGGGCCCCGGCAAGGGTCTTGCCGGGGCGCTGATGTCTACACACGCTTCTACTCTTGTAGACTATGTTGGGCCTCCAAGCGCAGAGGTTTGTAGGACAGCAGCAATTTCCCTCAAGTGGATGACCTAAGGTTTATCGAACTCAGGGAAGTAGAGGTTGAAGATGGTCTCTGAGGGAGTCCTGGATTAGGGGGTGTTCGGCTAGCCGGACTATACCCTCAGCCGGACTCCAGGACTATGAAGATACAAGATTGAAGACTTCGTCCCGTGTCCGGAAGGTTCTTTCCTTGGCGTGGAAGGCAAGCTAGGTGTGAGGATATTCAAGATCTCCTACCAATGTAACCGACTCTGTGTAACCCTAACCCTATCCGGTGTCTATATAAACCGGAGGGTTGTAGTCCGTAGGACAGAACAATCTTCATACACAATCATACCATAGGCTAGCTTCTAGGGTTTAGCCTCCTTGATCTCGTGGTAGATCTACTCTTGTACTACCCATATCATCAATATTAATCCAGCAGGAGTAGGGTTTTACCTCCATCGAGAGGGCCCGAACCTGGGTAAAACAAAGTGTCCGTTGTCTCCTGTTACCATCCGACCTAGACGCACAGTTCGGGACCCCCTACCCGAGATCCGCCGGTTTTGACACCGACATTGGTGCTTTCATTGAGAGTTCCTCTGTGTCGTCGCCTTCAAGTCCGATGGATCCTTTGATCATCAGCAACGACGAGGTCCAGGGCAAGACTTTTCTCCCCGGATAGATCTTCGTCTTCGGCGGCTTCGCTCTGCGGGCCAACTCCCTTGGCCATCTGGAGCAGGTCGAAAGCTACGCCCCTGGCCATCAAGTCAGGTTTGGAAGTTTAAACTATATGGCAAATATCCGCGGAGACTTGATCTTCGACGGATTCGAGCCACAGCCAGGCGCGCCGCACTATCTCGAGGGACATGATATAGCTCTGCCCCCGAATAGTGTCCTGGAGGCCGCATACGCTCCGGCCCCGACCCTCGATTCAGAGCCCGTTGCGTTCGTTGAGGATGAACGGTTGGACGTCACCTCAGGGGCTGTGATCTTAAAGGCGATCGAGCCGAACGACAGCCCCGCACTCCGTGTGGCCCATGACTCCGAGGAGCCGGACTCTTCTCTGAGTTCCGAAACTCCCTCGCCCCATCGAATCAGGTTGGGCGCCTGTAATGGAGTTCACTGCCACAGATATCTTTCAGCATTCACCTTTCGGCGATATACTGAATTCCCTCAAGTCTCTCTCTTTGTCAGGAGAGCCCAGGCCGAACTATGGCCCGCGAGGTTGGGATTCGGACGATGAATAAATTCAAAGCCCGCCCACCACCCACTTAATAGCCACTGTCGACGACTTAACCGACATGCTTGACTTCGGCTCCGAAGACTTCGACGGTATGGACGACGAAGGAGGAGACGAGCAAGAACCAGCACCTGCAGGGCGCTGGACCGCCACCTCGTCATATGACATATACATGGTGGACGCTCTGAAAGACGGAGATGGCGATGGAACTGCGGAGGATGGCACCTCGAAAAAGCCTCCCAAACGCCGATGTCAGCGGCGCCGCTCTAAATCCTGCCAAAGCAAGAATGGTGATTCCGGCACGGGGGATAATGCTACCCCGGATAGCGCCGAAGAGCACCAACCCCAGCACGATTCGGCACAGGAAGATGGAGAAGCCAGCCTTCATGAGAAAGCGGCAGAACAATAGGTTGAGGATGATAACTATATGCCTCCCTCCGAAGACTAGGCAAGCCTCGGCGACGACGAATTCGTCGTACCATCGGACCCAGCCGAATAAGAGCGTTTTTCAACGCAGGCTTATAGCCACAGCGAACAGCCTAAAGAAAAAGCAGCAACAACTTAGGGCTGATCAAGATTTGCTAGCTGACAGATGGATAGACATCCTTGCGGCCGAAGAGTATGAACTCGGACGCCCCTCCAAAAATTATCCTAAGCGTAGGCCGCTCCCCTTATTAGAGGAGGAAGCACAAGACATGGCAGATCGGCCACCTCGTAGCCGCGACAGAGAAATCTGCCGAACAACCAAACAAGCCATGCCCCGCCGCCGCTTCACCAAGGCACGGGAACACGAACCAGACCCGCGAGACGTCCTGGAGGACAAAGCAAGGCAAACAAGATCGATCTATGGATCGCGCGGACGCCCAACACATGATGATTTTCAGTCCGGACATAAATCCGGCCGGGCCGAACACAACAAGCACAACTCTTCCGAACTGCGTCGTGACATAGCCCAGTACAGGGGCGCCGCACACCCGCTATGCTTCACAGACGAAGTGATGGATCATAGAATCCCAGAGGGTTTCAAACCCGTCAATATCGAGTCGTATGATGGTACGACAGATCCGACAGTATGGATCGAGGATTATCTCCTTCACATCCACATGGCACGCGGCGACGATCTGCACGCCATCAAATACCTCCCACTCAAGCTTAAGGGACCAGCCCGGCATTGTCTTAACAGCTTGCCAGCAAATTCAATTGGTTCTTGGGAGGACCTGGAAGCCGCATTCCTCGACAACTTTCAGGGCACTTATGTGCGACCACCGGACGCCGATGACCTAAGCCACATAATCCAGCAGCCAGACTAATCGGCCAGGCAATTCTGGACACGGTTCCTAACAAATAAAAATCAGATAGTCGACTGTCCGGATGCAGAGGCCCTAGCGGCCTTCAAGCATAATATCCGCGACGAATGGCTCGCCCGGCACCTAGGACAGGAAAAGCCGAAATCCATGGCAGCCCTCACGACACTCATGATCCGCTTTTGCGCGGGCGAAGACAGCTGGCTAGCTCGTAGCAACAACTTATCGAAGAAGACTGGTAATCCAGATACCAAGGACAAAAGCGGCAGGTCACGTAGAAATAATCAAAAGCGCCGCGTTAGCAGCGACAACAATGAGGATACGACAGTAAATGCCGGATTCAGAGGCTATAAATCCAGTCAGCGAAAAAAGCCATTCAAAAAGAATAACCAGGGCCCGTCCAGCTTGGAACGAATACTCGACCGCTCGTGCCAGATTCATGGCACCCCCGAAAGGCCAGCCAATCACACCAACAGAGATTGTTGGGTGTTCAAGCAGGCAGACAAGCTGAGAGCCGAACATAAAGACAAGGGGTTGGACAGCGATGACGAGCAGGAGCCCAGGCCGCCGAACAACAAATGACAGAAGGGGTTTCCCCCACAAGTGCGGATGGTGAACATGATATACGCGACCCACATTCCCAAGCGGGAAAGGAAGCGCACGCTACGGGACGTATACGCGATGGAGCCAGTCGCCCCAAAGTTCAACCCATGGTCCTCTTGCCCGATCACTTTCGATCGAAGGGACCACCCCACTAGCATCCGTCACGGCGTTTTCGCCGCATTGGTCCTCGATCCAATCGTTGACGGATTTCATCTCACAAGAGTCCTCATGGACGGCGGCAGCAGCCTGAACCTGCTTTACCAGGATACAGTGCGGAAAATGGGCATAGATCCATCAAGGATCAAACCCACAAGGACGACCTTTAAAGGCGTCATCCCAGGTGTAGAGGCCAATTGCACAGGCTCGATAACACTTGATGTGGTCTTCGGATCTCCGGATAACTTCCGAAGCGAAGAGTTAATCTTCGACATAGTCCCGTTCCGCAGTGGCTATCATGCCCTGCTCGGACGAACCGCATTCGCTAAATTCAATGCGGTGCCGCACTACGCATATCTCAAGCTCAAGATGCCAGGCCCTCGAGGTGTAATAACGGTCAGCGGAAACACCGAACGCTCCATCCGTACGGAGGAGCACACGGCGGCCCTCGCAGCGGAGGTACAAAACAGCCTTTTAAGGCTACTCTCCAGTCCGGCCGCTAAAAAGCCAGACAATGCAAAGCGCGCCCGGAGTAATCTGCAGCATGACCAACTGGCGCATTCGGAGCAGGCGTAGCAATACCGCCCCAACCCTAGCCATCGCTGCATAGTAGAGCTAGTACCTAGAGTACACAATTACGCCCTCAAAATTCCATGGGCACAGGGGGAGGGGCATATTCCTGGCATACCTGCAGTACGGCGTCAAACGTACTAGGGGCTGCCAAATTTTTTCCTTTTTTTTTTCAGGACTCTATAAAAACTGTTCGGCTTCGCTGCCGCACAGACGGTACAAGACCCAGGAAAGCAGACAAAACAACGCCGCATTATGGAACTCTCAGGTGGTCTCTATTTCGAGCAATGTATCTGTTTCTAAATTTCCGCGGCCTGCGCTTGGTCAGGACATGTTAAATAGTCTAGTATTTTTTGCTTATTGCACCACTTGTATCGTTCGGCTTGAATAAATATCCCTCTTATAAACAATGCATAGCTTTAGTCTATTTTTTGCATTATTATCTTTTTATATATATATGTTTATTTTATAACATGATGGCACCCGTACACCATGGTACGGCAAACCACGCCAGGGGCTTTATTACCCTTTTATCTGGTCGTGAGAAGTCCGCACACTTTCCCAAGTGCGGCACCCCGAACTTATAGCACTATATGCATCGGCTCCGAGTCATGATTTTGGTCATATGTTGGGTTTGCCCAGCTCCTATGTTTTGGTACCTTACGTTCCGCTCTATCGGCTAAGGTAGCACTAGGAGAACCACTGCGATTGTGCCCCAGATCATGTGGGTGAGCACCTCAGTGGATAAAGCTAAAACAGACTGTCATGATAGGGCGTGAGACCGGTCGCTGTTCGAGAGGTTTTTCGAGTCCTTAAAGGCTTATGCCGCTTTCGAGCGGAGAGCTGGTTAAATCCGGCTAAAGGCGTGGATAGTGCCCCGAATTCGGCCTTCCGAACTAGGGGCTTCGCCGAAATTTAAAATTATAAAGTTCTATGGCTAAGTGAGAGTGTTCAAGCATTATAGTCCGATTGCCTGGTTCGTTGTGCTGCGGGCCTCCCTCGAAGGACCCAACTATGGGAACAAGAGCCCGCAGGTTTATCCCGAACACCCCAACACTAGTTGCATGGGGGCAGAAGCCGACGACTCGCCATCTCTCAATTACTGATAAACGGCCGCACAGAAAACAATATTTTAAATTCAAAGCATTGCTTAAAGCGCATATGAACAAGTTTTCAGCGCACAAGATACAAACAAACGCGTTTACTGAAATATTACATCCTTGGTACATTCATCCGCGATAAGGCGGGATCTGGCAAGAACTTCCTCATAGTAGTTCTCGGGCTTGCGATGCTCCTTCCCCGCTGGTGGCCCGTCCTTCACCAGCTTCTCGCCGTTCAGCTTACCCCAGTGTACCCTTACACGGGCAAGGGCCCTCCGGGCACCTTCAATGCAGATAGAGCGCTTGATGACCTCAATTCATGGACAGGCCTCCACCAGCTGCCGCACTAGCCCAAAGTAGCTCCCAGGCAGGGCCTCTCCAGGCCACAGCCGAACTAGTAAGCCCTTCATGGCCTGTTCGGACGCCTTGTGGAGCTCGGCCAGCTGCTTCAGCTGGTCGCTCAAGGGCATAGGGTGTCCGGCCTCAGAATACTGAGACCAGAACACACTCTCCGTCGAGCTGTTCTCTTCGGCCCGGAAGAATGCGGCGGCGTCGGATGCGCTGCGGGGAAGATCAAAGAACGCCCCTGGAGAACTCCGGATTCGGGTAAGTAATAGGTATTTTACTTTTATGTTCCTACTTTGCATTGAGAATGCCTTACCCGCTGATATCTTCTTCATATCCTCCAACTCTTAGAGGGCCCTCTGGGCTTCAGCCTTGGCGCTCTTGGCGGTCTCAAGGGCAGACGCGAGTTCGGTAGCTTGCGTTTTCGCCTCGAGCTCCAAACCCTCATGTTTTTCCATGAGAGCCTGCAGCTGCTGCTGCACCTCGCCGCATTGGACCCCAATCTTCTCTCGCTCGGCGCGCTCCTCGGCCGTCTTCTTCTCGGCCTCAGAAAGCGCCTGCCTTAGGGTCGCCGCCTCCGTAGCGCCCCCTACAATAGGCAGTTCTATCCTGTTATTTTTTGCAATCAAGCCTCTCTATAGGCACATTTTATTATTGAGGGGGTATCTTACCTTCCTTCTCCTCGAGCTGCCTTTTGGCAAGGCCGAGCTCTTGCTCAGACCGCTCGAAGTCCTTCTTCAGGACTTCCACCTACGCAGTTAGTGCGGCGGTGGATAGCAGGGAAGCCTGCATACGCATATTTGACTTTATATGGTTAGACTCCTGCGAAAATTATTAGATCCTCTATTCGGCTTTTCTTTCCGAACACCGAACAGAGCTTCAGGGTCTACTGTCTATGCGGTAATGAATTTAGCATATTTTTTGCTTACCTGGAAGCCTGTTAGAAGGCTAGTGCAAGCTTCATTTAGTCCGCTCTTGGCGGACTGAACCCTTTGGACCACCGTACTCATAACAGTACGATGCTCCTCGTCGATGGTGGCACCTTCAAGTGCCTCCAACAGACTATCCGGCGCCTCTGGCTGGACAGAGGGTGCCGGCTCGGACGGCTTACTCCTTTTGGAAGGAGTTCGCCCACCGCGTGCCAGGACGGTTGAGTCCGGCACGGTGTCCGGCACAAAGCCGGACTGGGAGCCCTGGGGGGTTTTATCCCCTTTACTCCTGGGGTCCTGGGGATCGCCTTGCGGCTCCTCCAGGACCACCTCCTCCTGCCCTGTCCGGCGGGACGCCGCTTCAGCGTCGCCCGCCCTGCGGGGGGAGACCGCGGGAGGGACGGAGTCCATCTCCGATGAATCCAGGGAACCGCTCGACGAAACATCGAGTGCGGCCCGGGGCGGCCTGCACAATTATATTCAGCATAAGGGAAAGCTGTGCAAATAAAAGAATATCATGAGTTACTCTGGTATCCGAATACTTACGACTTCGCCGGACGCTTGGTCCTTTCCGGCCACTCCTCCTCGTCCTCGTTGGCGTCAGAGGAGTAGTCCGGCGGAGGGGTCTTCCTCTTTCTGGACCCCTTAGCCGCCCTCGCTGGGGCAGCCTTCTTCTTCTTACCTTCCCCCGTTGGAGGGGGAGGGACTTCTTCTTCCTCCTCCTCGTTTTCACGAGCGGAGGGCGTTGCAGACTCGCCGGATGACGAGTCCAACATCACCACATGACGGGCACTCTTTCGAGTCCCGGTGGTCTTGATCTTCTTGACCTTCTTTTCTGGCACCACGTAAGGCGCCGGAGCCAGCAGCTTCTCTAGAAGAGCTGGGGCTTGGTCTTCGGGCAGAGGAGCCGGACAGTTAATTGGTCCGGCTATCTTCAGCCATTTCTGTCAAAGACAAAGGGAGTTTTTAGATCCCGCATGGAGTTAATCCATAGAGAGGAGCTTAATGAACCTGTAAAAGGTATAAATAGCTTACCTCGCTAGCATCATGCTGCGAGCTGTATCCGCGGTCTTCGGAGGCGGATGTGGGGCACTCGGCGCCTTTGGTCAGCATCTTCCAGACGTCTTCATACATTTCGGGTCGCGGCCCATTTCGGGTCGCGGGGCTCGGTGATGTAAAACCACCCAGCCTGCCACCCCTTCAAGGTCTCTACAAAGGAGCCCTCGAACCAGATGGCATTGGCCATTCGACCAGCCATAGCTCCTCCGCACTCCGCCTGGGTGCCGGACACCACCTTAGGCTTGATGCTAAAAGTCTTGAGCCAAAGGCCGAATTGGGGGCGGATGCGGAGAAAGGCCTCGCACACGACGATAAACGCCGAGATATTGAGGACGAAGTTCGGGGCCAGATCGTGGAAATCTAGGCCGTAGTAAAACATGATCCCCCGGACAAACGGATGGAGCGGAAAGCCCAGTCCGCGGAGGAAATGGGGGAGGAAAACCACCCTCTCGTCAGGCCTAGGGGTGGGAAGAAGTTGCCCTGCCTCAGGATGCCGGTGCGGGATGTCCTTGGACAGATATCCGGCCTTCCTAAGCTTTTTGATTTGTCCCTCCGTGACGAAGGAAGCCATCCACTTGCCTCCTGCTCCGGACATCGCTGGAGTAAGTTGAGGGCGAAAGACCGGACTTGGGCGTTGGAGCTTGAGTGCGCGAGAGATGGATAGGCAGAGGAGGAAGAAGGCGTAGGTGAAAGAGGTGGATCTTTATCCCCTTATATAGGCTGATGCCGTTATGCGTCCCCACCTGCCTCATAAAACTCGCTTGCCGCTCAAGCGCCATGGTAAATGGCGCGGTTGGGTTACCCACGTCCATATTAATGAGAATCCTGTTAAAAGGGGCACACGGTCTCTGCTTCGACAAGACGTGCCAAGGAAACCACCTCGTTGAACGTGCTGCGGTGGAACAGTAAAAATAATCCATACAGAAGGCTTGGTCGCAGTGTTATGACACACTGCAGAATACGTCAGCAGATTTGATTTGTGTTTATATTATTCTCTATATGGCAATACGTGGAAATCTGTTTTGCAGAGCCGGACACTATTTTCTGGTGTTCATTATCTTCTTGAAAAATTTGGAGGAGGAACCCACCTTGCAATGCCGAAGACAATTTGCGCGCCGGACTCGTCGTCATTGAAGCCTGGTTCAGGGGCTACTGAGGGAGTCCTGGATTAGGGGGTGTTCGGCTAGCCGGACTATACCCTCAGCCGGACTCCAGGACTATGAAGATACAAGATTGAAGACTTCGTCCCGTGTCCGGAAGGTTCTTTCCTTGGCGTGGAAGGCAAGCTAGGTGTGCGGATATTCAAGATCTCCTACCAATGTAGCCGACTCTGTGTAACCCTAACCCTATCCGGTGTCTATATAAACCGGAGGGTTGTAGTCCGTAGGACAAAACAATCTTCAAACACAATCATACCATAGGCTAGCTTCTAGGGTTTAGCCTCCTTGATCTCGTGGTAGATCTACTCTTGTACTACCCATATCATCAATATTAATCCAGCAGGAGTAGGGTTTTACCTCCATCGAGAGGGCCCGAACCTGGGTAAAACAAAGTGTCCCTTTTCTCCTGTTACCATCCGACCTAGACGCACAGTTCGGGACCCCCTACCCGAGATCCGCCGGTTTTGACACCGACAGTCTCTCTCAAGCAACCCTGCAACTAAGATACAAGAAGTCTCTTGTGTCCCCAACACACCTAATACACTTGTTAGATGTATAGGTGCACTAGTTCGGCAAAGAGATGTTAAATGGCAAGTGATATGGGTGGCAAAACAAAGTAATATAAATCTGTAATAAAAAGTGCAACAAGCAAACAAGTGGTAAACGCGAGCACAAATGGTATTGCAATGGTGGAAACAAGGCCTAGGGTTCATACTTTCACTAGTGGCAACTCCCAACAACATTAACATAATCGAATCACATGATATTTCCCATAAAACATGCAATGGAGACGCACCCGGAGGTCATTCCTTCATGGTCAAGAGAGGACAAGAATTATGTAGGGCTACAAAAGCACACCTCAAAGTTCGTAGTTCTCAATCTAAGGATTTCCCAATGTCACCGCGGCCATCCAAAGAGAGTCCCACAATCACCACAACATATCTAAAGGATAGTCAAAGACAAGCACCAAGAGACTCTCAATCTTCAATCAACACACAAGAGAGGAAATCACTCATGAAAATATTTTTCTAATCCATATCCAATAGACCGCTGTCACCTTGGTCTCGGGGATTATACTAGATAAAGACAAGTGAGTAAATCAATCTAATACATAGAGGAAGGGGAAATATCATGGGATCACCCTAGATTAACATAGCCTATGATCACAACGAAGATCACATCATGGGAGAGAGAATTGACCACATAGCTACTGGTAGAAACCTCAGCCCCGAGGAGGAACTACTCCCGCATCATGAAGGGAGGAAGCAACGTCGATGGATATGAATCCGGGGGCACTTCCCCGTCCCGGCAGGGTGCCGGCACAGGAATTCTGGTCCCCCGAAGCTTGATGGCGATGGCGGCGGAGATCGGAATTGCGTCTCGAGAAAAGGGGTCCGGAATCAGGGTTTCTGCGACGGGTGTTAAATATATGCCAAAGGGGGGCATCAGCGGAGGCCTGGGGGGCCCAGGCGCCCCCCCGGCGCGGCCAGGAGGTGGGCCGCGCCACCAGGGCGCCTGGAGCCCTGGTGGCCCCCCTCCGGCTCTGCTTCGAATGCGTGGAAGCTTCCGGAACGCTGATTTTTTATATAATTTTTCCGGGATTTTTCTGGCAGTTTTCGTAATGGGAAAACCTGAAATACAAAAACAGCAGAAAACAGAAGCTGGCACTGGGGTGCACTGAGTTAATAGGTTAGTCCAAATATGATCAAAAGTGTATGGAAGTGTATAAATATCATAGCAATATCACCCAAAAGAGGCATGGAGCAAGCAGAAATTATAGATACGTTTTGGACGTATCAACATCCCCAAGCTTAATCCCTGCTCATCCTCGAGTAGGTAAATGATAACAAGAATAATTTCTGTGGTGACATGCTATTAACCATATAGGACTTTTTCATAGTCTCATGACAAAAGCTTAGTGAGACAATGAATCTGTAGTAATTAAGTCGCCTTGTGAGAAAATCACAAAGAACTGAAAGTTTTACAACATGATACTGAAACATCAAATAGATTTGTAATGAGCATGGTGTGCAAATATAATAAAGTGATATCTCGCTTGCCCCCTTTAGTGAAGCAAAACATAAATGCAGGGGCACCTTCAAGGTTTAAGTGATGACTAGATACAATGATTTCAAAATAAACGATATCACAATCATGCAAAAGACAATGCTACTTTGGGACAATGCACATTACACTCAGAATGACAATCATGCTCTCAGTAGTTGGTGCTTTAAAAGAAGGTGGAGACTCTCGAACCGTGGCTTTTGTTGGCAAGGTTGAAAAACCGTAGTTGGAAACAAAGACAAAGCATGTACCAGAGCTCTTGGTTTTGAAAACAGAGGTAATAATTATTATTTTTTGAATATGCATGTTTTGTCAACGAATGCTAGCAGATAACCCAATTACTTCTTGAGCTGGACAAGTTTCGAGGAACGGCTCCCGAATGAGGACTATCACATCCTCTTAATCTCCTTTGTTTATCACTGCCAAAGTTTTCTGATTTCTCATGAACAAAGCGTGAAGGAGGGTTTGTTTGTTATATTAATTTTTTAATGAGCCGGGCGCACTCTATGCCAGTTCCTTCTCGTATTATGGGTTTGCTCATTAGACATGGAATCCCGGGGTGAAGCTTGTCCAACTTAAAAAGATCATGAATTAACTACTACTTCCTCATGAGCTAAAACAGAGGCACACAATAGAAATGCTTTTTTGAATAATTTCGAGATGGTACATGAAAGTCTTCGTTAGGAATGGCAGGTAAATACCATGTATAGGAAGGTATGGTGGACTCATATGGCATAACTGGTTTAAAGGATTTTGGATGCACAACCAGTCATTCCGCTTAGTACAGGCGAAGGTTAGCAAAAGACTGGGAGCGACCAACTAAGAGAGCAATGACGGTCATAAGCATGCAGAGCAACAAAGCAACATTGAATCAGGCATGGAAGTTATATCGCTACTCAGAAATAAAAGATCATCAAGGCTTGACAGACTTTCTTTACAGTCTTAAATATGCGTGAGCATACGCCAAGTCAATCAAAATAAATTCTCGAAGGAAGATATCACTAAACCATACCACATCATAGGCAAACAAATCATGTTGGTACTCCAATAACACATTGGAAACCCCCCAGCTATTTGAGACTAACCATAAGAAAACATGAATTACCAAGCACCATTATGCACGTAGCATCTTTATCATAGACATATCAACAAATGCAACAGAAGCAAACTCTCTTAATAGGATAATCATGATAAATAAAGAGAGTTCAAGCAACCAACTAAACAAAAGCTCTTTAAAAAGATAAGCATGAAAACTAAGAGCTGAGCATGATAGTAGCTATTGAAAGACAAAGAACACACACAACAAAGATAGACATGAAAATTCTATGTTATGTTCTAGGTAGAAGTGGAGCGTGTTTCTCTCCCACACAAAGAAAGCTGAGTTCCGACTCGTTATGAAAAGCTAAAGAAAACTAAAAAAGGAAAACTAAAAGCAAGACGCTCCAAGCATAGCACATAACACATGAAGTGATAAAAATATAGTGGAACGAAAGACGAACTGATAATGTTGATGGAGAAGGGGATGCACGGGGGCATCCCCAAGCTTAGACGCTTGAGTCTTCTTGAATATTTCTTGGGGGTGCATGGGGGCATCCCCAAGCTTGAGCGTTTGACACTCCTGAATCTTTTTATCATCTTCCCTCGCACACTTGAAAACTCCCTTCATACATAACTCATCATAATCTGATTAGCGAGGTTAGTACCCATAATAGTATAATTGTTCCTTGCTGGAAATAAGGATATTCTTTAAGGTATACTGTTTCTCAAGATTGCCAAAAGGTTTCTGCAAAGAAAAATCAAGCTCAAGGTTTGCAAAATGAAGGAAAGGCAAAATAGGACAGAATCTGTGAAAAACAGACCAGCAGGTAGTAAATGATTTTTTTGGGGCACTTCTGCAACTCTAATAAAAAAACTTAGAACAGACGCCCGAAAGACAATTGTATAGAGCACGCTGTGGAAAAAATTCAGACCAAAAAGATGATCTGGTGATTTTATACGAATTTTTCTGTTCAAGGACAGAATCTGTTTCCTGGACAGCACGTCACAACTTTTGATCTTTCTTGCAATCAGAGGCTACACTTGGCACAAAGCTGAAAAGTAAAGATACAATGATGTTGCTACATTAGTAACAAACATCAAGACCACTAAAACTGAAAGAACAAACTAAAAGCAAAGATAACAAGGGTTGTCTCCCTAGAGCTCTTTCTTTATAGCCATAAAGATAGGCTTAAGACTTTAATGATGCTCTCGTAGGAATAAGAGTTGAAGAACAAAAGAGAGCATCAAGAACCATATATAAAACAAATTTAAGTCTAACATACTTCCTATGCATGGGAGTCTTGTAAGAAAATAAATTATTGAAGCATAAAGCAACTAGCATAGGAAGGCAGAACAAGCATAACTTCAAAATATTCACCATAAAGAGAGGGAACTTGATATTATATCTATAAGCATATGTTCCCTTCTCATAATAATTTTCAGTGGGATCACGAATAAACTCAACAATATAAGCATCATCAATCATAGGCCTTTCACAAGGTCTATCCACTCCACAAAAATTAACATGCTTATATAAAACTTCATTTTTAGGAATTGGATCATGCATGTTGCAATCATCATGAACAATTTCATTTTCTTTGCAAGTCTCTTTAAAAGGTTTATGATACTTGATCCAATCCTCCTTAGGCATATTAAGGTGTGAAGCAAAAAATTTGAGGAAATCAACAAGGAGTTGAGAATCAAGTCCAAACTTAGCACTAAACTTATTAAAACTTGTAGTTTCAACAAAGGACTTAATGCAATCATACTCATAAATTATACCTGACTCTTTACCTTTGTCGATCTACCAATCTTCAGTGTTGTGTTGAATTCTTTCAAGGAGTTCCCACCTTTCTTCAACACTCTTCGTCTGAAATACCCCACTAGAGGAGGCATCCAACATCTCCTTATCCTGACGAGGAAGCCTGGCATAAAAAGTTGTAAGTATAATTTCCTTGGGGAGCTCATGAATAGGACATTTGAGCATTAGGGACTTCAATCTCCCCCAAGCTTGAGCAATGCTTCCTTTGTCACGAGACCTAAAGTTATAGATATAATTCCTGTCTCGATGAATTTCATGAAGAGGATAAAACTTAGTATAAAAGAGAGACATAAGCTCTTGCCAATCAAGCAAGTGCGAGTTATCGAGTAGCTTATACCAATCTGAAGCTTTATCTATAAGTGATATGGCGAACAATTTCCTCATGACAAACTCCCTTGATACACCTGCAAGCTTAAATAATGAACATAGTTGTGACAGATATAGCAAGTGTTCACCGGGATGTCTGTCTCCTGCATAACGATTAGCCAAAACATAATCGATAATACCAGCTGGTATTTTATAGGGCACAATTTCAGTAGGGGGAGGAGCAACCACCACAGGTGTGGGGCGTCTTCCCGCAAGCAACGATCCAATAGCAAGGTTGTCCATAAGCTTAACTAGTGAAATAAAAACAAGAAACAAAAAGATTTAATTGCAAGATCTAAAGATATACCTTCAAGCGCTCACCTCCCCGGTAACGGTGCCAGAAATAGCTTGATGTCTACACACGCTTCTACTCTTGTAGACTATGTTGGGCCTCCAAGCGCAGAGGTTTGTAGGACAGCAGCAATTTCCCTCAAGTGGATGACCTAAGGTTTATCAAACTCAGGGAAGTAGAGGTTGAAGATGGTCTCTCTCAAGCAACCCTGCAACTAAGATACAAGAAGTCTCTTGTGTCCCCAACACACCTAATACACTTGTTAGATGTATAGGTGCACTAGTTCGGCGAAGAGATGTTAAATGGCAAGTGATATGGGTGGCAAAACAAAGTAATATAAATCTGTAATAAAAAGTGCAGCAAGCAAACAAGTGGTAAACGTGAGCACAAATGGTATTGCAATGGTGGAAACAAGGCCTAGGGTTCATACTTTCACTAGTGGCAACTCCCAACAACATTAACATAATCGAATCACATGATATTTCCCATAAAACATGCAATGGAGACGCACCCGGAGGTCATTCCTTCGTGGTCAAGAGAGGACGAGAATTATGTAGGGCTACAAAAGCACACCTCAAAGTTCGTAGTTCTCAATCTAAGGATTTCCCAATGTCACCGCGGCCATCCAAAGAGAGTCCCACAATCACCACAACATATCTAAAGGATAGTCAAAGACAAGCACCAAGAGACTCTCAATCTTCAATCAACACACAAGAGAGGAAATCACTCATGAAAATATTTTTCTAATCCATGTCCAATAGACCGCTGTCACCTTGGTCTCGGGGATTATACTAGATAAAGACAAGTGAGTACATCAATCCAATACATAGAGGAAGGGGAAATATCATGGGATCACCCTAGATTAACATAGCCTATGATCACAACGAAGATCACATCATGGGAGAGAGAATTGACCACATAGCTACTGGTAGAAACCTCAGCCCCGAGGAGGAACTACTCCCGCATCATGAAGGGAGGAAGCAACGTCGATGGAGATGAATCCGGGGGCACTTCCCCGTCCCGGCAGGGTGCCGGCACAGGAATTCTGGTCCCCCGAAGCTTGATGGCGATGGCGGCGGAGATCGGAATTGCGTCTCGAGAAAAGGGGTCCGGAATCAGGGTTTCTGCGACGGGTGTTAAATATATGCCAAAGGGGGGCATCAGCGGAGGCCTGGGGGGCCCAGGCGCCCCCCGGCGTGGCCAGGAGGGGGGCCGCGCCACTAGGGCGCCTGGAGCCCTGGTGGCCCCCCTCCGGCTCTGCTTCGGGTGCGTGGAAGCTTCCGAAACGCTGATTTTTTATATAATTTTTCCGGGATTTTTCTGGCAGTTTTCGTAATGGGAAAACCTGAAATACAAAAACAGCAGAAAACAGAAGCTGGCACTAGGGTGCACTGAGTTAATAGGTTAGTCCAAATATGATCAAAAGTGTATGGAAGTGTATAAATATCATAGCAATATCACCCAAAAGTGGCATGGAGCAAGCAGAAATTATAGATACGTTTTGGACGTATCAGGCGCTCGCTGTCATCCCCGGCAAGGCTCTTGCCGGGGGCCTTGTGGTCCTCCTTGGCTGGAATCCCGCCAAGGGTCATCACCTTCTTAAGTGGGCATCTGGTCTTGAATGTCTTCACAAAGATCTGTATGCCACCACAGGGATGTCTCCCGAATCCTTGCCCCATGGGGGCAGTGGACTCAAGGGTGACCTCGCTCCGTAGGTGTGGGGCGAGCTACCACGGCAAGGATCTTGCCGGGCTAGCTAAAGCTGCCCCCCGGCAAGGATCTTGCCGGGGGGGGGGGGGGTCTGCTTTGTTCCCTTTGCTCTTTGTGGTCTTGGTCTTGGCGTCGTTCTGCTCCTCTTCAGCTTCGGCCTTACCTTGGTTTACCTCCCTTGCTGTGCTCGGTGTGGCGGTGCCCGTGGCTCAGACTGCCCGTGCACAGTCATAGGGGTACGAAAAGTGTACCCCCCTTTTTGTACACCGATAGGAGCCCCCAGGCCTAGGCCACACATAAGCGCAACGCGTTGTTGGGCTAGGCCCAAAAACGGTGCGTGGGCAGGCGGGGCGGTTTTTACCGTGGTAAGTTTCTTCGTGCGCTGCGCTTTCCACGCGTCCCGCGCGTGGCGCGGCGTTGGGAGGCGTGCGTGACGTGAGCGGCGTGCGTGGGGCTGAGCTCTGCATGCAAGCATCACGTCGTAGTAAAAGGGGGGCGGTTCGTGCCTTTCCCATAAACGGAGGAAGGCGTGGAGGCGCGGCCCATTTACTGAACGGGGCCGAGGCGTGGTCTTCAAGGCGCCCATTCCCCACGATCAAGGGGTGGGGAGAGGTCGCCTCACCCGTCGCCTCGGTCCTGCACGCCTGCCACATGGCTCGCATGCGCTTGGGGTGGCGATCGGCGGAGGTGGGAAACTGGGCCGCCGCGGGCTGGGGCAGCGGGTCGGTCCCAGTTCCCGGCACCCTCTGCGTCTTGATTGGCGGAGTGGGGCGGTCGAGCCCCCACCCCGTTCCTTTATAAGGAGCGGGAGGGGGAGGATGGCGCCCCGCATTCTTTCATCTCCTCCTTTCTTCAGCTTCTGCTCCCCCCTTCCATCCGCTATGGAGAGAGGGAACCTTGGTCTTTCAACGGTGGCGACGAGGGTCGCTGCTCGACAACGCGTCCCTCCTTCTCCCGCACCTGCGGTGGCAGAGCCGGCCGCAAGGGGGAGGGGGCAAGGCCGTGGGCGAGGCCGAGGCGCTCGGGGAAGAGGAGGACGGGGTGGCGCGCCGGCCTCGCCTCCGCCAATGGTTCCTCCTCCCCTGGAGGGCCATGTTGGGGACGACCCTTGCGAGTTCTTCGTCAGGCTGCGCCGGTCGCCTCGTCATCGCCTTCGTCTCCCGAGTCCATTTGCGCGGGAGATGGAGCTGGATCCGCCGGAGTCATTGCGGCTGCATATGAGGGGCTGCGGGATCAGTGATACGCGGGTTCGCGTTGATTTCCCAGCCCCTCACGTGATTTTTCTTCGTCGAGGATGGAAGACGTTCGCTCACATCCACCGCCTGACGGAGGGGCTCACTCTCCATTTCAAGCTGATGGAGGGCGGCCTCCTCTCCGTCAAGGTCTTCGGGCTCTACGGGACCCGCGCAAGGTGTTGCGTGGAGAGTTCTTCTAATAGCGAAGACTCCTCCTCAGGCGGGAGTGTCGAGGAGGACAGCGGCAGCGATGACGAGGGCAGTAGGCGGCAGGATGACGGGTCCGACTAGGTGTCGGGTGCCGCTCCGTGCGGCACCGGCGACCCCATCATCCGTGTCGCCGGCTCCTTGAACTTCTCGGGGTCGTCTCCTTGGGCGGCTGGCGTTGGGAGGCTGCGAAAGAGGAAGAGGGTGGGCGGCGAGGCCGTCAACTCGGAGTACGCGGGCACCGACGCCTTCGACACGTGCTGACGTCCTGCCGCCTCGTCTTCGAGCTCTGCTTCCGGCGCCGCCATCACCATCCAGCCTTTGGACGGCCACCGGGATGTTCTCTTGGTGTCTTCTGCCACCCGTAGCTCGCCTAGGCGCCTCTTTTGCCCTTTTTGCCTCCTTGATCTGCCTCCTGAGGAGAGGGACACGAAAGGGATTACGGGCACCTTATCTCTATTTAGTTTGTAAGCCTTCGGGCCTTAGCTGAATTTAAAACTTGTAATCCCATCATTCATGTTTTTCATTCCCTACGGACTGTACCTGAATGGAATGTTTTTAATGAAAAAGGGATGTTTGCCGGGCCATTTGTTTGCGGGTAGAACCCACGACAAGGAGTAAATCCTTGATATCTCTAAGATAAACATTTCCTCGCCCGGCAAAAAGTCTTGCCGTCTCTCCACCTCACTCGACCTTTCTCACGCCTTTGGCGGAGGCAGGGATGAGGCGGGTTCAGGCTCCTCGTTTCATCCTTTCGCTGCCGCGACTACGATCAAACCTGGCCCCGGGAACGAGTCCTAGTGCCTGGAGTTAGAGGAGCACGGTAGCTTTTAGGAAAAACGAGGTTTCACATACCTCAGCCCATAAGGGAATGCATGATAAGGGATGAAGAACTTATCTGAAGCTGTAGCCCCCGACAACTTTGGTTTGCCATGGGTGAATCTTTGCTCTTGCAACCCCCGGTAATACTGGCTTGCCGGGGTCTAGATGCTGGTCCATCCTCCTTTTCTTTTTTGTCCTTAAGTGGTCCGGCAAGGATATGTGTGAGTCCTGCGAGCCAAAGAAGACGAAAGAACGGCAAAGGGACGCACACTCGACCTCTAAGCTAGGGGTTAGTCGCCGCTAAGCACTATCAACCCTAACCAAGGACGAGACTCGACCTAGCATGCATGCTATAACTTGGGGCGCCAACGCTTCATTTATTTATGCTCAAGGTCTGCGCCTGGCTTTGTACAAAGGGTTACATGCATCATCGGCAATGCTTGTACAAAAGGTGGCTTGCCGAGGGGCCCGGCAAGCCGCGCCTTACGGGTAAAACTTGCGAAGATGCTCAATGTTCTAGGAGTTACTCACCGGAACGGCATCTTCGGTCTCCAGGCAGACTGCACCGGGCCTGGTGACTCGTATTACCCGATAAGGGCCTTCCCACTTTGGCGTCAACTTGTTGGAATTCTTGGCCGATTGAATGCGCCGAAGGACAAGGTCGCCTTCCTCAAGGCTTCGGGCATGAACCTTGTGGCTATGGTAGCGGCGCAAGGCTTGCTGGTAGCGTGCTGCTCTCACAGCCGCCCGAAGACGATCTTCCTCAAGGAGCATTGCGTCATCTTGCCGCAGTTGCTCTTGCTCAAGCTCATCATAAGTGAGCACTCGAGGTGACCCGTGTATGAGTTCAGTGGGGAGAACTGCTTCTGCCCCGTATACTAGGGCAAAGGGTGTCTGGCCGGTGGCTCGATTTGGCGTCGTTCTGATCGACCAAAGAACCGCCGGCAACTCATCAATCCAGCGCCTCCCGCTCTTGTGCAGCCTTTCAAAGGTCTTTGTCCTTAAGCCCCGCAGTACTTCAGCATTTTCCCTCTCAGCTTTACCGTTGCTTCATGGGTGGGCAACGGAAGCGAAACAGACTTTGCTGCCGAGGTCTTGAGTATATTGCATGAAGGTGCAGCTTGTGAACTGTGTGCCGTTGTCGGTGATGACCCTTTTGGGTACACCGAAACGGCATACTAGCCCCTTGAAGAACTTGACGACTGACTGAGCTGTGACCTTCCTCACTACTTCCACCTCCGGCCACTTTGTGAACTTGTCGATTGCAACGTACAAGTACTCAAAGCCCCCGACAGCGCGGGGGAAAGGGCCCAGTATGTCGAGCCCCCAGACCGAGAAGGGCTAGGAGAGAGGAATGGTTTGAAGGGCTTGATCTGGATGATGAAGCTTCTTCGAATGGAACTGACACGCCTCACACCTGGTGACTAGTGTCGTCGCATCCTGGAGGGCGGTGGGCCAGAAGAAACCTTGCCGGAATGCCTTGCGGCAAGGGCCCTTGACCCGATGTGGGATCCACATATGCCTCCGTGTATCTCCGCCAACAGCCCTAGTCCTTCCTCTCGAGGGATGCACTTCGATTTCATACTGTTCGGCCTCTTCCTGTACAGGACGTCATCGACGAACTGGTACATGGTAGAGCGACGGGCTACCTTTTCCGCTTCTTCCTGCTCCTCAGGAAGTTCCCCTGTTTGGAGGAATCGGACGGTATGTTGTGCCCACGCCGGAGCCTGAGGCTCGACGGCGAGGACTAAAGGCATTTCCTCCACTATTGGGGTGGCTGTTTCAACGGCGAGAGCTTGACGCTCCGCCGGAGCTAGCCGTCTCGTGGTGGGCTCAGCGTCCCTGGCAACATCCTTGCCGGTGGCTCCGGGGAGCTCGGCGGGAAAGTACTTGCCAGGCCCTGATTTCCTCCTCTTGTTCTTCTCTGTTGATGGATCAACGGATGGCTGAGTTAACTGAAGCACAAAGGTACTTGGTTCCACAGGTAGCTTGAGGGTAGCACGTTTTGACAGGTAATCGGCGATGTTGTTCTCTGCTCGGGGAACGTATTCAGCCTGTATACCGTCGAAACGCTCTTCCAGCTTTCTCACTTCATCAACGTAGGCCTTCATCAACGGGCTCTGGTAATCCTTGTTGACTTGCTTGACGACATGCTGCGAGTCGCCCCTGACGACGAGCTTCTTGATTCCGAGGTCCGCCGTGATTCTAAGACCGGCAAGCAGCCCTTCGTACTCTGTCGTATTGTTTGTCGACACCTCCCTGGGGAAGTGCATCTGGATCACGTACTTGAGGTGCTCTCCGGTGGGGGCGACAAGCAGTACGCCAGCCCCGGCACCTTGTAGGGAGAAAGCTCCATCAAAGTACATGACCCAATTGCAACTTGCCTCCTTGCCGGGGAGAGCAGTCTCTTGGGCTTCTTTGTTAGGTGTCGCGGTCCACTCTACAATGAACTTTGCCAGGACCCAGCTCTGGATCGTCGAAGTACTTTCAAACTTGAGGCCAAAGCTGGACAGCTCCAGTGCCCATTCCACAATCCTCCCCGTTGCATCTGGATTGTGCAATATCCATTGCAGAGGGAGGCGAGTGACGACAGTGATCTCGTGTGCCTGGAATTAATGATGCAGCTTCCTCGAGGCCATAAGAAGGCCGAATAGCAGTTTCTGCACGCCGAAATACCTTGATCTAGCCCCCTGCAGGAGGGAGCTAACAAAGTAGACCGGGTGCTGCATCATTTTCTTCTTCGGCGGCACTTTGATTGGCTGCGTCGTCTCCGCATTGGTGGTGTCGGGCTCTGTCGCTGCCATTGCCTCATCGTCAACCTCTCTCTGGGCCACTAGTGTGGCGCTGACCACCTGGTTCGTTGCCGCCAGGTATAGCAGCAACGGCTCCTGTGGCCTAGGCGCAACTAGTATTGGTGCGGAAGAGAGGTATTTCTTCAAATCTTGCAATGCTGCCTCGGCTTTCGGCGTCCACTCCATCGGGCCCGCCTTTTTCAGGATCTTGAAAAAGGGAAGGGCGCGCTCGGCAGACTTGGAAATGAACCTGCCCATGGCGGCGACGCAACCGGCAAGCCGACGCACATCCTTGATTTGCTTGGGTGCTTCAATCTGCTCTATAGCTTTGATCTTGTCCGGATTGGCCTCTATCCCACGCTGTGACACAAAGAAGCCGAGAAGCTTGCCGGACGGGATGCCAAAGACGCACTTCTCAGGGTTCAGCTTGAGATTGATCTTGCGCAGGTTTGCAAATGTCTCTTGCAAATCTGGTATGAGGGTTGCCCTGTCCTTGGTTTTGACCACTATGTCGTCCATATAAGCTTCCATATTTCTATGGAGCTGGGGTTCAAAACCAATCTGGACCGCCCTCGCAAATGTCGAACCATCACTCTTCAACCCGAAAGGCATCCGCATGAAACAATACGTACGACATGGGGTGATGAATGTTGTTTTCTCTTTGTCTTCTCTTGTCATGAAGATTTGGTGGTAGCCGGAGTAGGCATCGAGGAATGACAACAGATCACACCCAGCTGTGGAGTCAACAATCTGGTCGATGCGCGGCAACGGGAAGGGGTCTTTAGGACAAGCCTTATTGATATCTGAGTAATCAATACACAGCCTCCACTTCCCATTTGCCTTGCGCACCACGACCGGATTGGCCAACCATGTTGGATGGAGCACTCCTCTTACCAAACCCGTTGCCTCCAGTTTCCGGATCTCTTTCGTGATTAACTCTTGTCGTTCCAAAGCTTGCTTCCTGACCTTCTGCTTGACGGGCCGTGCATGAGGACAGACAGCAAGGTGGTGCTCAATCACCTCCCTGGGAACGCCGGGGATGTCGGAAGCTTGCCATGCAAACGCACCGACATTCGCCCGCAGGAAGGTGACAAGCGCGCCTTCCTATTTGTCATCAAGGGTGGAGCTTATGGTAAAAGCTCCTCCCGTGCCGTCCTCATTGACGGAAACCTTCTTGGTTCCCGGCGGTGTGGCCCTAGACTTCTTGTTTCCGCCGGTGGAGCTCTCTGGCACGTCCTCAACGGTAGCGCTACACTCCGAAGAGGTACCCTTGCCGGAGTGGGTGTCCGAGGTCTCACCGGCCTTCTTCTTCTTCTTCCCTCCCGAGGCCCCAGCGGCAGGAGCAAGTGCCCTAGTGGCGGCAGCTGCTGCAACTCCTTGCTGGTATAGTTGGTCAGTGCAAATCAGCGCATCTTTCTTATCGGAGGGGATGTTGATGATCGTCATAGGTCCTGGCATCTTCAAGGTGTTGTAGGCGTAGTGTGACGCCGCCATGAACTTGGCCAGCGCTGGGCGGCCAAGGATCCCGTTGTAGGGCAAGGGGATCTGGCAACATCAAACACGATTCTCTCCGTCCTGTAGTTCAGGTGGCTTCCAAAAGTCACGAGCAGCGTGACCTTTCCCTTGGGTTGGCTTCTTCCCGGGTTGACCCCTTGAAACATGCCCGTCTCTTCGAGGTCTCCATCAGGAATCTGTAGCTTCTCGATCACGGCAGGCGAGATCAAGTTCAGACCGGCCCCGCCATCGACTAGCATCTTTGTCACCTTGAGGTTGCGTATCGTTGGTGAAACCAACAACGGCAAGCACCCGACCGCAGTAGTGCGATCGGGGTGATCCTCAGTGTCAAAAATGATAGGTGTGCTGGACCACTTCAGCGGCCTTTGGGCATCAAACGACTGTTCTGCCGCTGTAATCTCTCGCGCCCACTGTTTAAGCCGGCGATGAGAGGTATGCAGCGAGGCGCCGCCGTCGACGCACATGGCCTCTGTAGCTTTCTGAAACTCTTGGTCGCCGGACTCGTCGTCCTCTTCGTGATCGTCGTCTTCTGGCTTTCTGTCACGGCCCCGGGCGGGCCTCTCCTGTTGTTTATCCTTGCCGCAACGGCCCGCCTAGCCGTCACGCTTCTTGCCGGATCCCACAGCACCGTCTTGGCCCTTCTCCTTGTCCCTCCTCTCATATTCAGCCCTCTACTTCTCAGCGAGGAGCTCAACCTGTCGACAGTCTTGGAGAGCATGACCTTTGGTGCGATGGATCTTGCAGTACCTCTTGTCGGAGTTGCCTGGCTTCTCGGCAGCCGCCAAGGCCCGGCAGGCGACACATCCGGCAATTTCCTTGCCGGGGTCATCTGCCTTGGTTTTCTTGGTGGAGCCGGTGTCATCAGACCCCTCGATGGCAAGCACGGCTTTTCCTTTGCGCTTCCTGTTGCGGCACCAGCCTTTCTTCGCCGGGGCGGCAGTATCCTCATCCGAGGAGTCGGTTTCCACGCCGGCATCTTCGCCGGGGTACTTCCTCCCCTCTTCAGCCCGGGCACATGTGTCAGCGAGAACATAGAGTTCTGCTACATCTTTCACCTTGTTCATCGCCAGCTCTTCGCGCATCTTGCGGTTACGCACGTTCTGATGGAACGCGCTGATGATGGCGGCAGGGTGAACATCAGGGATATTGTACTGTATCTGGCTGAACCTCTGCATATACTTGCGGAGACTCTCGCCTCCCTTCTGGGGAATGACGTGCAGGTCGCTCGCCTGGCCATGGGCTTGGTGGCCTCCAGTAAAGGCGCCCACGAACTCATGGCACAAATCCGACCAGGAGGAAATGGAGTCTACCGGCAAGTGCATCAACCATGACATGGCGTTGGGTTTAAGAGCCAACGGAAAGTAATTCACAAGAACCTTATCGTCGCGGGCTCCGGCAGCTTGCATCGAGATGGTGTAAACGATGAGGAACTCGGACGGGTGAGTCTTGCCGCTGTACTTTTCGCCCACGTCAGGTTTGAAAGTGCGGTGAGTGGGCCACTGGAACTGCCGCAACTCACGGGTAAAAGCCGGACAGCCTACCTCGTAAGGTAGGCCTCCAGGGCTCTCCGGTGCCGGTTGGTTCACAGCAGGCCCCGCTCGCCTGTCTGATTGGTGGCGCGCCCCGCGCCGGCGCTCGATAGTGGTTCGAGCGTCTTCATATTCTCGTTCCCGAAGGACTTGGCGCTGGTCACAGTGGGTCCGCGGGTCGGACGACGCTATGGAAATTTTGTCGCCCGTGACATCACGACGGGCTGGCATCCGCAGCGCCGGGCGAGGAGGGGGCGAGTGCACCGTGGTCGCGGCGCCGCCGGCTCTCCTGCCACTGGTGCGTGGGACTCCGTCGGAGCGTCGACCTGGGGGCCCCACTGGGCTTGGTCCGTCTTTGTTGGCCACCGCAACAAGGCTTCGGATGGTGGCTCTCCATTCGTCGAGTTTCCCAGTAGTGGGAGGGAAATCGAGGAGCAACTGCGCGCGCGCCAGGGCTTCTGCTGGCGTTGGTGGTAGCGAAACCTGCACAGATTGCGACGCGCTTCGACTCCTGACCATGTCAGAAGGAGCTCTATCACGACCCCGCGGTCGCGTGCCATCTTCGCTAGCGCCTCGGCGAGCGGGCAGGTCTTCTACATCCCGGGAGGGGCGCTCGGGGCTCTTCCCGCGGCGACGCCTGGGGTCTTCGGTGTGATTACGCCGTTCGTCGCGCGCCGCTTGAGAGGAGCGCACCGTCGGCGCCGGCGTGGGAGTCTGGGAAGCCCTCGCGTCGCCTTCGGGTGGGGTGGCAGCGACCTTGGAAGGCCCCCCGCCACCCGCGGAGGGCCTGGCCCCGCCTTTGGACTTGGCGGCGTGCAACCCGTTGCCAGGCACACGAACATCGCCGCCTCCCAAACTCCGGCTGCTGGGACGGTGTTGGTGTTCGCGAACGGCGCCCCGGGTCCTTTTCGCGATCGATCCGCTGCTTGCCCGCGTCGGGACGGGATGTCCGGCTTCCGACGGGCCAACCTCCACCGTTGTCTTCTTCTTGGGCGCCATGACGATGAAGGAGCGTCGAACTAACTGCTAAAGCCGATTCTCACAACTGCGCTGCCCCCTACCTGGCGCGCCAAAGATGTCGGTGTGAAACGACACCTATGGGATCACAAGAATCCCTACTATGGTTGCGGGGTGCGGGGGTCGTGAGAAGAGCGGATCAAACAGATAGCACACGGTTCCTTTATCCAGGTTCGGGCCGCGAGGATGCGTAAAACCCTATTCCTGCTTTGGTGGATTGTATATCTGTGTTCCCGAGCTAGCTATGGGGCGTGAGGAACTCCAAAAAGCCGAATCCTCCTCCTGGTCGCCTCGGGCCTCCTTTTATAGGAAAGGGGTTGCCACAGTGGCACAGAGGAGGTGGAAAGGGTACAGTAATGCAAGGTTATCCCTCGCATTACATGACAAGGCGCATTTAATGCGCCTTGCTTAGGTGTCCTTGCTTTATCGGGGATGGGGGAGAGCCTTGTCCTGCCCGTCGCCGCTCCCTCTTGCGTTGACACGCGCCCTGGCTAGCGGTGCTTGTGGTGCCATGTAGGCAGGCAAGCAGCTGAGGTGGCGCAGTGGTGGGTCTCCACGAAGATTTGCACGCCGCCACGCAGGTGCCTGCCCAACTGGTTGGGTCAGCAGCTGCATGCGAACGACGGTGGAGGCGCGACTGGTGCGGGCCTGATGGTGGCCCCACGGGTGTCCTTGGCAAGGGCCTTGCCGGGGCCCCGGCAAGGGTCTTGCCGTGGCACTCGCTGTCATCCCCGGCAAGGCTCTTGCCGGGGGCCTTGTGGTCCTTCTTGGCTGGAATCCCGCCAAGGGTCATCACCTTCTTAAGTGGGCATCTGGTCTTGAATGTCTTCACAAAGATCTGTATGCCACCACGGGGATGTCTCCCGAATCCTTGCCCCATGGGGGCAGTGGACTCAAGGGTGACCTCGCTCCGTAGGTGTGGGGCGAGCTGCCACGACAAGGATCTTGCCGGGCTAGCTAAAGCTGCCCCCCGGCAAGGATCTTGCCGGGGGGGGGGTCTGGTTTGTTCCCTTTGCTCTTTGTGGTCTTGGTCTTGGCGTCGTTCTGCTCCTCTTCAGTTTCGGCCTTACCTTGGTTTACCTCCCTCGCTGTGCTCGGTGTGGCGGCGCCCGTGGCTCAGACTGCCCGTGCACAGTCATAGGGGTACGAAAAGTGTACCCCCCTTTTTGTACACCGACACGGGGACAGGCGCGACGTCTTCCCGCAAGGCCAGTTCAAGCTCGTCCCAAAGCTCCTTATGTTCTTGAGACTCCGGCTGGGTGTCTTCCTCAGGAAACTGGAACACTAAGGGCAGACCATCATGATGCGGCATGGCGTACGTTTTGGTCAGGCTAGTTGGAGGTAGACGACAGGAGAATCGGAGAGGAAGAGAGAGGATTATAGAGATACTCCATCCTTTCTGGTTTATAAGGCTCAATTCAAAAATCTCACCAACCAAGGTAGATGGTGAGTGGTGGAATACTTTTTGTAGTTTGCAAAAGCACTCAATTAATGCTCTTGTTTTTCTCAAAAAAATATGTTTACCAATATATTAATTGCAATGCATGCATGCATAAATTACATGCATTGGTCAATTTTCTCTTAATACTTGCATGCAATGATTTTATTTACCTTGGAATCTGAACATGTGATGGGAAACAACAAAATTGAGCCTTATAAAATGGAAAAACTAATATTTTGAGATAAGCCCTATAAACCGGAAAGGAGGGAGTACCGGGTAGTGCGGGGTTGATTTTAAACTGCGGCGCCGGCGACATTAAAAGTGGGAGCAGTTGGGACGACGGTGGGCGGCGGAGCCTGGTCAAAGGGCTCGCCTCCCGGTGAGCCTACACAGCGGCCTGCTCGCACGCCTTCCTGACAGCCGGTGCAACGGTCTGCTCGCACACCTCCCGTCGACTCACACGCTTGCTCGGACGGCACCTACTGATTGCCGATGAGAAGCGGGGACTCGTGGCGGCACGTAAACGCCCACGGTTTCAATAGTGAAAGCGTTCGCCTTAACTAGACAGGTCTTTCTTCCAAAATACCTTGGCTCTTCATTTGTGCAACTTGTCATAAGCAGCTTGTCTCAAATTGAAGAAAAAACTTACGAAGTAATATTTGTGCCATATCACGTGACCATGCTTATTTTCAAGAATTTATGCTCACTTTTGGATTTTCTGAAATTTAAGATCCAGGATTCGAAACAATATCATAACCTGCATCATGCAATAAATTTTCAAGCCGTACATCTGTCCTGTTGTATTTCTTAAGAAAGGATTTGGTCAAACATTTTGCTTAGTTAGACTTCAGACAAGTTATATATGCAGAGTAAAAGGATAATCCCTATGTACCAGTGCATTGCCTGATATATTAACTCAAGTACTAGGCACGAACAAACGGGCTCAATTCTGTGCTCATCCTGGTGTAGTAGTAGTAGTACTAGGCAATGCAGTTGACGAGTGACCTTGACGAGCGGCGACCGAGGGAATTGAATCTTGCTCAGCACGGTAGGTAACGTTGTCTAGTTACTAAAGCATCCTTCCGTTGTTCAATGGTAGTCATTATGGACCGGGGACATGAGGGGAATTTCCTAGGGCTGGAATTCTGGCCGCCAGATATTTGGACTTGAAACACTGAGGCTCGACTGGTTGGGGTAATGGGGTTGCCTAATGTGCGTACCACGCACGCCACCGAAGGACACGAGCCCGTTTTTTTAGGATCAACACGAGCCAAGGTCTGGTTGGTACGCCGTTGGGTCCTACCATTCGAGAATACGAAAGGAACCTTTTAAATTGCCGAACGAATCTATGTGTATTACAATACCCGTATTTTCCTTACAAATACTAATCTCAACGTGGTAATTGATTTATGATGAGTTGTTGAATTAGAGTGAGTTTGTGATATAGTGATCTCAACGTGGATTTCACATTTCATGGTATGGAGGTGAGAAAACTTTGTGTGTATCAAGCATATGACCACACACACACACACACACACAGACACACACACACGAACACAACAACAATCCAATAAGTATAGTGCATCTATTTTTCCAAACCATGCATGTATGACACGAATTCAAAAATACTCCTTCTATTCCTAAATATTAGTCTTTTAGAGAGTTCAACAAGTGACTACATACGGAGCAAAATGAGTGAATCTAGACTCTAAAATATGTCTATATACATCTGTATGTGCCAGTCCATTTGAAGCCTCTAAAAAGACTAATATTTGGGAATGAAGGGAGTAAAATGTAAGACATGCATGGTCCTCAGTTCAATATTTAAAATGAACATGAAACTGAAACAAGAATATTAAGTCTATTACTACAGTACATGCAAATGTTCTGTTTAGGCGGAGCTATGATTGTCGGGGGTCAACCCCTCAACCTTAGATAAAATTGTGGAGCTCTGTTTAGGGTTGTTTAGATTATATTTGTCCCCATCCTCCCAGCCACCGATTGGTTGTGCACCCCCACCCCTCCTCCCCGGGAGAATATCATGTGCCCCCATACCTTAGATGCTATATGCCGATACGAGTTGCTTGGAGCTTGTAGATCTGAGATATAGCAGCTCACATGATGTGTCTTAATATTTCTGCAGGAAACTTTGATGAGTTTGAGAATTGCACACAATTTGTACAAAAACTACTTAGATGCCCTTTGATCCCATATCCAACGACCTCGAAGCTCGTATCACCGTAGCATCTAAGATGAAGGAGGACATCATATTCTCCTGTATGTAAGAATATCATGTGCTACCACACCTTAGATGCTTTGGTGATACAAGCTCTTCGGAGGCGTTGGATTTGTGACCCAACACCTCCTCGGTGGTTCGAATGGTTTTTTGCAGAAAATCCCCAAAAGAGTTCGGCCACTGCTTACAAGCACAAAGACTGCTCATATGCCATTGGATCTCAGATCAAACGACCTCCAAGCTCGTATCACCGTAGCATCCAAGCTGCGATAGCACCTTATGTTTTCTCGCACGGGAGAGTATGAGGTGCTCCCGCACCGTAGATTCTATGGTGATACAAGTTCACTGAGATCTAACGGCCCACAATAGGAGGTTTGAATGTTTTTGCAATATACGGCTGATAGAGTTTGGGAAATGCGCAAAAAGTACAAGTACTACGCATGTGCCATCTGATCACTGATCATACGACCTACATGCTCATATCACCGTAGCGGGTAATTAAGCTACGTGGAGCACCTAATATGAGCACCGGGGAGCCGTTGGATCGAAGATGCAGCGGCACACATGAGGCCTGAATGTTTTATTTGCAAAAAAAACCTTTGTAGAGTTTGGTAATTGCGCATAATTACAAAGACTACGCCCAAGCCATTGGATCTCACTTCCAACGGTGTAAAAACTCGTATCACCATAGTATCTAAGTTGCGGGGTGGATGTGATATTCTATGCCGCTGTCATTTTTGTTCGTAAACTTGCAAAATACGTGTAACTCGTGCCGTTACTTGTCTAACCGCGCAAAGTGTTTGTTCAAAAAAACCATCCTACACTGAAATATTGGAACAACACACGGGGGTCCCACTTGTCATTAATCAAAATTGGACCTAAAACTAACAAATCTGAAAGACGAGATTTGAACTGGCAACCTGGACTACAAAGCGTAAGTCGTTAGCCTGAAAAAACGAACGGTTGTTGGCTTTGTCCCATAACTTGATTTTATTTATACAGTACTTTCGTTGAGTAGAGTAGAGGGAGTGCCTCGTCAACACGTGCATGACCGTTGTCTCACTTACTGGTGGGTCCCAGGTCTGCGATCTCAATCTCTCTTCTCTCCATCGTCTAACCTTTGCACGGGCACACACGAAGAGCGGCGCTAGCTCGCCGTGGTGTTATTACAACTAAAAAAAGCTTGGAAAATAGAAGAATCGCCTAGAACAAGAGACGTTGTGGCTGGTCGAGACAGAGCTAACCACATCTATCCTCCATGCCACGTTTGCATGATGAAGCTATGTGGCTAGTGGGGTGTTTTCGACCGACTGGCTGGGTCCCGAGGTCGAACCGTAGGTACTACGTCTGATACAGTATATTTTACACGCACATTTTTCCTCCGTGCCGAGACGTGGCATACCCTACCGCGCGGTTTTGGGGTCCTCCCGGGTGGTGCACGCATATATTCTTCCTGACATGGGACGCCCTACCGCGCGTTTTCTGGGTCCTCCTCGGTCGTAGCGCCGAAGCAAGTAAATGATTCGTCAAATCATGAAAGACCACCTTTCCCGCCGAGTACATCAGTGAAGCACGGTGGCTAGCTAGTTGGGCTAGTTCGACCGATTAGCTAGGCCGCCGCCACATTTGTTTTTTCACCCCTTTTTTTATCTACTTGTTGGCAGGTAAATTTAGATAACCACCGCGGCGTTGCTCTGGTGTTTGGGTGCGGCAGGATTTTTATTTTTTTGATTGACGGGAGCAGGCGCGGCAGGATTTTTAATTTTTTGATTGACGGGAGCAGGCGCGGCAGCAATTAGTCACGATGACTCCGCCTGTAAAAACGCACCGCTCCCTGATGTGAGAAGTCGTCGACTGGTGTTTTAGCGTGGTGAAAACTAAAAGATTCCCCGCTCCCTCCGCCTTCCCGTAGATTGCATTGCCTTTCAGCCATTTCGCCCCATTTGCTTCCTCTCCCCATTGCTTCTACCTGGTGCCATGGCGGCGCAGCAGATCACGGAGTCTGAGGTGAGGCTCCTAACACAAGAGCTCCATGCCAAGGATGCGGAGCTCAGGGCCAAGGACGTGGAGCTCCGTGAGCTCAAGGAGGAGAGGAGTGCCATGCTCCTCCATTATGTGAGAGAGTTCACGGAGCTTCAAAAGCGGCAGGCGTCCACCACAAAGATGCTCGAGGCATCGGCGGCGTTGCTGCAGAAAGCGAGAGATAGGATAGGCCGTCAGGGGAGCCGGTAGGAGCGCGAGCGGGCCGATCGTGACGAGGTCCAGGATCGCCTCAGCCACTTGGTGAACCAAGTTGCCACGCACGTGTTGCGATTGCGCGATGCCTACCGTCGTGCCAGCGCGACGATGCCGGCCGTCGGGCTAAACCCGTTCGACCACCCGGTCGACTTCAACAAGCTGCGGCTTCCTGACCTAGTCTCCTTCTTCACCTATATCTCCGAGGAGCTGAGCCGTCTCTGCGCGATGGTGGGGGCTGAGCTGGACAAGGAGGGGTTGCGGCCTGCCGTCGTCATTGCCGGGCGAATCCTTTCAGGGCTCCGTCACCGGAATCCATTCGTGCCATTGGACACCGTCTTTGACGAGCTGGCTCCCGTCAATCGGGAGCGGGCTCTGCGAGCGGTTGCACCCTGCATCACCAACATCGTGCGCCTCGAGAAGCAGAGGGACTTCGGTGGTGTTTAGGCGCCCTCTGCATGGGCATGTCCATGTCTCAGCGCAACATGACCGTTGGATCAAACTAAGACGGTGCAAATCAGTCACTGTAGCACAAAGCGTGTGGGTGTGTTTGGTTGCATTCTCATCTCAATATAGTTGTTTCCTCTTCGTGTATTTTTGTCAACCTACTAGTGTGGACTCATGCACCCTTCATGCACTCTGCCAAACACCCAAAAGTGGGTCGAGAAGGGAACTTTTGCTCCCATCCCGTTCACCCTTCATACACCCTGCCTAACACAATTCGTGCTTCATATGGTTCATGTTTCGTGGAGTACTGTAGCACCGTACTCTCCGTGCGCTGTGGACCTAGTTCCGTTAACATTGATCTCACCGTTCATTCTCGACCGAACAGTCGAAAAAGCGGTACTATGTTACATATAGGAGTAGTTGACATGCGCACAACATCATTTGTTATCGTCATATCTTACTACACTAGCAACAAGATTGTGTAGTACTGACCTATGAACCACTGCACATGCCTAGTAGTAGGAGCACTGTGTATGTTCAAGTGGCTGCCATGTTTCGCACTCCTCCGTCGTAAGAGTGGAAACGCTTGTTGTAATCATTTTTTTCTTCTGAAAAAAAGTGGACACGCTCTACCGTGCGGATCCTCCTCCAGCCATGCACTAAATTACTCACTTTCGCCGACGTGTGGGACAGCCAGCATCGGGGTCCACCAGCCATGCACTAAATTACTCCGTAGTAGAGTGACGGTAGACTAGCCGGATCGAAGCGCCGCAGTAATGCCCAATGAGCCGTCAAATCACAAAACCCCCTCCTTTCCAGCAGTAAGTTGGACGGACGAAGCAACCATCATTTCACTCTTCTCTCTCAGCTTCCTCTCTACCCAACCCTCGCTTCTGCCTCATCTTGTTCCTCATTTCTTCAAGAAAACCCCGACTTGCTTCTGCCATTGTTCTTCTCTCCCAAAGAAGGAAAGGTGAGCGCATCAATGGTGTTGATTCTGGCCAAGGCCCGGTCTTGCAACCCCGAGACTGATCCTATTACTCCCTCTCTTTTCTTCTTTTGGATTTGTGATTATGGTTTCTTTTATTTTATTTCTATTTGACAGTTTCTTGATGGACGCTGGAGCACCGGCTGAAGTGATGTCTGTGGCTCCGGCCAAAACCGTCGAGGCTCATGGTACGAAGAAGCGCAAGCACCCCGCCGAGACTACCGCAGACAAGCTCAAAGCCATCGCCCTGTCCAAGACCCCCTCTCCGGGATCCCTCATTAAGCAAGTCCAGGTAATATCTCTTCTTGATGATCTTTTTCTCGATCTTGATCGTGTTTTTTCATCTAACACGCAGTACTAGTACTAGTAGTACAACTTTCTGGGTGATCTTGCATGTGATTGTTGTGTGCCAAATGACGGTTCTAAATTCCTCTTTTGACCAAAACATGCGAGAGGTTGACACGGATTTCTTATAGATTACTTTCAACTACTCCCTCTGTCCCAAATTTCTTGTCTTAGATTTGTCTAGATATGGATGTATCTAATACTAAAATGTGACTTGATACATCCGTATCTAGACAAATCTAAGACAAGAATTTTGGGACGGAGGGAGTACTTTATGAACATCAATGCTACCTTTTAAGAGGGTATATTTGCCTCAGTAACTTGTGTTATGGATTTTGCATGTAATCCCTCTGCTCTCATGCCTTTGAAGACATGTTCTAGTGTCTTTTTTCACTCATTTCTGTGCGTATATGTAGTCATATATGGAGTATAATATCGAAAATCATCTTATATTTCTGAACGGAGGTAGTAATAAAATATGGTTTCTGTTTGAATTAGAACTAGGTCCGCGGTGGAGATGAAGTTCTCAAAGTCATGCCGTGTGAACTGGAAGACCTGATGATGAGTTCTACTGCTGAACTATCCAGCTGCTGTGTCCTTGTCGCCACATGTCCTGAACTAGTGTTTTCCTGTAGCATTGTTGTCAGGCGTGTTCTCGAGGCTGTACTTGACCACAACAATTTCCTGGTTGTGCCTTCGATTACGAAGGGTGTGGTTCTTGTAAAGCTTCCCAACAAATCTGATGCAGCCTGTCTTCATCATCATGTTTATGAGTGGAAAGACCACTCTGTTAGGTTCTCCAAGGTTGACAAGATGGTGATGGTGCGTGTAGACATCTCACACGAAGTCCATGGCCTAGTCAGTTATGCGGGGTTCATCCCGTAGGTTGGTGGCAAGAAATAGTCTGCAGAGTTTAGTTAGTGCAGCTTTGCTTGTCTGTAGTAAGTACTATTGTTCAGTACTTGATTTGTGTTTGTGAACCCTGTATTGTTTATTAGTACTGCCGCTTTTGGTGTGTGGTCAGTCCTGAGAACGGTCTATGTTAATGTCTGTCCACTCAATTCAGTCTGTATATTTTGAAGTATCCAGATCATATTTTTTGTGAGGACGGTTTATCAATTATGGTTACACTCCAATATCTGTATGCATTGCAGGGTTTATTGCACCCACCAGGATTTCTAGTCCCATGGATGTTCGGTCCATACGATTTGTCACGACCTTTGGATTGTACTGCTTGTGGGAGTAGGCAGGGCCCCTGCATGCCACGCGTAGTTGGACGATCAATCTTCTGTTTAGTACTTCAACATAGTGATTTCCTTGTAAGGATTCACTCGTGTCACATCAAGTAAATCTTATTGATTTACTGTCTAAATCTTATTGATTTAATGTCATGTTTTCTTTCTTTTCCTGCAATTTTACGATGCAGGTTTTGCCATGTGACATTCATCACAGAATAAACCATTTGGTTTGCTCTACGATGGCTATTTTTGCAGGTTTCACTTCTTATGTCGTGTCAGTAATGAAGGCACTGTCCATCACTTATATTACAGGAAAAAAATGGATCAGTCTGTTGTTTGAGTACAAGTTGAATCCCTATGATGAACTGCAGTTTGGTTTAACAAAAACGCCACAATTAGTCCTTCTCGCGTTTAAAAGAAATGAAGAAAAAACTGGATCACGGTCACGAATCCTAGTCAAGTTAGAAAGCTGATCATAGCAAACCAGACACGATCGCCACTGTCTTGCACAGATTGAGCACCGGCAGTTGCTCTAGCACTGACAGTGGCAGCAGCTCAGTCTGATCCAGCTAAGGATTGGGCACCGACCGCGTCAGCGGATCAGTCTGATCTACCGGAGGATCGGGCATCGACACCGGCACCTGCTCCGGCACCGGCACCAGCTCTACAAGGAGCACCATCTCCGGCAGCAGCAGCGGCTTCGGCACCTGCACCAACACTTGCACTTGCATCTGCTCCGGCCCGTGCAGTTGCACCGACAACAGACTGGGCTGCAGTTCGCACTTCATATACCAAAGTCCTAACAAAAACCGGCATGTCCACCTTCTTGGTAAGCTTTGGCCGCCCAAGTGCTTCGTTCTTTTTTCTTTCCATGTTGTTTCACATGATTCACTGCAATGATCTAACTGTTTGGGTATGTCTTCTTGTTTGCAAATAGAGAATTCCTAGAGCAACGAGGGAGTCGTTCAACAATCCGGGCGACCGCGGCCAAGTTTCTCTTACCATGCGCAGCCTTGGTGTGAATGAACCTGCTCAATATACCGTAAGTACAAAGGATGGTCGCATGATGATTGATGCTAAAGGATGTTCAAGGTTCAAATCTAAATCATATCTTGCGGTAGGGGATGATGTCAAAATCGAACTTTCTCGGCAAGGAGAGCTGGTCCAAATCAACTTTGAAATTAGCAGCACGCAACTGCCGAACTGATCTATCCTCCGAGAGATTTTGCTGTAATAATCTGGCATGGTGAAACAAGTGTCATGTGTGTATAAGTAGTACGACAATATTATTTATCACATGGTATATCCTTGATAGAATTGCAACTCTGATTGCTGGTTAGGAACTGTCATTCGATTTCATTCCAACAGCTGCCGTGCTTTATTCAATTTTGTGTATTCGCCTTGCGACAGCATCTAAAACCAGCGCCGTACCGATCGCTTGCAATATGAAAAGCGCTGAGGTATAACACATGGGCCCCCAAACATGCAGGGTCGGCCTGCAGCCCAAAGTCCAGAACCGTGAGCCTATCTGAGTATTATATTCTCAGCTGAACCCCCATAAAAAAAGCTGAACCCTGATACGTCTCCGTCGTATCTACTTTTCCAAACACTTTTGCCCTTATTTTGGAATCTAACTTCTGTGATTTGAATGGAACTAACCCGGACTGACGCTGTTTTCAGCAGAATTGCCATGATGTTGTTTTATGTGCAGAAAACAAATATTCTCGAAATGACCTGAAACTCCATGGAACATCTTAGAAAAAATAATAAAAATTCCTCGCCAAAGATGAAGACCAGGGGGCCCACACCCTGTCCACGAGGGTGGGGGGCGCCCCCCTCTAGGGCGCGCTCCCTACCTCGTGGCCCCCTGGATGCCCTCCGACGCCAACTCTAACTCTATATATCTGCTTTCGGAGAGAAAAAAATAAGAGAGAAGAAATCATCGCGTTTTACGATACGGAGCCCCCGCCTAGCCCTAAAACCTCTCGGGAGGGCTGATCTGGAGTCCGTTCGGGGCTTCGGAGAGGGGGATTCGTCACCGTCGTCATCATCAACCATCCTCCATCACATATTTCATGATGCTCACCGCCGTGCGTGAGTAATTCCATCGTAGGCTTGCTGGACGGTGATGGGTTGGATGAGATTTATCATGTAATCGAGTTAGTTTTGTTAGGGTTTGATCCCTAGTATCCACTATGTTCTAAGATTGATGTTGCTATGACTTTGCTATGCATAATGCTTGTCACTAGGGCCCGAGTGCCATGATTTCAGATCTGAACCTATTATGTTTTCATGAATATATGTGAGTTCTTGATCCTATCTTGCAAGTCTATAGTAACCTACTATGTGTTATGATCCGGCAACCCCGAAGTGACAATAATCGGGACCACTCCCGGTGATGACTATAGTTTGAGGAGTTCATGTATTCACTATGTGCTAATGCTTTGCTCCGGTTCTCTATTAAAAGGAGGCCTTAATATCCCTTAGTTTCCAATAGGACCCGCTGCCACGGGAGGGTAGGACAAAAGATGTCATGCAAGTTCTTTTCCATAAGCACGTATGACTATATTCGGAATACATGCCTACATTACATTGATGAATTGGAGCTAGTTCTGTGTCACCCTATGTTATGACTGTTACATGATGAACCACATCCGGCATAATTATCCATCACTGATCCGGTGCCTACGAGCTTTCCATATACTGGTTCTCACTGATTTACTTTCTCGCTGCTACTGTTACAATCACTACAAAATACCAAAATATTTACTATTGCTCGCACTACTCTTTTGTTACCGTTACCACCACTATCATATTACTTTGCTACTAAACACTTTGCTGCAGATACTAAGTTTCTAGGTGTGGTTGAATTGTCAACTCAGTTGCTAATACTTGAGAATATTCTTTGGCTCCCCTTGTGTCGAATCAATAAATTTGGGTTGAATACTCTACCCTCGAAAGCTGTTGCGATCCCCTATACTTGTGGGTTATCAAGAATAATTTCTGGCGCCGTTGCCGGGGAGCATAGCTCTATTCTTTGAGTCACTTGGGATTTATATCTGCTGGACACTATGAAGAACTTGAAGGACGCTAAGACAACAATTTATCCCTCAACTACGAGGGGAGGTAAGGAACTGCCATCTAGCTCTGCACTTGATTCACCTTCTGTTATGAGTAAGCTTGCGACACCTAAACCTGCTTCTGCTATTCGTTCCGATATGTCGCATGTTATTGATGATGCCACTTCTGCTATGCATGATACTTATGATGAAACTGCTTCTATGCCTGATACTACTGTGCCCCTTGGTGAATTTCTTGATGAACAAATTGCTAGGGCTAGAAAAAAAGAAATTATTGAATCTGAATACGATGATGAAAGTGATGATGAGAATATGCCTGTTATTCCTGAGGGTTATCTTTTTGATATGGAATCTTCTGCCGCTATTTTAGCTTGCAAAGATAGATATGAGCTCAAGAGGTTATTAGTTAAATGGAACAAAGAATCACTCAGAGATAAAATGAAACCCGACCCTGCTTTTGCTACTTCACCTATCTGTGTTCCTGATAAGGATTATGAATTCTCTGTTGATCCTGATATAATTACTTTGGTTGAATGTGATCCTTTTTATGGCTATGAATCTGAAACTGTTATGGCACATCTTACTAACTTAAATGATATAGTTGCCCTATTCACTAATGATGAGAGATCGTGCTACTTTTATATACTTAAGATATTTCCGTTCTCAGTAAAGGGTGATGCTAAGATATGGTTTAATTCTCTTGATCCTAGTTGTGTGTGTAGTCCCCAGGATATGATTTATTACTTCTCTGCTAAATATTTCCCTGCTCATAAGAAACAAGCTGCTTTGAGGGAAATATACAACTTTGTGCAAATTAAAGAAGAGAGTCTCCCACAAGCTTGGGGGAGGCTTCTCAAGTTACTTGATGCTTTGCCTGATCATCCTCTTAAGAAACCTGAAATACTTGATATATTTTATAATGGACTAACCGATGCTTCCAGAGATTACCTGGATAGTTGTGCTGGTTCTCTTTTCAGGGAAAGAACACCGGATGAAGCTGGAATTCTATTGAACAATATGTTGCCAAATGAAAATAATTCGGCACCTCCTTAGCCAACTCCTGCTCCAATTACTAAGTCTATTCCTAAACCAACTCCGAAGAAGAGAGGTGTTCTATTTCTCAGTCCCGAAGATATGCAAGAGGCAAAGAAATCTATGAAAGAAAAAGGTATTAAAGCTGAAGATGTTAACAATTTACCTCCTATTGAAGGAATACATGGTCTTAATATACCGCCTGTTGAAGAAGTATATGATCTTAATCCTTTATTTATTGAAGAACCTCCTGATCCCGATATCCCGACACAGGTTGTAAAGGTAAGTTCTCTCTATAGATATGATAAAGCTGAAGTCCCTCCTACTAAAATTGCTAGTCAGTGCTTGGATGAGTTTGATAACTTTATGTTTAAGCAAGACAACTTCAATGCTTATTTTGGTAGACAATTAAAAGAAAATGCTTATATGATTAGACGCTTGGGTGATTATATGGCTAATATTAGAGGTGAACTTAAACTTGTTAGCAAACATGCTTCTATGGTTACTACTCAAGTAGAACAAGTACTTAAAGCTCAAAAAGAAGTGCTTGATGAAATGAATAGTAAGAAAAATGATTATGCTGTTAGAGTGGCTACTAGAACTGGTAAAATGACTCAGGAACCTTTGTATCCTGAAGGCCACCCTAAGAGAATCGAGCAAGATTCTCAGGGAAATAATATTGATGTGCCTAGTTCTTCTAAAGAGAAGAAAAAGAAAAATGATAGAACTATGCAAACTTCTAGTGAACCTATTGCTGAACCACCTGATAATCCAAATGATATATCTATGTCTGATGCTGAAACACAATCTGGTAATGAACATGAACCTAGTGAAAATATTAATGATGATGTTCATGATGATGCTCAACCTAGTAATGATAATGATGTAGAAATTGAACCTGCTGTTGATCTTGATAACCCACAATCAAAGAATCAACGTTATGATAAGAGAGACTTTGTTGCTAGGAAACATGGTAAAGAAAGAGAACCTTGGGTTCAGAAACGCATGCCTTTTCCTCCCAAACCATCCAAGAAAATGGATGATGAGGATTTTGAGCGCTTTGCTGAAATGATTAGACCTATCTTTTTACGTATGTTATTAACTGATGTGCTCAAAACAAATCCTTATGCTAAATATATGAAGGATATCATTACTAATAAAAGAAAGATACCGGAAGCTGAAATTTCCATGCTTGCTAATTATACTTTTAAGGGTGGAATACCAAAGAAACATGGAGATCCAGAGTACCTACTATACCATGCTCCATTAAAAGAAATTATATTAAAACTGCTTTATGTGATCTTGGAGCAGGTGTTAGTGTTATGCCTCTCTCTTTATATCATAGACTTGACTTGAATAAGCTGACACCTACTGAAATATCTTTGCAAATGGCTAATAAATCAACTGCTATACCTGTCGGTATTTGTGAGGATGTGCCTGTTGTGGTTGCAAACGTTACTATTTTAACGGACTTTGTTATTCTTGATATCCCCGAGGATGATAGTATGTCTATTATTCTTGGAAGACCTTTCTTTAACACTGCAAGGGCTGTTATTGATTGCAACAAAGGCAATGTCACTTTTCATGTTAATGGTAATGAGCATACGGTACACTTTCCGAGGAAACAACCTCAAGTTCATAGTATTAACTCTATTGGAAAAATTCCATCGATTAAATTTGGAGGTATTGAATTTCCCCTTCCTACTGTCAAGAAGAAATATGATATACTTATTATAGGGGATGTGCATATCCCAGTTGAGGTAACTTAGTGTTATTCGAAATTTCTCCCGTTTCATGATTATCGGAATGAGTTTGTTAACAAGACTTGATCAACCTTGTTAGTGGATTCTTTTTGATGAGCATGAGATTGTAGCGGCCCGACCTCAGACGGTCAAGTCTCTGTGCTTAAGTGTCATCCCTGGATCGGTATGCTAACACACACAGTACTCGAGGATTTATAACAGAGGTAAATCACATGTATAAAGCAACGTAAATACTATTACCTCAATCCAAATAGCGGAAGTAACAAAGGTTGTGGATTCCCATCAACACCAACGGTAAAGTTGAGTGTAGAAATCGTAACCCTAACGTATCACTTACTCGTCGTAAGAAATCCTGCAACATGAGACGTTGCAGCCACAAAGGGTCAGTACATTGAATGTACTGGCAAATTCACACCATAGAGAAATGATGAACAATGGCTATCACTACATGCATATATGGTTGGTGGAAAAGCTCTATGGTTATAAGGATTTTGCGAAAAGCCAATTTTTCCCTACTGCAAAGGAATAATTTTTTTACTATCATGGTGGTTGTTAAACATTGAGAATGGTTGACGGCATTCTCAATCCCAATTAAGCATCACCATTAAAACCCAACAAATTATTTAAGTAACGTGATGAGATCAACAGGATAATCCAAGAACTAGATACTCAAGATGTCCATAACCGAGGACACGGCTAATTATGATTAGTTTATACACTCTGCAGAGGTTTGTGCACTTTTCCCCACAAGACTCGATCTCCTCCGTTGGATTTCTCGCGCTACATGGTGTTTGAGAAACGGATGACCGAGACACAGTCTTTCAGAAGCGTTAGCACCTTACGATGGGTAGACCAGTACACCTACATCCCCTACATCTGCTAGTCTACCATTGTAAGAGTTCACACAACTTAATCAACTATGCTAGAGCCCATAATAGCTTGTGGCTGCACACGGAAGTTTCTAGCATGAATAATCTTATGATCCCTTTGAGCCTGGGTGGCGGTCCATAAAAAAACATGCAATCGCTGGAATACCCAGGTGCCTAAACAGGCAATCGCTGGAGTACCCAGGTGCCTCAATCCACCCAGATGTGTGTTAAAGTTGCCACCTTAAGTAAACCATTAATTAATAATCTCACATCTGTCATGAATACTCTCAAAACACAATCCACGTCTACGAGCATAACATGGCAATATAAGCATAACGTAATAGTAACTCCCAAGGTTTGAATGCAGGGCAATAGGTTCCTACCTCATCAACTACTTCCCAATACCCACATGTTATCAATCCTACTCATGAAATGTTTGAGGGTTGAAACTAATGCATAAAAACTGGGTATGAAAGGAATATGATCAAAGTGTGAACTTGCCTGCAACGTTGATGAAGATGATTCACACTCAAAACTCTTGATAGTTCTACTCGTCACACTCCGGTCAATCTATCGTAAGCAAGCAATAGTAACCACACATAAGCAATCACTCTAAAGATCAAAACGAACGAAGAAGACGATTCGGAAAACATCAAAACCAAGCAAATAACTCTTGCAACATAAACAATTTTTAACAGTACCAAAATTATATGAATTTGGCCTTATCAGAAAGTTTAGGTCAAGAGCTTTGATATGCAAAAATAATCAAATAAATCGGAGGTACGAAACTCAAGTTACGATCAAACGAAGATTCAAAGTCATATCTATTTGAAATCAAATTTTAAACTTTAAAAAATATGTTTAAGTTGGATTACTGGATAGAGGAGATCATAACAAAGAAGTGGGCATTGGTTTCGTGGAATTTGGATAAACGAGTATAAAGATGTGGTCGTTTGAAGTACAGGGACTAATCTGTAAGAGAAACTACTACAAATAGGTCCCTGGACAGAAAATAAAGAGAAAAGTATGTTTTTCGTCCCTCAAGTTCCCAAAAAGTGCAGACTTCGTCCTTCAACTTTTTTGGGTCTACTTTTGGTCCCTCAAGTTTCAAAACCGGTCAAGTTTCGTCCAAATTCCGGTTTCGCTAGAAAACAGGACACGTGGCGTGGTATTCTCTCTCCCCTCACTTGCCACGTCCGACCCGCCGTTGGGTCAAACATATTGGCTTGATCTATGTTGTACATATTGGCTTGATCTCTTTTTGGCATTTGGACAACAAGTAGGCACACATATTTAACAGGAAATGAGAGCAAGAACACAATTGTAAGTGCTAGGAACACAGCCAAGGTTCAACTTAAGAAACATAGCCCAGGTTCATCTTGTTCAGTACACAAACAACAGGTTTTCTGAAGGAAACAAACAACAGTGTTCAAATTGAACTGGAGACATGAGTTAAGAAGGAAACAAACACACAGTTTTTCTGAACATACACACTGGCCTCACTCAAGCAGCTTGCTGGGCACTTTTTTTGCCCTTTTATGTGCTCCAGTGAAGTTGGTGTTAGCAGCTCCAGAACTGAAATTCATAGTAACTCCAGAGCTGCTGCTAACATTGACATGAACATTCTTCACAGTGGCCTTTGAGGTAGCAGTGACCTTGCTCTGAGGTGGTTTGAAAGGCTTGAAACTGCTAACATTTGAAGGTGGCCTTCTTGAAGTAGATGGAGTGTCTGATGGAGCTTTTCTCTTGCTACTCACATTTGTGCTTTCCTGTGAGGGTTGCACAGGACCCTGCAAGCATTTTCATTAGAGAGCTATGTTTGACATATTGCACAGAAAATAAGGTAGGAACATAGCTAAACACTCACCTTTGTAGTTGGCCTAGAACTAGCCTTTGTAGCTGGCCTAGAACTGCCCTTTGTAGTTGGCTTTGCACTAGAATTCCTAGCAGTTGGGGCACTGCTAGCAGATGGTTTGGGAGCAGTACACTTTGTTTTGTTGTGACCTGTGCATTTGCAAACAGAGCATCTACTGATGGTGCCAACTTTACCATCCTGTGCTTAGGTGCAGTGGGTTTCTCTCCCTTCCCTTTCTTCCTCTCAGTTCTTGGCCTTCCTGGCATTTTTACATATCCTGGAGCTGCTGGCCTAGGTCTGTTGGATTCAGGCCAAGTTGCCATACCATCTACTGGCTGGCCTAGGTCTTTCAGAGCAGCCAAGCACACATACATTCTCAGAAATGTCGGTACTCTTTCCTTTGGATCAAGTTTGACAACAACAGTGCTTCCTGGATTGCTCCTCAACAATTCCAACTGATAATCAAACACTTTTGAGTATTGGAACTTGGTGGAATCGTACACTCTCTGCTTCACAATTTGTTTTGCTCTCTTAATTTGTGATGTGCTCACATTTGCAAACATGTCCTCTTGCACATGTGCTTTCAAGCTGTCAATCTTCCATCCTGGGTGGCCTCTAATGAGCTTATCATATTTTTGTGCAATCCTCACTGAAGTGACCAGCTTGTTGTCCTTCCTTTTTGGGCAGCAATGTTTATCTATGAAAGATGTCACCTGGCAACTATTGCACCTACTTGTCCTACTTAGTAAACAGAACCAGGGACATATCCCCCAATCACACTCTGCTCTGCACCTTACAGAATCATTTTTCTTAAACCTAATTAACCTTCTGTGATGCAGTCCATAAGTAATTATTGCTTTTCTGAACTCTTCCTTTGATTCAAATTTCATTCCAAGACAACTCTGGTACTTCTCCTCTGTCTTTGTACACAGGATATTTTTTTGGTTTGCTGACAGCCTCTCCATCACTGTTTTCTTCAAAAGAGTCATCAAAATCTGAGCTATCTGAGTAGCTTTCAGCAGCTGCATCCTCTCCAACATTTTCCCTTGAGCCTACTGCTGCATCTGTAATGAACACTTCATCTAAAATGTCAATGTTGCCAGCCCTGAGTTTCTTCTTGTACTCTACATAGTCAGCATTGATCTTTCTTGCTTCTTCATCATCCTCAGATGCTGACTCATCATCAGGTATATAATCACTGTCCTCTTCATCAGACTCTCCATCTTGTGCATCAGTATTCCCATCTAATCTGGGCACTTGCTCTTCTGGCATAACTACACTTAAAGGGGTGAATTGTTCCTCTTCCTCTCCAGCAGAGCATGCTGTTGCAACTATTTCTTCCCCATCAGCAGGAGCATGCTTCTCAACATACACATCTGCAACTCCTCCATCACAAACAAACTCAGCCATCTTAAGAACAGTGTTGTCATCATGCAGAAAAACAAGTCCATCATTCATCTCTTTTCCTGGAACTAACCAATAAAATTGACATTGTATCCCCTCCACATCAGTGCAATGATCTCTTAAATGCCCCAAAAGCTCGGGCAAAGAAAGCTTATCTCTGTCTATGTCTGACATAGCTTCACTGACTCCCAAATACATCATGTGGTTCCCATTCTTCACAAATTCGCCATTATAATGGAACATGACATGAATTAAATCCAGAGGATCCATTACTCCCTACAATAGATGGAAGCAAATTTCAGATTCGGCTACAACCTAAGTGGATGGCATCTACCTATGAATCCTAAACAATATACACAAAAAAACATACCTGAAGGTCTGCCGGTGGTCGTTGTCCTGATAGTTCTAGTCGTCGCCGGTGTATACTGGATCGGCGCCGCCGCAACCGCAACACACTACACCCGCCTGCGCCGTCGCGTAGATCTGCGCCTAGGTTTACTGCATCGGCGCCGCCGTAGCTTTTCTCAAGGGCGCCGCCGTCCCTGGCTCCGACGCCAACGCCGACCACCACGCCAAATCGGGATCCGCCGCCGCGAAGCCTAGGGTTTGGGAGAGAGGTCACAGAGGAAAGGGAAAGGGGGAGAGTGAGCTGACGGCGTCGCGCGGGCGGTCTATTTGACCCAACGGCGGGTCGGACGTGGCAAGTGAGGGGAGAGAGAATACCACGCCACGTGTCCTGTTTTCTAGCGAAACCGGAATTCGGACGAAACTTGACCGGTTTTGAAACTTGAGGGACCAAAAGTAGACCAAAAAAAGTTGAAGGACGAAGTCTGCACTTTTTGGGAACTTGAGGGACGAAAAACATACTTTTCTCGAAAATAAAAGGAAAAAGAAAAAAAACTAAATTCCGAACGTTCGTTACAGAATGCTAACGAACGAATTCCGTTCGCTGCCTAACCCTAGCTAATGAAAGCTCGCAAAATAACTAAACTAAAATATAAAAACCGATCTATATAAAAAAATCGAAGAAAAACTGGGGCAGGTTAAATCGGTTTATACCGGTTTGAGGGAAAAGTACGGCGGCGGCGGTTAACTCCGGCGTGGCGGCGCAGCGCGACGGCGGCTCCGGCGCGACAGCAGGCGATGGCAGGCGGCGGGGTGCGGCGCGGCACGACAGGCAGCGGCGCTAGCGGGCGGCGGCGCGGCAAGGAGGCGGCGACGAGGCGCGGCTGCGGCAGATCTCGCCGGTGGCGGGGGCGCGGCGGCGGCAGCTCTGCGCGTGGAGGCGAGCGGCGGCGTGGCGGCGTCGAGGGCCCGGGGCTCGGGGCCCGGCTATTTAAGGGGGCCAGGGGGCAAGGTGGCGTGGGCGAGGGGCAGAGAAGAGGCGGCGGTGGGAGCGCTCGAGACTCCGTCCCGAGCTCGAGGGCGAAGCGCGGCTGGGCTGGGCCGTGGCCTGGCAGGAGCTGGGCCGGCCCAGTTCGGCAGAGGGAAGAGTTAAAAAAAACATTTTCGCACACAAACAAAATAAATAAAAACAAAATATTATATCGGCATATAATATATCAAAATTTTCAGAAAAAGATTGTCAACAACGTGAACATTTTCCTAGCATTAAATAAAATACACACAAATTCTAATAACCCAAACAGTGCTCCTACTCTAATAAAATCCAATAAAAATCAATTTAAAAATACCAAAATGGTTTCGAACTTATTTATCTCCAATTTTCTGATGTAGGGAATCATGTTACCCTATTTTCCATGTATTTTATTTTTGGAGAAAAATAATTTGAATAAAACCCAAATACTCCAAATTGAAAAATGAATTCAAAAGAACTTTGAATTAATTCTTTGATACTCCCAACTCATATTTCATATGTTTTGAAGAAGTCATTTTATCTTCGCTCGTGAAAATCATTGAGTTGCTTGAAGTTTCTGAATTGGAAATATTTCCAAATGAAATCCAAATATTTTCAACACCCCTTGTCATTTAAATAAATGGAAGAAGTCATGCCATCTTCTCTCCAGGGTTTTGTGGTGAAAAGAATTTGAATTCACGGAGATCACAAAGCAAATATGAAAGTTTGGGAAAGTCCTGTTATTCCCTCTCATTTAACTTTCAAAAAGTTTCGAATTCACTCACTTTCAAACAATCAATCAAACAACAATCAAGCAAACAATCAAATCTATCTATTTAATATAACATTCCAAAATTTAGATTTTCGGGATGTTACAAACCTACCACCCTTAAAAGGAATCTCGTCCTCGAGATTTGGAGAGGCTAGAAAGAAATGAGTTAGGTTTGGGGCTCTTCCCAAAATCCATCGATCATCACAGGGGTCTGGGGTGCTACCACCCTTAAAAGCATGGTTACTGTTCCATCAAAACTCATATACTCCATCCTTATTGTTGACAGTGTATGTCTTCTCAAATTCTCGGAAAAATTCCGTCTTCTGGGCTCTTCCGATAGCGGCATAACCTTTTTCCTCAATTCTGGTACGGTTATTCTGTGACTGGGTCTTCTTAGCTGACGGGTCTGGCGCCAATACTAATCAACTATCGATATCTCATGGAGGTCAACCAATTTACGGTTTCTCTTGCAGGAAATGGGTCTGGGTTGAGCCTCACCGTATGTCCTACGGTTGGCAACAGCTACCTTGTACAAGGGGAAAAAATTCTTATACCATTCTAAGGTTTAAATAGGCTTTTGATCGTCGTCTCTTTACTATAGGTTAGTCACTCAGATTTACCATCCCACATAGCAAGGCGAATAATAAGAGTAAGTCGGTATGGTGATCAATCCATCCCGCACCCAAATCATTACCTTGTATACGGTTTAGCGAATCTCGCATTCTAACACTCAGTCATCCTCACAAGCATTGCATAATTTCTCTTGTTGAGGAACCAAGTTCAGATATATCCATGGATTCTGCAAGCCAAACAAAGCATCTATCGTTCCTTCCCAACCCTCAGGTTTGGTGTAACTCCTATAAGATCGTCTCTCGATAAAATCGTAACTGCTTCCAGGGTTTTTCCTTCAGCAAGAGTGTGCTTGCTTCTTGGCAGGTCCTGGGGCCTGTGGGTTATGGCCCATCTCATCACTTGAAAACCTTGAACTCATCATCGGGGCAACGAATCTCTAATCCAACATCCAAATAACAGGTTCCTAGCATACTTAGAATCCATCCAATTGTATTGTCTTCCTTTCTTCTATTGGCACCAAACTAAAACGTGATTAATCAGACTCATCATGGAATTATAATCGTTCCATAATACCAACATCATATCTCCTTTATATCCAATAACACTTCATCTCTTCATACTCCTGGGGATATCCCACATACCGAGATAAAAACTTATACTTATGAAGTCCATACTCCACTTCGTGGAACATCATTATCCTTTCCAGGGTCAAGCGTCCTTATAGGGGAATATTGGCCATCTCTGCATGTCACTTCTTTAACTGGGAAACGTGAAACACATCATGAACTCCTGACAGTCCTTCGGGTGACTCCAATTTGTTGGCCACTTCTCCCATATGCTCCAAAACTCGGTATGGTCCTACAAATCTCGGGGCTAACTTTCCCTTAACTCAAAATCGTTTAACTCCTCGCAGAGGGGACACACGAAGACATGCTCTGTCTCCAATTTCATAGACTACCTCCTTGCGTTTTTGAGTTTGCATAACTCTTCTACCAGGACTGAGCTACCTTTAGTCTATCTCGAATCAACTTAACATTCTCTTCTAACTCCTTGATCACATTTGGTCCAAACAACTGACGGTCTCCAACTTCATCCCACATCAATGGTGTCTGGCTCCTTCTCCCATACAAAGCTTCAAAAGGGGCCGTCTTCAAACTGGCTTGGTAGCTATTGTTGTATGCGAATTCCGCGTCGGGCAAATTGTCATCCCAACTAGATCCATAATCTAGCGCACAAGCCCTCAACATGTCCTCCAGAATTTGGTTGACTCTCTTGGTCTATCCATCTGTCTGCGGATGAAAGGCTGTACTGAACTCTAGCCTAGTACCCAAAGTCTGGCGCCGCTGATTCCAAAACTTTGAGGTAAACTGTGTTCCTCTATCTGATATGATGGTCCTCGGAACTCCATGCAGACATACGGTCCTGGTCATATATATCTTGGCCAACTTCGCACTTGTATAGGTGGGTTTCACTGGGATAAAGTGAGCCACTTTGATCAAGCGAATCAACTACTAGCCAAGTAGAATCATATCCCAATCGGGTTCTGGGAAATCCGGTAATGAAATCCATGCCAAGCTTATCCCACTTCCATTCGGGTATTGGCATAGGCTATAGTAATCCGGCTAGCTTCTGATGCTCTGCCTTTACTCTCTGGCATAAATGCATCACCTACGACTACATACTCCGCAATATCCTTCTTCATACCAGTCCACCAGAAACACTCCTTCAAATCCAAATACATCTTGGTGTTTCCAGGGCGAATCGAGTATGGTGAGTCATGAGCCTCCTGAAGTATTAAGTTCCTGATCTTTGCATTATTGGGCACATATACACGGTCCTCGAACCATAAGGTGTCATTCTCATCCTTACGAAAACTTTTGGCCTTTCCTTTACTCATCCTCTCTTTTACCTCAGCAATCTCTTTGTCATCCTTCTGAGCTTCACGGATCTTTCCCAACAATGTAGACTGAACTTCCATTGCTGCAACAAAACCTTTGGAAACAATCTCCAACCGAAGTTCCCTGAGATCCTCGGCTAACTCGTTTGGTAATCCTCCGCTTATGAGGATATTTGTCCTTGTTTTCTTTATGGTTGTGTCCTATTCTCCAGAAAGCTTGTATGCACAAGGTTTCTTCATATCCTTTCCATAAGGCCTCAACTTCTGGGACACAAGACAAGATCTTTGCAGAGTCAACTTAAAGTCTTCCCAAGTGGTTACTCCTTGCCATCCATTGATGGTTTGGTACATCCTCTACCAAGTAGCAACACCTCCTTCAAAACACTGAAGAGCATGTTGGGTCATATCCTTTCTGGCTATAGAGTTATTCTCCATGTGATCCTCCATGTTCTGAATCCATCGGTTCATCTCCAATTGACTTATCGGTCCAGAAAATACAAGCTCATCTCCATTCATCCTCTATTCGGTCCAAGGGTTTTGGGGTGGGATAAGAGAGATAGAGAGGGATACACACAAGGCAAACAATGGTTTTGAAAAGACAGATTTTATTTGTGGCTGTCGGGAAAAACATCAAACAAATGACAGCTCACAAACGTCGCATCTAACGTAGGTATATAATAGGGGTTTGGTCTTCTAAAGGTCAACGTCGCCAAACTCTTCAAGTCTTGTTCATGTCTCCGATGGCTTCTTCCAATCGTTCTTGTCCTTTTTTCCAGATCATCTCTGTTGACGTGAAATCTCTCGTGACATCCTTTAATATTCCGGAGTTGCATTTCAAACTTCTAGGTTTCAACATCCTTGGCATGAACCATGGTTCTACTGTCCTTCAGTTCCTGACGAATCTCCTGTATCTCAAAGTTTTGCTCCTCCAGCTTGGCTACTTTCAGCTTCTGGATCCTGAGTTCTTCACAAAATGCTCCTTGTCAAATATAGCTTCCTAAAGGTCCATCTTAAAATCCTTGATGTAATACTCCAGATCCCGGTGTTACATCAGCTAAAGTTAAAACTTCACCTCTTGCTGATAGGTGCCCCCATCAGCCTTCTACCATCCAATCCTTCCATGCATATGCATGCTTAACTCAGCACGGTGACAAATAGCATAAGCGGGCGATAACATCATGGATAGCCATGTTTCTTCCCTTGTCATTGCCATGAGCTATCTCTCCATAGTTGATATCTCCTCCCTTAGGGTTTTCCTTGACAGAACTTTGAGTTTTTAACTCTCCATTCTTCGGTCTTTCTTCGATACACCTTGATCTCGGCTATTGAAAACTTCCATAGTCTGCCAAGTTCCATAAGGGTACCTTTTCTAGGTCATACAAAATCTGGGAATTCTATAGAGCCTTCAATTCTCCTAGTCATCAACCGTTGCAGCTTCCATTCTTCTAATTCACAGTAAAATCTTCTTCATTCCGAATGGTCTTAGTTGTCCGGTATCTTGTACTTCTTGGAGTGGTCGCCTCAGTCGAATCTTTGAGTGGTCAAAAAAGAAAAAGGGGTATGGTATCACTAAAAGGGAATATTTGAATAAGCTCAGAAGATAAGAGAGGTAAAAGATCTTTTTGAAAAAGAAAGTTTTAGAGAAAATCCTTCCTATGGGCTTGCCAGTTTCTAGGGGTCACGTCCTACAGTCAACATGTGCTCTGATACCATCTTGCAGCGACCCGGCCTCAGACGGTCAAGTCTCTGTGCTTAAGTGTCATCCCTGGATCGGTATGCTGACACACACAGTACTCTAGGATTTATAACAGAGGTAAATCACATGTATAAAGTAACGTAAATACTATTACCTCAATCCAAATAGCGGAAGTAACAAAGGTTGTGGATTCCCATCAACACCAACGGCAAAGTTGAGTGTAGAAATCGTAACCCTAACGTATCACTTACTCATCGTAAGAAATCCTGCAACATGAGACGTTGCAGCCACAAAGGGTCAGTACATTGAATGTACTGGCAAATTCACACCATAGAGAAATGATGAACAATGGCTATCACTACATGCATATATGGCTGGTGGAAAAGCTCTATGGTTATAAGGTTTTTGCGAAAACCCAATTTTTCCCTACGACAAAGGAATAATTTTTTTTACTATCATGGTGGTTGTTAAACATTGAGAATTTTTGACAGCATTCTCAATCCCAATTAAGCATCACCATTAAAACCCAACAAATTATTTAAGTAACGTGATGAGATCAACAGGATAATCCAAGAACTTGATACTCAAGATGTCCATAACCGGGGACACGGCTAATCATGATTAGTTTATACACTCTGCAGAGGTTTGTGCACTTTTCCCCACAAGACTCGATCTCCTCCGTTGGATTTCTCGCACTACATGGTGTTTGAGAAACGGATGACCGAGACACAGTCTTTTAGAAGCGTTAGCACCTTACGATGGGTAGACCGGTACACCTACATCCCCTACATCTGCTAGTCTACCACTTTAAGAGTTCACACAACTTAATCAACTATGCTAGAGCCCATAATAGCTTGTGGCTGCACACGGAAGTTTCTAGCATGAATAATCTTATGATCCCTTTGAGCCTGGGTGGCGGTCCATAAAAAACAGGCAATCGCTAGAATACCTAGGTGCCTAAACAGGCAATCGCTGGAGTACCCAGGTGCCTCAATCCACCCAGATGTGTGTTAAAGTTGCCACCTTAAGTAAACCATTAATTAACAATCTCACATCTGTCATGAACACTCTCAAAACCCAATCCACGTCTACGGGCATAGCATGGCAATATAAGCATAACGTAATAGTAACTCCCAAGGTGGGAATGCAGGGCAATAGGTTCCTACCTCATCAACTACTTCCCAATACCCACATGTTATCAATCCTACTCATGAAATGTTTGAGGGTTGAAACTAATGCATAAAAACTGGGTATGAAAGGAATATGATCAAAGTGTGAACTTGCCTGCAATGTTGATGAAGATGATTCGCACTCAAAACTATTGATAGTTCTACTCGTCACACTCCGGTCAATCTATCGTAAGCAAGCAATAGTAACCACACATAAGCAATCACTCAAAAGATCAAAACGAACGAAGAAGACGATTCGGAAAACAGCAAAACCAAGCAAATAAATCTGGCAACATAAAACAATTTTTAACAGTACCAAAATTATATGAATTTGGCCTTATCAAAAAGTTTAGGTCAAGAGCTTTGATATGCAAAAAGAATTAAATAAATAGGAGCTACGAAAATCAAGTTACGATCAAACGAAGATTCAAATTCATATCTATTTGAAATCAAATTTTAAACTTTCAAAAATATGGTTAAGTTGGATTACTGGATAGAGGAGATCATAACAAAGAAGTGGGCGTTGGTTTCGTGGAATTTGGATAAACGAGTATAAAGATGTGGTCGTTTGAAGTACAGGGACTAATCTGTAAGAGAAACTACTACAAATAGGTCCCTGGACAGAAAATAAATGGAAAAAGGAAAAAAACTAAATTCCGAACGTTCGTTACAGAATGCTAACAAATGAATTCCGTTCGCTGCCTAACCCTAGCTAATGAACGCTCGCAAAATAACTAAACTAAAATATAAAAACCGATCTAAAAGAAAAACCGATCTATATAAAAAAACCGAAGAAAAACCGGGGCAGGTTAAATCGGTTTATACCAGTTCGAGGGAAAAGTCCGGCGGCGGTGGCGGTTAACTCCGACGGGGCGGCGTGGCAGCAGGCGACGGCAGGCGGCGGGGTGCGGCGCGGCGCGACAGGCAGCGGCGCGGCAAGGAGGCGGTGACGAGGCGCGACTGCGGCAGATCTCGCCGGCGGCGGCTCTGCGCGTGGAGGCGAGCGGCGGCGAGGTGGCGTCGGGGGCCCGGGGCTCGGGGCCCGGCTATTTAAGGGGGCCAGGGGGGCAAGGTGGCGTGGGCGAGGAGCAGAGAAGAGGCGGCGGCGGGAGTCCAGCTGCGGCACGAGGTCGGCGGCGGCTACGCTCGGGACTCTGTCCCGATCTCGAGGGCAAAGCGCGGCTGGGCTGGGCCGTGGCCTGGCAGGAGCTGGGCCGGCCCAGTTCGGCAGAGGGAAGAGTTAAAAAACATTTTCTTACCCAAACAAAATAAATAAAAACAAAATATTATATCGGCATATAATATATCAAATTTTCAGAAAAAGATTGTCAACAACGTGAACATTTTCCTAGCATTGAATAAAATACACACAAATTCTAATAACCCAAACAGTGCTCCTACTCTGATAAAATCCAATAAAAATCAATTTAAAAATACCAAAATGGTTTCAAACTTATTTATCTCCAATTTTCTGATGTAGGGAATCATGTTACCCTATTTTCCATGTATTTTATTTTTGGAGAAAAATAATTTGAATAAAACCCAAATACTCCAAATTGAAAAATAAATTCAAAAGAACTTTGAATTAATTCTTTGAAACTCCCAATTCATATTTCATATGTTTTGAAGAAGTCATTTTATCTTCGCTCGTGAAAATCATTGAGTTCCTTGAAGTTTCTGAATTGGAAATATTTCCAAATGAAATCCAAATATTTTCAACACCCCTTGTCATTTAAATAATTGGAAGAAGTCATGCCATCTTCTCTCCAGGGTTTTGTGGTGAAAAGTATTTGAATTCACGGAGATCAGAAAGCAAATATGGAAGTTTGTGAAAGTCCTTTTATTCCCTCTCATTTAACTTTCAAAAAGTTTCGAATTCACTCACTTTCAAACAATCAATCAAACAACAATCAAGCAAACAATCAAATCTATCTATTTAATATAACATTCCAAAATTTAGAATTTTGGGATGTTACAGAGATGGATGAAACTAGAAGCACAAACTTCTGTACCCTTTCTATACTTTCTGCTATTTAGTAGAAATAAAGTAAAAATAGTATTTTTCTGTCTGTTTCCTGGCTTATACGTGCAATATAAAAATATCCCGAAAAGAAAAGTCTTCAGAATGCCATGCCAATTTAATATGATTTTTTGGGAATATTTGAGGATTTACTGTGCAAAAATTACCGTGGGGGGAGCTGCCACCTGGCCACGAGGGTGGAGGGCGCGCCCTACCCCCCTGGGCGCGCCCCCTACCTCGTGGGCCCATGGTGGCCCTCCTCCACTTATCCCTGCACCCATCTTCTTCCTCTGCCTCACACAAACACGAAAAACCAACTCAAGCACGAGTTCCAGCCACTTTTGCTGTGATTTTTGATCTCCTTGCTCAAAGTACCTCTCGCAAAACTGCTTGGGGAGATTGTTCCTTGGTATGTGACTCCTCCATTGGTCAAATTAGTTTTTGTTCTAGTTCTTTATTCTTTGCAAATTTGTGCTGCATAGGTGACCATGTTCTTGAGCTTGCATGTCAAATTTATATGGTTCCAAGTAGTTCTAATGCTTGATATAGGCTCTAGGCACTTGTAGGAGTAGTTGCTATCAATTTTATTGAAGTTGGTTCACTTTTGTTTGAAGTTAATAAAAATTTCAGATTATTTCAAAAATAATGAGGAGACTTCTGAGAGGCTCATTGAGCCGAAGCTCAAAGGAGAAACAAAATGAAGAAGCTCAGAGGCCCAAATATAATTTGCCTCGTACCACGGAGATTCGGCCATCTGAATGGCCTTCTGATAATTTCTTGAGAGAGGCCGGGATTTATGAGGATTTGTATTCATTAATTGAAAATGCTGACCTCACCGACTTCGTCCGCGGCCAACGTCCACAATATCTCTTACTCACAAATACTTTTGTGCAAAAGTTCTACTTTTACCCTAAGGAATCACCTCCTTCAGTAGAGTTTCATTTATATGACGTTGTGAAGAAAACGCCATTGTCTGAATTTTGCGCAGTCTGCAACATACCCCTGAGGGTACTTTAGAGGAACCGCCCCGTAAGGAGTTGGAACCATTTATTAAACTTATCTCTGTGGGAGAAACCAGGAAGGTTTCTGATGCGAGGATCACTAGCATACATTTTCCTGTGTTACGCTATTTTGCTTTATTTGCTAGTCGATGCTTGATAGGTCGTGGGAACTGTGGGAACCTTAGCGTTCCTGATATTATTATTTTGTTCCATGGTTTATACCGCGACAACACTGTTAGTATGGGCGGAATTATTGCTAGACGGTTAAGTCTTAACCGTACTAAGGGTCCCATCTTTGGAGGCATTTATGCTTCACGTCTCGCTGCATACTTTAACATAGCTATTAGGCATTATGAGAAAGAAGAAAAATTGCTGCCTAGTGCTTATCTAGATTATAAGAGTATGTTGGCACATGATTTTCTTGTTAAGGGCAGGGATGGAGAGCTCAAATATAAGTTATACTTTGATAAACATTATCCTGAAACTATTACGTTGCCTGCTCCTTCTTTGTTTAATTTTGTAGGACCCTATCTCGTTACGTGGGTTGTCGTCCAGGCTTACAGGAACCCTGCACCAGCCCCGGAACCGGAACCACAAGATGAGCCTCCATGACAACCTGTTTATTCTTGGGATCCAGAGATGACTGTCAGCCAGTGGCAGTCAGAGTCCTCTTCTTCATCACAGTATGATCCCAGCTATTCCTCGTCGTAGTAAGACCCCAGCTACACCTACGGGTATCCGCCGGGCTATCCCTCGCAATGGACCAACTTAGGCCAAAAGCCTAAGCTTGGGGGAGTACGTATTTCTCACCGACATTACATTTATGTTCACACACACTCATTGCTAGATGTCGGTGTTCATACTTTTTCACTGTAATATCCATGCTAGTTTATTTTCTTTTGCTTTGTTGGGGATATTACGACTGGGCGTAAACCGGCCTACCTGGGCCGGGTTAACTTCATCAGTAGTTCAAGAACGTTAAAGCCCGATAAGCTTGTAAAGGCCCAAGGCCATAGTCGGTTTAGTATCTGTAGCCGTAAACCGGCTTGTATAAACTTGTACTATAAGTTAGGAAAAGGGAGAGACCAACCCAGGTACGAGTATAAACCGGAGATTGGGACTCTGTGAACCGACGGGCGTCACCCGTGTATATAAGGGGACGACCCGATAGCAGTTCAGGACAGACAACCACAACTCGAGGCCTAGGCGAAGCTTGTTTGCTCCCTAGTCATTGAGACTTCATCAATTCCATCACAAACTAGACGTAGGCTTTTACCTTCATCGAAGGGGACGAACTAGTATAAACTCTCTGTGTCCCTGTGTCCGCTTTAACCCCTTCGAGTTAACCCGTTGCGATGGCTCCACGACTAAGTCCTTTGGCTAGGACATCTGCCGTGACAAACCCACGACAGTTGGCGCCCACCGTGGGGCTATCGCACTATGGTTTCAAGTTCTTGGACGACCGCTTTGAAGGACTCGAGGGATACGCCATGGGCAGGATGACCAAGAGTCGCCGCGGCAAGATCTACATCGACGATGCAGGCTGGGGCCCCGAGGCCGGCTCGATTGAGTACGGGTATCGGGTCCCCTTTGGCGGTATACACGTCTTCATCGGCAAAATTGCTGAACCGGGCCCTGAGCTGGACACCTGCACCGACCTCATCGAGACAGCTCAGCGTGCGCGACCTGCCCGGGTTAAGCCAGCCGTGAAGCGTGCCTTTGTGGGAGTCATCCATGGAGGAAACTATGAGGACGGATCAGGATCTGGTGGCAAAACCGTCGTTTATTCTGGCGACGAGTCGTCAACCGGGGAAACTGAGTCCTTGTATCAAGTGCAAGATGGTCGGATTGGGGGCTGTTCCGATGGCGACAGTATTCTGGACCCCTCTGATCTGCCTAGCCGGGTCGGCATATTTATGGCCGGTACGCAAGCAGCGCCTCACTCATCGACGGCCGCGGCAATGGTTTCCGGTTCAGCAGCGGCAACGGCTGCCGGAGCAGGAGGCTCAGTGCGCCAGCCGGCTCAAGTGTTATCTGATCTGTTCGATGCATTGGCTGCACTCATGGCAGAGGCTAATCTGACGGACCAGGATGCTCATAATGCAGAGATCGCAAAAGTGAGAGAACAGATTACCCAGGCTAAAGAGGATCTGGCAGCTGAAGAGAACAGGATGACTGCGGAGCGGGCCGCTTTGGACGCGCAAGCCTACAAACTCATGCTAGACCAGAACGCTTCACAGGAAGTCATGAGGAGGAAGTACCGATCTCGTTTGCCCTCGGTTTTTGAAGGAAGGGATCTTTTCAATACCCCTGGAGCGGGGACCAGTAATCAACCAGTGGTAAACTGGGCGGAGGCGCCCGGGACGGGCGCGCCGGTTCAGCCCCGTGTAATAGATCTGCCCCGTCATAGCACGGGGGAGCCGCGGATTATGCCTACACCTCCGGATCACTATTCCAATCCGCTGGATAACCTTGTTGCAGCGGCAGCACGGTTGGAGGCTATTCCAGTCGAGGGAGATTCATTGCAGGCGATAGAGACACGCCGGGTCAAAGAGCTCCTCAGGCGGCGTTGGTCCAACAAGAGGCGTATTCATACAGCTGTGAGCGGATTCACTCTACCCCACATCCGAACCGGAGTTATAGCAGACATATGGAAGAGCCAGCTGAGTCAAGTAATGCACGGCGTGGAGCGCCCCGCGGCAACAATCCGGCCCCCGATGCCCAGGAGGTGGTAGACCGGGCCCAGGCGCGTAGGGAAGCCGAGTTAGCAGCACCGCATCAGGCTCATCAGATTACGCCGGTTCGTCCCACCACTTCAGTTGAACCAGGACTCACTTCCAGCACTTTGGGAGTACCTTGCCTCGTCCCAGCTCTGCGCAATGTGCGCCTGCCTAAGGATTTCAAAGGCCCGCGCAAGGTACCGAACTATACGGCAGATCAACCCCCAGAGTCGTGGGTGGAGAGTTACGAGATGGCCATGGAGATGCTGGACGTAGATGAAGCGGCGTGTGCAAAATATTTCACCATGATGCTTGAAGGGACAGCCCGTACTTGGTTAAAGAGCCTGCCGCCCAATTCTATCGGTTCATGGGCCCAGTTGCGAGCCCGGTTCATCAGTAATTTTAAAGACACGTGCAAGCAGCCCATGTCGGTAGTGGATTTAGCGGCTTGTGTCCAGGAGGAAGGAGAGTCAACAACTCATTGGGTGCGCAGGGTCTCAACGATTCTGCATTCATCAGACCGTATCAATGCGGACATCGCGGTTGTAACCCTGGAAGGAAATTGCCGGTTTGGGCCTTTGAAGCTAAAATTAGGGCGGATGAAGCGCCATTGTACCGACATGGGAACTCTCATGACCGCTTCGGTGAAGTACGCTGATTCTGATAGTACCAAGGATCCCGAGTCTGACGATGAAAAGACAGGGAAGGGAAGGAAGAACGACAACCCCAGAGGTCAGCAACATAACTCGGCAGGAAACGGTGGTGGTGGCAAGCGTAAAGCGGATGGCAACATAGATTTTGTGGCTAACACTAATGTGCAGGACAGGGGCCGGCGACGTAAGGGCAAAAACCGCAGTGGCGGACCCAGCCCCAATCCGGAACGCTTAAACTATCTGTTGAATCAGCCCTGTCCAAAGCATGGGACAAGAGAGGAGCCAGCAAACCACCTTTGGAAGGATTGTTATATCATGCAAGAGTTCAAGAGCTCCAATTCTTTCCGGCATGACCCCAGCTCTGGTGGCGGTTCAGGATCCGGGCCGAGTCACGGTGGAGGAAATCCCGGTTCAGGGTTTAATGGTAATCCGGCCGGACATAGCAATCAGCACAATCAGAGTAACCAGGGTGGTTACAATCAGCAACAGCAGCAGTCGGGTTACCAGAGAAATCCAAAGCAACTAAACAGTGGGCAATATCATGTGTTTACCACTAGCTTGGACAAGCGAGACCAAAAGGTCCAGAAGCGAGCAGTTAACTCTGTTGAACTAGCCGTGCCACGATACCTGCGCTGGTCAGAGCAGCCAATCGTATGGAGTAGAGAGGATCACCCTCCCCGGGTTGACAATCCGGGTCAGATGGCTTTAGTGGTGGCGCCTCAGGTGGGAGGTTATAAGTTCACCAAGGTACTCATGGATGGGGGTAGCAGTATCAATATCCTATACTATGAGACCTTTCGACGCACGGGGCTCAAAGATAAAGATCTACGGCCTTCGTACACGGTTTTCCATGGCGTGGTGCCTGGCAAGTCTGCATACCCCGTGGGCAAGATAGCATTGGAGGTGGCCTTCGGGGATGATCACGATTCCCGATCAGAGACACTGACGTTCGAGGTGGTGAAAATCCAAAGCCCATACCATGCCCTGTTTGGCCGACCGGCCTATGCCAAGTTTATGGCATGGCCCTGCTATGTGTATCTACATCTCAAGATGCCGGGTCATAAGGGGACCATCACGGTTCACGGAAGCCGCAAGATCGCTTTGGAGTGTGAGGAAGGAGACGCCGCATACGCGGAATCGGTTAGTGCTACCGAGGAGCTCAAATACTATAAAGACAATGTTGATCCGATGGATATGACTCCTTTAAAGAAGCCTACTACAGAGCATGATCCGACCCTGAAGTTCACATCGGCAGCGGAGACCAAGCTTGTTGACTTCGTGCCTGGTGATTCGTCCAAGCAGTTCAGCATCAGTGCCAATCTGGATCCGAAATAGGAAGGCGCGCTCATCGAGTTCATCCGTGAGAATCGGGACATCTTTGCATGGAAGCCTTCTGACATGCCAGGTGTACCGAGGCAACTCGCTGAGCACACCCTTAATGTGGATCCTAAATACAAACCGGTGAAACAGTTCCTCCGCCGGTTCAACGAGGAGAGGAGAAAAGCTATTGGAGAAGAGGTGGCCAGGCTCTTAGCAGCTGGCTTCATCATTGAAGTTTTTCACCCTGAGTGGCTTGCTAATCCGGTGCTGGTCCTTAAGAAAAATGGCACCTGGCGCATGTGTGTGGATTATACGGATCTTAATAAGGCCTGCCCTGCGGATCCTTTTGCCCTCCCCCGTATTGATCAAATCATTGATGCTACGGCGGGTTGCGAGCGCTTATGTTTCTTGGATGCATACTCCGGCTATCATCAGATTAAAATGGCAGTTAAGGACCAGGAGAAGACAGCGTTCATAACTCCCTTTGGAGCCTTCTGCTATGTGTCTACGCCTTTTGGGCTCAAAAGTGCCCAGGCAACTTATCAACGGTGTGTGCAAAATTGTCTCCACAAACAGATTGGCCGAAATGTGCATGCTTATGTGGATGATATTGTGGTTAAGTCAAGGAAGAAGGATACTTTGGTCGATGATCTGAAGGAGACCTTTGATAACCTAATGACGTACAAGATGATGCTCAATCCGGCCAAATGTGTCTTTGGTGTACCAGCTGGCAAGTTGTTGGGTTTTCTGGTGTCTAACAGGGGAATTGAGGCTAATCCGGAGAAGATCACGGCTATCACCTATCTGGCTAAACCGAAGTGTATCAACGATGTTCAACGTCTGGCAGGTCGGATTGCTGCACTGAGTTGGTTTATCAGCCGCCTTGGGGAGAAAGCGATCCCTCTGTATCAAATGTTGAAGAAGACGGATCGGTTCGTCTGGAGTTCTGCCGCTGATCAGGCGTTGGAAGACTTAAAGCGGCAATTGGCCAATCCGCCCGTGCTCGCCGCTCCCATTGACAGGGAACCGTTGCTGCTGTATGTTGCTGCTAATGCTCGCGCGGTTAGTGTAGCTATTGTGGTGGAGCGGAAGGAGGCGGGCAAAGAGTACCCGGTTCAGCGTCCGGTTTATTATATCAGCGAGGTGCTTATTGAGTCAAAACAAAGATATCAGCATTGGCAGAAGCTGGTGTATGGAGTTTTTATGGCAAGCCGAAAGTTGAAGCAGTATTTCCAAGGGCATCCTATCACAGTGGTCAGCTCTGCCCCTTTGGGTGATGTCATCCAAAACCGAGAAGCGATGGGTCGGATTGCCAAGTGGGCTATCGAGCTTGGGCCGCACGGTTTAAAATATGTTCCTCGCATGACGGTAAAGTCCCAGGCACTTGTTGATTTCATCAATGATTGGACGGAGTTGCAAGTCCCTGAAGAGAAGCCGGATCACACATATTGGACCATTCATTTTGATGGATCACGACAATTGGAGGGCTCGGGGGCTGGAGTCATATTAACTTCCCCACGAGGTGACAAGTTTTGTTATGTTCTTCGTTTAATGTTCCCTTGTACTAACAATGCAGCGGAGTACGAAGCCTTGATCCATGGTCTCCGGATGGCTAAAGAGATGAACTTAAGCCGGGTTAAGTGCTTCGGTGACTCGGATCTGGTGGCCCAACAGGTGTCTGGTACTTGGGATTCTAAAGACCCACTCATGGCTGCATATCATCGTGAAGTTGACGTGGTCGCAGGTCACTTCAAGGGTTATCAGGTGGACCACGTTGACCGACGGAAGAACGAGGCGGCGGACACTTTAAGCCGGCTGGGTTCACAGCGTAACCCGGTGCCACCTAATGTGTTCCTCGATGTGCTGTACAACCCATCGGTCCAACTACCTGGTGAAGCGGATTTGGCGGTTCCTGACCCGGAAGCTCAGTTGGTGGCAGCGCTACACATCATCCCGGATTGGACGCTTCCTTACCTGGCATACATGAACCGAGGCGAGTTGCCAGAGGACGAGACTCTGGCCAGACAAATAATACGGCGGTCCAAATCCATGATAATTGAAAATGGCGAGTTGCATCATCGCAGTGTGACAGGAGCATTTCAACGGTGTGTGTCTCCTGAGGAAGGCCGTGAAATTTTGCGTGAGATCCACGAAGGGGATTGTGGTCACCATGCCGGTTCAAAATCTTTAGTGGCGAAAGCATTTCGTCACGGTTTCTATTGGTTAACTGCCCATGCTGATGCGGAGGATCTGGTCAGACGATGTGATGGTTGCCAAAAATTCTCAAGACGCGCTCATGTTCCGGCTCAAGAATTGAGGATGATTCCAATTACTTGGCCATTTGCAACCTGGGGGCTGGATATGGTTGGGACTTTCAAAAGGTCCAAGGACAAGAAGACCCACCTCTTGGTGGCGGTTGACAAGTTTACAAAGTGGGTAGAGGCAGAACCCGTTAGCAAGTGTGATGCGGCCACCGCGGTTCAGTTCATCAAAAAAGTGATTTTCCGGTTTGGCTTTCCACACAGTATCATCACAGATAATGGTACCAATTTATCTAAGGGTGCCATGAAGGAGTTCTGCGAACGAGAGCACATCCGCCTTGACGTTTCATCAGTGGCACACCCACAGTCCAATGGTCAAGCAGAAAGAGCTAATCAGGAGATCTTGAGAGGCATTAAACCCCGGCTTACGGTTCCTTTGCTGAGGACGCCGGGTTGTTGGGTCGAAGAATTACCTTCTGTGTTATGGAGCATCAATACCACACCCAACAGATCAACTGGATACACGCCGTTCTTCATGGTTTATGGGGCAGAGGCAGTTCTCCCTAGTGACATCCGTCACGATTCACCCCGTGTTGCGGCTTACATTGAAGCGGACAACGAGACGGCTCGACAGGACGCTTTGGACCGGTTGGATGAAGAGCGAGACATCGCAGCTGCCCGCTCGGCGATTTACCAACAGGATCTTCGTCGCTATCACAGTCGTCGGGTCAGGACCAGAACCTTTCAAGAAGGAGATTTGGTGCTTCGACTTATTCAAGATCAAACCGATATGCATGAATTATCCCCACCTTGGGAGGGACCTTTTGTCGTCAGCAATAATCTGCATAACGGGTCATACTATCTGATTGATATTCGAGAGCATAAGGACTTACGTAAGTCGGAAGAGGAGACCAACAGGCCGTGGAACATAGCTCATCTTCGGCCTTACTACACTTGAGCCATTGGCTCTGCTTATGTACATATTATGACAATGTATATATTATAATAAACCGGATCCTCAGCTAAAGCGGGGTATCTGTTCTCTTATATCATGTGCGGTTACATGGAGTTGTTCTGTTTAAGACGACCTCCGGTTACCCCTTGCAAAATTTATCAATATCACTTGGGCGCTCGGTCATGTTTGAACCGATGCAATGCCTTTTGATAAGCGAAAGCCACCAGATCACTTGAGGGCTCGGTCGTGTCCAAACCGATGCAATACCTCTTGATCGGCGAAAGCCACTAGATCACTTGGGGACACGGTCAAGTCTGAACCGGTCACGCCTCTTGGTCGTCCTACAGGCCTTAGAGTCACTTGGGGGCTTGGTCGAACCCGAACCATTGCCATGCCACTTGGCCGGCGTAATGCCACGAGTCATTTGGGGGCCTGGCCGACTGGCACCATCGCTACACCTTCGGGGGGCTTGGTTGCGTCTGACCATGGTAACACCATCTGACCAACTTAGTAAAGCATTTTCTTTTGCAAAAAGTTTTTGTCATCGCTTTTGCTTCAGTAGCCTTTCTTGAGGAATTGCTATTTTTATCTTCATTGCGTTTTTAAACCGACAATATTTTGTACCGGTTCAAACAACCAATTTGGCGGAACACGGTCCTTTTTCAAACCGGAGATTATTTGCTCGGTTTGATTTTTTCCTGTTAAACATCCTTTTTTGGAGTAAAAGGGTATTATGGTTAAAGCACAGTTTACACAGTAAGCCGGCATTATACATACAGGAGCTGTTTTCTCCTATGACGGTTTAGGGTTATCAAACCCCCGTTTCAAGATTGGCTAAACGCCTACTTCATGCCCAATAAATGGCAGGTATTTCGTATCACACAATTTGATCATGTTTGCAAGTCTCCTTGCGTATCTATATAAAGATTCATAAACCGGATGGCGGTACAACCGCCCTAGTAGTTTAAGATTTATGATTGCAGGAGATATAGGTTGGCCATATTGACCTTCCAAAATAAAGGTATCAGCACAGATGCACGAAGGCATCTTAAGAAGCAAAAGTATTGTCTATCCTATTACAAGGCAGCTTGGTGCCCAAATAAGATCATTGTTTACTTGATAAGATATGATAAGGAAGCTAGTTAAAGCTGCCTTCGGTTCATCACCACTTCGGTTCACGCTTGCTCGTCACCCCGGTTTGATGGTTCTGGATCATCCTGCGCCGCTTCAGCTTCCTCGTCTCTACCCAGCGGCTGGAAGTCAACAGTGGTCCAGTCGATTCCCATTAATGCTTGAAAGACAGCCTCTTCATGGATCAGGGAAGACGGTTCAATATCAGGGGCGTAAGTGTGCTTACGGATTGGAGGGATCAGATTTTCCGCTTCAGGGATTGGTGCAGCTACTCGTTTATTCTGGTCATTATACTGAGCTTGGTAATGCGACAAATCTGCTTCCTCTACCAATTGGCAGGCCAAAGGGCGCACAGCCCGGTTTATCTCTCTTAAATCCTCTTCGCTGAATTCTGAGCCATCCTCTTTCAAGCTGGGATAGCCTTGAGCCGCTTCAACAGGATCAAAGTCGGGCACGCATGCTTTGGCCCGGATTAAGGCATTGATGGCTCCGGTTCGAGCAGCAGACTTTTTTAGCTCATCAATCCGAGCAGGAAGCATGGAGAATCTCTTCAGCGTATCCTGGATCAAAGTGGGTGCTGGATTATTGTGTGATGCAGTTGTGATAATCCGCTGTGCGCCGGTGTACAGCTGCTCGATTAAAGTGTAGGCGGCCTTCAGTTTCATCCGCACATCCGACCCCAAGTGGGTAATGCGGGTGCCTGTAACATGATCAGCAGTTTACAAACCGGGCTGTTTCTAAGAGGATCACGATTATTATACAAGTCACAGGAAGCTTACCAAAGATGGCGGCAGTCATTGCGTGCACTTGTCGCTTTACGCTGGTTAATTCGTCAGTTACCGGTTTAAGGGCAACCTCCGCATCTTCAATCTTCTTGGCTAAAGCGGCTTTTTCTGTGGCCCAGTCAGCCCATTCCTTCTTGAAGCCCTTCTTCAGCTGCTCCATGGTGCTTAAAGCGCTGGTTAACTCCTCCTTGGCCTTGGAGGTTTCAGCTTGTTGGAATTTCAAGTTCTCTTGAAGGTCGGCGACTTGGTTCTCTTTGACCTTCAGTTCAGCCTGTAAATCCGACAGTTACACGGTTTAACAAATAAAGTACCAACCACACAACAAGTTATGCGCTTTGTACTTGGGGGCTAATGCCTATTTGATCTACTGCTATCGATTAAATTAATCAAAGTCCCAAGCTCAATACAAGTATTCAACTTGGCACTTGGGGGCTAATGGCCGTTTTCTCTGCTAATATTTTGGATGCTTCTATGTGAAGATTAAAGTCCCGGTTTCAAAATATATTAAGTTGAACCGACCCTTGGGGGCTACATCAGTGAACTTTGGAACATTGAGTTTTATGACAAGACCCGATTCAATTATACTAAAGTTGGACCGGCCCTTGGGGGCTACAGTGGTGATGAACAGGAGCAAGTACATGGAGATTACCTCAAATTTTTCTTTCATCATCTTTACCAGATTGGCTTCATAATCACGGCTAGTATATAGCCGGTTCAAGTAGCCAGAATGAATATCTTGAGCATTGAGAGCAGTATATGTTGCCAGATCAACATCCCATTTGCCTTTGCTCATGGTAGAAAATTCTTCTTTGGCAGTGTGCTTGGCTAAAGCGACGGGATTTCCCGGTTCAGAGCGACCAATACCAGTGATTACGACTTCGTCATCCTTAGACTCGCCGGTTTGAACTGGCGGAGTCGGTTTATCAGCAGGTTTGGAGGGACTGGTGGTTTTCTCAATCCGGATGGGACTGGCAGGCTGATCAGCAGGACCAGAGGTGTCAACAAAACCCTCTTCAGCAGTAACAACTTCATTCTGCACTAGCGGGTCATTAACCACATCTTCGTGGATAACCGCTTCAACATTTGGGGTGGTGTCCGGTTCAGGAGCAGCACCCTCTTCAGCTGTTTTATCCTGGCGAGCTTTCTTACTTGGCCTCGGTTTGGCCCTAAAAGAAACATCAAAATCAAAGACAGTACATATTGAAAGTTGCAAAAGTCAACAATGTTATGATAAGTACAAACTTACCCAAGCACGGTTTTAAGAGGAGGCAGTTGGGTACCAGTTGACTCACCGGAAGATGAGTGCGAGGTGACCTGATAATCGGAGTCAGACGGATTAAGCGGTTGACGAAAATAGCCCGCTTTAGGACAAATATTGACAAGCAATTTAGAGACCTCTGAACGACGTTTCCGAACCGGACTGTTCGGTAAACCGGCGGAGGTAACTACCTGGCCACTGTGCCGAGTCATGCGGCGCACCTCATGCTGTTGGGTCTTCATAAGAAAGTTGGGATCCAAGTAAGCAAGAGGATGAGAAAATTTAACTTTTCGGTTTGCCTGACGGATTTTGTGTGAAGGTGGAAGGCTTGAATCAGAAGAAAGAGTAATTACCTCTGCATCATCAGCATGGCTAGGTTCGGCATCGTCCTGGCAAATAGTATCATCAATAAATTTCATAAAAAGTAAACCGAGGGAATCAAGGTCTGCCTCAAGGTCCGGATTACCCACATCATCATCAGCAGGCGGATCAGAGGAGGCGGTAGTTTTCCTCTTGTGAGCAGGCCTTTTAACGACCCGTGTCTTAGGCCGGGTTGGCCTTTCCGGTTTATCCGCTTTTTCTTGCGGGAGCTTCTTACTCCAAAACGGATCGTCACTCTGCACCAACAGATATTGGTATCAGTAATAAGCAAGTACAACACTGTCAGACTTAGCGAAAAGGGAATTCAGATTTACCGCTGGCGGTTTGTTAATGGCGCAGAAAGGAAGAAGGCCGGTTCGGGCACAAGCGTGTTCCGGTTCATTTAGAATTTTCTTCACAGCTTCTGTGACCTCTTCATCAGTAAGCTGGATGTTTACGTGGCGCAGCGGGTCATCAACACTGCCCGTATATTCACACATCAGACCGGAGCGTTGGCTGAGGGGCAGTATACTCCAAGAAATCCAGCAACAGGCAAGATCGACTCCTGTTAAACCGTTGGCCATAAAGGCCCTGAGCTTGGACAGTTGAGGAGCGTACTTCATTCTCTCTTTGCCAGTCAGCCTCTGAGGGAAGGGGTGTGTGTTGCTAAGCCGCTCCGGACGAAAACCGGGCAAGAGATTCTCATTGGTAGGGGAGGTATCTTTGCAATAAAACCAGGTATTATTCCACTCCTGAGGATGACTGTGCAATTTTGCATGAGGATAAGTGACCTCTTTCCTCTTTTGGATTGCCACACCGCCCAACTCCATATTGGAACCATCAGGAAATTCAGTACGGCGGTTTAGGTGAAAACAGTCTCGGAATAACTCCACTGTAGGTTCCTCTTGAAAGAACACCTCGCAGAGCACTTGGAAATGACATATATTGGTGACAGAGTTGGGACCGATATCTTGTGGATGAAGTTGGAAGTTGACCAAGACATCCCGGTAGAATTTTGAATCGGGAGGGTTAAAACCACGGGCTAGGTGATCCGCAAAGACTACAACTTCTCCATCTCGAGGTGTGGGAGGACACTCCTTGCCTGGGACCCTCCAGTGGATGGTCTTTTTGCTGCTTAAAGCGCCGGTCAAGACCAAGTTGTTCAGTTGCATTTCTGTAACCCGTGAAGGAGCCCAGTTGCACTCGTACACTTGTTTAGCCATGATGGAGTCTACAGAATGAAATGATCCCGGTTTAAGAGTGTGTTGGGCGGAGATTACATGCTGATATTATCAAAGTTAAACCGGAGAAAGATAGTTATAAATTGAGATTTGTAAAGCGGTATGGTTGATCGAGGGATTCTGGCAGTTCAACAAGGGGACTAATGGTACACACTGATTTGGTACTCTTTCGCAAGGTTAAACCGCTGGATCTAAAAACCGTGAAACAGTGGGGATTATAGATGAACAAGTGTGCAGAAACAGGTTTCACAAGGCTTTATTATAGCATTGGATCTGGGGCGAGTTCGTAAAAGAGGTAAATATTCAAGATTTAAAAGAAGCTGTGCAAGAACAGTAAGGTAAAGCTATGGATCAGATCTACGGTCCAGGTATATCGCAGTAAAAACAGATGCTAAAAACTACCGCTGTACGGAGCAAAGGTTACGGGGTCATCTGAAGATGCATCTCATTCGAAGCTTGAGGCGGACGAAGAACACGAAGAACACAACAAACCCTAAAAGCAGATCTAAGCTGAGAAGGCGGAGGTCTTACCGGAGCTCGGGGAGACGCGGAAGGATGCCGCAGTTTCCTGGTACGGTCAGGTTGATGCAGCGGCCCAAGATGACGCAGAGGTCAGCAACGGCGGCGGAGCTCCGGAGTTGGCGACGCGAAGAAGACGAAGAGAAAGGGGATGAAGGGGAGAAAAGGAAATGGCCCTTCGGCCCTATTTATGAGGCAAAAAACATGTGTCAGGCGCGCGAATCCAGGAGCCACAAATTTCGGAAGCGGAGCTGTCGCCTCGATTATTGCGGATCTGTTAAACAAAGAAGGCATCATAAAAGCTAGCTTCATGATGACGTCATGCCGGTTTACAGCAACCAAAGAAGATGATGACATGGCGGTTCAACGATTATGGGAAGATGCTGAAGATGAAGATTTTTGCTAAGGATTGACATGAATTCATTCAAATCAATCTGGGGCCTAATGTTGGGGATATTACTACTGGGCATAAACCAGCCTACCTGGGCCGGGTTAACTTCATCAGTAGTTCAAGAACGTTAAAGCCCAATAATCTTGTAAAGGCCCAAGGCCATAGTCGGTTTAGTATCTGTAGCCGTAAACCGGCTTGCATAAACTTGTACTATAAGTTAGGAAAAGGGAGAGACCAACCCGGGTACGAGTATAAAATGGAGATTGGGACTCTGTGAACCGACGGGCGTCACCCGTGTATATAAGGGGACGACTCGATAACAGTTCAGGACAGACAACCACAACTCGAGGCCTAGGCGAAGCTTGTTTGCTCCCTAATCATTGAGACTTCATCAATTCCATCACAAACTAGACGTAGGCTTTTACCTTCATCGAAGGGGCCGAACTAGTATAAACTCTCTGTGTCCCTGTGTCCGCTTTAACCCCTTCGAGTTAACCCGTTGCGATGGCTCCACGACTAAGTCCTTTGGCTAGGACATCTGCCGTGACAAACCCACGACATGCTTTCTTCTTGTGTGTTTGTTAAACCTTAAGAAAAACCAAAAAATAGTAGTAATTTACTTTTCTGTTGTAGTAGTAGTAACTAAAAAGAAAACCTAAAAACATTTCCCGTTCTTGTTTTGCTTGTTGGGAGCTTTCCCGTGTAAATAGTTTTCTTTTCTTTTCTTTTCATTGGGGGTCGATAGGAGAAGACCATGATTAAATTGTTGAAGTGGCTCTTATATGCATTATTGTTGAATTAACCAAAGAGCCCATATTGCCTTGTCTTCTCCTGTTTATTGAATGCTCGCAGATTCCAGCTTAGTCCAATGCACGTCCACTCTTATTATTATTCACACCGTTCAGTCGTGCAAGTGAAAGGCAATTATGATGATATATGATGACTGGCTGAGATGAGAAAAGCTGGTATGAACTCAACCTCTTTTGTTTTTGTAAATATGATGAGCCCGTCATTCCTGATTCAGCTTATTATGAATAAACATGTTTGCAATGACAATTAGAGATCATAGTTGCTTGTGCCATGCTTGATTAGCTATGAGTTATAATGATTTACCTTGTGTGCCAACATGCTATTGAGATGATTATGATGTGGTATGATGGGGTGGTATCCTCCTTTGAATGATTTAAGTGACTTGACTTGGCACATGTTCACGCATGTAGTTGAAACAAATCAACATAGCCTTCACGATATTTATGTTCATGGTGGATTATATCCTACTCATGCTTACATCCAATGTTTATTAATTTTAATGCATGTACATGGCTGTTGTCGCTCTCTAGTAGGTCGCTTCACAGTCTTTTGCTAGCCTTCACTTGTACTAAGTGAGAATACTGCTTGTGCATCCAATCCCTTAAACCCCAAAGTTATTCCAGATGAGTCCACTATACCTTCCTATATGCGGTATCTACCTGCCGTTCCAAGTAAATTTGTATGTGCCAAACTCTAAAACCTTCAAATAAATATTCTGTTTTGTATGCTCGATTAGCTCATGGATCAACCAAGGCTGTCCTTATCTTCCGTGTTAGGCGGGTTATTCTCGAGAGGAGTGGACTCCGCTCCTCACTCATGAGAAAATGGCTGGTCACCGGGATGCCCAGTCCCATGCTTTATGCAAACTAAATAAAAATTAATTGCAAACAAAAATCCCCGTGGGACCTGATGTATGTTGGAGACACTCGTTGTTTCGAGCAAGTCATGGATTGATGCTTGTTGGTGGAGGGGGAGTATAAACTTTACCATTCTGTTTGGGAACCGCCTATAATGTGTTTAGCATGGAAGATATCGCCATCTCTTAGTTGCTATGTTGACAATGAAAGTGTATCGCTCAAAATGCATTTATCTCTATTTCAAAATCGAGCTCTGGCACGTCTACAAATCCCTGTTTCCCTCCGCGAAGGGCCTATCCATTTACTTTTATGCTGAGTCATCACCCTCTTATTAAAAAGCATTAGCTGGAGAGCACAGCTGTCATTTGCATTCATCACTGTTAATTTATATTGGGTGTGACTATGATTGGATCTCTTTTACCATGAATTACAATGTCTAGCCAGTCCTTGATCTTTAAGGGTGCTCTGCATTTATGTTTTGCGGTCTCAGAAAGGGCTAGCGACATACCATCATGTTATATCATATTATGATTGTTTTGAGAAAGTGTTGTCATCCGAGATTTATTATTATCGCTTGCTAGTTGATTATGCTATTGATATGAGTAATTATGAGACCTGAGAATTATTGTAAATGTGGTTAGTTATGATATTTGCTGAAAACTTGAATGCTGGCTTGACATAGTTACAACAACAACAGCAAACAGAGTTTGTAAAAGTTTTTCTTTCTTTCTTTCAGTTTGTCAACTGAATTGCTTGAGGACAAGCAAGGGTTTAAGCTTGGGGGAGTTGATACGTCTCCGTCGTATCTACTTTTCCAAACACTTTTGCCCTTGTTTTGGACTCTAACTTGTGTGATTTGAATGGAACTAACCCGGACTGACGCTGTTTTCAGCAGAATTGCCATGATGTTGTTTTATGTGCAGAAAACAAATATTCTCAGAATGACCTGAAACTCCACGGAACATCTGAGAAAAAATAATAAAAATCCTCGCCAAAGATGAAGACCAAGGGGCCCACACCCTGTCCACGAGGGTGGGGGGTGCCCCCGCCCTCTAAGGCGCGCCCCCCTACCTCATGGGCCCCCTGGATGCCCTCCGACGCCAACTCTAACTCTATATATCTGCTTTCGGAGAGAAAAAAAAAAGAGAGAAGAAATCACCACGTTTTACGATACGGAGCTGCCGCCAAGCCCTAAAACCTCTCGGGAGGGCTGATCTGGAATCCGTTCGGGGCTCCGGAGAGGGGGATTCGTCGCCGTCGTCATCATCAACCATCCTCCATCACATATTTCATGATGCTCACCGCCGTGCGTGAGTAATTCCATCGTAGGCTTGCTGGACGGTGATGGGTTGGATGAGATTTATCATGTAATCGAGTTAGTTTTGTTAGGGTTTGATCCCTAGTATCCACTATGTTCTGAGATTGATGTTGCTATGACTTTGCTATGCTTAATGCTTGTCACTAGGGCCTGAGTGCCATGATTTCAGATCTGAACCTATTATGTTTTCATGAATATATGTGAGTTCTTGATCCTATCTTGCAAGTCTATAGTCACCTACTATGTGTTATGATTCGGCAACCCCGAAGTGACAATAATCGGGACCACTCCCGGTGATGACTATAGTTTGAGGAGTTCATGTATTCACTATGTGCTAATGCTTTGTTCCGGTTCTCTATTAAAAGGAGGCCTTAATATCACTTAGTTTCCAGTAGGACCCCGGTGCCACGGGAGGGTAGGACAAAAGATGTCATGCAAGTTCTTTTCCATAAGCACGTATGACTATATTCGGAATACATGCCTACATTACATTGATGAATTGGAGCTAGTTCTGTGTCACCCTATGTTATGACTGTTACATGATGAACCACATCCGGCATAATTATCCATCACTGATCCGGTGCCTACGAGCTTTCCATATACTGGTTCTCGCTTATTTACTTTCCCGCTGCTACTGTTACAATCACTACAAAATACCAAAAATATTTACTATTGCTCGCACTACTCTTTTGTTACCGTTACCACCAATATCATATTACTTTGCTACTTGCTGCAGATACTAAGTTTCCAGGTGTGGTTGAATTAACAACTCAGCTGCTAATACTTGAGAATATTCTTTGGCTCCCCTTGTGTCGAATCAATAAATTTTGGTTGAATACTCTACCCTCGAAAGCTGTTGCGATCCCCTATACTTGTGGGTTATCAAACCCCCATAAAAAAAGTTGAACCCCAATAATGCCCGTGCGTTGCAGAGGGATTATATTTCTCGGCAAGGTGAGCCTATGATATAAAAGATTTGTATATTTCTTTACAGAGGGAGTATCTCTCTGTCAAAATATATATTTATGTGTAACTAGTTACTCCTGTCTTTCTACTTCCTTTCGCTGATATGTGGGGCAACCGGCAACGGGGTCCACGTGCCATATGCACAAATTAGAGTGCACAACTTCACGGTAGACACACCCCGGTCGTAGCGCCGCAGTAATGCCCAATGAGCCGTCAAATCACAACCCCCCTTTCCAGCTTTAGCAGTAAGCTGGACGGACGAAGCGGCAATATTTCACTGGGCATGAATCCCCTTCTCCCTCATCTGCTTGTTCAGAGAAAACCCCCTCTCCGCGATTGCATATGGTTTTCTCATGGAGAACCAGGTACGAATTCTTCATTCATCCCCGATAAACCCAAGTCCCTTGGTCGCAGGTAATCCTAGGATGGCAGCCGCCGCCGTTGATGCATTTTTCTTCCTACTGAATCTAGTGTGTTTCATTTGCAGTGCCCAAAGTGCGAGTACCCTACAGGTTTCTGCGCCCTCGGCGAGACGCCACACTTGTTCCTTCTCATCCTAACACAACATTTTAAAACGCGCACAGTATGTTCCTAGAATCCTATTTTCTATCCGGGAGGGTGGGTTTTTTTTAACATGTTGTGTTCTTATATTATTTTTCCTGCAGTGTATTATTTGCTCTGCCAGAACACATGTACTCAAGATGCTCGGCCTTGCCATAACTGAATACACTAGTTTAATGGTCACAGTGAAGACAAGCCATGGATATAAGTTCCGAGTTGGGTTCATGAACCAAGAAGATCGCTACTTTTTTATGGCCGAACTTGGATGAACTTTCTCAAGTGTTACGGACTGAAAGTTGGCGCACGAATGTTGATGGAAATAGCAGAACCTGGTCTCATCTTCACTGCGATCTTCTACCCCGACGTCGTTCCAATTGTTCATCCATGTTAGTTTTGTATCTAGTTCTTGCTTGTTGCCTCGATTACTTCTTAATCCACCTATTCTGTTTAACTAATCACCATTTAACTTTAGAAGTAGCAACGAATCTCTCACGAAGATGCTACTTCTAACTAATATTTTCTTATAATTGGTGGCACGTGTAGGTTTTTTCAGAGTTAAGCAGTCTGCTCGTTTGTTACTCTGTAATAACTCGGTTGTTACTAATGGCACTGAAGTTGACTGGATCGACATCCACAAGTTCCTACACTTTATTGATCGTATTGAGGTCCTTGTGGGGCGTTGCAATGGTGGAAGGCCACGTGGGATATGTGTGCCACTGCTGCACTCGTTGAACAGGTCCAACTGTGTCGAGAAACTTATGGTACGAGCTGTTTTCTGTTATATATGTTGTTCATAAACTATTGCTTATACACAGTTTTACAGCTGTGATCTTCTTGAAAAAGGAACTGCCGAGTTCTATTGTTCCTATACAGATGCCTGACCATGGTCGGGTCAGACTTGCGCTTGGTCACAACATGATGTTTATGTCGACCTACTCAATTCCCCTTGGAGGTGAAAAGATACTTATTCATGGGTGGTCTCAAATAACGAAGGCCCGTCCATCTTGGAGAATAGGACAGAAGATTATGTTCATGCTTTTCCATGGCTCCAAAGCGAATATCCTGTTTATTGACCATGTTGCTAGATGAAGCCGCTTTTAGAAGGTTGTGGATGCGCGGGGTGGCGCCTGGGCCTTGTCCTGGGGCTTGGCGGCCTCACCCTTGGTTAACTGTAGGCAAAGTAGCACTGTTCGAAGCGTGCTTTGTACGGTTGAACCTGTATAAGTACTCATACTTCTTTTAGCTTTGGTTGTTAAGTGCCCCTACTGGTTTCAGTTAAGGTTGTTAAGTACTCCTGCTGCTTTTACAGTCTGTCATGTTTCTTCAGTCCTGTCTTCATCCAGCCGCCAAAACCAAACCAGCGCCGGCAGGGCCGCCTGCTTCCGCCTCCCACGGCTGGTTGTGCCTCAGCGCATGCATCGCCGCCCCACCTTCTCCTAAATCATTAACACTGACGTCCTCCGTGCGCTTTGGTGCGCTTGCCGCGGTGCCGCCCTCTCGCGTTGTCAATATGGTCAACAAACAACAGGAATCGACAGAAGTACGTGGAGAGGATGACAATAGGGGCCCACCATGTTAGCGTATGGAAAAATAAAATGCTTCCTCCTAGTGTTTTCCTGACATTTGGGACCCACGACATTGTGAGCATATATAGTCCATAGACAAGAGAACAGCACAAGATCGGCTGACACCTGGGACGTAGCTACTCGAGCAGTATTTTTTTTTGTTTGGTATTGTTGAGACGGAGCAGGGTTTGAACTGGGCTGTGGCTCGTCTAGCCCAGGCTTATATTTTATGTTCACCATGTGACCAGCCCAGCTATTTTTTCTTTGTGAAAATGAGCCCAGTTTATTTTTTCTGAAGAATACCCAATCCAGGCCTACTTATTTTTCTACGCCCTGATGGGCTGCAACTCTTTCAAGACACCTGCAAATCTAGAAAGTAATATGAAATGGGTTGTAAATATAAAAACAGATGATAAATTGGCAATTACTTTATAATTTCTGAAAGTTATCACATTTTCAGATTCCTATTTCACTGGGCATTAACCTAATTTAAATATATCTTCAAAGTACTTTAAATCTGGCTGGACATTTCGGTATTAAAAATAATTTGGAACCCACAGAAATATGCGAAATTGGCCCTGGCAAACCAAAAAAATGACTGCAATAAATTGCATAAGAAGTTGCCATGAGCTATATATAAATTATTGAAAAAAGAGGGAGTGATCTGACTTGTGGGCCTATTTAGTTGACGCGTATGCAAGATTTTTTTAGTTATTATATACGTCAACAAACGATTCTAGCAGACGTAACCGTTGGATGTCAATCCAACGCCGTCGTGTTTCTTCAGTCTCTGATCTTCTTGCTCCAGCCGCCAAAGCAGCGCCGGCGGGACCGCCTACTCCCGCCTCCCGTGGCCGGCTATGCTGCCGCGCAGGACTCAACGCCCCCTACTACTCCCACCGCTGGCCAGGGCATCCCTCTTGTGACGCCCGGATAGTTACGCTACAGTAACCCTCTGCTAATGATGCCATGTCACCTCCGTTACCGTTGCTAATCCCTCGTTAGTTCAAAAACTGATTCAAATTCAAATTCAAAATCAAGCAAACAATAAAAGTTTTCAAATATTAAAAACTAAAATGTTCAGAGTGAACAAAATAATGCACAGGCAATTATGATGGAGAAACCACACCTTTATAGAATATTTAAAAACTATAAGATAAATAAAACAGTAATGAAAACTATTGTTTAAATACTTTTAGTTATTAAATAATTATGAAACTATATTAGCTTGGGTAGCAAGTTAATGTGGCAGTGGCATATTTGGTAATATCAAATACAGTGCCATTTTGGTATTCTGCTAACACAAAATTAAAAGGAAACTAAAAGAAAACATTACAGGAAATATAAATAAAAAGTAAAGGCAAAACAGAAAACAAAACAAAAGAAAAGGGACCCCCCCAATGGGCCAACCGGCCCAGCTGACAGCCAGGCCAGCCCACTGGCCCAACCGGCTCCCCACACACTCCCTTAACCCCCCACCCGACCGAAACCCTAACCCACTGCCCACTCCCCACGCACCCCCCACTTTCCTCGATCCCCTTCTGGATCGAGATCGAGCAACCGCGCCCGGACTCCGTCGCCGACGCCTGGACCTCGCCGGCGCTCCCCCACCGGCCTGCCTCCCCTACGTCGCCTCGTCCCCGTCCCCCTCCTCGTCCCCCGCTGTCGCGTGCCCTACACCCCCCTGTGAGGCCCTCCTCCTTCTCTGCCTTCAACCGTAGCGCGCGCTCCCCTCGCCTGCGCACGCCCGCGCCCGGCGCTGCGCCCCAGCGGTGCTGCAACTCCGGCGCACCCCCCCCCCTCGCCCGCGGCTCTCTGCTCCTCACGCCGCCCCGCTCGTCGCGCCCGCACGCCTCGTCGTCCCGCTCGTCGCGCCTGGACGCTCGCCGCCGCGCGAATCGCCCCCGACCTCGCCCACCGGCCACCGCGGCTAGCCCGGCTATCCTCGTCCCTGCCCGTGGCCGCCTTGGCCGAGGCCAGCCACCGCTCGGCCCGCCGCTTCCCCTCGCCCCTTGCAAACTGACCCCGCACACTCTCACCTTCTCCACCGCGGACCCTACACGCGCTCCTGCCCTCCTGCGCGGCTGCCTTGCTCGCCGTGGCCGCGCTCCGGCGACCACCTCGCCTCTGCTGCCTCACGCGAGGCTGCAACGCGCCTGCTGCTGCCTCCGGCGACCCCTCCTGCATCGGCTTCCTTCGCCAAAAACAGCCGGCCGGCGAGCCCCGCCTTGGCCGCCGGCGCGCTCTGGCGCCCGTGCCCCCCCCGTCGCGGCCGGTTCACCCCTCGATCGGGCGCCCCCATTACCGCTAGCGCTAGCGCCCGCTAAAGACCCCCCTATGACAATGACAGATGGGGCCCACGCCCTTAGAATGTTTTAAAAAAATGATGAATGAAAAATGAAAAATGAATTAATAAATAATAATTAAAACTAATTAAAATGATAATTAAAGAATTAATTAAACTAATTAAACCCGATTAGATTAACCTAACCACTAATTAAACTAATTGACCCTGTTTAATTAGCCTGCTAATTAAACAACCAATGACATGCGGGCCCCACACGTCAGTTGACCAGTCAACACCTCTCTTGACTGCTGACGTCATGCTGACGTCAGCGTGCACTGTTCTGGATAATGTTGAATTTAAAAAATTAAATAAATCCTAAAAATGAATTAAATCTTTTAAAATTAATATAAAATAAACCGTAGCTCGGATGGAAAAACTTTGTACATGAAAGCTGCTCAGAACGACGAGACGAACCCAGATACGCAGTCTGTTCATCCGCCACACACCCCTAACATATCAAACTCGCAACTTTCCCCCTCCGGCCCCTTTGCCCGAAAAGGCGAAACACCGGGGATACTTTCCCGGATGTTTCCCCCCTTTGCCAGTATCACCTCTTGCTGCGTTAGGTCACCTCTAGCACCGCGTATTGCCGCGTCTTGCTTTGTGTTACATTTGATTGCTCTGTTATTTATTGTGTTCCCCCTCCGTTACTTCTTTCCGGTAGACTCTGAGACCAATGCCGATGTCCGTGTGCTCGACTACACCGAAGATGACCCCTCCTTCTTGCCAGAGAACCAGGCAAGCCCCCCCTTGATCACCAGATATCGCCTATTCTTCTCTACTGTTTGCATTTGAGTAGTGTAGCATGTTACTGCTTTCGGTTAATCCTATCTACTGCATAGCCTGTCATTGTTGCTACAGTTGTTACCCCTACCTGCTATCCTACTGCTTAGTATAGGATGCTAGTGTTCCATCAGTGGCCCTACAGTCTTGTCCGTCTGCCATGCTATACTACTGGGCCGTGATCACTTCGGGAGGTGATCACGGGCATACTATATACTTTACACTGTTGCATTACCTGTGATACTGTTCGGAGATGGGGGCTGAAGGGGCAGGTGACTCCATCCCGGTAGAGGTGGGCCTGGGTTCCCGACGGCCCCCGACTGTTACTTTGTGGCGGAGCGACAGGGCAGGTTGAGACCACCTAGGAGAGAGGTGGCCTGGCCCTGGTCGGCGTTCGCGGATACTTAACACGCTTAACGAGATCTGGGTATTTGATCTGAGTCTGGCCATTTGGTCTATACGCACTAACCATCTACGCGGGAGTAGTTATGGGTATCCCGGCGTCGTGGTATCAGCCGAAGCACTTCGTGACATCAGCGACTGAGCGGCGCGTGCCGGATTGGAACGTAAGCCTGCTCTTGTATTAAGGGGGCTAGATCTGCTTTCGACCGCCCACGCAACGTGCAGGTGTGCTCAGGGCGATGGGCCCAGACCCCTGCGCGCTTAGGTTTAGACCGGCGTGCTGACCTCTCTGTTGTGCCTAGGTGGGGCTGCGACGTGTTGATCTTCCGCGGCCGGGCATGACCCCGAAAAGTGTGTCCGGCCAAATGGGATCAAGCGTGTTGGGCTATGTGGTGCACCCCTGCAGGGAAGTTTATTTATTCGAATAGCCGTGTCCCTCGGTAAAAGGACGACCCGGAGTTGTACCTCGACCTTATGACAACTAGAACCGGATACTTAATAAAACACACCCTTCCAAGTGCCAGATACAACCCGGTGATTGCTCTCTAACAGGGCAACGAGGAGGGGATCGCCGGGTAGGATTATGCTATGCGTTGCTACTTGGAGGACTTCAGTCTACTCTCTTCTATATGCTGAAAGACGGAGGCTGCCAGAAGCGTAGTCTTCGACAGGATTAGATATCCCCCTCTTATTCTGGCATTCTGCATTTCAGTCCACCGATATGCCCATTTACACATATATCCATGCATATGTAGTGTAGCTCCTTGCTCGCGAGTACTTTGGATGAGTACTCACGGTTGCCTTGTTCCCCCTTTTCCCCATATCTCTACTCGATTGCTGCGACCAGACGATGGAGCCCAGGATCCAGACGCCGCCGTCGACGACCCTACTACACTGGAGGTGCCTACTACTACGTGCTGCCCACTGACGACGACCAGGAGTAGTTAGGAGGATCCCAGGCAGGAGGCCTGCGCCTCTTTCGATCTGTATCCCAGTTTGTGCTAGCCTTATTAAGGCAAACTTGTTTAACTTATGTCTGTACTCAGATATTGTTGCTTCCGCTGACTCGTCTATGATCGAGCACTTGTATTCGAGCCCTCGAGGCCCCTGGCTTGTATTATGATGCTTGTATGACTTTTTTTTATTTGTAGAGTTGTGTTGTGATATCTTCCCGTGAGTCCCTGATCTTGATCGTACACATTTGCGTGCATGATTAGTGTACGATTGAATCGGGGGCGTCACAAGTTGGTATCAGAGCCGACTGCCTGTAGGAATCCCCCTTCCAACTCTTTGGCCGAAGTCGAGTCTAGGCATTGCAAAAATTTTACTAACTTGGCTGTGTGTCTTACGGGCACACGTCGCCATCGGGTGGTAGTAGGATCTTTTACTCCTTGACCTATACTCTGGGACTCTGACATATCTTCTATTCGGGTTAAATGATTTTGCTAAAATCCAACTCTAGGTTCTCGTTACCACTTCCTGCCGGAGAGCCCTTTAATACGGATGATTGACTGCTTCAACGAAAGATTCTGACAATACTCTCGGATGTTCCCTCGATACTTTGTGCCATCCCTCTTGCAATTCCCCTCCACCGTAAACCCTTAAGGATAACTACTTACAGTTGTTATTCTTACATTCATCCCTAGTTGGTCTTGTTATTACAAGATACCCCGAAACACTCGTCGTTGTTTCGATAATCCTTTGAGCTTACTGCCTTGCAGTTCTTGACACATGAGTATCCCTACGGATAATTTCTCACACTTACCGAGTATCCACTCATCCCCAGTTGATTCATGTATGTCATCAATCTTCGAAATACCATTCGATCTTCCAAAAATCCTCAGGAGCCTATTGCTCTTGAAATTCTTGCTTGCTTACATTTTGGTTAATCCCATAAGTCTAGTAATCTTATTGGCATCCTTTGTCACTATCCTTTTGAGTCCATTGATTCAATAAGATGTGAATGCTCGCATTCCTCAGTCGAATCCTTGAATTCATCCTTCCGACTCAGTGTCAATTTGTACATGAGCTGGATCTCGACAAATCAAATTGCCATCGATTGTACCCCTAAGCCTGCTCAACTTATCCATCCTTGATCAGAGCGTTGCTTCTGATCCCCTGATTTGGAAATCATAATTCTTTTGCATGTGAACTTTGAATTAGTCAGTTGTTTCTATAATCCGATGCCTTGGCATTCCTTCTTCCTTTGATTGAGTACCGATACTCACATCAGCCCCATTGTGGACCGCCGTACCCATTGTCGGGTTATTATCCGACAATGTCCTTCACAACCAAAATTCTTGTGAGTTCTTTACCTGATACATAATGCCCTTGGTAAATTGTATCATCTGCTTGGCCAACCATGCTCTGCTTTCGAGCTGGTGATATTTACTACTGAAGCTTGTGGTATAGGTTTCCACGATACCCTGACGGGTTGAACCTATGCCTTCCTTTATATGTGTGAACTCGGAAGTTTTCACGAGTCATACTCATCTGGTATTTCACCAGGTAAAACTTTCAACACTAATGCCTTTATCAAAGCGACAAGTGAATAGAAGGTTATATATTGAAGAAGTAGGAGTCAACCTTGAACCTTGCGTTCATGCCCATGGACACGATGTACAACTTATCATGGAAGCTGCTCGTAAGATTAATTACCCCCTTGTTATAAGTTCATCTTGTATCCGTGGTTCGATCCTTTATGATCGTGGATTCCGACCATGTGCTCCTTTAAATACCATTTCTCGTGCAAGTTTAAGCACTTGTCTTCTGCAGAGCATTACCCTAGACCAACCTCTACTTTGATCTGTCGTCGAGTATTACCCCCCTGGTATCTCGAGATTATCATGGAACTGCATAACTTCTTATGAGTTCTCCATCAAGTGCTACATTCTCACTGGTTCCAATTTTTTACGGGCCCTGAGTTATTAAACACTCGAGAACACCGTTAAGTGAATCGATTCCGCACTACGATTCAATAACTCTAAGTAATTTTCGTTGCTTATGATTTAATAACTCTTCAAGTTATTCCTAGCCTGATCGGCTATATCATTATCGTGCAACTTTTTAATTGTGCTATCTGGTCCTTCTTTCCGAAGCACAATTTTCGACGATGAGCCAAGCTTACGTCGACTTTCCTCGTCATATCATTTCGCCTTGAACCATAAACTTGATTTTGAGTTTGTGGCGTACCCTTGGTTCCCATAACCTTTCGCTGCATCATCATTTGACTTGATGTCATCGCCGACCGATTACATCTTCACGAAATCTCTCGACAAATGTGTCGTGGTCATCATCATCATCGTGAGCTCTTCCAAGATATATATCAAATTCTTGATGAGAAATACCATCCTTGCCCCTGATGATTTGTGTTATCATCGGCCACTTTATTGCCTTCCCTCCAACACAAACTTGTTCGTGTTTTGTGTTATACATTGAGTTCCTTGCTATCCAGCATTTGTTCTTCTTTACCTTGGAATATTACCACCTTTTATGTCAAGAATGTCGTGGTGATTTCACCACCTCTTAAGAATTCTTGATGCTAGTGATACTTATCACCATCACCATTCTTTCTTGGCCCCAATGTTGATTCTAACCGGAATGCCAACAAGTCAACGATGCTGCTTGAGTTCTATACTTCTAGCAACCCTATTGCTTTGAATTTAACGATCGACAGTTCGTTCTTAGACTGTTGGTTATTGAATCGTCACTCTAACATTGATCTTGCTGCCTAAGGCCATACTTCCGGCACATCTTTCAGCTAATGATTGATGGTGTATGTTTTCCTCGAGCATACAACGTTATATCATTTGAATTGACAAGTGTCATCTTCTTGTTCACATTATTGTGGAAATCCATCCATTTGGAATTCTTGATGAATTGTCGCTGAGCCCATCAGCCACCTCCTCATCCCCTCCTTGGTTTAATGATGAACTATTGCTTCAGGAACTCACTTCCATAGTTCATTTCCCGAGAATCTTACAATGTCGTCTCGTCAATTTGTTTTGCACCTTTTCTTCTCAGGCATCCTGAGTCTGAGGTATCCTGACACCAATCAAATCTGGATCTCGGTCAGATATGATGGTTGGAACATATTTCCAAGAGTTATAACGTTGGTCTTTATATGACCCGGTAAGGTGGTGTCATGCCTAACACACCTGACCGGAGGACCTATTGTTATAATTTTCCTTTTAGCAATGCTATCCATTCTTCCACGAGGAAATAGTAAGACTTATTCTACAAGTTATTCCTGATGGATCCTTTGTGTTTTCAAAGTCTGATCTTCACCTGATGACCATGTCAATGCTATCTCGAAGCATGTCTATGGTACTCCGATTTTCAACAAGACCATTTGAAGCCCAATGCTAAATGTTTCCTGCTAAATTATCCAAACACCGTTGTATGGGTAATGTCATGAAATTTCTCTCCCCTACCTGAAAGGTTTTCTACATTATATCCTGTCATGGATATCATGCTCTGCTTATCCTTGGGAAGGGTATACCCCTGGTATATGTGTCAAACACATTATCATTTCCATTGTTTTGTTTGATCTGATGATCACATTTTCCTTCGATTGATTTGTTTAACCTTCCTTGTGATCCATATGATCTAAGCAGCAATATTCTCTGCTTATGTAAACACCTTGGTGTACAACTGTGTCAGTAAGACTGTGTTACTATTGTTGATGACATTTCGGTAACCACCGAAGGACGAGAACTTTGCCTATTGGTCCGCCTCGTTTCAATGAGCAGGAAAATGGTTCTCTTCGTCCCTCGCCCTTGGTACCAACGTTGTTGCCGACATAGCTGACATGGTACTCCCTGACATGCCTTGCTATCATGACCGTGCAAGATGTCACTGCTCCTATAAAAAAAGAAAACCACATGGTGGGCCCATAACCCACAGGTCCCAGGATCGAAACCTGACACTCCTGTACACCACCTATTCCCAAGGTTGTTCCTCACGCTTGACTTCGTATGTAATTCACGGACCACCTATCTAGTGATCTATTCTGGTATGTGGCGCAATACCTATTCTCGTTGCCCTGAAACCCTTTCACCTTCTGATTAGGCATCGAACGACTGCCTATCAGTTTGAAACTTCTCATGGTACCTTCTTACTTTGCTCTCGATATCTTCTTAAGTTTCAATTTGAGAGATACTTATGCTTCTTCCCTGAGTTAACCGTCTGATGCTCGATCTTGTTAGAATCCATCCATATAGAGTTTTCCCTTCTTACCCTTTTGTAAGTACGATGGAGTTCCCGATGAAAGGACGACAACTTCATCATGATGCATAGGAATGAAGACATCGATGCTATGGATCGACCTGTTCGAGAAGAGCAACCAAGACCGAGAAGATCCGTTAGATTTTTCGTAACCCATTCCCTCCCCCTTACTCCCCTCTTAAATCTCGGGACGAGATTTCTTGTAGTGGAGGAGAATTGTGACGCCCGGATAGTTACGCTACAGTAACCCTCTGCTAATGATGCCATGTCACCTCCGTTACCGTTGCTAATCCCTCGTTAGTTCAAAAATTGATTCAAATTCAAATTCAAAATCAAGCAAACAATAAAAGTTTTCAAATATTAAAAACTAAAATGTTCGGAGTGAACAAAATAATGCACAGGCAATTATGGTGGATAAACCACACCTTTATAGAATATTTCAAAACTATAAGATAAAAAAAACAGTAACGAAAACTATTGTTTAAATACTTTTAGTTATTAAATAATTATGAAACTATATTAGCTTGGGTAGCAAGTTAATGTGGCAGTGGCATACTTGGTAATATCAAATACAGTGCCATTTTGGTATTCTGCTAACACAAAATTAAAAGGAAACTAAAAGAAAACATTACAGGAAATATAAATAAAAAGTAAAGACAAAACAGAAAACAAAACAAAAGAAAAGGGACCCCCCAATGGGCCAACCGGCCCAGCTGACAGCCAGGCCAGCCCACTGGCCCAACCGGCTCCCCACACACTCCCTTAACCCCCCACCCGACCGAAACCCTAACCCACTGCCCACTCCCCACGCACCCCCACTTTCCTCGATCCCTTTCTGGATCAAGATCGAGCAACCGCGCCCGGACTCCGTCGCCGACGCCTGGACCTCGCCGGCGCTCCCCCACCGGCCTGCCTCCCCTACTTCGCCTCGTCCCCGTCCCCCTCCTCGTCCCCCGCTGTCGCGTGCCCTACACCCCCCTGTGAGGCCCTCCTCCTTCTCTGCCTTCAACCGTAGCGCGCGCCCTCCTCGCCCGCGGCTCTCTACTCCTCACGCCGCCCCGCTCGTCGCACCTGGACGCTCGACGCCACGCAAATCGCCCACCGGCCACCGCGGCTAGCCCGGCTCCCCTCGTCCCTGCCCGTGGCCGCCTTGGCCGAGGCCAGCCACCGCTCGGCCCGCCGCTTCCCCTCGCCCCTTGCAAACTGACCCCGCACGCGCTCACCTTCTCCACCGCGGACCCTACACGCGCTCCTGCCCTCCTGCGCGGCCGCCTTGCTCGCCGTGGCCGCGCTTCGGCGACCACCTCGCCTCTGCTGCCTCACGCGAGGCTGCAGCGCGCCTGCTGCTGCCTCCGGCGACCCCTCCTGCGTCGGCTTCCTTCGCCGGAAACGGCCGGCCGGCGAGCCCCGCCCTGGCCGCCGGCGCGATCTGGCGCCCGTGCCCCCCTCCCCCGTGCAGCCGGTTGAACCCTCGATCGGGCGCCCCCATTACCGCTAGCGCTAGCGCCCGCTAAAGACCCCCCTGTGACAATGACAGATGGGGCCCACGCCCTTAGAATGTTTTAAAAAAATGATGAATGAAAAATGAAAAATGAATTAATAAATAATAATTAAAACTAATTAAAATGATAATTAATTAATTAATTAAAGAATTAATTAAACTAATTAAACCCGATTAGATTAACCTAACCACTAATTAAACTAATTGACCCTGTTTAATTAGCCTGCTAATTAAACAACCAATGACATGCGGGCCCCACACGTCAGTTGACCGGTCAACGCCTCTGTTGACTGCAGACGTCATGCTGATGTCAGCGTGCATTGTTCTGGATAATGTTGAATTTAAATAATTAAATAAATCCTAAAAATGAATTAAATCTTTTAAAATTAATATAAAATAAACCGTAGCTCGGATGGAAAAACTTTGTACATGAAAGTTGCTCAGAACGACGAGACGAACTAGGATACACAGTCCGTTCATCCGCCACACACCCCTAACATATCAAACTCGCAACTTTCCCCCTCCGGCCCCTTTGCCCGAAAACGCGAAACACCGGGGATACTTTCCCGGATGTTTCCCCCCTTTGCCAGTATCACCTCTTGCTGCGTTAGGTCACCTCTAGCATCGCGTATTGCCGCGTCTTGCTTTGTGTTACATTTGATTGCTCTGTTATTTATTGTGTTCCCCCTCCGTTACTTCTTTCCGGTAGACTCTGAGACCAATGCCGATGTCCGTGTGCTCGACTACACCAAAGATGACCCCTCCTTCTTGCCAGAGAACCAGGCAAGCCCCCCCCCCTTGATCACCAGATATCACCTATTCTTCTCTACTGCTTGCATTAGAGTAGTGTAGCATGTTACTGCTTTCGGTTAATCCTATTCTATTGCATAGCCTGTCATTGTTGCTACAGTTGTTACCCCTACCTGCTATCCTACTGCTTAGTATAGGATGCTAGTGTTCCATCAGTGGCCTTACACTCTTGTCTGTCTGCCATGCTATACTACTGGGCCGTGATCACTTCGGGAGGTGATCACGGGCATACTATATACTTTACACTGTTGCATTACCTGTGATACTGTTCAGAGATGGGGGCTGAAGGGGCAGGTGGCTCCATCCCGGTAGAGGTGGGCCTGGGTTCCCGGCGGCCCCCCGACTGTTACTTTGTGGCGGAGCGACAAGGCAGGTTGAGACCACCTAGGAGAGAGGTGGCCTGGACCTGGTCGGCGTTCGCGGATACTTAACACGCTTAACGAGATCTGGGTATTTGATCTGAGTCTGGCCATTTGGTCTATACGCACTAACCATCTACGCGGGAGTAGTTATGGGTATCCCGGTGTCGTGGTATCAGCCGAAGCACTTCGTGACGTCAGCGACTGAGCGGCGCGCCGGATTGGAACGTAAGCCTGCTCTTGTATTAAGGGGGCTAGTTCTGCTTTCGGCCGCCCACGCAACGTGCAGGTGTGCTCAGGGCGATGGGCCCAGACCCCTGCGCGCTTAGGTTTAGACCGGCGTGCTGACCTCTCTGTTGTGCCTAGGTGGGGCTGCGACGTGTTGATCTTCCGCGGCCGGGCATGACCCCGAAAAGTGTGTCCGACCAAATGGGATCAAGCGTGTTGGGCTATGTGGTGCACCCCTGCAGGGAAGTTTATCTATTCGAATAGCCGTGTCCCTCGTAAAAGGACGACCCGGAGTTGTACCTCGACCTTATGACAACTAGAACTGGATACTTAATAAAACACACCCTTCCAAGTGCCAGATACAACCCGGTGATCGCTCTCTAACAGGGAACGAGGAGGGGATCGCCGGGTAGGATTATGCTATGCGTTGCTACTTGGAGGACTTCAGTCTACTCTCTTCTATATGCTGAAAGACGGAGGCTGCCAGAAGCGTAGTCTTCGACAGGATTAGATATCCCCCTCTTATTCTGGCATTCTGCAGTTCAGTCCACCGATATGCCCATTTACACATATATCCATGCATATGTAGTGTAGCTCCTTGCTTGCGAGTACTTTGGATGAGTACTCACGGTTGCCTTGTTCCCCCTTTTCCCCATATCTCTACCGGATTGCTGCGACCAGACGATGGAGCCCAGGATCCAGACGCCGCCGTCGACGACCCCTACTACACTGGAGGTGCCTACTACTACGTGCTGCCCACTGACGACGACCAGGAGTAGTTAGGAGGATCCCAGGCAGGAGGCCTGCGCCTCTTTCGATTTGTATCCCAGTTTGTGCTAGCCTTATTAAGGCAAACTTGTTTAACTTATGTCTGTACTCAGATATTGTTGCTTCCGCTGACTCGTCTATGATCGAGCACTTGTATTCGAGCCCTCGAGGCCCCTGGCTTGTATTATGATGCTTGTATGACTTTTTTTTATTTGTAGAGTTGTGTTGTGATATCTTCCCGTGAGTCCCTAATCTTGATCGTACACATTTGCGTGCATGATTAGTGTACGATTGAATCGGGGGCGTCACACCTCTACTCACCCACACCCCCTGTTATTCTGCGGCGACGGCAGCCTCACACTGCAGCCGAACCGGTGAACGCTCGTACTCCTCTCTGCATGCGCATCCACTGCCGCGTCTTCCCCGGCTCCGCGTCGTCCCCTTTCTATGCCTCGTCGTCGTCCACCGCCGTGGTGCTCTCGGCGCGGCGTGGTCAAAGTGGTCAATGACCGACTTCCATCGGAAGAGTACTGTACGTGGAGAGGCTGACAGCTGGGTCCACGGCAGCCGCAAGGAAGTGCCTCCTTATTACGCGGAAAATAACTATTCCTCCACCTGACAGCGGGGACCCACCGGACGGGCCACCAGTATTTTTGCGAAAAAAATCGTTTCCCCCTGACTGCTGGGACCCACCGGACGGGCCACTGTATTTCGCGAAAAAAACGTTCCCCCTGCTGTCAGCTCGGACCCACTGGAAGTGCCTCCTTATTACGCACAAAAAAATGAATACTCCCCCGGCTAGCTGGGACCCACCTTGGTGGGAGGCTGACTTGTGGTCCTACTAAGTTGACGGGGACTAAGGCTTTGTCAACTTAGTCAATATGAACGATTATAGCTCCAGTGACCATACGATGTCCATCCAACGGCCGTAGTGCTTCTACAACCTCTGGTCTTCTTGCTCCAGCCGCCCAAAGCAGCACCGGTCATGCCGCATGCTCCTGCCTCCCGTGGCCGGCTGTGCTGCCGCGGAGGCCTCACCGCCCCCTACTATTCCCACCGCTGGCCAGGCCATGCAGCAACGGCAGCCTCACACCGCAGCCGAACCAGTGAACCCTCGTACTCCTCTCCGCGCGGGCTTCCACTGTCGCGTCTTCCCCGGCTCCCCGTCGTCCCCTTCCTAGGCCTCGCCGTCGTCCACCGCCCTGGTGCTCTTGGCGCGGTGTGGTCAACGTGGTCAAGGAACGACTTCCACGGACGTGGACTATACGTGGAGAGGCTGACAGCTGGGTCCACAGCCGCAGCAAGGAAGTGCCTCCTTATTACGTGCAAAAAAATTATTCCTCCACCTGACAGCGGGGACTCACCGGACGTGCCACCGTATTTCGCGAAAAAAAACGTTTCCCCCTGACTGTTGGGACCCACCAGCTACAACTTCGCATGCAAGGAAGTGCGTCCGGGTAAAAAAAACGATTCGCCCCCCTGACTGCTGGGACCCACCAGCTACATCTTCGCACGCAAGGAAGTGCCTGACAGTCGGGACCCACCTGGTCGAAGCGTACGTAGCGTTGTCATTCTGGTCGCGAACATGTACGTACATATTGGTCGATGTAGAGGCGCACACGTGTCGTAGTAGAGGCGCGCACGTGTCGTAGTAGAGGCGCGCACGTGTCGTAGTAGAGGCGCGCACGTAGCATGTACATGTACGTACAGCGGCCAGGGTGCAAGAAAGAAAATACGGCAACGTATGTGTACATACGGGTGGGGTCTCGAACGCCTACTCGCGCATACGTACGGCGAGGGCTCGTCTACATGGCTGGGTCGGAACGGAGAAACAACGTCGTCGTCGTGTTCATGGGGAGGCAACAGAATGCGTGGTTAGGTCATCGGGAGGGCTTGGACGGAACATGCGATGGAAACGAGGCCTGGCGTACCGCAAAACGGAGGAAACAACCTTGTGTTCGACCGGCCACGTTTGAAACATGATCCTGTTCATCGGGAGGGGTCTGGCGTACCGCAAAACAGAGGAAATGGACCTCCTACATTCGAAGCGGGGGTCCTGCTGATCGGGAGGGGTATGGCGTACCGCAAAACGGAGGAAACGGACCTCCTACGGTCGAAACGGGGGTCCTGTTGTTCGGGAGGGGTGTGGCGTACCGCAAAACGGAGGAAACGGACTTGTGTTGGAGCGCTACGGTCGAAACGGGGGTCCTGTTCATCGGGAGGGGTGTGGCGTACCGCAAAACGGGACTCCACGGGATACTGTTCATCTCCACCGCCGACCTCATCCAGCCTCCACGGGCTCCTGTTCATCCAGCCTCCACGGGCTCCTGTTCATCCAGCCTCCACGGGCTCCTGTTCATCGAGCCTCCACCGTGCGCTACTCCACCGGCTACTGTTCAACCACCCCTCCACCGTCTACTGTTCATCCAGCCCTCCATACCACGGAGTCCTGTTCAACCACCCCTCCACGGGCACCCCTCCACCGTCTACTGTTCATCCAGCCCTCCACACCACGGGGTCCTGTTCATCCACCCCTCCATGGGCACCCCTCCATCGTCTACTGTTCATCCAGCCCTCCACCACACCACGGGGTCCTGTTCATCCAGAGGCAACGCCACCGCTCACTGTTCATCCAACCCCCCCCCCCCCGCAACGCTCACTGTTCATCCCATCGGTCGGCTTCAGTTAGCAGCAGTAGCGAAGGAATCGCTCGGTCGGGTTCAGTTAACAGCCATCGATCGATCGCTCGGGTTCAGTAACGCGTAGCCTGCAGTGCAATCGCTCGGGTTCAGTTAAAGCCCAAAGCCTCGCTCGGGTTCAGTTAGAGCCAACGCCTCACACACACACGCGTACGTGTACGAGAGAAACACTCATCGCTCGGCCCCCGACCTCCCACCGTAACCGGGAACTCCCCGAAATTTTCCTCCCCCTCGCTTCTACCACGGTTTTTTCCGTCATGGACGGCCCAAAGAATGTCATGCAGCTGCGTCTCCGGCCTGCCCAGGATGAAAAGCCCATTTTATGTCATGATTTTTTGTCATAGAAGTAGGAGCCCACCACATCTATGATGATACTGGGTTTTGTCACAATTATCGTCATAGAAGTGTCATATGTATGACAGAAAAAAATTTGTTCGGCCCAAAATGTCACGGATGTGTCTTTTTTTGTAGTGTAAGTTATCCAGGTGTGGTTGAATTGACAACTCAACTGCTAATTCTTGATAATATTCTTTGTCTCCCCTTGTGTCGAATCAATAAATTTGGGTTGAATACTCCACCCTCACTGTTGCGATCCCCTATACTTGTGGGTTATCAACTAGTGGGAATTTTTCATTATAGAACTTGGCTTGTATATTCCAACGATGGGCTTCCTCAAATGCCCTAGGTCTTCGTGAGCAAGCAAGTTGGATGCACACCCACTTAGTTTCTTTTGTTGAGCTTTCATACATTTATAGCTCTAGTGCATCCGTTGCATGGCAATCCCTACTCCTCGCATTGACATCAATTGATGGGAATATCCATAGCCCGTTGATTAGACGCGTCAATGTGAGACTTTCTCCTTTTTTTCTTCTCACATAACCCCTATCGTCATACTCTATTCCACCCATAGTGCTATGTCCATGGCTTGCGCTCATGTATTGCGCGAGGGTCGAAAAGGCTGAACCGTGTTAAAAAGTATGAAACAATTGCTCGGATTGTCATCGGGGTTGTGCATGATGGGAGCATTTTGTGTGACGAAAATGAAGCTTGCCCAAACTATATGATTTTGTAGGGATAAGCTTTCTTTGGCTATGTTATTTTGATAAGACATAATTGCTTGGTTAGTATGCTTGAAGTATTACTATTTTTATGTCAATATTAAACGTTTATCTTGAATCTTTCAGATCTGAACATTCATGCCACAATGAAGAGAAATACATTGAAGAATATGATAAGTAGCATTCCACATCAAGAAAACTGTTTTTATCATTTACCTACTCGAGGACGAGCAGGAATTAAGCTTGGGGATGCTTGATACGTCTCCGACGTATCTATAATTTTTTATTGCTCCAAGCTAGTGTTTTGGATGTTTAATGGGCTTATTTATACACTTTTATATTATTTTTGGGACTAACCTATTAACCCAAGGCCCAATGCAAATTGTTGTTTTTTTACCTATTTCAGTTTTTCGCAGAAAAGGAATATCAAACGGAGTCCAAACGGAATGAAATCTTTGGGAGAGTTATTTTTGGAACGGAAGCAACCCAGGAGACTTGGAGTAGACGTCAGGGAAGCTTCGAGGAAGCCACGAGGCAGGGAGGCGCACCCTACCCCCTGGGCGCGCCCCCACCTCGTGGGCCCCTTGTGGCTCCCCTGACCAACTTCTTTCGCCTATATATATCCATATACCCTAAAAACATCGGGGAGCAGAATACACCGGGAGTTCCACCGCCGCAAGCCTCTGTAGCCACCGAAAACCAATCTAGACCCGTTCCGGCACCCTGCCGAAGGGGGGAATCCCTCTCCGGTGGCCATCTTCATCATTCCGGCGCTCTCCATGACGAGGAGGGAGTAGTTCACTCTCGGGGCTGAGGGTATGTACCAGTAGCTATGTGTTTGATCTCTCTCTCTCGTGTTCTTGAGGTGGTACGATCTTCATGTATCGCGAGCTTTGCTATTATAGTTGGATCTTATGATGTTTCTCCCCCTCTACTCTCTTGTAATGGATTGAGTTTTCCCTTTGAAGTTATCTTATCGGATTGAGTCTTTAAGGATTTGAGAACACTTGATGTATGTCTTGCATGTGCTTATCTGTGGTGACAATGGGATATCACGTGATCTACTTGATGTACGTTTTAGTGATCAACTTGCGGGTTCCGTGACCTCGTGAACTTATGCATAGGGGTTGGCACACGTTTTCGTCTTGACTCTCCGGTAAAAACTTTGGGGCACTCTTTGAAGTTCTTTGTGTTGGTTGAATAGATGAATTTGAGATTGTGTGATGCATATTGTATAATCATACCCACGGATACTTGAGGTGACATTGGAGTATCTAGGTGACATTAGGGTTTTGGTTGATTTGTGTCTTAAGGTGTTATTCTAGTACGAACTCTATGATAGATCGAACGGAAAGAATAGCTTCATGTTATTTTACTACGGACTCTTGAATAGATCGATCAGAAAGGATAACTTTGAGGTGGTTTCGTACCCTACCATAATATCTTCGTTTGTTCTCCACTATTAGTTACTTCGGAGTGACTCTTTGTTGCATGTTGAGGGATAGTTATATGATCCAGTTATGTTATTATTGTTGAGAGAACTTGCACTAGTGAAAGTATGAACCCTAGGCCTTGTTTCCTAGCATTGCAACCATTTACACTCAGTTTTATCATTAGTTACCTTGTTGTTTTTATATTTTCAGATTACAAAAACCTATATCTACCATCCATATTGCACTTGTATCACCATCTCTTCCCTGAACTAGTGCACCTATACAATTTACCATTGTATTGGGTGTGTTGGGGACACAAGAGACTCCTTATTATTTGGTTGCAATGTTGTTTGAGAGAGACCATCTTCATCCTACTCCTCCCATGGATTGATAAACCTTACGTCATCCACTTGAGGGAAATCTGCTACTGTCCTACAAACCTCTGCACTTGGAGGCCCAACAACGTCTACAAGAAGAAGGTTGTGTAGTAGACATCAGGGTGGCATGCTTTTCCTGTCAATGAAAACGATCAATTAGTTCCCAATACTTTCCATGCTAGATATATCATAGGCGGTTCCCAAACAGAAAATAAATTATATTCCTTTTTCAACCATACTTTCACTTTCCATGGCTAACCGTATCCACGGGTGCCTTCCATACCAACACTTTCCAAGGAATTTATTATTTGACAACATAAAGTAAATTCATTTTTCATTTTGGGACTGGGCATCCCTAATACCTTTGTCGTACTCTCGTGCAATGACAAGTGAATAAACACTCATCTTGAGAATAACATATCTAGCATGGAAATATATCAGCCACCCCCTAATGTTTCATGAGCGGTATGAGCACACAAAAGAGAAATTTATTTTGAAAATTAGAGATGGCACATACAAATTTGCTTAGGACAGCAAACGAATACCGCATATAGGTAGGTATAGTGGACTCATGTGGCAAAACTGGTTCAAAGGATTTTGGATGCACAAGTAGTGATCATACTTAGTGCAAATGAAGGCTAGCAAAAGATTGAGAAGCATCCAACCAAGAAACAAAAAATCTCATAAGCGAGCATTAAGCATAACTAACACCAAATAATGCATCACAAGTAGGACGTAATTTCATTGCACAACTATTGACTTTCGTACTTGCATAGGGAATCACAAATCTTAACACCAATATTCATACTAAAGCATAATTACTCATCAACATGACTCACATATCACAATCATCATATCTCAAAACTATTACAAAGAATCAAGTTTATTTTGTCCAATGATCTTCATGAAAGTTTTTATTATATCCTGCTTGGATATCTATCACTTTGGAACTAGTTTCATATGTTGCTTTTAAAATCTCAAACAAATATAAGTGAAGAACATGAGCATCATATTTCTTTCTTTCAAATTAATTTAAGTGAAGCAAGAGAGAATTTCTTAAATTTTTACTAACTCTTAAATAAATCTAAGTGAAGCATGAGAGCATTTCTTGAAAAATACTAAAGCACACCATGCTCAAAAAGATATAAGTGAAGCACTAGAGCAATTCCATGGCTCAAAAAGATTTAAGCGAAGCATAGAGAGCAATTCTAAAAAGTCATAGCATAATTTTGGCTCTCTCAAATAGGTGTGTCTAGCAAGGATTCATGACTTCAAATAAAAAGCAAAACAAGCAAAGGCTCATATCATACAAGACGCTCCAAGCAAAACTCATAATATGTGAAGAATAAAAATATAGCTCCAAGTAAAATATCAATGGTTGTTAGAAGAAAGAGGGGATGCCACTTGGGGGCATCCCCAAGCTTAGTTGCTTGACACTTCTTGAATATTATCTTGGGGTGCCATGGGCATCCCCAAGATTAGCCTTTTGCAAATCCTTCACTGGTACGCGTTGGTGTTAAACAAATGGTTTTTATCCCCTTTACGCGATGGCATTTGGAACCGTCACCAAGTGAGTGTGGGCGATAGGGGGTACTTCCCACACGACCTAGAAACCGTCGGGGATATGCCCTCCTGGCACACACGCTCGGCAAAATGAGGTCGTGTGCGACCGGCGAGCGCTCAAATACGGAAATACGTACAATAGAGCTAAAAATACAATTATACGGCGAAATTGTTTCCGGTCGCAAGTACATCCCACACAGTCAGTCCCCGCTAAATGTTTCCATTCGTATGTACATCCCACACAGTCGCTCCAAGGAAAACGTTTCTGTTCACAGGTACATCACACACAATTTTTCCTGTTAAATCATTTGTGATAGCATTGCCATTGCACACGATATTAATAATTTTATCATTTGCTTTATTGAGCATCACACACGGTGCATAGAAGAAACTGTGTGGCAAAGTCTGTCCATCACACACACTTTTTATGTAAACGTTTGCGCAAGGTGGCCTAATGCAAACAGTTTTCAAGAGAAAGTCGCGTGTGCAGTGGAGATTGATCGCACACGTAGTGGATCCTAGAAATGTTTCTGATCTCCACGTATATCGTAGACGTTTTGCTTTCGCAAATCGTGTGTAGTGTAGTCCCTAATTAATCCCTATTAATCCCTAATTAATCCGATTAATCCCTAATATAAAAACCACATGATTTGAATTTGAAAATAGGCAATTACTTATTTCATATCCAACCATGTATATTACAAATATAGGTTCAACCACGAATCCATAATTCGATGCACGGGTACATATATTGAAGAACTACAGAAGCACCAAGTAAAGAATGATGAAGCACAGTTGTACTAAAGACTGTAAAGAGAGAGGCGAAATACATTCTGGTTGCTGGAGAAGGTGAAGTGGAATGCCCATATTGTGCCCTCCTCCATGCGTAATGCACGCACGACTCTAGGCCAACCCCTTGTGATGGCTGCTCATCCATCCTTCACTATCTTCATTAGGACTTCTCGATGCTCATTGTAGTCTAGATGAAATACTTTAACCTTCATTGTGTGTCCACCAATCATGTACTTTGCGAGGTAATCTTGAGTGAACTGCTTCGGGAACCACTGGGATGGAAAAAGATTCAGACATTGTTGTCTAACAACTCATTATGGGCAGTAAAAAGAGAAGGCTGCAGAGTTTGTAGTTACCACCCTACAGCTCACAATTGTGTTGGATAGAGCATAAACAAATAATTTGCTTGCCACCATTCGTATCTTTTTGCTAATAATCCTTACCAGTTTCCTTACTTGATGCTTGTTCATCAATACCTCATTGCCCCATACGCAAAAGGGTCGATGCGTGGATCCTTGCCAAGGGCATATGTACCTACAAGCAACAAGTCAATATTAGAAGGTAACTAGTGTCTAGGCCTAGATCTATATGCACTACATTATGGAACGACGGGGGGAGTACAAGCCAAGGGATGAGGCTAACCTCGGCAGAAAATGGTGGCCACTCCCGTTGTTGTCTTGCATAAGTAGTGGAAAGGCATGATAAGTACAGAAATCCTAACATCAAACAAATGTAGCAAAGGTAAACAACATCATCTCCAAATGATAGCTTGAATGTGTTGGTTTCAGCATGCTATTAAAGCAGATATAAAATGGAAGGCAATATTACCGACAGCAGGCTTAACAGCCATCAAATATTGCAATTCAAACTGGTATTGTTGACAATGAATAGAACGTAGGTAATGCTTAAACATCACACTGGATAAATGTGTAAAACTGAAATAAAGGGCATGTATTAACTACACCAATAACTGGAACCAAATATAGCCATTCAAACTAGTATTGATGTAGTCGAGCGGCACAGTTCCAACTTGCACATAATGAACAACACATTGTGAATGACTGAAATAAACAAGGCATAAATGCCCAGTATAACAACCAAATATAGCCATTGAAAACTGGACAGAGTCTCACTGCAACCAACCTAAGAAGCAAATACAGATAAACAGGGCATTTTAAAACATTATAACTGGGCACCCTAGGAGCTCTCTCGCGCTATCAGCCTTTGAAGCCGTCTGATTTCACATTATGGTTGTCCCTGGCCGTTGGATGCACAGTTTTTTTGAATGGTCCCGTCCCCGCAGCTTCTCGAGGGCAGCTACTCCCGTAACATTTTCTGACTAACGTGGTTAATTGGGTCAAACAGCCCACCTGCGAGGAGGAAGATCGGTCCAAAAAGCATCAAACCGATCAGTCGTGGGCGATTGGTGTGCTCGCTAACCCTAACCAAGGCCAACTGCAATGGCGGCGGTGAGCCAAAACGTCATCGGAGTTTGAGCCCGTGTTGCTATTTGCTAAAGGGGTCCATCACCAAGGGATCTAGATGAGCGACCGTGTGTGCGCATCCATCCAATCCCAATTTGAGGCGCACAGAGGAGAGGCCGGCCGTGTGCCAGATGCGAGGCACTGGATTGTATCAACCGGAGGTGAGGAGCGGCTGGATCGAGCGAAGTAGCGGGAGCGAACCCTAGCACGGCAACCGACGCTGGGCAGGAGCGGAGGCGCCTGTCCGCGACCTTCACCTCCAGCCGCGGAGCCAACCATGACTTCCTAGCTTGCCTTGCAGTCGCGCCTTGCAGTCCGAGAAGAAAAGGGGTGTCGGTGTCAAAACCGGCGGATCTCGGGTAGGGGGTCCCGAACTGTGCGTCAAGGTCGGATGGTAACAGGAGACAAGGGACACTTTATTTTACCCAGGTTCGGGCCCTCTCGATGGAGGTAAAACCCTACTCCTGCTAGATTAATATTGATGATATGGGTAGTACAAGAGTAGATCTACCACGAGATCAAGGAGGCTAAACCCTAGAAGCTAGCCTATGGTATGATTGTGTATGATGATGGTTGTCCTACGGACTACAACCCTCCGGTTTATATAGACACCGGATAGGGTTAGGGTTACATAGAGTCGGTTACAATGGTAGGAGATCTTGAATATCCGCACGCCTAGCTTGCCTTCCACGCCAAGAAAAGATCCTTCCGGACACGGAACGAAGTCTTCAATCTTGTATCTTCATAGTCCTGGAGTCCGGCTGAAGGTATAGTCCAGCTATCCGAACACCCCCTAATCCAGGACTCCCTCAGTAGCCCCTGAACCAGGCTTCAATGACGACGAGTCCGGCGCGCAAATTGTCTTCGGCATTGCAAGGCGGGTTCCTCCTCCAAGTTCTTCAAGAAGATTACAAACACCAAAAATAGTGTCCGGCTCTGCAAAATAAGTTTCCACATATTGCCATATAGAGAATAATATTAACACAAATCAAATCTGCTGACGTATTCCGCAGTGCGTCATAACACTGCGGCCAAGCTCTCTATATAAATTGTTTTCATTGTTCCACCTCAGCGCGTTTAGCGAGGCGGTTTCCTTGGCACGTCTTGTCAAAGCAGAGATCGTGTGCACCCTTTAACGGGATTCTCATCAATACGGACATGGGTAACCCAACCGCGCCATTTACCATGGCGCTTGGGAGGCAAGTGAGTTTTATTAGGTAGGTGGGGACGCATAACCGCATCGGCCCATATAAGGGGATAAGGATCCACCTTTTTTTACCTACGCCTTCTTCCTCCTTTGCCGATCCACCTCTTGCGCACTCAAGCTCCAGCGCCCAAGCCCGCTCTTCCCACCTCAACCTTCTCCAGCAATGTCCGGAGCGGGAGGCAAGTGGATGGTCTCCTCCGTCACGGAGGTTCAAGTAAAAAAGCTAAGGAAAGCCGGATACCTGTCCAAGGACATTCCGCATCGGCTTCCTGAGGAGGGGCGGCTTCTTCCTACCCCAAGGTCCCATGAGAGGGTAGTTTTTCTTCCCCACTTCCTCCGCGGACTGGGCTTTCCACTTCACCCATTTGTCCGGGGGCTCATGTTCTACTACGGCCTGGATTTCCACGATCTGGCCCTGAACTTTGTCCTCAACATCTCGGCGTTTATCGTCGTGTGTGAGGCCTTTCTCCGCGTCCGCCCCCATTTTGGCCTCTGGCTCAAGACCTTCAACGTCAAGCCCAAGGTGGTGTCCGGCACCCAGGCGGAGTGCGGAGGCGCTATGGCTGGCAAGATGGCCAACGTCCTTTGGTTCGATGGCTCCTTTGTGGAGTCCCTAAAGGGGTGGCAGGCCGGGTGGTTTTACATCACCGAGCCACGCGATCCGAAATGGGTCGTGGCCCCCGAGTTCAGATCCGTACCCCCCACGCGTCTCATGTCCTGGAAACAGACGGGCCTGTCGTGGGGCAACGAGGAAGAAGTGACTGGGTTGCAAACGTGCATCCAGTCCCTGGTGAACAAGCCAATCTGGCAGATCAATGTGATCCAGGTCATGCTCGTTCGCCGGATCCTCCCGTGCCAACAACGGGATTTTACTTTGTGGGAATTCGACCCGGCGCAGCACCAAACCCTCAGCAGGCTCTTCGACACGAGGTATGAAGACGTCTGGAAGGTGCTGACCAAAGGCGCCGAGTCCCCCGCATCCACTTCTGAGGATCGCAGATACAGCTCGCAGCGCAACGCTAGCGAGGTAAGCTATCTATACCTTTGACAAGTTCGTTAAGCTCTTCTTCATAGATTAACTCTATGCGGGATCCAAACTCCCTTTACCTTTGACAGGCTTGGCGGAAGATATCCGGACCAATTAACTGTTCGGCTCCCCTGCACGAAGACCTGACCCCAGCTCTCCTAGTGAAGCTGTTGACTCCGGCACCTTATGTGGTGCCGGAGAAGAAGGCCAAGAAGAAGAAAACCACCGGGACTCGAAAAAGTTCCCGCAACATGGTGGTGTCGGACTCGTCATCTGACGAGTCCGCGACGCTCTCCTCTCGTGAAAACGAGGAGGAGGAACAAGGAAGCTCTCCCCCCCAACGAGGGGAGAAGAGAAGAAGAAGGCCACCCCAACGGGGGAGGCCGAGGGGTCGAGGAAAAGGAAGACCCCTCCGCCGGACTACTCCCACGACGCCGAAGAGGGCGGAGAGGAGTGGCTGGACAGAACCAAGCGTCCGACGAAATTGTAAGTATTTATGTACCAGAGTGACTCATGATATTCTTTTAATGCGCGGCTTTCCCTAATATCGCTCGTAATTTACGCAGCCCGCCCCGGGCCGAACTCGACGATTCCTCGAGCGGCTCCCTGGATTCATCGGACGTGAACTCTGTTCCGCCCGCTGTCTCCCCCTACAGGGCGGACGACGCCAAAGTGGCCCCCCGCCAAGCTCCAGGGTAGGAGGAGATAGTCCTGGAGGAGCCGCAAGGCAATCCTCTGGACCCCAGGAGTAAAGGGGATGAAACCCCCCAGGGCTCCAAGTCCGGCTTTGTGCCGGACACCACGCCGGACTCGACAGTCCTGGTCCGCGGTGGGCGAACTCCTTCCGAGAGGAGTAAACCGTCTGAGTCGGCGACCTCCGTCCAACCGGAGTCGCTGGACCATCTGCTGGAGGTGCTTGACGGTGCCTCCATCGACAAGGGGCACCGTACTATTATGAGTACGGTGATCCAAAAGGTTCAGTCTGCCAAGAGCGGACTGACTGAAGCTTGCGCTGGCCTTCTGACAGGCTTCGAGGTAAGTAAAAATATGTCAAATTATTTACCGCATAGACAGTAGCCTCTGATGCTCTGTTCGGTGTTTGGAAAGAAAAGCCGAATAGAGGATCTAGTAATTTTTGCAGGAGTCTAACAACAAAAAGTCAAATATGTGTATGCAGGCTTCGCTGCTGTCCACCGCCGCATTGACTGCGCAGGTGGATGTCCTTAAAAAGGACCTCGGGCGGACCGAGCAAGAGCTCGGCCTTGCCAAACGGCAGCTCGAGGAGAAAGAAGGTAAGAAATACCCTAAAAAAAGAAAAAAGGTGCCTATAGAGAGGCTTGATTGCAGAAAGAAATAACAGGATTGTACTGCTTATTGAAGGGGCCACAACCGAGGTGGCAACCCTGAAGCAGGCGCTGGCTGAGGCCGGAAAGAAAACGGCCGAGGAGCGCGCCGAGCAAGAAAGGCTTGGGGTTCAAGTCGGCGAGGTGCAGCAAGAGCTGCAAGCTCTCATGAAAAAACATGAGAGTTTGGAGCTTGAGTCAAAAGCGCAAGCATCCGAGCTCGCGTCGGCCCTTGAGACCGCCAAGAGTGCCAAGGCCGAAGCCCAAAAGGCCCTCCAAGAGTTGGAGGAGGTGAAAAAGATAGCAACGGGTAAGGCATTCTTAATGCAAAGTAGGAATATAAAAGTAAACTACCTGTTACTTACTCGAATCTGGAGTTCTCCAGGGGCGTTCGCCGATCTTCCCCGCAGCGTATCCGACGCCGCCGCGTTCTACCGAGCTGAAGAGGGCAGCTCGACGGATAGTGTGTTCTGGTCTCAGTATTCTGAGGCCGGACACCCTGTGCCTTTGAGCGATCAGCTAAAACAGCTGGTCGAGATCCACAAGGCGGCCGAACAGGCCATGAAGGGATTACTAGTTCGGCTGTGGCCTGGAGAGGCCCTGCCTGGGAGCTATTTCGGGCTAGTGCGGCGGCTGGTGGAGGCCTGTCCACGGCTTGAGGTCATCAAGCGCTCCGCCTGCATTGAAGGTGCCCGGAGGGCCCTTGCCCGTGTAAGGGTACACTGGGGTAAGCTGGACGGAGAGAAGCTGGTGAAGGACGGGCCGCCGTCGGGGAAGGAGCATCGCAAGCCCGAGAACTACTACAAGGAAGTTCTTGCCGGAGCCCGCCTTGTCGCGGATGAATGTACTAAAGATGTAGTATTTGAATGAACTCGCTCGTTTGTATCCTGTGCGCTGAAAACTTGTTCATATGCGCTAAGCAATGCTTATTGAATTTAAAATATTATTTTCTGTGCGGCCGTTTATCAAAAATTAAGAGATGGCCAGTCGTCGGCTTCTGCCCCCATGCCACTAGTGCTGGGGTGTTCGGGATAAACCTGAGGGCTCTTTTTTCCATAGTTGGGTCCTTCGAGGGAGGCGCTCAGCACAACGAACCAGGCAATCGGACTATAATGCTTGAACACTCTCACTTAGCCATAGAACGTTATAATTTTAAATTTCGGTGAAGCCCCTAGTTCAGAAGGCCGAATTCGGGGTGCTATCCACGCCTTTGGCCGGACATAGCCGGCTCCCCGCTCGAAGCGGCATAAGTCTTTAAGGACTCGAAAAACCTCTTGAACAGCGACCGGTCTCACGCCTTATCATGACAGTCTGTTTTAGCTTTCTCCATTGAGGTGCTTAACCCACCTGAACTGGGGCACAATCGCAGTGGTTCTCCTAGTGCTACCTTAGCCGATATAGCGGAATGTGAGGCACCAAAACATAGGAGCCGGGAAAACCCAACATGTGACCAAAATCATGATTCGGAGCCGATGCATATAGTGCTATAAGTTCGGGGTGCCGCACTTGTGAAAGTGTACGGACTTCTCACACCAGATAGACGGGTAATGAAGCCCCTGACGTGTTTTGCCGTACCATGGTGTACGGTTCCGATCATGTTATTTAATAAACATATATATTAAAAGAGGATAATGCAAAAAATAGACAAAAAGCTACGCATTGTTTATAAAGAGGCTATTTGTCAAAGCCGAACAATACAAGTAGTGCGATAAGGAAAAAAGATATTAGACTATTTAACATGTCCTGACCAGACGCAGGCCGCGGAATTTAGAAACAGATATATCGCTCGAAATAGAGACCACCTGAGAGTTCCGTAATGCGGCGTAGCTTTGTCTCCTTTCCTGGGTCTTGCATCGTCTGTGCGGCAGCAAAGCCGAACATGCTATCCAGAGTATGGAGTCCTGAAAGTAAAAAAGAAAAATCCGGCAGCCCCTAGTATGTTTGACGCCGTATTGTAAGCATGCCGTTAATGTCCCTCCCCCTGTGCCCATGGAATTTCGAGGGCGTAATTGTGTACTCGAGGTACTAGCTTCGCTATGTTGCGATGGCTGGGGTTGGGGCCGTATTGCTACGCTTGCTCCAAACGTGCCAGGCGGTCTTGTTGCAGATTACTCCGGGCGCGCTTTGCATTGTCCGGCTTTTTAACGGCCGGACTGGAGAGTTGCCTTGAAAGGCTGCTTGTACTTCCGCTGCAAGGGCCGCCGTGTGCTCCTCCATACGGATGGAGCGTTCTGTGTTTCCGTTGACCGTAATTACTCCTCGAGGGCCTGGCATCTTGAGCTTGAGATATGCGTAGTGCGGCACCGCATTGAATTTAGCAAATGCGGTTCGTCCGAGCAGGGCGTGATAGCCACTGCGGAACGGGACTATATCAAAGATTAACTCTTCGCTTCGGAAGTTATCCGGAGATCCGAAGACCACATCAAGTGTTATCGAGCCTGTGCAATTGGCCTCTACACCTGGTATGACGCCTTTAAAGGTCGTCCTTGTGGGCTTGATCCTTGATGAATCTATGCCCATTTTCCGCATTGTATCCTGATAAAGCAGGTTCAGGCTACTGCCGCCGTCCATGAGGACTCCTGTGAGATGAAATCCGTCGATGATTGGGTCAAGGACCAATGCGGCAAAACCGCCGTGACGGATGCTAGTGGGGTGGTCCCTTCGATCAAAAGTGATCGGGCAGGAGGACCATGGGTTGAACTTTGGGGCGACTGGATCCATCGCGTATACGTCCCGTAGCGCACGCTTCCGCTCCCTCTTGGGAATGTGGGTCGCGTATATCATGTTCACAGTCCGCACTTGTGGGGGAAACCCCTTCTGTCCATTGTTGTTCGGCGGCCTGGGCTCCTCCTCGTCGTCACTATGCAGCCCCTTGTCTTTGTGTTCGGCTCTTAACTTGCCTGCCTGCTTGAACACCCAACAATCCCTGTTGGTGTGATTGGCTGGCCTTTCGGGGGTGCCATGAATCTGGCACGAGCGGTCGAGTATCCGGTCCAAATTGGACGGGCCCTGGGTATTCTTTTTAAATGGTTTTTTCCGCTGACCGGATTTATAGCCCCTGAATCCGTCATTTACTGCAGTATCCTCATTGCTGTCGCTGCTAACGCGGCGCTTTTGCTTATTTCGACGTGTCCTGCCACTTTTGTCCTTGGTATCCGAATTACCAGGGTTCTTCGATAAGTTGTTGCTGCGAGCTAGCCAGCTATCTTCGCCCGCGCAAAAGCGGGTCATGAGTGTCGTGAGGGCTGCCATAGATTTCGGCTTTTCCTGTCCCAGGTGCCGGGCAAGCCACTCGTCGCGGATGTTATGTTTGAAGGCTGCTAGGGCCTCTGCGTCCGGACAATCGACTATCTGATTTTTCTTTGTTAGGAACCGTGTCTAGAATTGCCTGGACGATTCTTCTGGCTGCTGAATTATGTGGCTTAGGTCGTCGGCATCCGGTGGCCGCACATAGGTCCCCTGGAAGTTGTCGAGGAATGCGGCTTCCAGGTCTTCCCAAGAACCGACTGAGTCCGCTGGAAGGCTGTTAAGCCAGTGTCGGGCTGGTCCCTTAAGCTTAAGGGGTAGATATTTGATGGCGTGTAGATCGTCGCCACGTGCCATGTGGATGTGAAGGAGATAATCCTCAATCCATACTGCCGGATCTGTCGTACCATCGTACGACTCGATGTTGACGGGTTTGAAACCCTCTAGGATTTTATGATCCATTACTTCATCTGTGAAGCATAGTGGGTGTGCGGCGCCCCTGTACTGGGTTATGTCACGACGCAGCTCGGAAGAGCTATGCCTGTTGTGTTCGTCCCGGCCGGATTTATTGTGTCCGGAGTGAAGATCATCACGTGTCGTCGGGCGTCCGCGCGATCCATAGATCGACCTTGTTTGCCTTGCTTTATCCTCCAGTACGTCTCGCAGGTCTGGCTCATTTTCCCGTGCCTTAGTTGAGCGGCACCGGGGCATGGCTTGTTTAGAGGTTCGACAGACCTCTCTGTCGCGGCCGCGAGGTGGCCGGTCTGCCATGTCATGTGTTTCTCCCTCTGATTGGGGTAGCAGCCTGCGCTTAGGATAATTTTTGGAGGGGCGCTCGAGTTCATACTCTTCGGTCGCAAGGACTTCAGTCCATCTGTCAGCTAGCAAATCTTGATCAGCTCTAAGCTCTTGCTGCTTTTTCTTTAGGCTATTCGCCGTGGCTAGAAGCCTGCGTTTAAAACGCTCTTGTTCGGCGGGGTCTGATGGTACGACGAATTCGTCGTCGTCGAGGCTTGCCTCGTCTTCGGAGGGAGGCATGTAGTTATCATCCTCGACCTCTCGCTCTGCCGCTCTCTCATGAGGGCTGGCTTTTCCATCTTCCTGCGCCGAATCTTGCTAGATTTGGTGTTCTTCGGCGCTATCCGGGGTAGTATTATCTCCCGTGCCGGAATCACCGTTTCTGCTGTGGCGGGATTTAGAGCGGCGCCGTTGACGCCGGCGTTTTGGCTGTTTTTTGGAGGTGTCATCCTCCGCTGTTCCATCGCCATCTCCGTCCTTTGGAGCATCCACCATATATATGTCATATGACGAGGTGGCGGTCCAGCGCCCTACAGGTGCTGGTTCTTGTTCGTCTCCTCCTTTGTCGTCCATACCGTCGAAGTCTTCGGAGCCGAAGTCAAGTATGTCGGTTAAATCATCGACAGTGGCTATTAAGTGGGTGGTGGGTGGGCTTTGAATTTCTTTGTCGTCCGAATCCCAACCTCGCGGACCATAGTCCGGCCTGGGCTCTCCTGAGAGAGAGAGAGACTTGAGAGAATTCAGGATATCACCGAAAGGTGAATACTGAAAGATGTCCGCGGCGGTGAACTCCATTATAGGCGCCCAATTGGATTCGAACGGCAGGGGCACGGGAGGCCTGGAGTTCGGAGAAGAATCCGACTCCTTGGAGTCATGGGCCGTGCGGAGTGCGGGGCTGGCGTTCGGCTCGATCGCCTTCAAGATCGCAGCCCCCGAGGTGACGTCCAACCATTCATCCTCAAAGAACGCAGCGGGCTCCGAGTCGAGGATCGGGGCCGGAGCGTGTGCGGCCTCCAGGGCACTATTCGGAGGCAGAGCTATATCATGCCCCTCGAGGTAGTGCGGCGCGCTTGGTTGTGGCTCGAACCCATCAAAGATCAAGTCTCTGCGGATATCTGCCATGTAGTTTAAGCTTCCAAACCTGACTTGATGGCCAGGGGCGTAGCTTTCGATCTGCTCCAGACGACCAAGTGAATTGGCCCGCAGAGCGAAGCCGCCGAAGACGAAGATTTGTCCGGGGAGGAAAGTCTCACCCTGGACCTCATCGTTGTTGATGATCAAAGGAGCCATCGGGCCTAAAAGCGACGACACAGAGGAACTCTCAATGAAAGCACCAATGTCGGTGTCAAAACCGGCGGATCTCGGGTAGGGGGTCCCGAACTGTGCGTCAAGGTCGGATGGTAACAGGAGACAAGGGACACTTTATTTTACCCAGGTTCGGGCCCTCTCGATGGAGGTAAAACCCTACTCCTGCTAGATTAATATTGATGATATGGGTAGTAGAAGAGTAGATCTACCACGAGATCAAGGAGGCTAAACCCTAGAAGCTAGCCTATGGTATGATTGTGTATGATGATGGTTGTCCTACGGACTACAACCCTCCGGTTTATATAGACACCGGATAGGGTTAGGGTTACACAAAGTCGGTTACAATGGTAGGAGATCTTGAATATCCGCACGCCTAGCTTGCCTTCCACGCCAAGAAAAGATCCTTCCGGACACGGGACGAAGTCTTCAATCTTGTATCTTCATAGTCCTGGAGTCCGGCTGAAGGTATAGTCCGGCTATCCGAACACCCCCTAATCCAGGACTCCCTCAAGGGGTGTGGCGGCGGCAAGGACGAGAAGGTTGGCAAGGAGAATTAGAAGGCGCCCCCTCTCCCCGTGGTCACCACCGTGCTCAAGATCGATATGCCTCGTGGCTTATGTTCCAGCATCCGCTTAAGGAGGAGAAGGGCAGAACACCACATACATGTAAATGCTTTCTTGGTGTCTATTTCAATGTATTGTTGCTCAGCGGATTCTACCATTCTCAATCGGGTCTTCCTGGCGTCATGGAGTCTGAGAGAGAGGAAGGAGTACATGGCGATCGTGATGTGCACTGCACACAACGGATCCTGGTTAGTATACCCGTCCATACATCTTGCTATTTAATTTAGATGCATGCTTAGGATCTTTTTGTCTTTTTAGAAAATATAATTATGAGATACCGATGAATAATGAATACAGAGGCTCCTCGTAAGATAGAAGATGATGTTCCTCATATGTCGCCTTCATGCTTTCCTGAAAAGCATAACATATGTAACTGACATCACCATATATAGGCTGGTGTGTTATTGTGATCTATGCGTCATACCTATGTGCATCTCTTTTTTAGCTAATCCTTGTTTTGCAGGCCTCAATGTGGTTCAATTCAATAAACAAAATGTGCCCTATAACATATTTTCAATGCGATGGAACAACATCCGAGAGGGTCAAGCACTGGACCATAGGTGTCTATACGAGTATGCAGATTATGTTACCCTTCTATATGCCTCCATGGAGCGAAATTTATCGTCATGGTTAAATAGGTTTGATCTGTGCTAATGGAATTGCTGCTATGAGTAGTCTCTTGAGAGCCAAGTATACGGACTTTGAGACGGATATTTTTGCGAAAATGTTGCCTTCTGAAGGAGGTGTTCACAGATTCATTCCTTATTTCAGAAAAATTATCATCTTACAATGATCGTGCTTTTAGTCGTTCTGCTTTAGCAGGGATGCATGTTTCCATTTTTGCAAGAAAGTTTATTTCGTTGCTCATGTCTTTTATGTGGTTGGGCTCTTTCAAGCAATAGGGAACACACATTTCAGCAGGGAATCGCACAGCTTTCAGCAGTGATGTCCACCAGGCTATTGTTACACCCAGCAAAATAGCATAGGGATGCCAAGTTGCTGATTTTCTGTCAGGTAAAACAATTGTTCATGCAAATGCATGTTCAGCTCTATTTTTTTGCTGCAATGTTGAACTCTCTTTTAATTTGGTGTTCTCCTTGCGGACGTTCTTTCCCCTGGACAGTCTCAGCTTTGGATAAACATCTATTATGTTCTCTGAGGAATAATTAATAGCCCTGCCGCGCGACTTCTCATGTGCTATTCCTTTGTCGTTATTATTATCATAGTCTGTATGTACGAACCCAGTTTGTTGTTTGGTTTAAATATAAGACAACATGGTTTCCATACATTTTAAATTACAGAACATGTTACACTTATGGGCTACAATATATAGGTAAAATGTGTATCCTTTGTGACAAAGATTTCTGTGAATTTTGCCTGCTTTGTCCGGACTACTCTGTCATGCTAACAAAATGCAGGAAGAGTAATGCTTCGTATGATCAGTGTAGCAACCAGACCTCAAACAATCTGATCTCTATGCATAAGTGTCATCCCTAGATCAGTAATGCTGACACACAGTACTTGAAGGATTTATAACAGAGTAGCAATCACACACTTATTACATCGAATGTCTCAAAAGAGAACTTATTACAATAAATATGGCTTAAGGCCATCTAATACGATAACCGCGGAAGGCTTGGAAGATAAAGTGAGTCCATCAACTCCAACGGCATCACTGAGTGAAAGACCACGACCGAAGGCTCCTTACTCGTCGTCTGCAAAGTTTGCAACATGATACGTTGCAGCCCGAAAACGGGTCAGCACATGGAATATGCTGGCAATGTAACACCAAAATATAACGAACAGAATAATGCTATCACTACATGCATATATGGCTGGTGGAGGTTGTATGGTTAATATGTTTTGCGAAAAGCCAATTTTTCCCTACTGCAAAGGAATATGTTTTATTTAACTATCATGGTGGTTGATAACCATTGATAAGGTTCACCCAACTCAATCCCAATTAAAAGTAATTAACAATAACCCATCAAATTTAAATTAAGTACTGATGAGATCCCATACGTTCCAAAACTCTGTATGGTCCCACAAAACGTGGCGCTAACTTTCCCTTAACTCCAAAGCGCTTCACTCCTCGAAGAGGTGATACTCGAAGATACACTTTGTCTCCGACTTCATAAACTGTCTCCTTGCGTTTAGAATCCGCATAACTCTTCTGCCTTGACTGGGCCACCATGAGTCTATTGCGAATCAGCTTAACCTTCTCTTCAGACTCTTTAATCAAATCTGGTCCAAACAATTGTCGGTCTCCAACTTTCTCCCACAACAACAGTGTTCTGCACCTCCTTCCGTATAGTGCTTCGAAAGGGTCCATCTTCAAACTGGCTTGATAACTTGTTGTTATAAGAGAACTCTGCATAAGGCAAATTATCATCCCAACTAGATCCATAGTCTAGTGCACAAGCTCTCAGCATGTCCTCTAGAATATGATTGACTCTCTCAGACTGTGCATGTGTCTGTGGGTGAAAGGCTGTACTAAACTCTAGCCTGGTTCCCAAAGTTTCATGCAACTGATTCCAAAACTTTGAGGTAAATTGGGTTCCTCTATCTGATACTATGGTCCTCGGAACTCCATGCAGACATATGATCATGTTCATATATATCTTTGCCAACTTAGCACTGGTGTAAGTGGTCTTTACTGGGATGAAATGAGCTACTTCCGTCAATCGATCGACTACAACCCATATCGAGTCATAGCCTGAACGAGTTCTGGGCAATCCCGTGATAAAATCCATGCCTAATTTATCCCACTTCCATTCGGGTATATGCAATGGTTGTAGCAATCCTGCTGGCTTCTGATGTTCTGCCTTTACTCTCTGACATACATCACAAACTGCTACATACTCCGCAATATCCTTCTTCATACCGGTCCACCAGAAACTATCATTCAAATCCAGATACGTCTTGGTATTTCCTGGGTGAATCGAATATGGCGAATCATGGGCCTCTTGCAGAATCAACTTCCTGATTATTGGGCACATATACGTGGTCCTCAAACCATAAAGTATCATGCTCATCCTCATGAAATCCCTTGGCCTTTCCTTTACTCATCCTTTCCTTTATCTCGGCAATCTCCTTGTCCGTCTTCTGAGCTTCTCTGATCTTATCCATCAAGGTAGACTGAATTTCCAATGCTACTACATAGCCTCTCAGAACTATCTCCAAACATAGCTCGCGAAGGTCTTCTGCTAACTCCTTGGGTAATTCTCCGGTCAGGAGAGTATTTACATGACTCTTGCGGCTCAACGCATTGGCTACTATGTTGGCCTTTCCTGGATGATAATGCAATCTCATATCATAATCCTTAATGAGTTCCAACCATCTCCTCTGCCTGAGATTTAACTCCTTCTACGTGAAGATATACTTCAAACTCTTGTGATCCATGTATACCTCACAATGGTTTCCGATGGGAAAATGTCTCCATGTCTTCAACGCATGCAGTACAGCTGCTAACTCCAAATCATGCGTAGCATAGTTTAACTCATGGGGTTTAAGCTGTCCTGAGGCATATGAAACAACTCTTCCCTCCTGCATAAGTACGGCTCCAAGTCCTCGACGAGAAGCGTCGCAATACACTTCATAATCCTTGCGTTGATCTAGTAGAATCAACACTGGTGATGTAACCAAGCGTCTCTTCAACTCCTGAAAACTGGCCTCACATTCCTCAGTCCAATTGAATTTGGTGTCCTTCTTCAACAACTCCGTCATGGGTTTTGCAATCTTTGAGAAATTCTCAATGAACCTCCGGTAGTATCCTGCGAGTCCAAGAAAACTCTGGATCTCTCCAACTGTCGTGGGTGATTCCTAGTTTGTCACGGTGACAACTTTGGTGGGGTCTACTGCTATTCCTTCTCCGGATATAACATGTCCAAGAAATCCAACTTCCTTCAGCCAAAACTCACATTTGCTAAACTTGGCGTATAACTGGTGTTCCCTGAGCTTACCAAGTACCAAACGCAAATGTTCTTTATGTTCTTCTTCATTCTTCGAGTAAACCAGAATGTCATCAATGAACACTACGACGAAATTATCCAAAAACTCCATAAACACTTTGTTCATCATGTTCATAAAATAGGCAGGTGCGTTAGTCAGACCAAATGACATAACAGTATACTCATACAGCCCATACCTTGTGGTAAAAGCTGTCTTAGGTATGTCCTGCTCTTGAATCTTCAACTGGTGATACCCTGATCGCAAATCGATCTTGGAAAACACCTTAGCTCCTTGCAATTGATTAAACAAATCATTGATCATCAGCAGTGGGTACTTATTCTTGATCATCACCTCATTGAATCCTCGATAATCAACAACCATCCTTAACGATCCATCCTTCTTTTCCACTAGAAGTACCGGTGATCCCCAAGGTGACGAACTTGGGCGAATATATCCCTTATCCAGTAACTCCTTAATATGCTTATTAATCTCCTCCAAATCCTTTGCAGGCATTTTGTGCGGTCTCTTAGATATTGGCCCTGTGCCTGGCAAAAGCTCAATCAAAAACTCGATGTCTCTATCCTGTGGCATGCCTGGCAACTCTTCTGGAAATACATCCATAAAATCCTTTACCACCGGTACTTCCTCCTATGCAACTCCTGATAAGGAATTTACTTGAGTCCTATTCGGCACATGCCGGGATACATACTTGATCCTTCTTCCCTCTGGGGTGGTGAGCAAAATCGACTTACTGGCGCAATCAATGTTCCCTCCATACTTTGATAGCCAATCCATGCCTAATATCACATCCAATCCTTGTGACTCCAATACTATTAGGTCCGAGGGGAACAAGTAGTTACCAATCCTTAATGGTAACCGATCACACCATAGGCTAGCAATAGACTCTGCTCCTGGAGAGGTTACTAACATTGGTGACCTAACGGCTTGGGTTGGCAGTTTAAACTTATCCACAGATACCCTTGATATGTATGAATGCGATGCACCAGTATCAAAAATTACGACTGCAGTAAATGACTTAACCAAAAACTTACTTATTACTGCATCTGGCTGGGCTTCAACCTCCTCCATGTTAACGTGGTTCACTTGTCCCCTGGTGAAAGGGTTGGGCTTCTTCCCAGAGCTTCCATTGCCATTTCAATTCTTGGCTTCAGAACATTCATTGGCGTAATGTCCGGTTTTCCGGCACTTGTAGCAAGTAAAGTGGCTTAGATCCTTCTTGGCGGGTGTTGCCGGGTTGGAACGGTTCTGTCCGCTGCTTCCTCCATTACCATTCCCATTCTTGGGGCCACTATGGTTGTGCGAACTTCCTCCATTATGAGTGTGGCCTCCATGGTTATGAACAAGTCCTCCCGAGTTCGGGGTGTAACGGGGTCTCTGCTGGGCTCCAGAATTATACTTCCCCTGTCCATACTTCCTCTTGCAGTTGTCAATCTGCTGTTGCTTCCCTTCAAGCATGAGAGCTCTATCTACCAACTCCTGGTAGTTATTGAAATTTACCACCATCAACTGCATGCTCAGCTCATCATTCAGTCCCTCCAAAAACTTCTCCTTCTTAGCAACATCTGTAGCAACGTCATCTGGGGCATAACGTGCTAACTTACTAAACTGGTCCACATATTGGCCAACAGTGCGCCCTCCTCGGCGTAAGTTGCGAAACTCACGCTTCTTCATGGCCATAGCTCCTGCTGAAACATGGGCAGTGCGAAAAGCCTGCTGGAACTGGTCCCATGTCACAGTGTCAATAGGGTAAGTGACTATGAAATTCTCCCACCAAGATGTTGCGGGTCCATCAAGTTGATGTGCGGCAAAACGCACTCTCTCCGCATCTGTGCATCCTGCAGTAGTCAACTCCCTCTAAATCTTGCGGAGCCAATCATCTGCAACAATCGGCTCGGTGCTACTAGAGGACACTGGCGGATTCAGCCTAAGAAAACGGGCTAAGTGGTCAATTGGTGGTGGTGGTGGTAGGTTGTTGTTATTGTTGTTCCCCTGGTTCTGATTCTGGACTAGTATCTGCATCAATGCATTCTGCTGCTGGATCAACTGAGTGAGCTCCGGTGGGAAAGCAAATCCATTGTCGCGTCTCGGAGGCATCTACTGGGTTTAGAAAAGATGAGAAAATAGAATAGAATGAGGTCTAGAGGGAAAACACTACCCGTATGCACATGAGACAAACACAAACATATCACTCAATCAATCAAACAAAGCATACAATCGGTCTAGAACTACCGTTACAAAAGTGCTTGGACTGTGCTATATACATGGTGGAATACTACTACTGATTTGGTGGTCTACTAGAAAAATTGCTCGGTCAAAGACTCCATGATATCTGCTCCAGCTTCATCAACATAATCATCTTCACTATCGTCAGGGTCCGAGTCGGTGTCGTCGATGATGATGTAGTTCTCTGGGCAAGTGGAACTATCACCTTCTCCTCCTGGCGCAGGGTCTCCCATGAAAACTCCGAGCTTCCTGGTCAGGTCGTCATTCTTCTCCACTAGTACGACGATTTCTTCCTCATAATCTTCGCGTGTAGCCCTTGAGTTCTTCCTCCAGTTTCGTAATCCTTGTCATTGCTTTCTTAAAATCCATCATGCCTGCGAATGTCTGGTTTTCCTGGCGACGAATGTGCTGGTTTAACTCTTGGATGAAAGAGGCAATTGATCTATCCTTCCTGGTGCTGATCATCTCCCATTGCTCGTCTCAGCGCCCACAAATTTGGTAGATAGTGTCCTTGAGATCATTGTGGTAGACTTCTCCAATGCGTCCCATGGTGATGTGAGCTGCCATACTCTTTCCTAGACTCCAGGTGGGTGCATCGAAAGTAAACTCTATGGGCTCAGTGATTGGCGTGAATGTCCTTCCTGGAACTTGAACTTGAATCATCCAGCGCTCCTCTTCTGTTAATGTGGCATTGTAGGTCCCGGTGAAGCTTGGTATTACAATGTTCAGGTACCTAGTAACTTCCTTCAAGTGGCGTCCAAAAGGGGTGTCTTCATCAGGTTGCATGAACTTTATCCTTGCATCCGCCATCCTAAAGAGTAGAAAATGGAGAGGAGTTAGAAATGACAAGAGAGTAGTGATCTAGGGCTTTAGCTTAGTGGTCGTGTCCTACAGTCAGCGTGTGCTCTGATACCATCTTTGTAGCGACCAGGCCTCAAACAGTCTGATCTCTATGCATAAGTGTCATCCCTGGATCGGTAATGCTGACACACACAGTACTCGAAGGATTTATAACAGAGTAGCAATCACACACTTATTACATCGAATGTCTCAAAATAGAACTTATTACAATAAATATGGCTTAAGGCCATCTAATACGATAACAGCGGAAGGCTTGGAAGATAAAGTGAGTACATCAACTCCAATGGCATCACTGAGTGAAAGACCATGACCTAAGACTCCTTACCCGTCGTCTGGAAAGTCTGCAACATGATACGTTGCAGCCCGAAAACGGGTCAGCACATGGAATATGCTGGCAATGTAACACCAAAAGATAATGAACCGAATAATGCTATCACTACATGCATATATGGCTGGTGGAGGCTGTATGGTTGATATGTTTTGCGAAAAGCCAATTTTTCCCTACTGCAAAGGAATATGTTTTATTTAACTATCATGGTGGTTGATAACCATTGAGAAGGTTCACCCAACTCAATCCCAATTAAAAGTAATTAACAATAACGCATCAAATTTAAATTAAGTAATGATGAGATCCACATGATAATCCAAGAACTAGATACTCAAATTGTCCATAACCGGGGACACGGCTAACCATGATTAGTTTGTACACTCTGCAGAGGTTTGCGCACTTTTCCCCACAAGACTCGATCTCCTTCGTATGATTTCTCGCACTACATGATGTTTGAGAAACGGATGACCGAGACATAATCTTTCAGAAGCGTTAGCACCTTACGATGGGTAGACAGTACCACCTACATCCCCTACATCTCCTAGTCTACCACTATAAGAGTTCACACGACTTAATCAACTATGCTAGAGCCCATAATAGCTTGTGGCTGCACATGGAAGTTTCCAGTATGAATAATCTTATGGTCCCATTGAGCATGGGTGGTGGTACATAGGAGAATCATACGGTACCCCGGGATTTCCAAAAAATACAGGCAATCACTGGAAAACCCAGGTGGCTCAATCCACCCAGATGTGTATTAAAGTTTCCACCTTAAGTTAACCATTAATTAGCAATCTCACATCTGTCATGAATACTCTCAAACCCAAACCACGTCTACGAGCATAGCATGGCAATATAAGCATAACGTAGAAGTAACTCCCAGGGTTTGATAATAAACAGCTGAATAGGTACTACCTCAACTACTTCCCAAACCCACAATTTAATTCAGATCCTAACCATGCAATTGTTTGAGGATTGATCTAATGCAATAAAACTGGGTAGTGAGAGGTATGATCAAAGTGTTACTTTCCTTGCTAATGATACGCGAAAGCTAGAGACTCGTAGTAGCACGCTTCGCACTCCGGGTACTCTATCGCAAACAAACAAGCATACAATAAGCAATCAAGCAAGGGCACGGGTAAAACTCAAATAAGAGATCTAACCAGAAAGTTAAACTTAAGAACTCCGATTTGCAAAAAGAATCAAATCAAACGAAGAAACAAAACTCAAACGGCGAAAGAAACAAGCTTCCTTTACTATTCTGGACTAAAGTCAAATTTTATAGTAGCAAAAACTTGTTTAAGTTCGTGAAACAGAAAGAGGGGTTCGAGACGAAACTCTAGGCGCTTGAATCGCCTGAGTCCGATAAACGAGCAAACAATTATACTAGAACGAAAATCGGATCAGAAATCGCGATAAAAAATAATCGCGGAAAATCCAAGAAAAATAAAAACTGACGAACAGGCTAACGAATGAACGTTCGCTGTCTGCGGCTAAACGGTGAAAACCGTTCGTAAAGACGAACGTACGAACAAACGTCCGCTAAATAACTAAACCAAAAAAAATAAAACCTGTCGGTGTACTAAAGTAGGGGTACCTTAGTACCCCGAACTTGTGCACGGGCAGTAGTAGCCTCCCGCGGCAAGGCCTGCCTGGGGAGCGACAAGAGTCTCCACGGCCCTTTCCGGGCCGGACGAAGGCCAAGTGATCGAGCCTAGAAGACCAAGCCCCGGCAAGAGGAGCTTGCCGGGTCGAGAAGGCAAGGTCCGGCAAGAGGAGCTTGCCGGGCCAAGGCGACAAGGCCCCGGCAAGAGGAGCTTGCCGGGACGACTAAGCCGAAGCACCAAGGCCCCGGCGGGAGGAGCTCGCCGGGACGGCCAAGCCAAGGCACCCCAAGAGAAGCCCGCCGCGGCGCGCCGCGCGCCCCGGCAAGGCCTGGCGAGCTGCAAGCTCCCAGGTGCGGCAAGGCAACTACCGCGGCAAGTCACTTGCCGCGGCAAACCACCACATCAGGCCCGCGCTCCAGCTCACCTGCCCACGTGTCGCTCTGGGGCTTCCCCGGAGACACGTGGCGGGGCGTCGCGCAACCTGAGACGCGCGGTGGCATGCGACGTTGGCAGAGTCGCCCCCGTGGCGAGCGTAGGCGCTCCTAACGGTCCGCCTCGGCACTGTTCAGGCGATCCAGACGGGCATTTAATGCCTTTGTCCCCCGCCGTCAGAGTTAGGTGCGATAGCACTGTGCGGCCACTATTCACACAATCCCTTGCCATTTTTACCCTCACCTGCGTCGCTCCCTGTGGGAAACCCCTTGGCATATAAAAGGAGGCCCATGCGCACGTAGAGGGAGAGGGGGGAAGGGGAAAAAGGGACCGAAAGGGACCGGATGGGACCCGATCGGACCCAATAGGCCCTCGCCTACGTCCAGCTCCAACTTACTGTAGCTTCTTGCGCTCCAGAGCAAGAACCCGAATCAACTAGACATGCAGCAGTAGGGTTTTACGCATCCATGCGGCCCGAAGCTGGGTAAAATCGTTGTGTGTGTGTGTCGCCTCGATCTGCTCTTTGTGCATCCTCCGCCCCCGCCGAACCGACAAGGGGCTCCGTCCCCATAGGTGCTCGTGGAGGCCGATATCCCCCGACATCTTTGGCGCGCCAGGTAGGGGATGCGTCGAGGTTGTGCGAACCAGATTCGGCGACCACAGGCAAGCTCAGGTATGGCCAGGTACCTTACCGCTCCAGCCCGCGGAGCGGAGGCATTCCTCCTCACGGACCCGTGCACGGTCCTCCTCGAGTACCCACTCGCGCAGAGTCCGGGCAAGAGCAGCTGCTCCTTGAGGAGGACCGCCTTCCGGCCGCTGAGCGAGTCTCTCGCCTCCAGCAAACTCTGCGCCGCTCCCGTAGCCGCAGAAGTTAGCGCCGGAAGTTGCGGGAAAGGCGACCTCGTCCTTCGGCGAGCCCAGGCCGCCAAGATCCAAACGAGTCGACGCCGACCGTGGGAGGGGCCTTGCCCGCGCGGCGGTCGGAACCGTTCCGTCGGCCATCCTCTCCGTCCAAGTCTTGCCGCAGTTGCATGTAATCCTTGGTACAGAGGCGGGCGCAGATCCCGAGCATAGCCTATGTGCCCCGCACATCTTGTCGATTTCGCGCCTCTCCGCTTGGCGCATGCATCATTCGACACGATTGTGCAGCACTCGACCCCGGCAAGCGATGGCGGGCCGCGAAGCCCCGAGCCTTCATTGTTCCCTTCCCTCGAGTAGGGGGGGGGGGATGACAGGATAGGCTGGGCGTCGCCCGAGGAAGCTGCGCCTTGCCGGACGGCAAACGACGGAGAAGCTAAGTCGCCAAAGTTTGAGCGATTGAGCTCCTTTTTTTCTCTTAAATTATCCCCCTCGAACGATCGAGCTTCGTATGGGAAACCTGTGCGCGGAAGGGCCGGCCCGTGGCTGGTTGCGCCCCTATTTCGTTTCGAGCCCCGCTCAACGACTTAAGTGTGCTACATCCCGAGTAGCGTCCTTACTTGTTTCGAGCTCGCTCGGCAGCTTGAGCGTGCCGCGACTGTAGTCGCCACGCCTACCTCGCCCCGAGCCTGCTCAACATTTAAGTGAGTTGCGCCAGCCGCGGCAAGGTTTCTTGCCGGTGGAAGCCCCGTCAACGGGTTGCTGATGTCCCGCACTCAGCACCCGTGGCAAGGCGGAGACTTTCGCCGGCAAGTTCCTGTGAGCGTAGGGCGCGAACGTACGAAGCACAAGGTCGAACAAGGGAGATAACAGCGCAATGAACTGCCAAGATAAAAGTTATATTACAAAATAACTTGCCGCTGCTCTAATCAGCTGTTTCTGTGGCATGCTCGGCAGCAACGAGAGAAGAAAAGAAAGAGGTGGGCGGCCTAATCCGCGCGGTCGCCCTCGACCCGCCTGATCCCCGCCACCCTTTCCACGATGGGGGTGACGAGGGCCCTGATCTCCGTCAGATCAGCATCTTCCGGCAAGTGCCTAACGACGTTGGTGAGCCTGATGGTGAGGTTGCGGAAGACGATCTTCACCAACACCCTCTCGAGGGCCCCGAAGACGGCTTCCCGCGTCTCCTCGGCCAGCTGTTCTGGGATCGATTCCCGGAGGTGCCGGAACACCCCCACCAAGCCCTTGAAGAAGGAAGTGAGCTTGGCGCTCGGCGGGACGTCCTCGCCGGCGGGGTACTCGTGGCCCTCCATCCCCAGCAGCTTCAGCTCCTGGTCGATGGTGGAGGCGATGTCGACGAGGCCTTCCGTCCACCGCTCCATCGTCTCTCGGAAGGCGTTCTGGGTAACGGCGGCGCTCCTCAACAGCTCCTCGTTGCCAGCAACCTCCTTCCGCGAACGTCGCCGTCTCCTTCCGAAGCGCTTCCAGCCGCAGCGCCTCGGCTGACTTCACGGCCTTCCCCTTCGCCTTGTCGCTCTTCGGGGCCATGGCCGAAACGGGGAGGGGGAGTTGTCGGCGTTGGCGGCGCCGGGGGCTGCGAGAGCAAATCGCTGCTTTCTCTAGCAAGGAGGAGGCGGCGGAGATTTTTGAGGAACAGCAATCGGCGGAATGGCGAGCTGCCCCTGTTCCCCTCCGCTTATAAAGGGGGGAAAGGAGCGGGGGCGGACGCTCCTCCTTCCCAGATAAAGAGATCGTGCCCGACGTGGCGCATGCCTGCGGGCCTCAAGCCCCGCGCACGCCACCCACGTCACGCACGCCTCGCACGCCTCGCCCCCCCACGACGCCGCGATAAGTGCGCGCCACTTGGGGAGGGCGCGACGAGCACGGAGTTAAGGAGCAGCGCAACCCAGGCCACGCGTGCCCGTGCACTGTTAGGGCGTGGCCCAACAACGCTCGGCACCGTGTATGGCCCAGACCCGGGGGCTCCTGTCGGTGTACTAAAGTAGGGGTACCTTAGTACCCCGAACTTGTGCACGGGCAGTAGTAGCCTCCCGCGGCAAGGCCTGCTTGGGGAGCGACAAGAGTCTCCACGGCCCTTTCCGGGCCGGACGAAGGCCAAGTGATCGAGCCTAGAAGACCAAGCCCCGGCAAGAGGAGCTTGCCGGGTCGAGAAGGCAAGGTCCGGCAAGAGGAGCTTGCCGGGCCAAGGCGACAAGGCCCCGGCAAGAGGAGCTTGCCGGGACGACTAAGCCAAAGCACCAAGGCCCCGGCGGGAGGAGCTCGCCGGGACGGCCAAGCCAAGGCACCCCAAGAGAAGCCCGCCGCGGCGCGCCGCGCGCCCCGGCAAGGCCTGGCGAGCGGCAAGCTCCCAGGTGCGGCAAGGCAACTATCGCGGCAAGCCACTTGCCGCGGCAAACCACCACATCAGGCCCGCGCTCCAGCTCACCTGCCCACGCGTCGCTCTGGGGCTTCCCCGGAGACACGTGGCGGGGCGCCGCGCAACCTGAGATGCGCGGTGGCATGCGACGTTGGCAGAGTCGCCCCCGTGGCGAGCGGAGGCGCTCCTAACGGTCCGCCTCGGCACTGTTCGGGCGATCCAGATGGGCATTTAATGCCTTTGTCCCCCGCCGTCAGAGTTGGGTGCGATAGCACTGTGCGGCCACTATTCACACAATCGCTTGCTATTTTTACCCTCACCTGCGTCGCTCCCTGTGGGAAACCCCTCGGCATATAAAAGGAGGCCCATGCGCACGTAGAGGGAGAGGGGGGAAGGGGAAAAAGGGACCGGATGGGACCCGATCGGACCCAATAGGCCCTCGCCTACGTCCAGCTCCAACTTACTGTAGCTTCTTGCGCTCCAGAGCAAGAACCCGAATCAACCAGACATGCAGCAGTAGGGTTTTACGCATCCATGTGGCCCGAAGCTGGGTAAAATCGTTGTGTGTGTGTGTCGCCTCGATCTGCTCTTTGTGCATCCTCCGCCCCCGCCGAACCGACAAGGGGCTCCGTCCCCATAGGTGCTTGTGGAGGACGATATCCCCCGACAAAACCGAACCACATCTAATAAAAAAACGGATCTAGGGTTTCAAAAAACAGAACGGTTTTTCTCGCGAAAAACCGAGGCGGCTACCTCGGGTCCGGCGGGGTCTGGCGGTGGCGGCTGCGGTCTCCGGCGGCGTGGGGCGGCGGTGGCGCGGCGCGGCGTGGGGCGGCGGCGCGGCGAGGCGAGGCGGTGCGGCGGCGCGGGGCACGGGCGGCGGCGACGGCTTAGGGTGTGGGTTCGGGTGGGGCTGGCGGGTTGAACGGGCCTCGGGGCGGCGGCTTTTAAAGGCCTGGCCCGAGAAGTCCTGGCCGAAACCGGCCCTAAGTGGGTTGCGCGTTTTTTTTAATAATTTGGACATGCATAAAAAGTTAGAAAAGAAATACTAAATTGACTCCAAAAATCCCGAAATAAAATTTCCCCGTCCTCTAAATATAAGCCGGACAAGATGAACATTTATTTGAGCCTAAAATGCAATTTTGAGAAACGCATATTTTTCCTAATTCAAATAAAATAGCGATAAAACTCCGAATAAAAATATTATTTGATTTTAATATTAAATCTCTGATATTTCTTTATTTTGAGGAAGTCATTTTATCCTCTCTCTTTTATTTTTAGTAAAAGAAATATTTCAGAGAAATAAAATTAAAATCAAACGATCCTCTTTTCATAATTCGAGAAAAACTCAAATATGAAAATAACGAAATCCCCAACTCTCTCCGTGGGTCCTTGAGTTTCTTAGAATTTCTAGGATAAACCAAAATGCAATGAAATATTATATGCAATGATGATCTAATGCATAACATTCCAAATTGAAAATTTGGGATGTTACAATCAGCAAGCATGCCCGCGTGAATTGGGCGCCATGTTTCCTTGCAATAAATAACTTTTTGATACACTTGAAAAGTAGCTTATAAAATCAAAACAAGATTTTGCTTATTGATTTATAAAGGACTTTGCGCGTTTAGAGTTTGACATTGACAGACAATGGTGGAATGACCACGATCACTCTACTTTGTTGCTTCATCTTGCAGTACCAATAATGATATGCCAAATTATTAGCATTATGATTTGGAATAAAGAATTTTAGGCACCATTTATTTCTTCTTATGTTAGTATTTATAATAAACATTCCCTTGATTCTTAAGGTATTTAGATGAATAGTTGTTCAAATAGTATGGTCCTTCCATTTCTAGAATTATCTTTTCCTTGCATTATATCTTAGAATAAATAGATCTTGCGTTTTATGTTTTTTTGCTAAATGGATCCTTATGCTTGTCTTATTTAGAACATCTACAGCAGTTTGTCATGAGTATATGCCATTGTGTATAGATTTGTCACAATATTTCCATTTATGGTGCATCTTTAATTTAGTCCAGTTTAGTCGTCACTCATCACATATATTCATCTTCTTGTTCATCAGATTTGATGAGAGACTGCTGCTGTTGCGACCATAAGTGCTAGTGATTTATGTACATGCACTGAACCAACTAAAGCTAACATTTATTTTGTAGCTTCTTCCTAGGTAAGATTAATGTGCGTTCGCATAGTTTTTATATAGTTATAAGTTTGTAATGTACATGACCAAGTGGGGCCAAATAGTATTTGTTGTGTCTTGGACTGTTATTTATAAAAAAAATCATTTGTATTGATCTGAACAGAAAGGTCACATGTGCATTTAGGTTCCGTATATGTAGTACATTCACTAATATTTTTTCCTATACAAATATAAAGGGCGCAAGCATTGGGAGTGTCAAATGCACCAAGGGTTGAAGGAGCTGATCCATCCAGTGGGAGCATTGCACCTTTCCACATGACGTTGATTAATCCATTTGCTTTAGTTGCATCAGATAATCCATCCTTCAATTGTATTGCCAATGTCACTTACACATATGTAACTAAGAGCAAATAGGACTTTGCAAGGATGTCACACTATAATTATTTTGATGTGTTTTGTGGAGAAGCTTTGTAAAGATTATTAGTATAGTGATTAGTTTCATGGAATGCCATTTGTTTCCACTTTCCTTGCACGATCACCTCTGGGCACATTCATGGTCATGAAATTCCTATGTCATAGATTTATGATCCAATTTATGAGATGCTAGAAAAAACTTGGTAGACATGGAACTAAGAGGATGGTCAATATGACCCGGAAAATATACAAGATGATAGCTATATAAAATAATAAATATTAGTGTAGATTCAAAAGTTCTTTCCCTGAAAATAGGAGTTAGTTCTTCCATGTCCATCTATTTGTAAAATTACTATCACTTTATTGAAAAAATAGATGGGTGCGGCAACGTGCCATTCATGATCTAGTATGCTTGAAAACTGGACAAATGCTCATTGCAACCAACCTAACAAGCAGATAAAGATAAACAAGGCATCTGCTTGATAACTGGACAAATGCTAAAAAAAGCAACCTAACAACCAAATACAAATAAACAAGGCATCTGCTTGATAACTGGACAAATACTCACTGCAACCAAACTAAGAACCAAATACGGATAAACAAGCCATCTGCTCGATAACTGAAAAAATGCTCACTCCAACCAACCTAACAACCAAATACAGATAAACAAGACGTCTATTCACTATGAACAACCAAATATAGCCATTCGTGAAACTAAAGTGGACAATTCATACTTAAACATCACATAGACCTATTAAACAATACATTTTTGCATAACTGAAATAATTAAACACGGCACAGTTAAAGCACCGCACAGCAAATGCTACTGCAACAAAGGGTACGGGTTTGCAAGCTAGAAAAAGATAGGATTTGCTGATAGAATGTTGCCTCACATTTCATGGACGGGATCCTTCCAGTTGGAAGAGCACAGACCCATGGTGCACTCTCTGATGTCACAGATGGGCTGTTTCACCATGGAAGAACCTTCGTGGGTGCCCTCCCCGTGGTCGTGGTCGATGAGATCTGACTTGGCAATTGAGTATCCCATGCCGCCGCCGTAGAACGTGTCCTTCAGAAGTGACAAAATGGGCTCAATGGCGTATAAAGCTCGCAAATCCTTGACCGCTTGGCGGAGGAGATCAGCGGCAGGGACGTCAAAGAGATCAACGGCGGTTGAACCAGAGGGGTTGGGGTTGGACCACTTAACCTGTGACATGGCCCACGTGAAGCCGTCGGTGTGGACGAGCTTGATGTCGTAGCCAGCTTTCCCGAGATACAGTAATACGCTAGCCTGCTGACATGAAGCCTTCGGCATGGCAACATAGTCAATGTCTTCGCCGGCTTCCGCGGCGATGTGTTGCTCCGGGATCGACAGGTCGGGGAAAAGGGCAGCCACCTCGCCAACGTCCGCCGGAGAGGCCATGATAAACCTCTTCTTGGCCGAACGCTCGTCGGGCTCCCTGGGATACGTGGTCGAGCTTAGGCTGCGACATTCTGAAGCAGGGGATGTGGATCTGGCGGGGAGGGACACTGCAGGCCTCATCTAAAAACTCAGGGGAGTGGGCCGACGGTATGGGAATCGCTGGGTAACCTGAACTTTATTATCTAAGCTAGGAGGAATGGGCAGACCGACAGGGTTGGCGGCGGTGCCGGCGGTGGCTGCGAGCTAGGGTTTGAGGGGAGGGGTGGGTGGAGAACTGTGGAGGGGGGGGGTGTGTTTGAGGATACGCCGCGGCTACTGAAATTTTTAGTAATGGTGGGTGGAGATGGTGGTGGACGAGGGAGGGCGACGGTTCAAATGCCTCGGCTACTGCAATTTTACTATAAGGTCGGTGCTGGAGGAGTGTGGGCGACGGTTGAATTACGACAGCTACTCAAATTTGGTTAAAGAATTGATGCGGGGCGGGAGTGCCCAAGATCGCGCACAGTCCAATAACAATATGCGTATCTGATAATAAGGAAAAGTAGCGCGGATCTGCCGATTTTTGCAACACTCAAGGCGGGTAGTTTGTTTTTTATATTTCTAGCTAGCTGGTCTATCGCACACGGTTTGTCCTAATTTCCAAATAAGTTTACCTGCCTTTTGCTTGCACAGGTGGTGGTTTTACAGCGCACTTGCATCGCACATGGTTAAGCCAGTACCTCCACCCATTGCTCGCGCTTGCGCGGTCGTGGTGATTTCAGCGCACTTGCATTGCACACGGTTGAGCCACTACCTCCACCCTTTGCTCGCGCTTGCGCAATCGTGGTGATTTCAGCGCACTTGCATCACACACGGTTCAGCCAGTACCTCCACCTTAATTTGCTCGTGCTCGCACGGTCGTGGTGATTTCAGCGCACTTGCATCGCACACGGTTGAGCCAGTACCTCCACCCTAATTTGCTCGCACTTGCACGGTCGTGGTGATTTCAGCGCACTTGCATCGCACACGGTTGAGCCAGTACCTATACCCTTTTCTCGCTCGTGCGTGGTCGTGGTGATTTCAGCGCACTTGCATCGCACACGGTTGAGCCAGTACCTCCACCTTAATTTGCTCGCGCTTGCACGGTCGTGGTGATTTCAGCGCACTTGCATCGCACACGGTTGAGCCAGTACCTCCACCATAATTTGCTCGTGCTTGCGCAGTCGTGGTGATTTCAGCGCACTTGCATCGCACACGGTTGAGCCAGTACTTCCACCTTAATTTGCTCGTGCTTGCACCGTCGTGGTGATTCACATCGCACTTGTATCGCACACGGTTAAGATATTGTACCCCGTGTCCGTTGAGGGTCATCAGAGTCTTTGCAGCAAAAAATAACGTTAGAGAGGCCCAAATATATATGAGTGAAAAGGGTAGTCTGTGATGTTCAAAATTCCAATGCACAACTTTGACCCCGCAGGCCCACGGTTGGGCGCGTCGTTGAAGATCGATGAGAGGGGCCAGAAGTCAAGAACCACCTGGAAGTGGCCAAATATATGTACGGATATTGGGGATGTTTAAAACTTTAAATACACAATGCATAACTTTGCTGGCACCTGCCTCGCAAACCCGAAAGCACCCTAACAACCACCTAGCTAGGATATATATAATGACATAATGTCGTATCTAGCTAGGATGCTTGGCCCACCACCTCCCAGTTGGTGTCAGCGGGGCAGATGCATGTAATGATCGATACTTTCGTCATACATGCATGTCGCCATGACCTACCATAAGACGGACCAATGAATCTTTCGTTTGGTCAAATGACAGTTGTTGTTGTCGATAAACCGCTTGGGCCAATAGATTGAACCATCATAAAAATCGCACGAGAGGGACCACAAAACCAGCACCTCTTGCATGCGCCCCAAAAATTATGTACGTTGGGAAGGGGTGATGTGTGTTTTCAATATAGAATAATGTACAATTTAGATGTGGTGCCTACCTCTCGATAGACACAACAACCATGAAGGAAAGGTAGTTAAGGACGATATATGTATGCAGGGTTTGATGTAGGTCGAACCCAGCAATCCGAGCATCTAGGAGGGAATCCTGACAACGAATGAGCTCGAGCTCTGGTTGACCAACATTTGACGATGACCGGCCCTAACACGAACTAGGAGGAATCCATTCATGGCCAATACATACCCCTCATTATCGGTCAAAGGGATGATATATATACACTTGGGGAGCCCACAGATATCCGTGTCATCACAAAAAACCGCACAAGGGAGACGTGGTCAATCAGAAGACCCCGTATACACTGCATGCGGCCCAAAAATATGTATGGGTATGATGGTGTATGATGTGTTTAACTCCCAAATGCACAACTTCGATGGGCCACTCCAACTACATTACAAACCAACACCGTACCCGACTCCAAGCCTGGTTCAATACCTATGATGTCAGTTTCCCAACTTCAAGGCGGCGGCGGGGGGGGGGGGGGGGTCGTCCCACACATGCGCTCAAACTTTATTTTGTCTAGCATGGGACACATCTATATATATCTATACATCTATACACCTATATAGTGTGCAAATAACTTTGAAAATTGCTCGTTGGATGGAGCCAATCCGGTGGTATGGAGATGGCAAATCCAAGCACTACTGGCCGATGGATATCATCTACATTCCACCAGATTCTGCCGCATGTACAAATTGTCACTTTTTGTTTTTACCTTTACAATGCATAGTTCCAAGAATCTTAAAAATAGTTTTTTATAAAACTAATTGATTTTGAATGAGATGAACTATGAGAGCTAAACAAACATCTACATCATGCATATCTGGGAGAAGAGGCGGGAAACCGATGAGAGGAGTGGCGAGAAACGTTAGCCTCTTTTGAATGAAAACCTAGTAGAGAAGGAAGAGTGAGCTACACGACCCATGCGCACAGTGCTTACCCATGTACTTCATGTGCTGTCGAAAGGGCTCAGGGTTGCCGTTCGATCTGGGAGCATCCAACGGTGCGCACGTACGATCCGTGGGGTTTGGGTTCTGGCCAGTCAGAATGCACGACTCAGATCGCGCGCGCAGCGGGGGGGGGGGGGGGGGGTGGGTGGAATATCATATGGAAACCAACATTCAGTGGAAACCGGTCAAAATCACGAGAAAAAGATGTTTTGAAGTTTCAAAAAAAATCAAAAAAATGCGGGATGTTAAGAGGATGATGTTTTATTGCGACACAAAATTTCAAGTTGAAACACATTACGAGATGTGAGCTATGAAAAAGACAAAATCAGTGTTGAATAGTGCCGAATAGTAATGTCACTATTCAGGGCAGAATTTGTCCTTTTCATAATCACATCTCGTAATGTTTTTCAACTTGAAATTTTGTGTCACAATAAAACATCACCTTCTTGACATCCCACATTTTTTTTTCAAATTTTTGGGAAACCTTAAAATATGGTTTCCACAAAGTTTTCATTGAATATCGGCTTTTGTGAGTGAACCGTGTGCTATTTAAAAACATTTTGTGAGAAGAATCTCGGTTTTTAAATCCCCGCAAGTCCAAAACTAAGCTGAAAATCATGAAACCTACCATGGTGTCACGACATCACACTTATATGTTGAGGAATTTTTTTCGTCCATTGTGGCGCAAGTTTTATTACAAGCCTCTTACAAACCGAAGCTTCTCTCAAAGAAGCCTCGTCGTTCCCATAGGGAAATGTGTCTCCCTTGTGGGCGAAACGTAATCACTGCCTCTTTTCGCCTTGTATTTTCTTCTACGGGCAACATGGAACGACAGGATATCTGTGCTGAAATTTAAACTTATTCAGGGTTCGTTTGGCCTTTTTATACACTAATTGAGTTTCCTAGGCATTTAATGTCCATAATTCAAATCTGAACTACAAATACATGCTCCAGTTCACCAAAATGGCTAGAAAAATTATACATGTGTCCTTGAGTGCATGTTTTGGTCCCATGCCAGGAATGGGAACGAATTACAACCGTACCCGTGTCATGGCTCATCCTCAAACATTTTGAATCTCGGTTTTTAAGTCCCCATAAATCCTAAACTCACCAGAAAAACATCAAAGGTGGCATGGTGTCACGTCATGGCACATATATGTCATGGTAAAAACATTGTCCAATTTGGGCCAGGCTTTATTACAAACCTCTTGCAAAAACTGGAGCTTATCTCAAAGAAGCCTCATGGTTCTGATAGGGAAACGTGTTCCCCTTGTGGGGAAAACATAATCACTGTCTTTTTTCGCCTTGTATTTTGTTCCACGGGCAACATGGAACGATAGGATATCCGTGCTAAAATTTAAACTTATTCAGGGTTCGTTTGGCCTTTTTATACACTAATTGAGTTTCCTAGGCATTTAATGTCCATAATTCAAATCTGAACTACAAATACATGCTCCAGTTCACCAAAATGGCTAGAAAAATTATCCATGTGTCCTTGGGTGCATGTTTAGGTCTCATGCCAAGAATGGGAACGAATTACAACCGTACCGGTGTCCTGGCTCGTCCTCAAACATGTTGAAACTCGGTTTTTAAGTCCCATAAATCCTAAACTCACCAGAAAGTCATCAAAGGTGGGATGGTGTCATGTCATGGCACACATATGTCGTGGTATAAACATTGCCAATTTGGGCCAAGCTTTGTTACAAACCTCTTACAAACTGGAGCCTGTCGCAAGAACCCTCGTGGTTTTGATAGGGAAACGTGTCCCCTTGTGGGCTAAACTATAATCACTCCCTCTTCTAGCCTCGTATTTTCTTCTACACGTGACACGGAACAACTGGTGATTCGCGCTGAGATTTGAAATTATTCAGGGTTCGTTTGACCTTTTTTGTTCATTAATTGAGTTTTCTAGGCATTTAATGTCCATCATTCAAATCCGAACTACAAATACATGCTCCAGTGGACCAAAATGGCTAGAAAAAACGTACATGTTTCCTTGGGGTGCATGTTTAGGTCCCATGGAATGAATGGGAACGAATTCAACCATCTCCCTGTCCTGGCTTAGCCACAAACATTGCGAATCTCGGTTTTTAAATGTCTGTAAATCCAAAACTCACCAGGAAATCATGAAACTTGGCATGGTGTCACTACATGGTACATATAATTGTCCAATTTGGGCGAAGCTATATTACAAGCCTTTTACAAACCGGAGCTTGTCGCAACCCTCGTGGTTCCGGTAGGGAAACATGCCCCTCTTGTGGGTGAAATGATAATCGTTGCCTCTTCTCGCCTCGAACTTTGTTTTCTACAGGCAACATAGAATAACAGGAGTGTCGGGCTAAAATTTGAAACTGTTCAGGGTTCGTTTGGCCATTGTATATATATTACTAATTACTAAGTTTTCTATGCATTTACTGTAGTCCATAATTCAAATTTGAACTACAACCACATGCTCAAGTGAAGCAAAATGGGTGGGAAATCATACATGTGTCATTGGGTGCATGTTTAGGTCTCATTTAAGGAATGAGAATTACAAACTTGTCGTCATCCTGAAACAATGAGAATCTCGGTTTTTAAATCCCAGTAAATAAAAAAGTCACCCAAAAAACATGAAACTTAGCATGGTTTCATGACATGGCACATATATGTCGTGGTAAAAAATTTATCCAGTTTGAGAAGAGGCACACACATTAGTAGCCAACGAAGTCCTTTTTGAAACAAAAAGCTGACACGTTAATATCGATAACGGTTGTATTATATTTACCGTGTCGAAATTTAACAATACTCGATGGCTTGCGTGCAGCTGTTTGATTAGAAGGGACGAGCGCGAGAAGTCCGCCGTGCAGGCTCGATGGGACGCGTGCGAGCAGTCCGCCGCGCAGGCTCGACAAGACGCGTGCATTCTGTCCACCTCGCAGGCTCGACATGACACGTGTGAGCAGCAAGGCCGCCCATGCTCACCGAGAAGCAAGCTCTTTGACCTCTATGCACCAGCTGCCGCCTGCCTCGCTCACAACTTCTCCATTAATGGGTTAATTAAAGCACCTGGATGGGGGGTGTTTGCTTGTGATCCCATGGCATCATTTGCTTTGTTCGTGTTTTCAACTCTTATTCTGCCCTAATTTAAATTTCCACATAGGGCAACGGATAATACAACCACAAATAAAATGGCAACGGATAATACGACGACAAATTTACAATGGCGCAGATAATAATTGTCTTACATATTCCGGATAATTTAAAATGCCACATGCGCCAAAGCCCGGAAGACACAGGGGCAAGAGAAGAAGGAAATTGCAGACAACGATCTGGGTCGCTACTGTCTCTACTCGTCGATGGATCGCCGTGCGGCAAAATCCTCCAGCTCCTTCTTCAATTCCTCACGACTTTGCTTGAAAGCAGCCACGGATTCCTCCACCTCCTGCTCGTGCTCGACCCGGAGCTTCCTCAAGCCACCCATCAGTTCCTCGACGACCGCTTTCAGCGTCATCTCCGAGGCACTGCTCTGCTCATGCAGCATCTTCCAGCCGGTGGCCTCCTCCTCCTTCTCGGCGACCAACTTGAGGAACTTCGCATTGTCACCCATGAGTTACTCGACGAGGCCGGTCGCCTTGTCAACCGAGGCATTGCTGAACTTGAGCAGCTTCATCAAGCCATCGACCAGCTCCTATTGCGTAGTGACGCCAGCGAGAATGTCGTCGTCACCGGCGAAGGACTTCAGGAACGCCGGCTCGTCGTGATGGCCGAGGCCGCGAATGCGCTTGTGAGAGCCCTCGCGTGCCCGTGAGAGCTCGTTCGAGGGCTTCTCGGCGCGCCGGGACATCTCTGCTGCGGCTGCAGCTTCCCGGCGGGACCTCTCTAGTGCTTCTGTGGCCTTGGTCTTTGCTACCTGGTTATATGTCCACCCTAAACTCCTCCTACCGGTCATGGCGAAACGACTTGACAGAAAAAACCAGTTTTGTGGGTGATGAGGAGAGGAACTGTGAAGTAATTTTTGAGTGGGTAGTTTTTATAGCCCGGTGCTAAGTGTGAACACATATTAGTTTGATAGGTGTGAACATATTTGCAATTACTTATTGTGTTGTAATCAGCAATGTGACGAGAAACAAGGTCAAAATTTATTGATGGCAGAAGGTTGACCACATGGTTGCTCGCTGTTGAGGCAGCCGCGGTGCGCTCCGCTCTGGCGTCCCTGCGCGCGCTCTGTTCGCTGTTGAGGTAAAGTTACAATGGCAACGGTTAATAATTCTTAATAATGGTCTTACATATTCAGGATAATTTAAAATGCCAAGTGCGGCACGGCCCAGAACACTCACGACCTACATATGCATACAATTATAATAAAATATAAGCTAAAAGGCTGAGAAGGCGGCCTTCCGACGATGGTCTTCTCGGACTCCATGATTAGCATAGAACCCTTGCGGCCGTTCACTCCGAGTGTCCCAGCCCGCCTCCGCCTACGGAGCTACTGGTGCTGGGAGGCTCTTGGGGCTGCTGGGCCTCTTCCAGAAGAGCTTGACAACGTGCAATCGCGCGCATGACAAATCCGCGGAACCGCTCCATTTCCATGTCTCTGGCCTGGTAGCAAATTCCGTCGATCACCTACATCCTCGAGATATCACGTTGGCGATGTTCTACTTCATCGGGGACGTCAACTCCACCAAGGATGCGCTCGAGCCTGGCCACCACATCATCGGGATCGAGGTTGACACGGCCGCCGCGGGCAATGATGAAGCCGCAGGCTGCCTTTGTCTTGACTGAATCGCAGAGGTCCTCTGCCCATTCCTTGCAGGGCATCAGACTCTCAATGAGCATGGGTGACGGCGGTTATTCAGGTGGTTCATCGATCATGCCACCGAGCAGCTCTGGATCTTTTGCACGGTGGATGGCAAACTGCTCATCACACCTCCTCTGCTATATGTCGATTGTGCTCCCAAGGACTGTGACGCCGATATCGCTACCGATGGGCCATGGTGCCTGCATCGGCCGATGAAGCTCTTGCTCCCTGACCTGCTCTGACTCGTTCTCCTCGCCGAAGATGTAACGTAGGTAGGCGTCGACGTTGAAGCTTTGGTCGTTGCCTGGCATGCTTGGAATAACTAATGGTAGATGGGTGAGGACTAGATCTTCGTAGAGTGTCTCGGCGGTGCGTTGCCGCCTGGGTTATATGCAGCAAGCCGTTAGCTGGTGGAGGAAAACCGGTGAGGGAATAGGCGTGGATTTTACAATTCACCCATGTGGAGCGCTGGAAGCATTCGCTGGAGCGCGGGAATACTAAGTGGAGCACACACAACCCGAATACCGTATCTGGTGCCACGTGTTATTTATCACACAAGTGTTAACATAAGGAAATGCATGTGTAACTTACTAATCATCGCACACGAGTACTCGCAGACGCATCGTGTGCGATACTCCTAGACACCGCAAGCAACTAGTTTGCATTTTTCTAAGTTTTTTGTACACACAGAATCGCACACGAACTAACTGTATTAACCATCTGTGTTGTAAATTCTCATCGCAAACAGTTCATCAGAGTCGGCTGTTTGCCGCGTATCACACACATCTTGTTAAATTGAACCATTTCTGTTGCGTTCGCTAATCGAAAATAGTTCGTCCGAGTGAACCGTATGCCCTATATCACAAACACCTTGATCTGGCTAACCGTTTACATTGCACTCCCTAATATCAAACGGTTCGTCGGAGCGAACAATATGCCGTATATCGCACACACATTGATATGGCTGCCTATTTCTGTTGTTCTGCCTCATCGCAAACAGTTCGAACGGGTTAACCGTTTGCCCTGTATCGCACACGCAACTAAAATCTGAACCGTGTTTCATGCATCCTCCATCGCAAACGTTTTGCACCTTTTTTGACGTTTTTTTTACATCCACGTTTATGATTAATGCATCGCACACAGTTTCGTGAAAGGGTCTCTGATCGTAGTGTCACATTAGCAGCATCCTGCAGTAGTGATTATTCCTTCGTCCATCGTGATCTCTCCCAAGACTTGAAAACTTCAATCACACAAAACTCAACAAAACCTTCGTGAGATCCGTTAGTATAAGAAAGCAAATCACTACTGTTAGTATTGTTGCAAACCCATTCATATTTTATTCTCACATTATATCTACTGTATTCCAACTTTTCTATGGCAAAAACTCTTCAAAGGAAACCATAGAATCATCAAAACAAGCACACAACGCAAAGAAAACAGAATCTGTCAAAAACAGAACAGTTTGTAGCAATCTGGATATTTCGAATACTTCAATAACTCAACAAATTCTGAAATATTAGGAAAACATGAGAAATCTGTATACCAATATCCTATAAAAAATTCAGAATTTTTCGTTGCTTCTGTGATTTTCAAAAATTATTTTTCTGGATGCAAAATTTCTGTTTTTCAACAAGATCAGATCAACTATCACCCAACATGACCCCAAAGGCTTTGTTTGGCACAAACACTAATTTAAACCACAAAAACACATCTAAACAGAGGCATAATTGGGTATTTTATTGAAAACAACATGAAAACTAAAAAGCAAAAAGATACAAGTTGGGTTGCCTCCCAACAAGCGCTATCGTTTTACGCCCCTAGCTATGCATAATGCAAAGATCTAAGTGTTGTCATCTCTGTTTCCCAACTCCTCAATAACACAATCAGATTTCCTCGAAGATTTAGCAAGTAAAATAGCAAAGCTACTAGGGATAAAATTGAGGAATTCATTCTTATCAATGGGATCTCTTACAACTTCTGCGAAATCTGAGTGAATACTAATCATTTTAAGATCTCCTTTATTATTACTAAAAGTTGCACCCTTCACTGGTACGTGTCGGTGCTATACAAACGGTTTTTAACCCCTTTCTGGGACGGCATTTGGAACCAATCTCCTAGTGAGTGACAGCGATAGGGGGGTCCTTCCCACACGACCCAGAAACTGCCGGGGATAGGGAGCCAAGATGCATATACAATAGTCCTACCCGTTTGTGCTCGCATTGCCATAGCAGTCCGTATTCTGTGGTACTACGTTTATGATGCGCGGCCCATCATAAACGGTTCGCTATTATAGAACGTGTATGATAAGCATACAATCACACACATTAGTTATTCCCAAACCATATGTGATAACTAATTAAGAAGATTAGCTAATCGTCGTACGAGTGTTGGACAGGATTACGAAACATCAGACCGTCGTAACATCGTCATACACGACAACTATCACACAAGCTATTTTGTGGTGCAACGTTTACTATGCATACTTCATCAGAAACAGTTCATGGTTGTGAATCATGTAAGATAAGGCAACTAACACAAATGTTTAGTTTGCCCGCACCGTTTGTGATATTGTCTGACATCGCACACGCTTTGCAAACGGCAACTATGTGCATGTTTGCACACGTTTCCTCTCTGTGAACCGTCTCAGATCATGATGTATATCACAAACGTTTGTGTTTTACCAACCGTGTGTGCCGTGACGACCTGGAGAGCGTAATTTCACCGTAATTTAACTGCTGCTATTTCAAATTGTACCGGATTTGAATTTGAATTTGAATGTATGCTACAACTTTATTCATATCGATCAGGTTCAAACAACCAATGCATTATTCGATTCATAGGTACATATGTTCAAGAATTACATAAGAACCAAATAAAGAATGATGAACCACAGTTGTATACTTGTACTATTAAAAACGGTAAAGAAAGAGGTGAAATACATTCTGGTTGCTTTACAAGGTGAAGCGGAATGCCCATATTGTGCCCTCCTCCATGCAGAAGGCATGCACGACTCTAGTCCAACCCCTTGTGATGGCCGACCGCCCATCCTTCACGGTCTTCATGAAAACATCTAGATAATCATCGTGTTCTGGTAGAAATACTTTAACCTTTGCATGCCCACCAATCATGTAGTTTGAGAGGTAATCTTGAGTAAACTGCTTTGGCAACCACTGCAAAGGAAAAAGATTCAAAAGATTGTCATCTAACACAACTCATTATGGGTAGTAAAAACAAGGCTGCAGAGTTCTTACTTACCATTCTGCAGTTCGTTGTTGTCTTCGATAAAGTGTAAACAAATAGTTTAATTGCCATCTTTGGACCCATTTTACTAACAATCTTTATCAGCTTCCTCACTTGATGTTGGTTCATCGATATCTCATTGCCCCATACGCAGAAAGGGTCGAAGCGCGGATCTTTACCAATGACATATGTACCTAAAAGCACCAGGTTAATATTAGAAGCTAAACAACAATTGCACAATGATGTAGTACAACACTCTTTTATAATATCTTATAACATCTAGTATACTCACATATTAGATGAATTAACATCTTATGTTATGGTCCGGAAGGAGTTTAGTGCAATCTTACAAATTATCGGCTGATTAACGGCTGTTGTATCCATGGGTTACAGTTAGTTTGAGCTAGTTCGGGCTCAAATAGGCCTAAAGTATATCTAAACATGAGGGCTAGTTGAGCTAGTTGCATATATAACCCACCCAAAAAACTATCCAACCCAAGAGGTGCTAATTAGAGCTAGTTCTCCTAGTGCATTTATTGTCAATCAAACCCTACATCCAAACAACTCTTTGGAAGGAGTTAGTTCAGGGTTAGTCATGAGCTAGAAACTAACTCTAACCTCTAGCTAAGTTGAGTATCCAAACAGGGATGTGTTGTTGTTGTTGTTGTTGTTGTTGTTGTTGTTGTTGTTGTTGTTGTTGCTGCTGCTGCTCTTCTACATATATCTAGACATCATCAGAACATTAATGTAACACTCTTCCTTGTTGCTATGTAGCCTAGGATTGCATATTTAGACATTAAGTACAGTGCATGTTGCTATGTTGCCTCAGATATATTACATATGGCCCTAGTTAACCTAACGATAAATGGGTTGCAGATATATTCAGTTAAAAGTCTGATTCACAGATTAGTCCCTTATCAGCCCCCGGCTATGGTACTACCTACCGATATCCTGAACAGTGAGCATATATAAGCCATGGGATAAAACTAACCTCGATGGAAAACAACAGTCGTTCCCAAAATTGTCCTGTGTAGGTACATAGAGAAGCATGTTAAGCACAATAGGCTAAACATCAACTAAAATTATCCATGGCAGACAGAATAATCTCCAAAAGATAGCTTCAGTGTGCAGGTTTAAGCACACTAGTAAAGAAAAACAAGTGGAAAGGTGTGTTAACTGCAACATGCCTAACATTTAACAACAAGCAAACATAGTCATTCAAACCGGTATTGTGCCGATCTAAGTACACTGTTCATTGTTAAATAAAAATGGAAAGACGTGTTAACTACAAGATGCATCAACCAAATGTAGTCACTCATAGTGGTATTGTTGAAACTGGTAGTGATGAAATTGAATTGCACAGTTCATACTTGCACATATAGAACATCACCTGTGAATAAATGGAATAAACAAGGTATACTACAAACAACCAAAGATAGCATTTGAAACTGGACATATGCTAACTACAAACAACTGAACAATCAAAAAACTTTAAAAGAGGCATATGCTAGCTATAACAGGCTTAACAACAAGCAAATATATGCATTCCTATCGGTATGTTTAGAACTGGATTGATGAAATGTACTGCACAGTAAATAATTTCACATATAGAGCATCACATTGTGAACAACTGAAATAAACAAGGCATACTGCAAACAACCAGATATAGCAATTAAAACCGGACATATTCTCACTACACTACAAAAGGGACTCGACAAAACAAATCATGGGTTTCCCCTGTGAAGAGGCACGGAAAAACAAAATCATGGGTTTCCTCACTTGTCACAGATGGGCTCGTTCCCGTGGGAAGAGCACGGACCGTGGACGCGCTTCATGTTGTCGCAGATGGGCTCCTTCCCCTTGGAAGAGCACGGCTGTAGGCTGCCCTCCGTGATGTCACAGACGGGTGCTTTCTGGAAGAGCAGATGGGCTCTCTCCCCTTGGAACGGCCGGAGAGGGTGCCCTCCTCATGGTCGCCGTCGATGAGGTCTAACTTGGAAGCTGTGGATCCCAAGCCAGCGTCGCAGAACGTGTCCTTCAGAAATGACAAAAGGGGCTCGATGGCAATATAGGATGGAAAATTGTTGACAGTGAGCCAGAGGAGATCAGCGGCAGGGTCATAACCCACAAGTATAGGGGATCGCAACAGTTTTCGAGGGAAGAGTATTCAATCCAAATTTATTGATTCGACACAAGGGGAGCCAAAGAATATTCTCAAGTATTAGCAACTGAGTTGTCAATTCAACCACACCTGGATAACTTAATATCTGTAGCAAAGTGTTTAGTAGCGAAGTAATATGATAGGGTGGTAACGGTAGCAAAAGTAAAGAAAGCAAAAGTAATATTTTTGGTATTTTGTAGTGATTGTAACAGTAGCAAGGGGAAAGTAAATAAGCGAGAACTAGTATATGGAAAGCTCGTAGGCATCGGATCAGTGATGGATAATTATGTCGGATGCGGTTCATCATGTAACAGTCATAACCTAGGGTGACACAGAACTAGCTACAATTCATCAATGTAATGTAGGCATGTATTTTGAATATAGTCATATGTGCTTATGGAAAAGAACTTGCATGACATCTTTTGTCCTACCCTCCCGTGGCAGCGGGGTCCTAATGGAAACTAAGGGATATTAAGGCCTCCTTTTAATAGAGAACCGGAACAAAGCATTAGCACATAGTGAATACATGAACTCCTCAAACTATGGTCATCACCGGGAGTGGTCCCGATTATTGTCACTTCGGGGTTGCCGGATCATAACACATAGTAGGTGACTATAGACTTGCAAGATAGGATCAAGAACTCACATATATTCATGAAAACATAATAGGTTCAGATCTGAAATCATGGCACTCGGGCCCTAGTGACAAGCATTAAGCATAGCAAAGTCATAGCAACATCAATCTCAGAACATAGTGGATACTAGGGATCAAACCCTAACAAAACTAACTCGATTACATGATAAATCTCATCCAACCCATCACCGTCCAGCAAGCCTACGATGGAATTACTCACGCACGGCGGTGAGCATCATGAAATTGGTGCTGGAGGATGGTTGATGATGACGACGACGACGAATCCCCCTCTCCGGAGCCCCGAACGGACTCCAGATCAGCCCTCCCGAGAGCTTTTAGGGCTTGGCGGCGGCTCTGTATCGTAAAACACGATGATTTCTTCTCCTTTATTTTTTTCTCCCCGAAAGCAAATATATAGAGTTGGAGTTGGCGTTGGAAGGTCTCCAGCGGGCCCACGAGGTAGGGGGCGCGCCTTAGGGGGGCGCGCCCCCCACCCTCGTGGACAGGGTGTGGGCCCCCTGGTCTTCATCTTTGGCGAGGATTTTTTTTATAAGATATAATGTGGAGTTTCAGGTCATTCCGAGAACTCTTGTTTTCTGCACATAAAACAACATCATGGCAATTCTGCTGAAAACAGCGTCAGTCCGGGTTAGTTCCATTCAAATCATGCAAGTTAGAGTCCAAAACAAGGGCAAAAGTGTTTGGAAAAGTAGATACGATGGAGACGTATCAACTCCCCCAAGCTTAAACCCTTGCTTGTCCTCAAGCAATTCAATTGACAAATTGAAAGAGAAAAAGAGAACTTTTACAAACTCCGTTTGCTCTTGTTGTTGTAAATATATCAAGCCAGCATTCAAGTTTTCAGCAAAGATCATAAGTAACCACATTTGCAATAATTCTCAGGTCTCGTGATTACTGACATCAATAGCATAATCAACTAGTGAGCCATAATAATAAATCTCAGATGACAACACTTTCTGAAAACAATCATAATATGATATAACAAAATGGTATCTCGCTAGCCCTTTCTGAGACCGCAAAACATAAATGCAGAGCACCTTTAAAGATCAAGGACTGAGTAGACATTGTAATTCATGGTAAAAGAGATCTAGTCATACCCAATATAAATTAATAGTAATGAATGCAAATGACAACTGTGCTCTCCAGCCAGTGCTTTTTATAAGAGGGTGATGACTCAACATAAAAGTAAATGGATAGGCCCTACGCAGAGGGAAGCAGGGATTTGTAGAGGTGCCAGAGCTCGGTTTTGAAATAGAGATAAATAATATTTTGAGAGGTATACTTTCATTGTCAACATAGCAACTAAGATATGGCGATATCTTCCATGCCACACACATTATAGGCGGTTCCCAAAAAGAATGGTAAAGTTTATACTCCCCTCCACCAACAAGCATCAATCCATGGCTTGCTCGAAACAACGAGTGCCTCCAACAAACATCAGGTCCCAGGGAGAGTTTTGTTTGCAATTAATTTGATTTAGTTTGCATAAAGCATGGGGCTGGGCATCCCGGTGACCAGCCATTTTCTCGTGAGTGAGGAGCGGAGTCCACTTCTCTTGAGAATAACCCACCTAACATGGAAGATAAGGGCAGCCCTAGTTGATACATGAGCTATTCGAGCATACAAAATAGAATGTTTATTGAAGGTTTAGATTTTGGCACATACAAATTTACTTGGAACGGCAGGTAGATACCGCATGTAGGAAGGTATAGTGGACTCATCTGGAATAACTTTGGGGTTTATGGGATTGGATGCACAAGCAGTATTCCCGCTGAGTACAAGTGAAGGCTAGCAAAAGACTGGGAAGCGACCAACTAGACAGCGACAACAGTCGTGAACATACATTAAAATTAATAAATATTGGATGCAAGCATGAGTAGGATATAATCCACCATGAACATAAATATCGTGAAGGCTATGTTGATTTGTTTCAACTACATGCGTGAACATGTGCCAAGTCAAGTCACTTAAATCATTCAAAGGAGGATACCACCCCATCATACCACATCACAACCATCTCAATAGCATGTTGACACGCAAGGTAAACCATTATAACTCATAGCTAATCAAGCATGGCATAAGCAACTATGATCTCTAATTGTCATTCCAAACATGTTTATTCATAATAAGCTGAATCAGGAACGATGAACTCATCATATTTAGAAAAACAAAAGAGGTCGAGTTCATACCAGCTTTTCTCATCTCAGTCAGTCCATCATATATCATCATAATTGCCTTTCACTTGAACGACCGAACGATGTGAATAATAATAAGAGTGCACGTGCATTGGACTAAGCTGGAATCTGCGAGCATTCAATAAACAGGAGAAGACAAGGCAATATGGGCTCTTGGTTAAATCAACAATAATGCATATAAGAGCCACTTCAACAATTTAATCATGGTCTTCTCCTATCGACCCCCAAAGAAAAGAAAAGAAATAAAACTATTTACACGGGAAAGCTCCCAACAAGCAAAATAAGAACAGAAAATATTTTTGGTTTTCTTTTTAATTACTATTACTACAGCAAGAAAGTAAACTAGTACTATTTTTTTTGGTTTTCTTAAGATTTAACAAACACACAAAAAGAAAGCAGGAAAAAGAAAATATACTAGCATGGATATTCAGTGAAAGAGTATGAGCACCGACATCTAGCAATGAGTGTGTGTGAACATAAATGTAATGCCGGTGAGAAATACGTACTCCCCCCAAGCTTAGGCTTTTGGCCTAAGTTGGTCTATTGCCAGGGATAGCCTGGCTGATACCCGTAGTTGTAGCTGGGGTCGTACTGCGATGCAGCAGCTATCGCCTCCTGAGCTGCAGCATGGCGTCGGGCTGCCTCTGCTCCCCTCTCGTACTCATTTGCCTCCTCTCTGGTAATAGTATATCTTCCTTTGGTCTGAGAATCAAAGAAGGTAGGAGCAGGGAGAGTAATACGGACAACATGTCGTTTATTAATGATTAGTCGATACTGGAGAGGTGATTCAGTCCTCTCAACAAACTGGTGGGAAACCATAGAATCAAAATCTAAATAAGCAGGGGGCAACTCCATCTCACCCTCACGAACATCTACCTCAAGAAAATTAGCTAAGCGGGTTGCATAAATTCCTCCAAAGAAATCTCCATTATATCTATTATGATGCAACCTACGAGCTACAATGGCTCCCATATGATAAGATTAGTCCCCTAACACAGCGCTCCTGAGGATGTTGAGATCAGGGACACACATGTGACATGCTTCATCCTTAGCATTTATGCATCTACCTATGAAGAGAGAAAAGTAATGTACAGCAGGAAAGTGAATGCTCCCTATGGTAGCTTGCGTTATGTCTCTAGATTCTCCCACGGTTATACTAGCAAGAAAGTTTCTAAATTCAGATTTACGAGGATCAATAGTACTACCCCATTGTGGAAGTTTGCAGGCCAAAGTAAAATCCTCTAAGTCCATGGTATAAGATTTGTCATAAAGATCAAACATGACTGAAGGAGAATTATGCGAAGATGAAAATTCAAACCTCCTCACAAATGAGCTTGTGAGATCATGGTACTGTGGGCATTTGTCTGCCTCAAAGTCCTCAAGCTCGGCGTTACGTTGTAACATCCCCAATTTTCAATTTGGAATGTTATACATTAGATCATCATTGCATATCATATTTTATTTGCTTTGGTTTCGATCCTAGAAAATCCTAAGCAACTCAAGGACCCACGGAGAGAGTTGGGGATTTCGTTATTTTCATATTTGAGTTTTTCTCAAATTTTGAGAATAGGATCATTTGATTTTATTTATTTTATCATCAATTATTTCTATTACGAAAATATGAGAGAGGGAATAAAATGACTTTCCCCCAAAAAAATATTGAGGATTTAATAATAAAATCAAATAAGATTTATTTCTGAGTTTTTCGTTATGTTTATTTGAATTTAGGAAAAATATACGTTTTTCAAAATTGCATTTACGCCCCGAATAAATGTTCACTTTGTTGGGCTTGATTTTAGAAGTCCGGGAAAATTTATTTTGGGATTTTTGGAGTCTGTTTAGTATTTCTTTTTATTTTTCTTCTCAACGTAATTATTTAAAAAAATGAACCGACCTACGGGCCGTGTCCGACTAGGACTCCGGCCCGCGGTGGCTTTATAAGCCGGGGGAAGCCAGCCCGAAGGCCCAGCCACCCAAACCCTAGCCCAAGCCGCCCGCCGCCGCCGCCCGTCGCGCCGCCGCGCCGCCGCCCCGCGCCGCCGTTGCCCGCCGTCGCGCCGCCGTCGCCCGCCGCCGCGCCGCCGTCGCCCGCCGCCGCCGTCGATCCCGCCGCCCGAGGTTTGCCGCGCCTCGTAGTCTGCGCTGTCGGTTTTTTTCAAAAAATCGATCGGTTTTCTTCGGTTTCGTCGATTTATTTTTTTAGTTTCGTTTTTTTATTAGATCGGTTTTATTTTCGGTTTAGGTTAAATAGCGAGCGTTCGCTCGTTCGTTCGTTTTAACGAACATGTTCATCATTTAGATCTGGATAACGAACGTTTGTTCGTTAATCCGTTCATCATTTTTCTTTTTCTCGGATTTTCCGCTGTTATTTCTAATCGCGATTTCTGATCCGATTTTCGTTTTATTATAACTTTTCGCTCGTTTATCGGAATCAGGCGATTCAAGCGCCTGGAGTTTCGTCTCGAAACCCTTCTATCCGTTTAACCAACTTAAACAAGTTTTTGCTTCTGTAAAATTTGACTTAGGTCCAGATTAGTAGAACGAAGTTGTTTTCTTTCGCCGTTTGATTTTCGTTGGTTCGTTTGATTTGATTCTTTTTGCAAACCGGAGTTCTAAAGTTGAACTTTCTGGTTAGATCTCTTATTTGAGTTTTACCAGTGCATTAGATGAGTACTTATTGTATGCTTGTTTGTTTGTCTGCGATAGAATACCCGGAGTGCGCCGCCTGTTACTTCGAATCTCTAGGTTTCGCGGATCATCAGCAAGGCAAGTAACACTTTGATCATACCTCTTTTACTACGCAGTTTTATTGCATTAGAACAATCCTCAAACATTGCATGATTAGGATCTAATTAAATTGTGGGATGGGAAGTAGTTTTTTTTTGAAACTATTTACTGCAAGGCAACAGCCTCACAGTATTTTATTAAATAAAATAATAGAGTCTTAGTTACAACTAACTGAAGAAACAAGAAGGAGAAATACTTACAAAAGAAAACTATTAGAGGTCAGCTATCCAAGATATTAAGCTATCCTTATATTTACGTTTAACCCTGTGAGACAGAAGAGAAATGTCATGAATGAAGTTCCTTCTCCAAGCACGAAATGAAGGTTGCTCATTCCTGAATATCTTCCCATTCCTTTGTGTCCAAATATTCCATGTAGCGGTGAAAACCACCTCAGAGAAGAAAGGGTGTCCAAAATCCTTCCTAGCTGCTTGAGCCAAATCATATGTGGTTTGGTTTGGTTGTGGCGTCCAAGATATCCCAAGGTAGTTCCAAACCCTGTGGCTGTAGTTCCAAGCAAAGAAAAGATGAGCCCGATCCTCATGATGAGCAAGATTGCAAAGCACACAGGTGTCATCCTGGATGATCCAATGTCTTCGCTGCATCATATCTCTGGTGTTCAAACGATCCATTAACAGAAGCCAACCAAAAACCTTTATCTTTAGCGTGCAAGAACTCTTCCAAATCCACTTGAAAATTGGATCCACCACAAGCTGAGAGAAACAAGAGTTATAGTATATCTTTGCCATATAATCTCCAGACTTGGAAGGCCACTTCCACACGTCCTTGATCTCCCCGTGGGATGGGAAGTAGTTGAGGTAGTACCTATTACCTGTTTTATTATCAACCCTTGGGAGTTACTTCCATGTTTTCTTATGCCATGCTATGCTAGTAGACGTGGATTGGGTGAGTGATATCCATGACAGATGTGAGTTTGTTAATTTAATGGTTTATCTAAGGTGGCAACTTAAACACACATCTGGGTGGATTGAGGTACCTGGGTATTCCAGGATTGCATGTTGTTTTCTTTATGGACCGCCACCCAGGCTCAGAGGGATCATGAGATCATTCAAACTAGAAACTTCCGTGTGCAGCCACAAGCCATTATGGGCTCTGGCATAGTTGATTAAGTCGTGCGAACTCTTACAGGGTAGACTAGCAGATGTAGGGGAAAGTAGGTGTACCGGTCTATCCATCGTAAGGTGCTAGCGCTTCTGAAAGACTGTGTCTCGGTCATCCGTTTCTCAAACACCATGTAGTGCGAGAAATCCAACGGAGGCGATCGAGT